>BSDF01000002.1:16680000-17291473 GCA_027925045.1 Hypotaenidia okinawae
AAATAACACTTGTCAGAAGTTTCTAAACACAGGAAAATTGGAGCGCTGCATAGGAAATCGTCTACATCCGTGGGAAAATGAGCTATAATGAATAATGCTGGCTGAAATGTAGAATCTGCATGCAAATGGACTGACTCGTAAATGGCCTGCCTTAAATTTGGGGAGCTTTCTGCAGGCTTGCCTGCAAGGTACCACCAGATGCAGTTGGAACAACTGGAGAAGTGGATTCCAGAAACCCGGGTTGTCTGTGGGGTATGGCTTAACACCGGTGGCTTAGTCCGTGCAGGAAGAGCAAAATCCTGTCAAGGGAAGATGAAAGATTGCTGCTTCAGGAAAAGTAGGGACAGAATCTGGCCACGCAAGCTCTTGGATAGCGGAAACTGGAATCAGCTCATCCTCTGCTTAAGAGACAAGTGAGTCCTACCAGGGGAATGAGCTACTAAAGCAGTGCATGTTGACCAGGGATTTTGTAGTAACATTTCCTACTTGATGTGTGGTGGCTCACAACAGGGGATAGGTGTTACTAACCTTTGTTTCCCATGTGTGTGTCTTGGTGAGGATGCTCACTGTACCCACTTTCAACTAAGTGTTGCTGCCCTACTAGAGAAGGGAGTCAGATTAAGAGTGCTGGTTATTCACACACCCACACCCCTGAAGTAAGTAATAAAAAATAAATCTCCCGGTGGGGGGAAGAAAGAGAAAATCAGGGCCTGTCAGGGAAGTTTACAGGAACTGCTTTCTTTGCCAGGACTGAGGGAAGGAGCAGTGACTGCTAGTTCGTGTCAGGAGGAGGAGGCAAGGAACAACCGTGCCTGCCATTGCTGGTTGTGTTTAGATTGCTCTGTGAACCACATAGGCGCAGGCAGCAGTTATTTTCAAGTCAGTAGTAAGCTTCAGTAATTACACAGACGAGGCTCTAGGATAAAAATGTCCTAAGCAATTAGTGAGCTGGGCTGTTGGTGCTGCAAAAACAATTAACTATTCCTGACACCGGCTGTAGAGCTGAGGTGCAGAAGTAGCGTGGTTCCCTTAGGTTGTTAGAGCTGCGGAGCTCGAACTGGAGTCGCTCGATGGGTAGTGGGGAGGGGAAAGGAAGGTCTGCTCACCCGAGGCTCGGTCAGAGGAGAGTCTGGAGTTTGGGCTGTGAGCTACCGGGCGAGCGGCAGGGAGGAGGGGGCAGCAGCCGGGAACTCGGGACGAGCTGGTTCCTCGCCGTGCGGTGGCAGTCTAAGCCAAGGGAAACGTAATGCTGGTTGAGATTTTTGGAGCAGCGCTAGAAACTTAGCTGCAGCTCTTCAGCATAACTGTAGCTGTTTTTTCAGCAGAGATGAGCGAAAGGATGTGTTTTAGCATTTAACTGTTCTTCCTTCCCTACCTTCTGACAGTGGGACATACTGCGTCCTCTGCTTACGTGTGCAACAGCAGAACCACTCACATCCTAAGTTCTGTTAAAACCTCTGTAGCCTCTCGTCCCATCGTAACACACCTGCTGAAGGAGTAACACCTTGAAGACATTGAAGTAAAGAGGTAGGTGCTGTTCCAGTCTAGGGAGCTCCTCTGTCAGAGCTGGAATTACTGCCCGGGTCAGGGTTATAGGGAGCAATTTCCACCCTGTTTTATAAACTTTGTGTTAACCTGAATCTCTGTATTGGCTGGAAATGCCATTCAGGAAGTCATAGGCATGTTGGGGAAAAGCTACAACTCAGAAAGGTGGAGCTTTGCTGAAATGACCAAAGCACTGATTTACTGGTTTACTCTGCAACTTGGTTTTACAGTATAAGCATTTGCAAGGGTTTATATGTGGAAGTTGTCTGTCCTGAATCCTGTGACTCTGCTCATGGTAACAGGCAAGCAGTCTCCAATCTGCTGGAGGTTGATTATATCATTTTTTTAATGCATGCCCTTCTCCAAACAGCATAAATGCAAGCAGGACCATGTTTTCTTACGGTTTGGGCTTGATAACATTTTTTACCATGCCTTTTTGGAGATGTGATTGCAAGGGTGTTTGTGGGATGTAGTGGCATACAGCGTCATGACCGATCCTGCGCTGCCGATAGCTACAGGGTGCTGCTAATGTTTCAGAACTTAGGTGCCATTGACTGGTTATCCACTAACAGGATGCAGTAACTTGACAAATAAAGACATCCTTTTTCTCTAGGTCCCACTGGGATTTTCATTTTCCTAGGGTCTGTTTAAGTAAAGGAGAATCTCCCTCGACCTGCTGGCCATGCTCTTCTTAATGCACCCCAGGACACCATTGGCCTTCTTGGTCATGGGGGCACATTGCTGGGTCATGGAGAGCTGCCTGTCCACCAGGACTCCCAGGTTCAGTTTCAGTCAGTTCATCACAAGATGTTTTCCTTGGCTGGGGGCAGGGGGCATTCAGGCATTCCTCACACCCTCCCCCTGCTGCACTGTGGGGTCCCACCCACAGGACACAGTCCTTCACAAACTTCTCCAATGTGAATCCTTTCCCACGGGGCTTCAGCTCTTCATCAGCTGCCTCAGCGTGGGTCACTGCTAATGTCTCTCAATCCCAGACTGCTCCAGCCTGGTCCTCCACGGGGTCACAAGCCTCCCCCCAGCAAACCTGCTCCAGCGCAAATCTCTCTCTCTCATCTCTGTGTCTCTGTCTCTCTCCATGGGCTGCAAGTGCTGGCAGGGGCTTGCTCCAATGAGGGTCACAGCATCTTCTGCATGTCTCCACCTGCTCCAGCGTGGGGCCTCTCCATGAGCTGCAGGTGGACACCCACTCCACCATGGGTTTCTCCACAGGCTGCAGGGGCATCATTCTCTCTGGCACCTGGGGCACCTTCTCCCCCACTTCCCTGACCTTGGTGTCTGCAGAGTTTCTTACATCTTCTCACTCCCTTCTTTGGGGGCAAAAAGCAGATGCTTGCAGGTTTTTTCTTACGTGTGATTCTCAGAGGCGCTGTGACCATCACTGATGGGCTTCCCCTTGGTCAGCAGCAGGTCTGGCCTTGATCCCACCTGGTGTTTACTCTCTCGGGCCTGCAGAGAGCTTCTAGCTGCTTCTCGCAGAAGCCACCCCTGCAGCCCCCCTCTTCTCCACCAGAACCCAGCCACAACAACTGTATTTACAGCAATCCTCCATCATTGCTGCATCTCGGGTCTTTGGGGATTGTAAATCAGTGGCACTGATACAAATAAACCCTTTTCATTGAAGTCCTGTCCTTTCACCTGTGACTTTCAGTGCATTGCCAGTGTAAATCAGCCTGAAGCTGTTAGTGATGCTTCCCTAGTTGGTGTTTGTTATGCTAGATACCATTCTTGAAAGATTATTTCATGAAGCAGGAACTGTAGCAAGGCTGCCAAACCAGCTAATAAGGGCAAACATCATCCATTTGCTAATACTGTAGCACAAAGCTGCTCTTGAATTTCCTTGCTTCTGGGAGGCCATACTTCCAGTGATGTGCCAATAAAGTATATACTTGGGTTTTAATAAACTTTCATTTTCTATGTACTGTGTTTACTTTAAAGATGCTTCCAAAAAAGCCCTTTATTGATGCAAAATTGTATTAAAATATCAAAACCCCATAAATCCTTCTGGAAGCACAAAACCCAAAACTAAGAGAGCAGGTTTGACCTACAGGAGCTCACAGGGAGGGAAGCAGGAGATTAAAGGCCTTCAGGTAACAGAGAACAAAAATACAGAGTTTGTAGGTTCTTCACAGGTTTGGTGCCATTGAACAGAAAATCAATAGTGTACCGGGAACTTTGTGTCCCTTCCAGCGATAACTTGTCACCAACTCAATGCTCAACCGCTGTTCCCATAAGTACTTTGCTGAGCAGGTACCCACAGGCAGAAACCACCACCACCCTCTGTCGCTTCCTGGAGGCAGCAGTCACCCACCTTCAGCAGCAGAAACACGTGGAGGGCTGGCAGCCAACAGCAACACATACAAACAGTACGAAAGAAACTTCCAGTGACTCAAGTCTGGGACAATGTTCCCATTTCCTTATCGCTTCCCAAAGAGATGCAGACTAGTCCTGTGCTTGAGCGAGTGGCTCCTGCCAGGCCAGTGGGCAGATGGGTCCCTGAAAAGCCCTGAAAAGTATTCAGCACTGAGACTCTCCAAAAGTTTCCTAGGGTGCCCCTGAATAATCCATTTGTTCCCCCCAGGAATAACATGCATAGCGCGTGTCAGATTACTCATGATCAGCTTTCATCAAGCATCAAGATAAAGTGATAGTTGCACAGAACTGTAGGCTTGGAAAATCAGAACAAAGTTCCAAGCAAAGAAAGCAAGAGCATGATCACTAGAGGTCTATTTACAGCTTCTCAGGGGCTGCTTGTGTCTCAGTTGAGGTGGGATCATGAGACAGTCCCAAAAAAACCATCCACAGCACAGATCTGGCCTGAAGTCTTCCTAAACTTGCACCTCTCTCGGTTCTGCTTTAAAGCCCGGCTGCTGGTGTCTCACAGAGCAGCCACTCTGACCAGGCCAGACCTTCTCAATGCCCTGCCCCGAGATGTCAACAGGTAAAATGGGGAGCTTTGTGTTCCCCTTCCTGCCTGTTGCTTTTCTGATCACTGCGTGTTATTCCTTAGAGAGATCATGCTCTTGACCTCAGCGTAGTTTGTCATCAGGAGTAGCTTGGATACAGCTCTCTGGCCTGGCCAGCTGAAATAAAGGAAGCAGGAAGAATCACAAGATCTGACAGGAAAGCTGAAACCATTCCTCTGCATAGTTGTCATGAGCTCACAGTTCACAACCAGTTTTTAGAAGGTCTTTGCTCTATACATCCCATGTGAACCCTTCAGGGGTTCCTGCCAGGCACCCATGTCTGGGGCAGCAGCCAGGCTTGTGCTTGCAGTGATGGGACACATGTTGCAGTGAAGACCTGCGCTCATTTTCGGTGCGTTTGTTCATGCCAGTAAAAGCTCTAACATGCTGCTTTCATAGGTAGCCATGAGGGCTCTGTGACAGTGTTTGATGCTGGTTCAGCGGCTGCCAGAGCTCTGCAGCCACCATGCACAGGCCTGCACCCTGAAGGGTTTGGAGAAGAGCTGTGAGAATATCTGAACGCATGAAGCACACCTCATGGAGAGAGCCACAGAGCTTGGCCTGTTTGAGTCAATGCGCTATGCAGACCAGAGCACAATCTCCAAGTCCCTACAAGAAGAAAAGTGGTGGGACAATAGCAGGCCCTTCAGCTGCCAGGAAAGCATATCATTTAACAGGTATGGTCATTTATGATTAGAATTACCAGAAGTCTGGTGGTGAACTGTGGTTCCTAGTAATATTTATGTCAGGATTGGATGTTCTTCAAAAGAAACCATGGATGAGGTTGCAAAAGATTCAAGGGCAGCCCAGCTGCATGCACAGTGCAGCAGGTCCTCTGCCCAGCAACAGGACAGCGGCAACAGCACAGGTGGAAACACAGGACATTCTTGCTGAACATCAGGAAATGCTTTTTCACTGTGAGGGTGACCAAATACTGACACAAGTTGCCCAGGAAGATGATGGAGTCTCCATCCTTGGAGATCTACACAGTCCTTAGGCAACATGCTCTCCAGGGCAGTCCAGATGACCTCAAGAGGTCCCTTCTGACCTCAGTCATCCCATTATCCTTTCCTGGTACTAACAGAACTCAAAGTAGGTTATCATGCCCTACTCAGTTTCTTTCATTTCTTGTTTTTGTGAGACCAGCAACATTACTGATCCCAGCGTGCTAACATGAGTAACAGAGAGCAAGATTTAATTCTTGCTAGGTTCCAGCCCAGATGCTGAATACACTCTAAACAACACTGTTCCAGCCACACACTGCTGTTGATTAAACTTAAACACATTCTAAATAACTGTTGGTGAATCCAGGGCACTTTGTGGACATATTAGTATTATCTGATTACAATTAACCACAGATACCTGGTGCCCAGCGTCAGCAATCAAATCTATGGTTTCATTTTCTGTGAACATTCCTTATACAGCAAATGCAGTATGAAATTATTTTATGCCACAAAAAAAATGTGTACAGCAGAAGGAAATGACACCACAGTGTTGCATACATCGACATCATAGAATGCTTTGGGTTGGAAGGGACCTCAAAGATCATCTAGTTCCAACCCCCTGCCATGGGGAGGATTTTTCTTGCCACATACGACCAATTGCCTTGAAAATTAATGTATACATCTGAAAAAGAAACTATACACTGAGTAAAGATTAAGGTTAAAAATAACAGCACTATAAAATGTATCTTCTCTAGCACATATGTACTCAGGAATTGGGGGTCTTGAGACCTTGCTATGGTTCCTGTTGCATTTGTGAGGTTGATCTTGGCTACAAACCCTTTTATACCAAACCTGGTTAAAAGTTAAACATGGTTTGGGGCCAGCACAGAATACAAATATACATCCTGATTTTGTCTCGTTTTAGGAAGTTCTTTATAGCTCAAGGATTCCCCATACCTAAAATGCCATTTTGCTTAACACTGGGATAAGAAGGTGGCCTTGTCCAAGGTCAGTGGGAGTGGATCCATGCTGAGGTGAGGGGACAGGAGCAGCTATCAGTCAAACGAACAAACTCAACATTCCCGGGGAAGGGATTTTACGGCATTTGAATTGACTAAGAGCTGGAGCTGGGGACAACTTCCAGAAGCAAGAGCTGATCTGTGGAAAGCCCAGGGATTCCTGTCCTTGGCCTAGGAGCTCTTGCTGGTGATGGAGGTAAGATATAATCTTTGAGGGACAAACTTTGCTAGTCTACAGCTCCCTCTTATCTCCAGAGCTCACTCCTCAAATCAAATCAATCAAATCCAAGGGCATTGTGTTGGAGTATCTCTGCTTACAGAGGCCAAGGAACCACAGCTACCTTTGAAGAGTGAGCACAGACTAGCTTCCAGGGGTTCTTCTGAATACATCTCTTGCAGCCTATGTCCTTCCCTCACAGGCATGTATCCTATTTATAAACAAACACCATCACCCTATCTTCACTTGTAAATTCTGTGACTTACCTGTGCCCAACATACAGCTTGCATAAAATAAAGAGCAGGAGTGAAGTAATTGGGAGCTACAAATGGGACCCCGGATCTTCTGAGCTTCAGCTGAAGGCATCACAACCTTTCCCTTTACAATGCTGGATTGGTTCCTCACCTCTGCGACATGTCCTCTTCCAGTGAAATGAAAGCAGTGGTATTGCTCAAGCGAGAAAAAGAACTGATGTTAGAACCTAGAAACTGGTGTTGAAACTTAGAAAGTGCTCTGGGTTTCAAGCACAAAAGGTCTGATTGATTTGCCTCTGTGGGTATGCTGCATTGAGTCAGTTTTGATTTGCAAGCGTGACTTAAGCTATAAAAGCAGCATAGCAGCGAGAGAGAAAACACTTTAACCGGAGCTGCCCTCCCAAGAACACCAAACCCTTGGCAGCCCCCATCCCTCTCTGTCAGGGCACAATCGCTGCATAAGCAGTGCAGAAACCTCATCAGCTGGAACTTCAAGATGAAAGCAATCCTTATTTACAGTTACACCCAGTCACTGCTGTGCACAGGAAGAGTGCGATTATGAAAATACAGTTAGGAGAAGTCTCACCAGTCCCCACCTGGCTGCAGCAGGATACATGCTGCCCTTGTTGGATTGGATAAACTGCAGCGATGTAGAGCAGACTGGATCTTTTTGAGGTTGGTGCAGACCAGAGGTGTCACTTCTGAGGACAGAGTCCTGGTCTTGGGAGCTCTGATGATCTAAATTCTTGTGGGACCTGGAGTCTCAGAGCACCATTCCTCTGGAAGGCAAGGCAGGCTGCCCTAAGGCATTTCTCCGGGAAATAGAGAAACACGCTTGAATCTGTCCTGCAGTGCCTGCCCAAACACCCACTAACCACCCTCCTCCCCTCACTGAGTCTCCTGTGGGTGCTGATGGAGGCAGTGCTCGGGCGTCGCTCAGTCCTGTATGGCTGCCGCCTGGGCAGGCCCTGAGCGTGCCTGCAAGCACTGGCAAGGTAGAAGAGGATGTGACCTGACAGCCTGTTATGTCAGCATCGCAGATGGATATTCCTCTGCAGCCTGAGTATATACACGGGTGATACAACAGCTACTGGTAAGTAACGTTTCTTTGCTCCCACAGTTCAGAAGAGTCTGTCTCTGCGCTAACAAGCTCCTGCACCAAATTAAAACCTCTCAGCTTTGAAGCCTTGAGGCAATATTGCAACAGGCAGCTGCCAATCCAGAGCAAAAAGAACTCGCTTTCATATAAAAACACATACAGTCAGCAAAAGGACAGTTCCAGACGAGATGAAAGCAGGTCCAACTAGGGAGGCAGGGGCAGTATTCAGTCATCAAACTAGGGCAGAAGACATAACCTCACAGACCTTCAATCAACCCGAAGCACACGTTAAAGGCAATGGCTGATCCCCTCATTTCTGGCCAGCGCTTTTGCAATGCCTTTGTGTTTCTCTGGCCCCTCCTCCAAAGGCACCACGTATTTTTGCAATATTTCTAAGTAGCATCAAGGACATAACGTTCCACTCCCGCATCCCTGATGTATCAATTAGCCTGAGTGAGTTGGGAAGCTTACCTTGAAGCTGTGCACGCAGCGTTGACATTAAAAAAGAAAACGCTGCCAACATTTGCTGAAGTGCCAAAGCGAAAGTGCTCTGTCCAGGCTCACCCCAGCCACCTCATTGTTCCCATCCTATCTCACAGGATAATCAGAAAGTGTCTGGGCGATTCTCCACCCTTTCCTCACTTTCTTTGCAGGGAAGCGTGAGATCAGCAGCTTTCTTCTTTTGTCCTTCGGGTGATTGCGATTTGTTTTGGGTTATTAGAAATCCTTTTCTTAAATGGGAAAACAGTTTTAGGGTATTAAGGTGGGGGCAGCTGGGCCTAGGGAAGCTGTGTCTGCAGACCCCTGGAGCCAGGTCTACTCTACAGAATCATTTAGAGCACTTAAATTTTAGGTTTCTGCTCTGAATTGCTCTAGAGAAATTTCCTCCCGCTAGAGAGGGAGATTAACCTGGCTGGGCCAAAGGAAGCCTTTGTGAATGGCACTACAGTGATGAGCAGGTTTAGAATTGCTAATTTGGTGTTCCACTCTTCAGTGATGTCTCTGAAATGGAAGTAGGAGGTGTTTGTGGTACAGAAATGTTTACATATAGCTCCCAACTAGCTAGTAAACATTCAAACACCCAAGTGCTTCCTACCAGTGCCACGAAACACATTCCCTGTGTAGAACATACAGAAAGAAACACAAACAACCCCCAGAAGCAAGAAGCCTGTGGTAATTGCAGGATTTAAGAGAGAGACAATGTTTGAACAAAATAGGAAGCACAGTCTGGGTAACTGCATTGTTACTCACTGTAACTAAAGCATCTTGTATATATTTCCTCGTGTAAAAGTCCAGAATTATATCTTTACCTCTCCAGCACACCAGTACAAGCCCTAGAGTCCCCTTGTCGGTGCAGAATTCAGTTGGGTAAAACTTCCTGCAAGTGTCACTCGGGCTAACTGATACCTCAGCTCCCACCCCCTCTGCACCTGGCTGTCCCAGCTGCACAGCAGCACGCACATGGGCAATAATAAATTAAATGGGAGAATTGCTGCTGGCCACAAGCAAACTCCCACCAGCCAAAGCAAGACAGGCCAGCAAGCGAAGAGCCCGAAGCATGTCCTGCTGTCCTGGCTGGGTGATGTGGTCTTTTAACTACTGGCAGAACAACAAAATAAGAGAACCGGAGGTCAGACCAGTCCCCAGCCATAAATACCCAGCACTGGTACATCTAGCAGCGCAGTGACACAGAGGGTGATATTGCCATTATGATTCATTTCCTCAGCCTCAGAGATACCAGCCATTGCTAACCTGCTTTGCCTCATTCCATGAATTCCCATTAATTTATATCTTATTTCCAGACATTTTCTGAGGAGACATTTTTGTTATTCTCTCAAGGAGAGGATAACAAAATTCCTGCTGCTAAGGAATACGGCCTGCATCTGCATGATCTGAAGGGTCAGCAAAGCTGACAAACTGACAACTGTTATACAGTTCTGTGCTCATCTTTACATCTGTACATGGCTCTACTGTGAGGTTGGCTTCCATCCTCCCATTTTGCACCCCTTCCCTCCCTTCCTGGGATTTGGCCACACTCCATATGGGGATTCAAGAAGAAAGGGCAGCAAGGTAAGCTTTCCACCTTCTGGTTGTACCAAGGATTTCTCTAATGAGCAGGGAAGTTGTGTTCTTCCCAGCAGTGCCTTAGGACTCTCTGTCTACATCTTTACTGGATTTCAGCTGTACGCCACAAGGCATTATCCTAATCTTCAGGTACATGTAGTGGAGGTAATTCACCTTTTAATCTATATTTAGCCAAAGCCTCTCAACACACCTCTGTGGTCCAGCTGAATACCTTTAGCATTTTAGTAGCAAATACTATAGTAAGTAAAAAACAGAGGTAGACTAGAGTGTAGGGCCCAGTCATTATGGAAGGTGATGGTTTCTGTCTGTATGTTACTGCCTTGAATTGTGAATGGATTACACAGAGGAGCTGTAAGCAAAATGCTCAAGCAATAAGGAATAAAATAGTGGCCTCCAGCTAAAAGCTGGTTTGGTCTACTATGATTGTATCAGGCACAATTTCATTGGAAATAAGTCTTGCTAGAGAAAAGAATAAGAGTCGTACTTTACCTCTGTGAAAATTCTCCCCAGGCAAGATAACACGATAAAGCACAAGAACAGTTGGTATACAAATGAAGATAATCAGAGCATCAGCATCTGTTGCTGTGTGACTCCTACTGAACTCACTGTGTGCTCTGCATGGGTTTCTGATGCATCTTCAAGATCCTTTAGCCATCTGCACAACCTACTCTGAAACACGCAGATTACAGGCACTGTAGCCCTTCTGATCAGTATTCCTTCCTCTCTCTTCCCACAGAAATGTTCACTAAATATGATGTGGCTGTAAGATTTAGGGAACATCACTTAGATTCAGAATACCTCGTCAATTTGATATGCATCAATTAGTCATTATGTCAAACTAGGGCCAGATTTTCAAATTGTAGATCCAGTTCATGTGTGGTTATCTACCAAAACAAATTAGGCCTTTATATGTCTAAACATCTAATTTATGTGTGTAATCGAATATGTAAATATTCATGGCCTCAAATGCATTTATTTTCTCACCCTCTTGATATATGGGAGAGTGAATTTGTTTCTGGTTGGAAATTTCACCCCTCATTTTGGTTGTTTAAACACCTCTAGGGCAGCTGTAGCAGATGTGGTACTGCAGCTTGGGATCAGCCTGTTGCATTTGAACCTTACCCAGCACCTCCAGATCTGCTATCTCTGTTCAGTTCCCTGCATCTTCAGCCGTTCAGAGTGATGTTCCTTGTGGTACCTGTCTGACACAGAGCAGAGTTCCTGAACATGTCAGCTCAGCATGGTCACCTCAGCCAGGGCCCAAAGAGCAGCCACTCATCCTCAGCCCAGACTGGAAATCCAAGACCACTGTAGGCACTGTGGCCTGAATCAGATGATGTGCAGGACACAAGGCAGATGAGGGATGAGATGGGATGGTTTTGCAATCAAGGCAACCGAATGCCTCTGGAGAACTGGGCCCTGCCATCACATTTGCCATTTCTTCCTTTCGCTGCATTTAAAACAGTTGTTTCAGCAATGTGAACAGATCAGTATTTCAAAGGCTAATTTGAACCTAGGGAGTATCTTCCAGCAGCCCTATGGCCAGTACAGAAGTACAGACACCTCCAGAGGTGATCTGAAACCTCAGGTTAGGCACTGCTCCACCCAGCGCTTCTCAGTGTTGCTGTGCAACATCTCAATGCGCTCTGTAAAAGAAGGGAAATAAATTTTTCATTCACAGATATCCTACAATGCATGAACACACAAACAACAGGAGAGGGCACTCAGAGTTTGGCCCCAGTGTTATTGGCTGGAGGTGGCAGCTTGGGTCAATACTATATAACATGGATATTCCTGTAAAGCTGGGGGTGGGCCTCAAATTTTTTAAAAAGTGAGAAGCATTCTCTATAGGAGCTTATCCAGTAGGATAAAATTTACTGTTGTGGGTCCTTGTAATGATATCCTTTTCCTTGTTTGAGTGTCTGATTTAAGACTTCAGCATCTCGTCTACAGCTTTATTCACAATTCAGTTAAGGGGAGCAGCACTTCAAATGAAATCTGAAAATCATAATAATAAATAGAAATGTACATATTACACATGGAACACAATATCTGGTGCCAAGAACTCTGAGAAAACAGTTTTTGCATTTGTGCTCTCCAAATTAGCAATTATCTCTTCACCATCTGCCTCCCATAATACTCAACTCTCAGGCTTTGTGCTACTGCAAATAAAATACTCCCCATGGCTTCTCAAGTGACATACAACACTCAGATGTGACTTTTGCTGACTCCCTCTTGCAGAAAGGACTGGGTGAAGCATCCTGCTCTCTGCTTCTTAAGAGCTGCAGATGACCCATTCTAGGCACAGACGAAGTTGTGGCTCAAAACAGTGTTTCCAAAAAGAAATGCTAGCAAAAGCAGAATGAGGAAAGACAAACTACAAGAAGCAGGGTGGCAGCAGGAACCAAGTCTGAAAGCAAAGTGGACTTCAAACGCAAGAGGCTGAGGAGAGTCACACAGGCATTCACCTCCCACAGCCCTGCCTCAGCAGCAAGGACGGGAAGTTACTGTCCACATCCCTTTGCTGAGCGCAGGGGACAAGCACTGATGGCTGGCATCGCCCTGGGAATATCAGCTCACACAGATGCCCAGGGCACTGCTGAGGAGCTGCTCCCTGCTCTGGAGCAGCCCACAGTCAGCATGGTGGGAGGGATGGTGCTTCCTGCCACAGCTACCCCGGCTTCTGCTGCACCTCTGCCACCAGCAGCCTTCGCCTTTTCTGGAGCAGACAGGATTGGAGTTCTATGTCTGAAAAACAACCACTGTGACTGCCCAAAGAACGGTGTCATATAGTAAATTGGGTAGTTGAAAAAATGGGCCTGACTTCAACATTTCAGAGCTATGCAGGTACAAATAATATAAATATAATAATACTGATATAAACATTTTTTGATTCTTTGTTCCTAAATCCACGAGTTAATTACTTGTAATATTTGCTTTGGGGAAAAAATCTTTCCTAACCTACGTTGCCCATTTAGCCATCATAGTCTCATCCCGTGTAATTGCAAATGTTCCTAGCTCTGAAATTGCTCCATCACTGCTTTTAATTTGGCCTCATCTCTTCCTGTGTTGGGCTCGAGTTGCAGCTGAGTAATTGGTTTTGGTACCAAGCATGAAAAACAGAATCTTAGGAAAAGCAAATTCATGCATCTACTGCAGGTACAGCCCACTAATGAATGAAATTATGGACTAGAAGCTCATGTTCTCGTAGCTAAACTTAATCAGCAACATTAAGGTTCATTAAAGAACAGGGCACTAATTAAGCTTTTTATTCAGCTGAGTTCGTAGCTTTGAACAAATTACTTCCAAAACTAATTCCTTCAACCTCAAAAGTGAAAGGTAACCAAAAAAGCATTCCAAAAACAAGATATATTTTAATTGTCAAAACAGAAAGCAAATATTTATTATTTTAAGCTTAGTGGGGCAGATATTGCTTTTATAGAGGTCTATAAAATTATTACATTAATTTGGTGAAGTTACATCAGCTCAGAAACAAAAATTTTCCATACAAGTTTAGACTTCTTTTTCTTTTTTAGTTTAATGATAATATGATTTCTCATCTATTTTAACAAGAAGTGTGCCTTGCCTGGATGAAGATGATCTCTGTAACAGGCATCTGACAGTGCAAGGTGCAAAAGAAATACCAGCCCGACGGCAGGGTTCACTTCCATTTATGGGGAAGTGGAGCAGGTGAGCACAAAGCACACTGAAAAACCCACGTCCCCTTCTTTTCTCCTTCCAAGCCCTTCCAACATAAACATATGGTCTAAGGAAATAACACATTCACTAGGTCTCTCAGTGGACAACTACCAGTTGAGAAGGGAACAACTGTAGTAGGAACACCAGAAAGGGAAGGATTAATTTAGGGGCGTGGAAAGACCCACCATGGTGATTCATGCTGCAGCAGGTGCAGAGACCTTAAAAGCTTCTTGGAGGGGAAAGAGAGGATTTCTCTGTCACTGGATCAGACCCACTCCCATCACTGTCACTGAAGCTCATTTCCTGTACTGCTTACAGCAACGCAGTTCTCTCTGGAACTTCACAGCCTTCCCAAAGAGATGGTGGACACCCCAAGCCTGACAGTGTTTAACACACAGTTGGACAACTCCTGTAACAACATGCTTTAATTTGGTCAGCCCTGAACTGGCCAGGCAGTTGGACTGGTTGATTGTTGTAGATCCCTTCAGGCTGAAACAGGCTGTTCTATTCCAAACTACTCTGTTCGGATGTGAGTGCCAGTATCCATCTATCTGAGACACAGAACTCTGAACACACTGATTGTAAATAACCTCAGTAAGGTTTTTAAAGCAAATTTTTCAGAATACATTATCTGAAATCTTAACAGCCCAGCCCTGATTGATGTAATGCAAGAGAACAACATTCTTAGCTAAAATTAATGCTGTGCAAGGGCATGAGCACAAGGTCCATGGGTCAGACCGAAACTTGGTGCCCAAGAAAATTATTGGTGTGAGATGATGCCATATACACAAATGGACCAGGATCATGGCTTTTCCATGGCAGCAGAGCAAATCAGTGCACTGCGTTGTCTCTTTCTGCAGACACAACCAACCACACTGCCAAATCCCAGCTTTGCAACATAAGATATCCTGGTGCAGTTTCTAGAGAGGGTGTTACAAATACCGATTTCTAAACTGGCCTTCTGATTTATTGGGTTTCTGGGATAAACGACTTGTTATCATCAAAGTATTCAAGTTAAAACAGAAACAGTTGGTTTAGTGTATTTGTATAATCAAGGCTATGGATGAAATGGGGTCAAATCTCCTATCAATCAAATGCAATTCCATGTTCAATAATGTATCCTAAGCATAAAGATGGCATCACCTTAGGAGTAATATTTAGTGATAGAGATATGTATTTCATAAGGCTTGAAAGTTTTGCATTCTGTTTACAATGTGTGTCTCTGTGATAATCCTGTTTCTTACAGTATGATTATACATAGACAAAGTAAACCAGCCACATCGAAAATCAGAATAGGGATAATGTAGCATAGATAAATCTGAAGTTTGGCATCCTTTGTGAGTTCAAATCTTCTTTTATTCTTTTGAGTATTTAGTTTGTGGTCCACTGATGCCATGAGTAGAGCAAGCACAACTTTTGGTTTCAAAAGATGCCTGATTTAAAGGTTAAAACATCTGGATCATTGCTTTGGGACTAGCTGCTTCTTTAGCACAGCAGACTGCCCCACAGATTTGGAATCAGCGGTGGGTTTAGTATTTTGTGGTCAATATGGCCAAAATGAAGAATTTCAGAAGGAAAACTTCTGGTGTTTTGTTTGATTTAACATTTTGTTTGTGCTCTACAGAGCACAGCTAACCCAACTAAGGCTCGGAAGGGCATTGCAGTGTGCCCTTCAAGAAATCATATATTCCATCCCGGATTTCCATAACCACCTCCTTACTTGAGGGGCTGGCAGGAGGGGAGTAATGCACCAGCAAATAAATCTGCATGTTTGTGTGGGCAAGCTCTAGCATAGCCTTGGTAGCCACAATAACCACTGTCCCTCTGGGTCATGGCTGGCCAGTGAAAGAGAGCAGAGTCCTTTCTGCAGAAGGCTTGTGTCACTGTATGCGAGTTGGGGAGGGGCATAGGAGGGAAAGATTGCCCCAGGATGAGAAGATGGATATGGCTAAACACTGAAGAAACCTTGAGAATGGAAATGAACAACCTCTATTGCAATTTCCTTGGCGCCGATGGTCTGCTTTTGGCAAGCTGCTGGGACAAGCACTTTGTTGGTCTGCTTGTCTTGGTGCTCTGGAGCAACGCCTGACTGTGGCTGCTGACAATAATTAGCTGCCATCAGCCAAACCCACTTTCAGGCATTTTTATATCTAGTATAGCGGTCTTCATCCTTGTTTCTCTCCTGGTGCTTAGTTCATAGTTCTGCCCTCCCACGCTGCTCACCAGTCATTGAGTCTTCTTCCTGCAGTTCCCCCAGATATGTCCAGTGTTCCAGGTTGCCTATTGTTGCCTTACTCTTTCTCTTGGCATACACAAAATTGATATAGAGTGTCTTCTGAAGGCTCAAAAGCATTGCAGTAGGGTACAGAGACGTGCCTTGAGGGTATTTGTCTGCCTGCAGTACAGGCCAGAGCTTAACAAAGAACATCTTTTAGCTGTTTGGTAGTTTAAAAGTGCACAGTTGGTCTCAAGCCAGGTCCTGACAGACACAGATCATCATTATCATTAAACCCATCACCACAACTGCAATTAATTTGGACCTCTATAAGCAGGGGCATGAGGTTTGGTAAGTGATACAATCTCAGCCCTCAAAAAAAATAAGAAAAATATGCTTCAGTGAAGATTAAGTTGTCAACAGACACAACACGGGATGCAACAGATCCCTTTCGATGGGAATTTTCATTTCCCACCTCAGATTTAGTAGCACTAAAGTGATCCTGTACCTTTGCATCGAGTAGGTATAGGGAAAAAAAATTAACATTTCACATACATAAAGGCACCAAAAATACGAGTTGGATGATACACTGAATGCAGCTATGCAATTACCTTCTTGCTGATGGCCTCAAAAAAGCCTTCCCAGAAAGCAATTCAAGTGTTGACAAAGATGACTTCTCAGGGATAAAATGTCTTCTTTCATTCCTTGTAAATCGGAGTGATGAGAGAATTATATGGAATTCTCCATAGAGAAGTAGTTGGGATCTCAGCAGAGATCCACAGAAAGAGGCAGACAACAAGACAAAGCAGTAAGGAAAATAGCAAGCACAAAATCTCTATATAGTATTGAAGTACCAGAAAACAAATTAGGGCTTAGGGATTCCATATGACGCTCCACACTGAATTGGTAATGAGAAAAGGAGAAATCTTGCTGACACTTGGGTACCTTGCACTGCTACCAATGATGATCCCAGTGTAGACCATCCTGAAGGAACTTGGGTGTCTGTGTTACACACATGTTATAGAGTCATGTCTCAGGAGCAAGAACAATTTAGTTGGAGGTGTTGGATGTCTTCAGATCCTGCCTTTTCTAACAAGACATGAAGTCCAACTGGAAGTTTCAGGTAGACATCCCACAATCTCTACTTCCTACAGTGTATCCAGCCCTGACAGATCAGATGAACAACCAGCCTTCAGTGATGATATTTTTGCTGTAAAAACTACTTCAAAATTGGACTCACTAGTGTACAGAAACCTGACAAGGCTTTCTGTCAGTTTCAATATAAAACATGGCACAATATATAGCGTCTTTCCCAATTGCTTCAGAGTTTTGTGGACACTGGAAAATTTACCTTTCTGTTCTGCTTGGTCTAATAGATATTATGATGAAAATATTTGACTTGGATTAGGTGCATAAGATAACCCAGCTGGTAACTTTCCATCTTGTGAGGAGCATTAAGCCCATTCCCTGAAATAAATTGCTTGTCCAGTTTCATATGTCTGCTGGGGCTGAACACCCTGTTACAGTAGGATGGAAAAAGACAGATTCATCAGCAAACACAGAGACCAGGCCCAGAAATAATTCGGCAGAGATTAGACCCAGAGTTGGCACAGTGCCTGGGAGTGAATTACATCCATGCCACTGGACTTAGTCGCTTTTCTCATATGGCTCTTACGATGTATTCCTACAGTGACTTAGTATCTAGCTCCATATATTTTCTTTTTTCCCTCAAATGTCTTCAAAATACCAATACCTTAACTATTATACCATTTCTAGTGATGGCATGTTTGGCACCCAGAAGCCTCATCTCTGACTTAGTTTGGCTTCTATGCCACACTTCACTAGTCACTTAGGATTAGTTTTGATCTTTTTGGGTTTTTTGTCCTTCCCACTCCATTTCCTGGTACAAATTTCATCAACTCACTATGAACATGTCTCTTTGGCCAGGAAGACTTCACTGAAAGTACAGGAAAGGAAATTCTACTCAGAAAAGTACAAAGATTATGAGAAATACATACAGAACAGAACTCTTCCTCCCAGAAGATTGACTTGACACTGGTTGACAGTAGAGCTTCACTGACAGCAGCTGTCACTCCATGGGAAGGAAAGGATTGGTCATCGTCAAGAATGTGTGGCATGGCTTGGCATTCCCTGAGAAGGTACAGTGGGTATCAGAACACTTCAGACAGAGGAACTATGGCAGGGGGTAGCAGCACTGAACTCTGTAATTCAGAAGAAAGCACAGCTGCCTTACTAGTAATAGCAAGCACTAAAATAAGTTGTTTTCAGCACCAGTGAAGATCTCATGGACTTTTTATTATTTTCAGCTTGAAGGCTTTTATTCAGGATATGGCAAATGGATCCTTGTGACCTCAGATCCATATGCTGATAGAGACGGTATTTTTGGCTGTAATGTCACTGTTGCTTTTAATAATTCAGACTGAAAACCTTCAGGATTAATTCCACAAAGAGACGTCTGCAACAGAAAGCATAATGTTCCTGGTGGCATCCTGCTCTGGGACAACGTCTAGAAGGAAGATGAAAACCTGAGGTCCGTCCCTGCTGGTAAGGCAAGGTCGTGCACAGCTTCTTGAGAAACTAGCTCCTGTCTGCAGTGTGGTACAGATTTCAGAGCTAAATTCAGATTAGCTGGCTAGGACCCCACTAGAAACCTATCTTTGGTGCATGGGTGTCAGGAGGTAGGCTCGTCCAGTCTCAGCAGCTGCTCTGCTGCTGTGACGTCAGACACAAAGTGGTTTCAAGCCACTGAGAGCATATGTTCAGGGGAGAGAACAGCAGAGAAAGGAAGCGGGGTGGCAGAGGCTGCAGAGCATAGAGGAACTTGACCAGGGGTCTTTAAATCTGCTCTTGCAATAACCAGCTTGCACTTGAAATATAGATCTTACCATAGACTTCTATTGGTTTAGTCCCGAGGCTGAACTCAAGCAATCGAAAAGCTCATCACAGGCTGGGAACAAAAAAATAACCCCACAGATTGTGCCCTTTGGCTCTGAGCTGGCCAAGTGTACACTCAGCAAAGGCTTGAAGCATGCTTGTTAGCAAGAAAATCCCTGAAAGTGAGAATTCCCACCCAGTTGTCAGACTCTGAGAACCATGGGTTGGAGAAAGAAGCCTGGTGTTGCCAATCTCACAGTGAACTGGGGGCAGCCACTAACACCCAACCTGGAGGAACGCGGGAGCCTGTTGAGCCTGCATTGATTCTCTTACTCCTGCTACGGGCAATGGCCGCTACAGCCAATGTCTAGCCCATCTCCATCTGCTCCAAATATAACACGACTGCTGTTTAAGTCAGTAACGGTGGCTTTCTGTGTCAGTTTATAGATATGTCTCTTGGAAGACAGCTGGGTTTGGCTTTTGGACAGCAGCCAGCACTCACTGAGAGCACCATGCAAACAGTTTCTTAGAGAAATGGTTTAGGAGGTTGCCCGTGCCCTTCTCAGCACAGCTTACCACTGAATGCACGACTGCACTGGGGTATAGGGAAGTTTCAACAGACAAAATACTGAAAAACTACAGGTACCAAATTCACATCCAGCAAAGCTGGGAATGAGGGTTGGGTTGTGAAGTGCGCTGATGAAGAGGGCTGCAGAGCTGCTACCGACATTGAACACTCCAGTGAAGGAAACCTCACTCTATAATATGGCTTGGGCAGGGTTTTCAACAAGGAAGTCTCACCGAAACTGCTGGAGAGAAAAACAAACCAGCCTTGGTGAAGGCAAGGGATGTAAATTTATTGGAAGTAATCCTAGATCCACTGAAATGACTTGCAAATTTTCATTGATTTCAATAGGATGGGATCTTGGTCATTGTTGGAACTCCATAGGATAGCAAGTCATTTAACTTTCCATATGTGTTAATGCAGGAATTTGAAGAAGAACATCCTTCCTAACATGTATGTGGTGAAGCACAGTCCCTGTTCTGCTGCTCCCAGCCTCTGTATAGCCTACAAATCAGGCAGAAATCTCAGCTGCTATCTGATCTCATACATTGCCTTTGATGCCCAAATTGTGTTACAGGACTGAAGAATTCAACCTCATTAGCAATTATAAACAAATTAGCTCAGATACAGTTCAACATAAAACTGGGTGTATGCCAGTCTGCAAACATCCTACTGTTAAGTTTCCAAACTCCCAAGCAACTGTCCACAGCACCATGCCTGGAAAGCTCAGTTTTTGCTCTCAGCAATGCCAGTTTACAGAGCTGGGTCCCAGTCCTAGGCCTGGTCACTCTTCCTAGACATTCTCCTCACCTAGTCCAAGCCTTTCTGAACTCACCAGGCCTCCACAGGTGTGCCAGCAGCTGTCGCCTTAGGCTCAACTGCAAAACTGAGCTCAAATGAAGAAAGAATGGAAGAAAACAATTCATTTCTGATAAGTCAAATAGTCTAATCAAATACAGTAAGGAAAGGCCCTGCAGAAGTTTTGAAGCAAGTCAGTGATAGAGGGAGAATGACTTGAGCAAGTAAAGTGGCCAAATAATGCATTATGCTTTGAGTTGGCAAGAACGCTACAGAACCAGATGTAGGCTGTGAATCAGCAGCTCTGGAATGCCAGCACAGAAAGAATGGCAATAGCAATCCAAGGGGACGCAGAGGCATGCAGAAACTTTTCCAAGACCATTTTAGCAAAGCACATGTTTCTAATACAAATATATATATATTCCTGTGATGGTAATGTCTCAAACGCTTATAAGCTTAGTTTCCTCAAAGCATTAATTGAGGTCAATAAAAGATTTCCTGAGATCCTGAGCAGATGAAATCTTCAGCTAACCAGACACTAAGGCAAAACTGAAAAACAAAGACAAAAAAAAAAAGATGTGGTTTAGAAAGACCTATTTGCTGGAGGGTGGAGGCAGAATGCTGAATGACTGCTGCTTAGGTTCAAAAACCCAAACTCCATAGTCTGACTTCTGCTCTGGCTGGCATGGCAAGGGGCTGAGGAACAAGAAGAGGGGAGCAATCCCATCCCTGGTGCCAAGCACAGGATTCCTCTCTGCGGGTGGGGAAAAGGGACACGCTGTGGGCAGGAGCAGCATTTGTCCCCAGCTAACTTGGGCTGTTTGATGATGGTCTTGGAGAGACGCGGGTCCAGCAGGAGGGCTTGGCATGTATCCCTGCCCCCACCCCGCTGATTGCGCCCTCTCCATGGCAATGGGGGATGCAGGACTATTGCAGTACCCAGACTTCATTACTAAAGATCTTTTGGACTCTGTGAAAAGTGGTTTGTATGGGTCAATGAGAGTCCTTGTACCCTTTTCGTTTTGGCAGCCACCCATTTCTTCACTGCTATGAGAGGTGAAGGATACCAAACCACTGTTTGGTCTCCCTGATCTGTTGGAATTCACAGCCCCTGTGCACTCCTAGAGAAAAATTAGGTTGGGTTCACTAGAGAAAGCAAATGAAGGTTCTGTTTCTGGAAAGAGGAAAAGCACATGCTACTGCTGGAATAATTCTCTTTCTTTTCCTGAATTAAGCCATTTTCCAGGAAATTTTGCAGGGGTTAGAATAGATCTACTTATCTTCTAATGTCACTTACTGATTTTATGATTAATTTTCCTTTTCTTTCCTTTTTTTATATTGAACAGAAAAAAATTGTTTATTTCTAAAATTCCAGCTTTCAAACCAGAAAAAACTTTAAAGGAATTTTTCTTGGTTACCCCTCTCAGCTGACTGACCAAGAGTACACCCTGCTCTGCTTGGTATACAAAGAGACCATTGTCAATATTCAGAAAACACCTCAACACTTGATACAGAAATCACATGAGAGGACCTTCATGGTGACCAGATGGGTCAGTTGGCAAGAGGAGGGCTGACAGCAATGAGAAGCCTACTCTGTGTGTGTTTATAATTACCACACAGGCAGCTCAGGATATCTACTCCTTTTTTTCTTGCATCTCTGCTGTCAGCAAAGCCAAACATCTTTATGGCTTCCATAAGCTACCTGATGATGCATTTTCCTTGAATCCATTTCAGCATTATGAGGGAGGAATAATGCTATTGCCAAGGAAGCAGTAACTGTTTTCTTCTTTCAATTAAAAATTAGTTCTAGCTTTGACTAGTTCCCCAGATTACTTTGGTCTAGTTCGGAATAGCAATGCTGAGCTCTTTTCAGAGAGCAGGATAGTAACTCGCTTTTGCCTATCCTGGTGAAATCTCTTGATGGAATCTGGAAGAAGGCAGGACAAGGAAAACAAATGAAATGTGAGAATTTCCAGTGTTCAGTTTTGCATCAGCTGAAAAGGCCCATCCAAGATGGCAGAGCACTTTACTGCGGGCGGTGGTCAGGAGCACATTGTTCTCAGAGCACAATCATTGTTCCTTAGGCTGGCCCTGCACCATGCTCTGAGACATTGTCGCGGTTGTGCATAGCTGGGTGCTGAGAGAGAGGGGCTGGGGTCTGCAGAAAATGGCTGCTAGAATCTGTCTCTAGTGGGTGACATCATATGGTGCAGCAGGGGGAGGAGGGTGTGTGGAATGAATGCTCTCACCCTAGCCAAGAAGGAAACCAGCTGGCAAGGGACTGACCAAAGCCCCCATCTCCTAGTCCCTGCTCCCCGTCCTGTGCTGCGAGCAGGAGAGGAGAAGAAGGGAGCAAAATCATGGCTGAAAGGGAAGTTTGCTTTAGAATGGAGGGGTGGGGGGAAGGTGTTACCGCGACCCCCATTTTCCCAGTCCCTGCCCCTCCTGGGCTGCGACCGGGAGGGAAGAAGGGAGCAAATTTCTGACTAAAGCCTGCTAAGGAGGGAGTGCTGGGGGGAAAAGTGTTTGCCTGGTTTGCATTTGTTTCAAGATTGTTGATTGCACTCCTGACTCTGGTTTTTTTTTTTTTTTCACTGTTTTCTCTTAAGTGTAGTGTAATAAATTAGATAACTTTCTGTCCTGCACTCTGTGTTGAGGCTGTTTTGCCCGCGTTGTTAACAAGTTTGTCTCTTGAGCCGCCCAATTATGTTATTTCTCCCCTGTCCAACTAAGAAGGGGAGTAATAGACTGATTTTGGTGGGTGTCTGGCCTTTAGCCAGGGCTCAACCACCACAATCCCACTTTGCAGAAAGTCACTAAGAGATGGACAAATGAAGACAAGACTGCATTTGTAAAAGTCTGAGGTCCCAATAAAAGGACTAAAATAAGACAATCTGCATCTTGAACTAGAGATCAGTGGTACGGCTCCGTGTTTGCTTCTTTGCCAGTTGTGCCATCGGGACTTTGTCTTTGCACTTGTAACCCAGGCAGAGCAATGGCATGCAAGGGAGAAAAGTGCTGGAAAGGCTCACTAATTCCTGTGCAAATAGCAGTTCTTGCCTTCTGTGGGCACTGGGCAAATACTCAAGGCAAATACTCAAGGAGCCTCAACTCTGAAGGACCCTATATTGCTTTACAAACTTTATAGAGACATACAAGGTAAGATGAACGTGGATCTGCAAAATAGCTGCACTCATGTGCAGCTACAATTGCTCTGTTAATTAATATTTTGATATTGAAAAGGATCGGGGTTTTTTACACACGTCCAAAGCAAACTATTAGCTGTAAAAAGCTGATACTTAGAGTTTGTTGGTACAAAATAGAGTGGATGCAGAGCATACAGAATGATTATGAGTTTGGCTGAGTCTACATATCCTTTCTGGAATTTCACCCAATTACATTCCCAACCAGAATGACAAGATCATAGACGACAATAATATTTTCACATTGAGAAGCAAAAATACATTCAAAAATACAAAAATACAGTTGGTACTCCCCAAAATGAATGAACAAGTCTTCTGCACAGACTCATGGTATATGCCGAATCGCTCATGGCAGATTGTCAGACACCAGGCAATCTGCTTATTGGGAAAACAATATAATACAGTCAGTTGTACAGACCTAATGCCTGTGATTTAAAAGTGTATAGCGTGCTAGGGCAAATGTTTCAAGTTTTCTCAAAGATATATTTGTTTCTCTGGCAAAATAAATACACATTGTGTTGAAAGGGATATTTTCTTGTTGCAACCTCAGAAATATCAAAACATTCATGATAGATATTCATCGCATTCATTTGCCCATCTGAAAGGCAAATCAGCCATCATCTGATTGATTGTCTCTGTGACAGCCCTGAAGCTTCACTGACAGTATTTGAAAATATAAAGAAGTGTAATGAAGTCAGAGAGATTGAATTTTGGCAGCATGTCTTCATATGCATGTAAAATTAAGAGATGATACTTCTTCAGTCATCAATTTGACTCATCTAAAAAACACAATATGGCAAAGCAGAAAAAAAAAATCAAAAGGAAAACCATTCAATCAAAATAATTCTTTCATATTTTGATTTCAGCAAACAAAGCTTCTGCGGTCTTATTCATCAACTTCCTCTGATTCTTTAAGAAATCATAGGCATTGCTGCACGGTTAAAACTGGACAAAAAACTTCACAGCGACTGCTTGAATGAGGACTGTTGCATACAGATGAATCAGTCTGTGCACACTTGCTTCCCGAGCCTGGCATCAGAATGCTAAACCACCTCCTGTCTTCAAATCCTACATCGTGAATGATGTGGAATTCATTATTTTTCTTTACAACTTAATTCCAACAGTGAAAACATTTTCTCATGTGGAATAATGAACTTGAAAAGATAGCAGAAATTTTCAAAATATTGATACTGTTTTTCTTTCTAAGTTTGATTGCACATGCTGAGAGATTTAGGATTTGATTCTAAATTAATGAAATACATTAGATGATAATAAGGACCATTTTGTAGCTGGAGCTTATGAAAATGAACTCTGTATTTAAAGACAAAAAAAGAAAACAGCAAAAATATCCCCTAGTGTAACATACATTGGTATATTTTTCATGCAAGTATCTTTATTGTCCCTTCCAGAAAAGATGATCACTCTGATGCCCACATCAAAAATATATAAATTAAGAGGAAAATGCTATGCTGTGCTCTGCCAGTGGAACGTCTGAGTTTGATCATTGCAAAGTGTTAATTAAATACATATAATACACCAGTAGATCAACTTTTTTAACCCTGTGTGAGTAGATAACTTGCCTACACAATTCTGTACTTAGGGTTTGTTTTCATTCAGTTTGACATGCATTCATGGACAATGATGTTTCTGTCCCTACCCGGTGGGAAAAGCACAGAGTGGCCCATTACTGGAGCCTGTTCAATCAGGCTGTAAAGGAGTACATTCTGAAGCAGATTTGTTCCTTACTTTTATTTCAAATATATTCCCTGACATTTGCCAGAGTTGTCTCTTTGACATAAAAGTAAAATGTTTCTTTAAAACATTTTAAAAGTCAGTTTTTGGTTTTGGGGATTTTCCAATAGAGAGAAAGGTCAGTAATAGTGTGGGCAGGAGAACTGAGAAATCATGGCATGGGGGGAGGAGGGGATGTACCTACGTGCATACCAGAAGCACAGTTATCACAGAATCCCAGTACAGATGAGGCTGGAAGCAAGTTCTGGAGATCACCCAGTCCTCCCCACTCCTCAGGTCCTACTCCTTTCCCTATGCACACAAATACCACTTGGCAGCTTCTATATGCCCGTGATTCATGTCAGAGTCTAATCAGTCCTTTCAGAGGGCTCACAACAGAGCTCGGAGACAGAGAGTACTTCAGCACAAAGTTTGAATCAATACCATTTTAATGGATTCTATTTGATCTTTGCAAAATACAGAGAGAGGACCGATCCAATCCTCCGTCATTTGAATGCTTTCCTTCAAATGAGTGCCAAATACAGGCTCTGCTTTGGAATAACTGTTCTAAAAAGTGTATTAAACATGTGCAGTACAGTTGAGAATATCATGCAATTAAAAAGGATGTTCTGAGACTGATACATCGTTGTCATAGATGGTTTTCTGGAAATCTCCATAAGGTGGATTCAAATTCACATGAGTACATTTAAGCATCTGAATAAAATTCCCCTACTTCAGAGTCCAACTCAGTATTCATCCTACCTAAGCTTGAGGCACCTAGGATTTGGCTGTCCAACAGAAGGTTGGGCTTTTCCAAAGGGTGATTTATCTGAGCTATCTTATAATGACATAAATCACCTTCTGGGGTATTTAAATTTGTCTGTATACTGTAAGAGAAGACTAGGAAGACTAGACTAGTCTCATTTAACACTCCAAAAAGCCTCCTGCCCCAGGCAAGGTCAAAAAAGAACACAACACCTCTCTAGCAGACAGAACTTCAGTTTTATCCAGTCAAAATGCTGAAGAGACTCTCCTGGACACCAGCCAGACTACAGACACAAAGGTTTAGGAACACAGAGGTTCTTAAATACCACGGTATATTATGTTTTCTTAGACAGTCTGTTTTCTCTTGATATTTCTCAAACAAAAAAAAAGTTATTAACAGAAGGACAGTGTCCCCACAGATAAAAGTTTATTATTTTGCCTGCTTTTTCTTTGTGGCAGCAAAGTAATCTGGAAAAATTCATAATCAATTCACCAGTTGGCAGCAACTTTGAAGTCTTGTTTATATGATTTTGTTTATTTCAGTATTGAACCTTGAGGAGAGATCAAAGCCATGAGCACCAGTAATCTCATGGGAAGCCTGTCTGCAGCAAACCAAACCTTTGCCGTTTTTTCAATGTTCTCATTAAGTTACATAAATATACTTGCTAGCATTGCAGTAAATTCTGTTGACCATGTATAGAAAGGAAGAGAATTCGGCTGATTACCTCATACATGATTACCATGTCTAACAGGAATAAAAAAAACAACACAAAATTCCTTTGGTCACTTGTGTGTGCAGATAAAATCTACAAAGATCTGGATTTTCTAAATAAAAATCTGTCATGTTCATCTAAGTTTTTCTCAGTTCAAAAATGCTATTTAAAGTAAACAAACTTCTGTGCATCAGGTGTGAGGACTCTGTTGCACTTCGTTAATGCATATGAGATTTTCTGAAGGGGTTTCTTCTACAGTCTTGTACATCTCATAAAGCCTTCAGTGATCTTAAGATTTATACTGCATTGGTTTTTTAGTTAATTCTAAAGTGATGCAGCCAGCATGCTAGTACTTGTCTTTTTTTAAAAAGGCCAAGTCACGCTGTTAAGCTGTGAAGTACAAGAAAGAAAGGGAATGCCTGCATCCCAGGGAACCAGCTGTGCCTCCTCCCACATCTACATGCAGACAGGAGAACACGAAAATGTATTTCACTCTCAGTGCAGAGCCCAGCTCTTGTTACACATCCAACACCCACAGAACACTCGGCTGGGATCTCTCAAGAAAGCTTTTATTTGGCCAAGGAAGAGGAGTGCTGAGCAGTTCTGAGTTACAAATGGCCAGCCTTCCAAGCTTACAAGCACTGCTGCTCATTCTCTGGATTCAGATGGTAGTGCAGTCTGGAGCACAGCAACAGAGGACTGAAAAAGGCTACTTGGGTCACTGAATGATGTCCCAGGTGACCCAAGAGCAACTGCAGCAGATAATCTTAAAAGAGTCATACATCTACTCCATGAGCGACCCCATACCTGAGTGCAACACCATTCCTGACTGCCTGTAGAGCTGAGACACAGAGGAAAAGGACAAAAGCTGTACCTCTGGTGTACCATAAGAAGAAAGCAGGGTTGACCATTGCTCAAAATCCTTACAGCAGTAAGAGCTGGAAGTAAATTGACCAAAAGAGCCTAAGATGTTCTCCTAATACCAGAAGCAACAGCATTTTGCCAAGCACTAAGCCCCCACCCCCTGTCCAACTCCCAAGGCTGAGCAGAAGAGATCCTGTTAAAACATTGCAAACACACAGAATCCCCCTCTAACATGCATTTGGGCACCAGCCCTACTAATACATTGGATACAACTTTGGAGTCATCCTTATCTTGTTCTGTGATCCCTATCCCTAAAGTTATCAACCTCCATCTTCAAACATTTTGAATTCCTGACAGCAAGGTACCATTGCTGTCTACCTTTTCTGAGGGAAATCGAGACATGAGGAACACAACAGGAATCTAAGGCATTTTTTACCTTGAAACAACATGAACTTGCACATTAGCCTTTCCATTACCCTGCTAAATATTTTAAGTCTAAAATGATGGCAACTGGTGCTGCTTCCTCCAGGCCAGGCTGTACCTCCCAGCAATGGAAGTAGGACTGATGTATCTGTAATCAGGGTGATCTGTAATCCTTACACTGAAAGGACAGCTGCTCTGGGTGGTCAATTCATGCATAAAAGACTGATACAATTAACATTGCAAATCCTAGATTAAATGCAAAACACATCCATGCATAATTTTTTTTCAAAGCATTCTAGGTCTGGTACTCTCCCGAGCTACTGTGAACCATAAGATGGTGATAATGCTAGAGAGGGAACATTTCCAGAAATTGGGAAGGGATTAAAGAAATACTCTTTCCTCTCCCATTTTTAAATGATTTTGGGGAATTATATCTGCAACAGATACTCGATTATCAGTATTTCATTTTAGGGAGTCATATATATATATGATTTGATCATATATATATATATGATCAGATTATGACACAAAAATACTGATAGTATTTTTACAAAGTAAATTAATACCAATTATTTACTTTTTGAATAATACAAATAGACATAGCAATAGAAACAGCAATCTTATGCACTAATATCACTTCAGCATATCATTAACATTGCTGATGTTCTCTCTGAAAACAGGAGGAATTATACTGTTGAAAATAGAACTTGGACATAAAAAGGAAGATTATGTTGGTGAGGCTTAGAATTAACAGAGATGCAATTTTGTAACAGAAACATAGAAGGGTCTGTTCCAGGAAAAATACTTGAGAAAGTACCCTGGTATCGAGACAGATACTTGTTACAAGGCTGATAACTCTGATAAGTGCTAAGAACAATGTAAACTGGGCCTACAAAACACAGGGACTGTTGACATCTTGTACTAGAAGTTTGACATTAGCTCGATTAATTTCAAATACATCATTTTAGAAAATATTCTGAAGAACTTTAAATTCTGTGAATTTTACAAGTTATCCTAAAAGTGTTTCACTGATTATGATGAGTGAAAGTATTTCCCATCAAAGCTGGATTGAAGATTTTTCCAAACGTTTTAAATTTGCCCAAATCAGGACACTCCTCCATCCCTTTGGGATGGATATCAACACAAGCTATCAGTACTGGAAGGGAAAAAAAACCCTATGACATTCCTATGGAAATGAAATTCCTGCTGTAAGAATTCAATTTCCGAACAGGCTACAAAACCAATGCTCATCTGTGCCATGTTGCATATTTTGAGTATGTGCATATAAATATACCTCAGATATGTGAACAGTAGCTAATTTGGGTATCTCTAGCAATGTCAGTGTGACAGCACGAGGGCCACACAGGCTAACTGTCCTGCGGAGCTATGACTGCATAGAGGTCCAGTGGGTAAGAGGAACACAAAGCCACACCATGCTCCAAATCCATAGTGGTTCTAATAACCTTTTACAGGCAGTTCTGCCAGACTGCAATGGCCAATAGACCACATGCTCCAGCATCCTCCCTCTCAGCTCCCAACAGTGTTCTTCTATCCCAAACCGTCACATACTCTTCACGGCAAACCTTTAATCCACACCACCAAAGCCTATTCAGAGGAAAGGAGAGATGTGCCACCTGTGTCTGCTGCCTGTGAAATGCTTGGCCTGTGCAAAGGGCATACAGAAAATTCTGATTTAAGTTTATTATGTTTCCTTCTATTTTAGTTGGTGGCAAGTCCTAATGCTCTTTAGAATTCCTAAAATGGAGACTATGCCAACTGAGGAATCCATTTCCTTATCTTTCCACCCAAGTACAAATGCTATCTTCACAGCTGTAACCAAGGAAGGAAGCATTCTTTGCCAGGAACAATGATACTATCACTTCTGAAAGAGATGCATGTGGATAAATCAGAATGCAATTATTTAAGAAGCGTGGGAATCACAAAGCCAATTGAAGTTCACTCTTCTGTTTTCTTCTCTTTTATTCCTGGCAATACTTCACAATGTTCTCAAAAATATAGGAAAACAACAGGGTCATTGGTGTCTAGTGACAAAGAAGAACTTAGCAGTTCCACAGTCAAAAAGATGAATAGCTTTACAGAATCAGAGAATCCCAGAGTGGCAGAGGTTGGAAGGGACCTCTGGAGATCATCCAGTCCAGCCCCCTGCCATGCTTAAGCAGGATCGCACAGAACAGGTTGTACAGGATTGTGTCCAGGAGGGTTCTGAATATCTCCAGAGAAGGAGACTCCACAACCTTTCTGGGCAGCCTGTCCCAGTGCTCTGCCACCCTCAGAGTGAAGAAGTTTTTCTTTTCATATTCAGACAGAACTTCCTGTGTTCCACTTTGTTCGTGTTGCCCCTTGTCCTGTCACTGAGCACCACTGAGAAGAGTCTGGCCCCATCCTCTTGACATCCAAATATCAATATTTATAAATATTGATCAGATCCCATCAGTCCTCTCCTCCAGGCTAAACAGCCTCAGCTCTCTCAGCCTTTGCCCACACGAGGGATGCTCCAGGCCCCGTATCACCTTTGTAGCCCTTCACTGGACTCTCTCCAGTCAAGAATGACAGTTCCCTGTCGTTCTTGAACTGGGGAGCCCAGAACTGGACACAGTACTCGAGATGTGGCCTCCCCAAGGTAGAGTAGAGGGGGAGGAGAACCTCCCTTGATGTGCTGACCATGCTTTTCTTAACGTGCCCCAGGACACACTGCTGGCTCATGGAGAGCTGCTTGTTCACCAGGACTCCCAGGTCCTTCTCCACTGAGCTCTCCTCTAGCAGGTCAAACCCTAACATATACTGGTGCTCGGGGTTATTCCTCCCTTTTTAAGATGAATCCATGTCTTCTTAATATCAGAAATAAAAGGGGTTTCATTGTTCTCACTGTTCTTTTGTCTTTGCACATATTATTCACCATTTTGGTAGGTATCATGACAGAAGTGATTCTTCCAGATGATTTGATAGCTGGAGCGACGTAGTAGAAAGCATTGTGGCAACTCCGGGAGAAAAACTGTATCCTCTCATCGCTGCCAGAGAAAAGAGGACAGGAAAGCCATAGACAGAGGGAAGAACAGATAAAGAAACAGTGGCAAAGTCTCATAAATCATGGAATGCAAACCCAAAAAAGATCTTCAATGCTGTGAAGGTACTTCACAGGAAAGGAGAATTAAATGTAATGAAAGCAAGGGACAAGGAAGGTTATATTAGTAGCTATGCTTGTTTTGAACTGCTTCAGATACCTGCTGGACATTGGGAAAGCCACAAGTGATTCAGGGAAAATCATTGCAGGGCTGCATAGAAAGGGTACTGCTGTATAAAAGCTGAAAACTGACCACCTATATGAATGAAACACGGACGTGATGGAAGTTTATTTAGGATGACAAAACCTCTTTAGATCTTACCAGAAAATGATTACTACCTGTCTCATCCCTTACCTGATTTTCTTTTCTTTACTCAGCCACTCCTTAGTGTGCTAAATCAGCACTTTAGCACTAAAGCTTCTGAATAACCACCAAGAACTGCTGCTTTCCCACATAGTAACTCCATGTCGTAAGATCTGGCAAACATCCAGATTAAAAAAAAAACAAAACAAAACAAAGCAACTTCTATTAATAATGTTGAAAAGCTGATGAAACCTCTCTACAGTATCTTGTGGACAGCACAGATACGAGCTTGATGAAAATATGCCTCTGAGGATATGGAGAAAACTGTATGAATGGCACTATGACAAATACATGTGCATGCATGCACACACACACCCCTAATACACTCCCTTTGCTTAGGGCAGCTCTCCAGCTAAAGAAGACTCCTTAACATTTTCTTCATGCAAGGTACACATCCATTTATGGGCAGATTAGATGTCAGGATGGTGAATGTGTGTGAGGTCAGCAGGAACTTAATATAAGAGGCTGATTTTGAATCACGGTTGTCCCACCCTCTCACCCCCATGAATGGCTTGCTACCCTTGCCAGAGACATGGCTTCAGCATACAGCCTGAAAATCACTTTCAACCTAGAAATTTTATGCTGGGCTTTGAAAGTTGTCTCTGAGCTCTGTATCTCATGTGCTGTCACCACCAATAAATGTCGGAATGTAGATAACTCTGTTGATAAAAGAGCTAGAATAAGTTTGGATTCCTCTCCTCCATCAATAATTATGCAGAGCTGATGACATAGGTATTAATAACATTTTTTTGTCAATAGATTTCAGACATGATTTTTAGAATAAGTATATTTCAAAATTGCCAAGTGAAAATTAGAATACCATCATCTTTCTAAACAGAATGACGGGTAAAAAATAAATATGTATTTTACAATCTGTGCGTGTGGTACAGTGTCTGGTAAAAACATTTGCTTCAACAGTCATGAACTGGACACAAACATCTGGCCAGGTATAATTCTTTGGAACAGTATCAGTGGAAGGCAAACCCCACACATCTTAAACTGGTTCTGTCTTTAATTTTCATCAGCTGATAAAAGCGTGACAAGCTTGGCCAGTTAGCTGCAAGAATTAATAAACAACAAGGAAGACGAGATGCTAGCTCTGCTCAAGCAAGCTTTTTTGGTCCTTCCCACAGAAATCAACTGGACCTTCCCAAACACATATCTTTTGAGCTTCAAATTTTGAAGAAACATATGAAAATGTGGGCTTGAAATTGTTACATTCAGGGGCTTTTTATTCCTTTGATACCTGCATCACAGAATCACAGAATTGTAGGGGTTGGAAGGGACCTCTAGAGATCAAGTCCAATCCCCCTACCAAAGCAGCTCTCTAGGATAGGTCACACAGATAGGCATCCAGATGGGTCTTAAATATCTCCAGAGAAGGAGACTCCACATCCTCCCTGGGCAGCCTGTCCCAGGGCTCTGTCACCCTCACTGTGGAAAAGTTCTTCTGCATGTTGGTGCGGAACTTCCTATGCTCCTAGTTGAAGCCATTGCCCCTTGTTCTATTTCCACAGACAAAGAGGCTGGCTATTTCCCCTTGTGTCCCACACTTAAGATATTTATAAATAGACATTATATTCAAATTCAGAAAAACACATTAATGTAGACCTTTTTTGTTTTTGCAAGTGCCTGATGAATTGCTACTCCTAATCACACTGGAGGCAAAGATGTCAGAGAAGACTCCACAAGCTCCATCAAAAGCTTTTTTACATCAGATCTTGCTGAATCACCTGCACAAGGAAGACAGAAACTCTCAAGAAAAAAAAAAAAAGACGTAGGTACTTCTTCCTCCCCACTCAAGAAGGGACATTGTGTACGACTTCTGACACCCATACAGCCAGCTATTTGAGACCACTGGAGATACTCTGATATGATTTGAAGGGCACGAGACATATGGTACAAATATATTCTGATAGATAACACATATCACATAGATACATGATCATAATATTAAGCTCGACATTTCCTTATCGTTCAACCTGTTTTCTCTTCTCTCCTTTCTCTGAGTCTGGGGTCTGATGGAAGACAAATTAGCTATGACCTAACCTGAATTCTATTAGAGTGGTTTTTGACGTACAAAAGCACTTAGATTAATAAAGCAAAGTGATCTATACACCATACCAATGAGGAGCTGTGACTGACACTTTAAAGGATACACAATCTTTCAATTTATTATTGATTTAAAGTTCACAATGTACTTTGTGTCCCCAATTTATTTGGGGTTTTTTGCTATTCACAAGTGAACAAATGAGTGGAGCTATATTTTCAAATGTAAATCTTTTATCCACACTTCTGCTATTTTCAGGCAAGGCTTCCAGCATATGCTCCTCTTGAAGAGTGATCTTGCAGCAAAGTGGAAGAGAAAACAAAATTGAAATCAAAAAGAAAAAAAAAAACACAACAAACTGGGACAAAAAGAAATCTTTTGTTCTGAATCCACTGGTGTTACATAGGTAAGGCTGACTTCATTTTGCACTTCAGGTAAGGATCTAGTCTCTGCTTCCCACGAAATGGCAGTCTCACCACCTGCTAAGTATGTGGCAGAAAGATCATCTCAGTGGGAATTTTGGTCATTTCTGGATGCAACCTGAGATGCAAAATAATGATGTTCATAGCCATCAGTGGCTTGAAATCAGACTATTATGAGACCCCCACTCCTGCTTTACAGTTGGATCAGTCAAGAATAATTTTGTGTCCTTTGTAAATAATTTGATGCTTAGTTTTTCAAAGCTTGTCCAATGCATCATTTCCTTGCCTTTTCAAAAGCCCAGCAATTTATCTATATTACACCATTCTGGCACCAATTTTGTTCCGCAGCAGCCAAACCAACTCTTTTCTGGGGTACTTCAGTTACCACAAGGACACTCTCATGCCCCTGCCCCTTTTACTAACAAAGCACGTGGTAGCTATAGGGTGCTGTCCCACCACGTGTGTGAGGTCTGAGCTTCACCTGCTTTTCTGAAGGGTTCCACATCTAATTCCTGACAGTAGAAAGTGAGGTATCTGAGATCTCATCCTCAATGCCGAAGGAGCTCTGGCAGCAATCATAGACTTTCCTGCCTGTTTCTCATGTCTCCCATGGAATGGCTCCTCCACTTTGCTGCTTCTATATCAACTATTTTTCCCCATTCTTTTTGTGAATAAAGCATCCTCCTTCTTCCTAGCTTCAACCAAGTCATGCTCCTTGCCTTCAGCTCCAGCTTCCAGTTCAAACAGACAGAATGCAAAACGAAGCCTGCTAAACCCCTGTTGTATACACACAGAGCAAGTTCATTTGTTCAGTGATTCATATATACACATTAGTTATGGGCAGTAGCTGTGATGGGATGGAGGTTTAATGTCTAGTAAAAGCTTTAGCAGGACTCTAAAGAATATGTTCATATCAGGGTTTTTTTACCCCCAAGGTCGGTCTTGAGTAGTTTTAGATAATCAAAAGCAGACTCTGACATGTGTTTCCCTAACAAATCTTTTTCCTTACTTCTCTGCTGTAACTCCTACATGAAGTGGTTACAAGAATTCTCCTATCCTTTTTTATTTTCCTTTGGCAAACAATTCATATCTCACTCTTTGAAACATCTAAACCATTTCTGCCACAACTATAATAAAATTGCTTCAGGCAGGCACCCAGCAAGCTAAGATCCAATCCAGTGGTGAGTTTTGTGAGAGTTATAAACAATGAAAAGCAACTGAGAATAGGTATTAATGATGGGATGGTTCAGACAACAGGTGCCGGATGTTTCTAATGGTTAAAAATATACATGAGATCCAAAAGTGTGCTCCTTCTTCAAAGAGAATTCCAAGTCAGTGCTTTAGGTAGCAAGTTGACAGAATGTTTGCATGAATTTGCACAAATTAGCTGAAAAAAAACCCATCTAAAATGTGATATTATTCCCAGAGCTTGCTTTTGCTTATAATCAGTCTAACACTGTTAGAAATAATTATGTGTCATCTTGGTGACTGGAAACAAGCTAGATGCTTTTCTGTGTTTTACACATTTCTTGTTAAAAAGTAAAAATAAACCCAATTTTTAGAATTAGTCATATTTTTGTCAGGCAGTTAATGTGTATCAGCAAATGCCTCCTCAATGTATGTTTCATCCTTTTATTTCAGAAGCCTAAACTTAGTTAGGACAGGGGATACAGTCCCCATCATACTGTTTGCTGGAGCAGAAAGCAGCTTTATAATTTCATAACAACATGAGATCTTCGTATAACCTAGTTGGATTCCAATAGTATCTTAAGGCCACTAAACTGCACCCACCAGCCCAAATAATTTACTCAGTTATTGTGTTCCCTTAGCTGAGTTGGCTGGACGCAGTCTGTTGGTAAAGAGACTTTAAACTGTATTTGAATAAGCTGTCTGAACCATAAAATTTTGTTACTTTTAATTATGCTTTGCCAGTGTCAGGCAGTGCTGCTAGACTTCATAAATCATCTTAATAGCCTTTATTTACAGAGTGTACTAGAAGCAACAAAGAATTTTGTTTGAGGTACACCATATCTGGCAGATTAATCACTCTTTTGTCCTACAAATTGACTTGCAAATTCATAATAAATTTGACCTGGAATGCACCTTAAATTCTCAGAAGTCAGATGCTGTATTTTCCTAGCACATTGCAAATTAAAATGAGAAGATCACTTATGTTTGCATTAGGAACACTGAATGTCAACAAGTACTGTCAATTGATGAATCTCAGAATTTAATTCTTTAAAGGGCATGAGGGAGCAGCTTTAATTTGCTTCTCCACAAACACCTGGTTTGAAGATTTAGTCAAATATGTCTTCGGTCTTTTAAGACCAAATCAAGATTACTTTTACTCTGCTGGAACAATTTTGATGGTTAATCACATCATTATCCAGATATAGCTTCACTGAAAGGCTCAGGTTTGCCAATTCCCTTTGCTTAACATGCTTTTATTGCTGGGAAAGACTGGAGATCTAAAGGACCTGAAAATCATAAAAGAGTTTCTAAAGGTTTATTGTACAGATCACAAGTGGGAAGAAATATGGTTAGTGAACAGACCCAAATTTGTTAATGTTTTAATGAATTTGATTTATATGGTCATACTAGGGTGAACAGAAAGATTGATTTTTTTTATGACAACTGATACTTCACTTTTTGTCCTTAAAATTAATTACTTTTAAACAGTCTTTTATCCTAAATGACAAAAAAATATATGCTACAGACATTACATAACAATATAGGAGATCGGAAATCTATTGTCAACTGGCAAAGGAGGAATATTTTGATACTGTGACAAAACATAGGAAACTTACCAAGATGTCTGCTTTGAAGAAAGCACCTCTGCATCTTTCATACAAGTGCTGAGGACTGTTGTCTTGCCATACGTTAGTGCCCATAGAGATAACACAGGGCCCTCCGAGCACACTGCACTGTGTTATCCTTGTGGAGTATCTGCTGCCTGAAACACTGAAAAGGTGAGCTAGCCCAAACTCCCAGAGTCATTATTAAGTTTCTTCCTTTACTGAAATGTTCTTACACTGGGTACTACATGTCTGCAGATGCAGCTAACGATACAGCCCCTTTGCTTATGGGTAGTGAGGACTGGGAGTTTCTTAAACAGATGGGGGTAAAGGATGTCTCAGCAGCTGAAATATTTATTTCTGGGAGTAATAATCACGAAGTTGTCAATTTTGCAGCTAACATTTCTTTTTCATACCTGAAAGCAAATTAATTAAAAGCACCTTTCAATATAGAAAATTACCTCCTATCATAGGAAATCTGTGAGGATCCAAACCCAGCAGCTGTGTAAGAACATTTCTAGCCGTAAGCGAGTCCTGATAACAGCTGAGTTAGATGCATTAATATATCTTGCTGATTGTGATACCACTTTATAATTTCTAAAATAGCAATCAACAAAAATAGGCTTTCTGAAATTTAAAGGCTATTAACAATGATGTTTAAAACATTTTATTGAAAAGACAAACAGCTACATATCATATGCTAGATGTTGTGGAGCAGCACTGCACCTTCTAAATTCAGGGCAGATACTTTGGCTTTATCAGACAACTGTTCTGGTAGGTAGGGAGGTGTAGTTGTTGCTGCCCTGGGTAAGACAGCACAGTCCTGCAGAATTTTTAACCACAGCGGAAAAACAAACTTGTTACAACATGAACTCAATTTAGAAGACTTAGCTTACCTCATAAGCTAAACTAAGCACTTTTGGTTTTCTGTATTATTGTGTGAAAAGAAGCTGTAGATGAAACTAGATTATTAGGTGATTCTTCTATCATGGGGAGAGTTCTGAAGCAGTGTTTACCTTGTGCACCTATCCCAAATGAACAAGTGACACTGAAATCCCTAAACTGAGATGGGTCACCCAAATGGGGGCTGCCTGATTTCAGATGGTCCTTGTTAAAATTCACCTTTTTCCTTTTTAAAAGAAAAAGAGTACTTTTAAGAGAAGAGCATTGCTATTCTGAGTCATTCTGGCCTAATAAAATTCACTAATAAGAGAAAATCTCCCTATTTCTGTTAATTTTTTTTTGCCTTCAAGGCTGTTTGGAAAAAAGCTCCAGTACAAATCGTGATACCTGTGAGGAAACAGACTTAACTTAGCCAAGCTGTGAACTTGTACTTTGTCCCAGTTTGAAAGTTCACACCTGGATGTAGGACCTGTAAACTCGCAGGACTCAAGATTCTCTATCAGAACTGTTTAGCTGACGCATTTACTCTAGATACCGTCCGTATGCTTTGATTGACTAGAATTAGAACTCCCTATAATAAATAAATAACACTTGCAACAAACTATGCTTTAAAAATACATACATATATATATATTTATATATATATTGTGGATGCTCTTTTGTTAAATCGGGCAGAAAAGGCGGCCTGAGACTCCCGGGGCAAAGCGGTGCCCGACCGCTCTTCCCAAGCGGCTGGTGAGGCCTCCATCTCCCCCTGCAGCATCTTGACTAAGGCAACCCCAGCCGTGTGGACAGAAGCTCGCTCCATGCCATGCGAAGCGGGACCTGAGCTGAGGCGACCCGCCTCCCTCCCGCCCCCGACAAACTTCCCCCACCTCCATCCCGCGAGCAGCCACCCCTACACCCCAGCAACAGCTTTGCGCATGCGCTATAAAGCTCTCCTGGAGCCTGTCCTGGCAGGCTGTGCTTCGGCGCGCCTGCGCAGCGGGTGCCGGCCGAGGGGGCGGGGCTGGACCCTGCAGAGGATGACGTCACCCTGCCAGCCTCACTGTCGGCACCTCCTCTGCCCGGCGAGGGAGGGCTGGAGCTTGCCGGTTGCAGGCGCCGCCATGGCTGCCATATTGGGGAGGAAGTGAAAGCGGGAGGCGGTGGCGGCGGCCAGGAAGGAGCCCTTCCCTTTTCCCCTGTGCTTGGGCGGACGCGGGCTTCTCGGCAACGGCGGCTTGCGAGACCCTCGGAGCGGGCGGCGAAGAGGCAGCGGCGGGTGGCGGCGAAGCTGAGCGCCCCGGAGGCGGCGTTGGCCTAAGATGGCGGACCCGGCGGAGTGTAACATCAAAGTGATGTGTCGCTTCAGGCCCCTCAACGAGTCCGAAGTGACCCGTGGCGACAAGTATATCGCCAAGTTTCAGGGCGAAGACACCGTCGTCATCGCGGTGAGGGGCTGCCCTGAACGGGAAAGGCGGGGAGGCCCTGGGAAGGGGGGTGAGGAAGGGGGTGTCAGGGGTCGGTGGGGTCAGATGCCGCGGGGATGGGCGCGGTGTGAGGCGGGAGGGCAGGGCTGAGGCGCTCGGGAGCGCCCGCGGGCGGGGACGCCTCAGGAAGGGGGTTGGCCTTTTGGGGTGGGGGGTATGTGAAGGGAAGGCGGGCGGGCAGGCAGAGCTGTGGACGGGGCCGCTAGGGCTGCATGTGGGCACGGTCGGGCGAAGAGCAGGAGCTGGTGGGCGATAGAGATCCCCGAGAGGTGGTCGTCGGGGTTGTGGGGGTGCGTTGGTTATAGCAGGTCAGGAAATCTCTGGCAGAGGCTCTAGCGAAAGCCTCGGAACTTGAGGCGAGGCGTGCGGCTCCATTGCCGAGCCCCAGCCACAGGGCACGTTCCAGTGTGTCCACGGAAAACCCGTGAGTCCCCCGGCAAGGCTGTCTCTGGCTTTGGCGACCGTGATGAGTTTGACCGCTGAATAACGTGCTCAAAAAGCGTGTGTTGGAGCTGCCGTCGGAGCCATTGTCTACAGAGAGTTTTGGGGGAAGAAAACGCATAACAACAGTGCGGGTTCCGGTTCAGTGGTACTTGTGATCTCTGAATCGGTCTTCGGCTGATAACGTGTTTGTTTGTTTTTTAAATCAGAATAAACAGACTATTTCGTTTATTACACGTCTATAAATGTACTTTAGCAGAAGTCACCTTGCGAAGTGTGAGGCCTGTTATAAAACTGAATGTTACAGGGGAAGAGCTAATCCTTTACTTTGTGTTCTGTGTCGTGTTGGGCTACCAAGTGGATCTGGAATATAAAATTAAATTACAGTGGTTTCTGCCTGTTTTTGTTGGTGTTGTACAAACACGCTTTATTCCCAATGTTTATTTTTGCTGACTTTTAATTTATGCTTTCATAGAAATACTGTTCTTTCTACACACAGTGCTGGTTCTCCATTGCTGGGAGTAACTTAAAAGTCAGCTATTACCCATCTTTAGATTTTAGCTTTTATACCGTCCGTCTCAAGGCTGTGAATAATAGCGCTCTGCACAGTATTGGAAGCTGAGGGAGATAATCCAATAAAATTTTATATTTTTTTTAGTATGAATTACTAAATGCTAGTGCTGTAGTCTGTTTAATATTCAACTCAAAATGTCAATATAACATGGAATTCCATGAGTCTGGAACTACAAGAGTGATGACATGCTCATGAAATGAAGTAATTTGGGCTTATTTCAGCTGGCAAGTTACTATCTTGGAATGCATCTCTTGTTCCTGAGGTTGTACAGGTAAACTCCTCAGAGTAAGGAACCAAGCCTAGAAATTAGAAATGTAAAATATAGCTAGAACAAATGATCTCACTTCATCAGTGAATGCCCGTTCATTGTGATGATACCTATTCTGCTTTAATCCACAATTAGATTTAGAAAGGTTGGTCTTTTCTGATATTTTTTTTTTAAATAAACTTTCCATGTATCCTTTCAGTAGCTCTAGCCAGCAGAGAACAGGAAACTTGCATTGTTTAAATACTCATTATGCTTTAAAAATATCTAAAGTGTAAGTTGGGCTGAAGTGGTGCGATATCGGAGTAGAACAGTCTGATGGCATGCTTCTGTGGGGTCACACGGAGCTTACTGCTCAGGCTTAATACTTGGTATTAAACTGTACTTTGGTGTTTTCTGCTCTGGTAAAAAATGTCCAAAAAAATCCCCAGTGATCCTAGGTTCAGGGCTTTCTGCCTCTGACTTTGGGGAGAATACCCCCTAGATTATTCAGTGGAGTAACAGTGACCAGTATTTAGGTTGTTTCACAACAGCTTAATAAAGATTGGGGTTCTCAAAGTTGTTACTTGATTACCTAAAACTGTTGATACAGTTACTTCGTGTTAGGTTGTTTGAAAGAAAAAAAGCCAGACTTTTCACAAAAGTTCTGAACCTTCCAACCTGAGGCTGTAGCTATCAGCTGCCTCTTGTGTGTTTGTGTTGTAGAATCCTCCAAGGGAGGATACTAACAGAGAAAGTTCTTGTGAAACAGTTTCTAAACCCACTCTTCAATAGCTGTATGTTTGGCTACAGCTGTTTGATTTCTGCCTTTATTGCTACATGTCACATTGGCTGCCTGATCTAGTAATCCATCTACACTTTTTTCCTTATCTGCCTGAAGGACTTGCACCCTGTGTGCATCTGGGGCTGTGCTGAAACAGTGGAGGCTTCTTTAGTAATACTGGGGAGTTGCCTGTAATGGTAGACAGGAGGTGAAACATAGCAGAAGCCGAGCTTACGCCTCTGTGGAGAAGGGTGGGGAGGGAATTTGGTGACTGTAACCAAAACCACCTCCTTCCTTGAGTCTGCTGTCATCTTTGAGCTATCTATTGTCTTTCTAGCACCTGGGTAATTATTGTCAGGGTTGCCTTTCTGGACAAGTGAGTTGTTTTTGGTTTGTGTTAGATAAAATACTTGTTTTAGCTAGTGTTTAACAGCAGTTTGAGGGGTCTCCTTTAGAAAGCAGACTGACTGCAGTTTGCTCATGGATTTCAGGCTCTTGAGTAGGATAAAACAGGGAGGAATAGCTTACAATATTTATGATTATGTACTTTATTTTCTCAAATGTAAAACTTTCTTGCAACTGAGTAGCTTCTATGCATGAGTATCTACTTTTTAAAAAACACTTCTATACCTAGACTTGCTCATCTTACAACTGTCCAAGAGCGAAAATAGGTTACTGAAGACAGTAACACTGGAGGATTTTGGACTGAAACCTAAGCTGAGAACAAGTGTCACTGACTGGAGCGGTGAGGTGTTATAGGCATGCAGCCCTGGGAAAAGCTTGAGATGTTTAGCTTTCACTTCTATTAAGTTTTACAGTAGTACTGGGTAGTAAATGAGAGCAAAGCTAGGTTTAACTTATGTTGGAATCAGATTGATAAAGACCATTTGCTACTACTGTACCTTTTCGGCAGCAGAGTATTCAAAAGGAAAATGTAGTTCATGTATGTTGTTGAAAGGCTGTGCCAAGCCCTATAAATGCAAGAAACAAGGTGCATTCTTAAAGCAACTGTTGTTATTTTGCTAGTGTGAAGGAAAGCACTGTTCGGTTGGAAACGGATGAATAAAAATGCTTAATGTCTACAGTGCAACTTAAAGTGATAATCTGTATTTCAGTGTTACTCTAATTTTTTTATTTTGTTCCATTCAAGGGTGGGAAATAGGTTTTACAGATGATGCTGGTATGATAATTTAACAGAAAGCAAATATTCTAGCTTATAGTAATGTGTAAAAGGAAAGCTGTACTCCCTGGCTGTTGTACCACTTGCTTAGAAACACTCCATATTGGGTCATTCTGAAATTCAATGACTGTTTTTATGCTAGCAGTGCTTCCTTCTGTCTCTAGAAGAAATTTTACTAAAGTGAAGCTTGGCTGAAACTTTTTCCAAAATTTATCTCTATTTTAACACTGGAAACTGATTTTCCCATCACAGTTCTTTTTTTTTAATAAAATTATATGGTTTAGTTTTCCTGTAACAATAATAAGTAACTGTAGTAAAAGTTGATACCTGACTTGCAGTATTTGCACAGAAATAAGAAAAATGGGATAAAGAACTGTGATCCAGTAACTTTTCTGTGTCGAGTGAAGTTTGGTATGCATAGAGCTAGGACAAGAAGAAAATCTTTTTTCCTTATCCTAGAAATAAAATACTAGTTTGAAATGGTGCCCTTCTGCTCATATGCAGTGTTAGGTGTGTCAAAGCAGCAATACCTTAGCTTAGTAATAGGAAGAACTGAGTCAGGTATTTGACATCATACTTTCCAAAAATTGTTGTGAATTTTTCTTTACCATAAGTTGCACTGATGGGAAGAATGTTCTGTATTAAAGATTTGAAACTTAAGTAATGAGCTTATCTCCCCTTTATTTCAACCTTTTACCAAGAATAAGCTAAGCATGGGTGGATATAATATTGCTCTAGTAAATCAATCTAGCAGAAGAAAAAAAGTAAAGAGCATCAGGAAGTGTTGTGATAGAAAAATATGCCGCTGATTTTTCAAGTAAACTTTCTCTATTAACTTTGCTTAAGATACTAATGCACAGAAAATAGGGTGAAGTAAAGTAGTATTAGGAGTAACTGATGCTGCAGTATTTACAGAAAGTGATAATGGGAAAAAGAAAGATATTTTAAATTATTTCTTGAGACAATCTCAATTATTTCCAGGTCAGATTTCAGTCTAGTGATCACTGATTTTTTTGTGTGCTCCTCATTCAAGACACTGAGAAAAACGAATTTTTCTGAAGAACAAACTCTTGTGTGTGCTCTAAATCTTGTATAATTTAAACGGGCTGAGCATCCTTTTACATAAGGATAACTGGTAACTAGTCTTAAACTGCAGAACTCTGTATGTCAACCCTTTATTTAAGGTTACGTTTAACTACCGCTGAATCGTGTTGGCAGCTTGTTTGAGGGCTGTGAGAATGCTTGTGGAGTTTTTGCTGTGGGGCCATGTCCCTTCAGCACAAGCAACTACAGGAGCTGATGCTGCTTACTGGCACAACATGGAGTGAATGCAAATGTTGAATCCTCTATTTGGAGAGAGGAAGTCAGAAGCTCTGCTTGTATTTTGTGTTGCTTATAGGTTGTATGATTTTAGTTCTTTATTAGGGTTTGAGTACTGTTTGTTGACAATTTCTGGAGTATGTCAAAGCAACATCATATCACAGTAGCTGCGCTGCTGCTACTACTACTGTTATGGACACCATGTGGTAATACTGCTTGGACCTTTTGTGTTTGCAGTTCCAACATAATATCTGACTGTTTACTACTTGAGGGAAAAAAGGCATCTGGTATAGAAAAAATATCTGACACTTTAATCTTTCTTGATTAATCTCTTAAAGGTAATGAGGAGGCTTTCTAGGGCAGGGTAATCTGTGTAATACTGTTTTTAGCTTTGTTTACAGCAGAAAGTAGACTGTAAAGAGAGGTGATAAGACATAGTGTTGCAGATGTGAAACTGTGAGTGGGAGTAGCTTGTATTCTTTAAAGATAATGATCCTGGAGCCTGCTTGGCTAAACCTTGGTTAGATATTGATTCAGTAATGATGGAGTAGGGACATGCCTCTAATGTGGGGTTTATAGGTGTGATAAATGTTCTATGACCTGTGAGGGAAGTATGTAATTGGTTTTTTGGGTGCTTTGAAGTTCTGTTGTACCTTCATTTAGAAACCTGTAATACTGAGGAAATGTAAACAAGTACTCCGCTTTCCATTTGCAAAGGATGGGGAAGTAACAAGTGGTATAAACAAGACCCCTTGTGAAAATTTTTTTTTTTGTCAGAATCACTAAATTTTGTGGGTATTTTGGTAGTGGCTGTTAACTTGAGGGGAAATTGGAGTTTGTCATGTGCCTAGGAGCTTTCACTGTATAAATAAACAGGATCAATTAAAGGCATTACTGTCTGAGTGAAGTCCCTGCAGCTTGGTTTTCTGTTCTTACTAGTCCATGGCATTCATCCTATGTGCTAGTCTTTATATTAAAATTTTGTAAAATAAAAGATGCTCCAAATATGAGCTACTGCAATTTGGCTCTGTTCTCTTTGAAGGCATTTGAATGGCAATTTGGAAAGTAGTCTAAAAATAACTCTGTTTCTGCAGGTTGCTCTCAAATTAGTAAACATTATTCTTCATCTGTCTTAAAGGAAAATCGTTCAATACAGTTGATCTTTACTTAGGAAAAGAATTTAAAAAAAAACCCAAACAACCAAAAATGGCCACAAACCAGCAGACACCTCTCAATGCTGTTTAAATTTTAGAGGAGGAACGCTTTTTCAGAACCTGCTGCAAATACCTGCAGGTTGCAGGGTGGTTGCAAACTAGCACAGGATGTGCCTACAGGTTTTCTTGAACAAGGAATCTTCCTGTACTAGAAACCAGGCTAGATCTTTGTATTTAAGTTGGATTTCTTTGAAATGAAAAACATTGCTATTCAGTATCAAAAATATCCTGTAGTAATATGTAAGCACACAAGGTGTATGTGTTCATTCAGACACATAGACTATGAAAAGTAACGTTTGCATTCAAATGTACTTAGAGTGGTCGTGATCTCAGAAGTATTGTTAACAGTTGCTGCGCAAACTGTAAGGAAATCCTATCCAGGAATTTTCCCTAATTTTTCTAAAATAAATTTACTTGGAGTAATTGTCATCTATGTATTTTCTGGAGCAATAATTTGTAGAAGAATTTAAATCTTACGGGTGCAAACACATAGCTCACTAATGCTGCACTCTTCTCACTCTTTTTCCAAGGTGTAATGATGGGTATGATCCATGGCATCCAAATGGCATTATTTCAGTTCGTACAAATATGCAGAAGAGTTTGAGTGTGAAACAGATGGGATTAAAGTTTTGTAATATCAATGACTTTTGGTGTATAGTGTAGCTGATTGACATTTGGGAATTTGGAGGCTTTTTGAAACTACAGTTGCTAGTGATAAAGAAAAGTATAAATGTTTTAACTAGTGTGATCTTTTTCTAGAGTGACTTACCTCTTCTGTTAAGATGTTGTCAGTCTTCATTTTCTTACCCTTACCTCAGTGTTACTTGAACTTGTTAGTTGTTTGCCTTCAGGTGTATGTAATGGCCTCAATTCTACTTGTAGAACATATGAATTTGAGGTGCATTTGAAGCTAACATGAGTAATTGAGACAGCTTGTGACTTCCCTGCTGTGAAACAAATCTTCTGACAAACTTCAGCACCTTAGGGATAGTTTCTGCCTACTGAGTCTTGTGGTTTCTTGAGCGTTTTCACACAGTGAGCACTGTAATTACTTTTTCCGAGAGGGAGTTCATCCACATGAATTCAAACCTCAGCAGATAAGTGTTGAAACTAAAAAGCTTTGTTTGGTGTTTATGCTAGATGTTATTGAAGGACAACTGGAAGGTCAGGCTGGGAAAGGGAATATAGTGGGTGGGTAAAACATGGATGTTATGCTTGTTACTTTGCCAGGGAGGCAGTCCCAGAGTATCCTTGGGGAAGTATGATAATGAGTTAAATTTAGACAAAATAGAGCACTTACCAGTTGCAGTGACTTTAGCCATGGTAATTGACCATGGTAATTTACTAGGTCTCTTGTAAACTTTGCCTGCTTGCTTGGCTACCTACTAAGTCAAGCTCTGGAAATGCTGCAAAAATTTGGACTTTTAAAATGAGCATAATAGTTCATATCCTAATGGATTATCAGCCGCCTAGAACCACGTAATGACAATATCTTCTTTAAAACAAAGCAGTATCTACTGTTCCTTTCAAAAAGCTGTGTCAGAACTTCCTCTTAGTGTCTTTCAAAATTAGTCCTCAGAGAAAGGTTTTCTTCCTCCAAAGTGACCTTTTCTTATTACTTACAAGCTTTCTTTTAAGGATGTAATGTATGGGAAAGTAGTACTTGTGTTGACTGCAGGTAATTTGAATGTTTCTTTTTGTTTTGAGGATTTTAACAAATATTACCAAGGCAGATATTCTGTGTGATGTGGTATAAGATGTTTTTTACAACTTGGGTTTACCAGAGTAAACCTGCTACAAGAAGAGAAGAGAATAAAGAATTCTCAGATGCACAGATGAGGCATTGGTTTAACTTGTAAATCAAGTAAACTGAGGTCATGTGGCAGGGTAGTTTTGGAGAACTATTAAGGTTGCACTTTGAAACCAAATATATTTAATTCACAGCTTTACTTACAGACAGGCATGTGAAGATTTAGACAACACTATATAAGCTGATTTCCTTGCCACAGTCTTCAAGTGCTTAAAATAAAAGATTGGGCTGAGACAGTATAGGCATCTTCTAAATTATATGAGCAAACACCTTCCACCTCTACTTCAATATATTTTTTAAAAATAGCTCTTTGGTGTCTCTTTCTTTTCCAGTCCAAGCCGTATATATTTGACCGTGTATTCCAGTCAAACACATCCCAGGAGCAAGTATACAATGATTGTGCTAAAAAGATTGTCAAAGGTAAGGTGGAACAGCAACTTAAACAATAAGGAAAAGTCTCATTCATGTGAATTTCAGTGTTAAAAACTGATGTGCTAATGTTACCTTTTACCTTCTGAATGTTTAATAAAAGCCACCATAGTTCATAGCAGTATAAAATCATTCTGTAGTTGAGGTGATAAATTATATTGGTGCTTAACCTGCCGTTTCAGTCAATTTCAATATTTGATAACATTGCCTGTCTTTGAGTTTGGGTTTTTTTGCAGTTCTCTGTGAAAGTTTGTTTTAAAAAAAGGCCAGAAATTAACAAAAATAACTCCCATGTATAGGTTTGGGTTTTTCTCTCAGACTTATTGGTGAAAACATCCTATAACTGCTTTAGCTTGTTTGGATGAATATGAGGAAAGGAAACTTGTGGAATGCTACAGGTATTTCTTCTGAGGTTGTTGCACAGTTTAAAGGGGATTTTTTTTAAATGTGTGTTTTAGCTTCATAATGAAAAGCTTATGTGAGTTATCACTGTGCATATCAGGCTGTATAGCTTCTCCAAATCAAGTCTTATCACAAAGGTTATAACACAGTAAGTTGTTGTAGTAAGCAATTAGCTAGTTTCCTGAAAATAAAGTTGCCTCATTTCTTGAGGAGATTGGTATTAAATTCCAAGTAGTACAAATTTCAAAGCAACTTTAACAAACCTTCCCATGAAATCCCAGTTTTAAGTGATGAGAAGATTGGGTAAATGTAGGGGTGTTTTGCTCATTAGAAAAGCAAATTGTGTTCTAAAATCCATGCTGCTGCAAGTATTTAACCCTTTAAATAGTTAAATAGAAAACAGGATTGGATCAGGAGTTTGCTCCTTAAAAATAACTATGAACTGCAATGTTGCCTCTTTCTTCTATGTAAAGATCTGATCTGTTTTTCTGTGCAGGGTTCTAGGCTGTGCTACATCATGTGGCAAATGAGCTCTAGTGGTGGTACAAACGGATTACGGGTACAATGGGGTGGCAAAGGCTTCCCTGTTTGGAGTATCTCATGCTTGTTTCTGGAAAATAAAGCTTGCTTGCAGAATGTGATTCTACAGTAACTGACTTGTAAACAAACCAACCCACCAGCCCCTCACCCCTCAATTTAAAACTTGGGTTGGTTGAGTCACAATTTGAAATACAAGCTTGTGGCCAAAGGGTGTAAGGTGTTTGAAACTTACAGTGTAGCCCATTGTCTTTGCAATCAGACAATTAAACTTCCCTGAAAGCAGACATTATAGTGGAGTTCTCACGTGTGGTAGTTTCTTCTGAGTTAACAGACTGTCTGTTCAACCTGGCACTTGTATGGATTCCCTTTTTGTTCCTGACCCTGAAGTCTGAATTCTTCTGGTTGAAGGAACAGATGCTTCTAATACAGGAAACTTCTAAAATGGGGTGGATGATGACTTAATGCATTAAAACAAATTGGGAGGAACACCCTGCCCTCCCCCCAACTCTAGCACAGAGTTCCCAAACACTGAGTGATTTGACTTGCTGAACTTCTTGGGAACTGCCTGCTTGCATTCTATTTTATTTGTCTTTCCTTTAGAAGAAGAAAATGAAGCCTAATGAAAATGTTCTTTCCCTTTAGATGTACTTGAGGGATACAATGGTACAATATTTGCTTATGGGCAAACATCATCTGGAAAGACACACACTATGGAAGTAAGAAATCTTAAAATACTCTTCCTCTTAATGTCACTGTCATTTCTTTTCATCATAGTAGTCTTATTTTTCTAGAAGATGCCTGCTTGTTTTCATCTTACAATTTTAACTTTTCCACCGCAACATTTTGATACCCAAAATGGTTTCTGGGGACTGAGAATGGCTATTACAACATTTTTTCAGCCCTCAGTAGTAGGATGAGAAACAAAGTAATAATACTGATAGTACATTTTCACTTTTAGAAGTTTGGGTGATTTCTGTGGTTATTCTTCTCAATCCTGGCAAATGCTGGCCCTTAAGTGATGAAGAATTTCCTTTATAGATAAAATAGTGCATCATACCTGTCAGCATTTCAAAACTAATTTGTCAAACTGTTTGTTTTTTGCCTTCAGATACTGTTTGTGATGTTGGATTCAATATGAATGTTTAAATTTTTTGTATCTTTTTCTCTTAAGGGGAAGCTTCATGACCCAGATGGAATGGGTATTATTCCACGAATAGTGCAAGATATTTTTAATTATATTTACTCCATGGATGAGAATCTTGAGTTTCATATTAAGGTAAACTTGTCTTCATTGTTACTTAATCTGTATTAAAAATGGAAATATTCTATGGTTAAATGAATGTTCTGTGTCTGTTTCAAATGCTGTAACTTGAAAAATCTAAGTGTGAGTTATTTCTGAAGTGACTACTCTTAAAGAAGAATTACGTTAACGCTTTAATCTTGTTTCCATTAAACATTGATGGTAGCTATCCTGATAAACTATGGCAGTGCTGATAGTGCTTGAAGCTTTTGATCAAAGTAGTTTCTTAAAGGTGTATTTGGATTCAGGCTTAGGGACTTGAGCTGGTTGTGGTATGTGGCAAAATGATAGGTCATAAGCATCCTGCTGGATCCTTCTGATGAAAAAACAAAGCATTTTGCCTTTTCTGATGCTGTATCCTTATTCCATTTTCCCACTTCTAGGTGTCATATTTTGAAATATACTTGGATAAAATAAGGGACCTTTTGGATGGTAAGCATTTTATTTATATTGAACATAGAAAAAAAAATTGTTCTGGAGAGAGATACTGAAAAAAAAACCCTTCTTGAGATACTGAGATAGGTATGCAGTATGCTAATAGCCTGTAAATTATATGGGTACATCAAAATAAGAAAGCATGGAGCTAATCTACATAATAATACTAAAGCTGCAGTAGTGGTGTTTTCATGCATATTAATTTTTTATAAAGTGTTGCTGAGAAAAAACATAGCTCATTAATTTTGCAAAGATACCATATACCTTAGCTTTAGAACTTTTTTCTTCCAGTTTCAAAGACCAATCTTTCTGTTCATGAGGACAAAAATAGAGTTCCCTATGTAAAGGTGAGCATCAGTCTGATACTTTTACATCTTGCACCTCTTGTGTATCCCACTTACTTTTGCCTTGTCTGTGTGTGATGTGATGGGCATTTTTTTTTTAAGGGTTGTACAGAGCGTTTTGTATGTAGTCCAGAAGAAGTTATGGATACTATAGATGAAGGAAAATCAAACCGACATGTAGCAGTTACAAGTAAGTATTATCTTTTTTTCTACCCTTAGTGCTTTATTGATTTGTTTCTGGTACACCTTAAGAAATAGGTAAGACAAAAATAATGAGCTAAATAATTCAGGCTTTTGACAGGATCTAGCATGAGCAGTTTCAGCATACCTTTCAGACACAAGTATTTAAATTAATTTCTTATGTGTTATTACTCTTTCCTTTTAATCTAAGTCTAAGTAAGGGATCAGTGAGGAGCTTTGAATTACTGGAGGAAAAGGTATAGCTCTGCATTAGGAGTCATGGAAAATCCAGGTTGTGGCATTTGTTTCAGTTAACCCATGAAACTGTAAATAAGGCGCTGTGCCTTGTCTTCAGTTGGCCATTCTGTTGCGTGTTCTAAGAAAAGCTGGCCAGAGCAGATACTCAGACATGCTGTGGGTTTAAGCAGCATCCCACTGTCCCAAGACTTTTGGCCTGTGGCACGCAGCTGAGTTGCAAGCTGCCATGACATGGATCTCTGAATTCCCACAAAAAGCAGGATTGGGAAGTAACAGAGGGTATATTAAAAAAAAAAAGACAAGGAAAAATGAGGTCTATGCAAAATAACACTCAGCTCTTATTAACTGATGCGACTGTCAGAAATCTTTGAGACACAGTTTGTGGGCGAGTTTCACAATCTTCTCCTCTGGTTCTTTGTTCAGAAAAAGAAAGAATATACAGCCATTAAGAAAATAAAACATTTTTCTTCTCGTTTCTTTGCCTAAGGATTGAAAATAAAAATATGATGTTTCTCTTAGGGAATGATTCATTGCTCCTAGGTAGTAAGGTTCTGAAGTGGGGGACAGACTAAGTGATGGAGAAATAGCAGAAGTTTGGATAGAAGGATATTATTCTATGCTGAGCTGCTTGTGGCATCAATAAGCTTGTCCTTTTAGGTCTGAGGGGGATTTATGGTTAAAAGGAAGAATAGGCTGACATTCGGATTCAGATTGCAGTCAGCTTAAATGTTGTTAATGAATTAAAATTAATCTTTAAGTTGACTAAGTCCTGTTTAGTCTGTGTGTTTCACAGCAGAAGAAGCAGTTGGCATTTAAACTAGAAAGGGGTGAGAGGTTATGGCCATCAAGTTCAAATTTTCACAAAAGGATAAAATGTGATATGCTGTAAACCTACCAAAAAACCCCAACAATTCAAATCTATGATCTGGTATCGGAATGTGAATGTATTTTCTGTTCTAATAAAGTAAATCGAGTGATAGCCGTGCCTGACAGGCTAGCAAATCTTATCAATGAGCTTATGTGGTATTAATAGAAGCCCAAGGCAGACTGGATCTTTGTTACTCAATTAGACAATACTGTTGGGTTTGCTGCCTCTAATTTTACTGCCATTCAGAGATTGCTCTATATGGTTTCATTAGCTTTAGATCTGTTGCTTCACTGTGAGAAGATGCTGTTTTAAGTTCTTTTGGTTGTACAAATATTTTTGACAATTTATGTATTTTGGATTATAGATATGAATGAACACAGCTCCCGAAGTCATAGTATTTTTCTTATTAATGTAAAACAAGAGAATACTCAGACAGAACAGAAACTAAGTGGAAAACTTTACCTTGTGGACTTGGCAGGTAGTGAAAAGGTAATTCTAAATTTTTTTTTCTGCTCTGAAAAGTTTCAGTTACTCCTTACAATCAAAGATTTTACATTAATGTATTATTGATCAGTTGTCATCTCTGAAATGTATTAATTTTGACTTTGAAATGTCCTAGTCAGGGTTGGCTATTAGATACTACTTTTTTAAGCTGATCTGTGTTTCTGCAGTAAGGGTTTGTAAATATGGAATAGGGTGAGGAAATAGAGTTCAGTCTTGATAGCTGAGAGTGCAAAGAAGTGTACAGGTGCGTTGGGTAGCCAGGTACTTGAATAAAAGTTTCATGGATGTGAAATATCTGATTTTTCTTCAATAGTACCAAGTTTCTTAATGTGAACTCCTGATTAGCATTGTGTAAAATGACAGCTTACTTTCCTGTGTCAGTGGCTTAATACAAGGAAGGAAGCATGTACCATTTTGCTTGTTCTGTATCAGTTATTTAGCCTTTTAAGAGCTGGATTTATGCTCTTTCATCTTTGCTCTGGGATAATCCCCATCTTTTTCAATCCTTTCTAGTTGCTGTTGTCTTTCCTCGTGTTATTGTTCTATGGCCTTATTGTTGTCCTTGGTCCTGTGTTTATTCTGAAATGTGATTGATTTTTTTTTTAGTGGGATTTTTTCATGACAATGGGACAAAGCATTAAAGTGAGAACAAAGTTAAAGGCTGGGTTGCAGGTCTCCTTCCACTGTCATTTTGTTCCTTTCACTATTTGTGGGTGTTGTTTTCCTCCAAACTTTGCTCTTGTAATTATCCCAGGCTTTTTGGGATGCCTTGTCTTGAGTTGGTTTAAATATATGCAAATAAAATTACCTAACTGTAGTCATGATCACAGCTTGGTGAGAAGAATAATAAAGGGGGAGTTACAGAAGTCAAATTCAGCCCTTGAGGCAGAAAACCTAATGGTGTCAGGGTAGACTTTTTTATTTTTCTGCATATTTGCTCATACCCACTTGAGTTCTAGAGCACTCATGTAGGTGAGATTCAGCCTCTAAAATCTGTTATCATAAATTCTTACTTAGATAGATTATTGTATTTTTCAGGAGGGGATGTGTGTGGGAGAGTGGTAATACGTGGTTTGTTTGGGGGTTGATTGGGCTTTTATTTGTGGAGTTTTCTTTGTATGTTGGTTGGCTTTGGTTTGTTTTTATTGTTGGGCTTTGTTTTGAGAATGACCTCTGGACAAACTGTATACATGTTCTTAAGACAAAGTTCTAACTCTTGGTGGCTTAGATAACGTAAAACATTTTGTAGCACTTATTTCCTTTTACTTCAAGGGATTCAAACTTTGTTACAAACTTCAAACAACTTCTGAAATTGTTTATCTAATAAGTTTTTAACTGTACATTTATGCTCTATTAAAAGGTGTATTTTACATGGAAAATAGTCCATTTAAAAATCAGAAACATCTTCAAACATTGAGTTTTGTGTGAAAATTGGGCAATCGGGAAAAGGCTGAGGAGGAGTTTGCTTATTCTAATCCAACTTGCTATGAGTACTTCAAAGTCAGGAAAACTGACTTAAAACCAAGAAAATTAGTCTTGAGTTTTATATTAAATGTGGAAAGTGGGTTTTTTTGAAGATACATTTTGTAATTTACTAAAATATTGTATAGGTTAGTAAAACTGGAGCAGAAGGTGCTGTGCTGGATGAGGCTAAGAACATCAACAAGTCTTTGTCTGCTCTTGGAAACGTCATCTCAGCTTTGGCTGAAAGCAGTGTAAGTTCTCTTTTTATGTTTCTATACTTCAAGGTTGAAGGTTTGCATATCTGAGTGTGATATTGTGCAGAAATCCTTTATTCATGCATGGAGCCTTTTATTGTGTCAGTGCATTGCGAATGGTCATTACTAATCATCGGTGCCAATACAGTAAAAGAATGAAGTTACGTGTAGTGTTGAGGGACCTAAACATCGTAGTGACAGTTTTTTCATACTCTAGAGGTTTTGTCATCTAGTGCATGTTTGGTCTCACATTTTATGAATTGAAGTAGAATTTAATGTCTTTCTAGTGAAGTTATACCTAGTAAAAACATAACCTGTATTTCAAAGAACTACATGTCTGAAAAAAGTGACTGATTTGCTTAACTATTTTCTTGCTAGACTTATGTTCCATATCGTGATAGCAAAATGACCAGAATCCTTCAAGATTCCCTAGGGGGTAACTGCAGAACCACTATTGTTATTTGCTGTTCTCCATCTTCGTACAATGAATCTGAAACTAAATCTACTCTTCTCTTTGGCCAAAGGTAAGTAAATGACAATGTCTTGCTCTTACTGTGCTTGGGAATAAATGCAGAATGAGAAATCAAAAAGTAACTGTTAAGATCCCGGAAACAATTGGAATGTTTCCGTGCTGTAATTCTTTGGTGCAGATGTGGCGAACTGTTGTGACCTGTCTTAGCTATATAAAAATCCTTAAACTGGGTGGGATCTTGAAGACATTTCCAGTATATTCCAGTGTATTTCCAGGAAAATAATGTGTACTTTAGTGTATAGCCTTGGAAGGTAACGAATGCTTTGAGGGTATTTGGGAGTAGAAGACATTGTAGAGGAATTACTTGGGTGAGGTACAGCATTAAATCAAACTATGCATTAATTTCATGAAGATACATTGTTAGTGCCTGTAGTTCATCTCCAAAGCTAATCTGTTCAGGCGAGATTCACTTAACTGAATGCTGACAATCAATCTGAACTTTATAGCTTGTACACTTCTTGTGAATGGAGATTCAGCAACTGCGGTTTTAAGTTGAAATGGGCTGTTTTAGTAAGACTGATGGTTAACACCTTAACAGTATTATCCTCTCCATTGGAGAAACTTTTGCTGGGTATGGTGAACACTACCCTTTGTTCAAAGCTATGCACTCTCTTGACTCAGTTTCCTTCAGGTGACAGTATGCAGCTGACTTTTCCCATCTCAGCCAGCTTGAGCTTTTTAAGCCTTCCCAAAATTTATTGTATTGCTCTGTCCATTATCAGTCCCATTGGAAAAATACTGAGTTGGTAAGGAGTAGAAATAAGCTTTTGGAAGAGGTTGGCAATGTTTACAGCTTCACCAGTGACATAGAGAAATTTTATTGAAGAGCATTTAATTCTTTAAAAAAAAATTCAGAGTTTTTTGCTCTTTCTATGTAGAGCAAAGACCATTAAGAACACTGTCTGCGTCAATGTGGAGCTCACTGCAGAGCAATGGAAGAAAAAGTATGAGAAAGAAAAGGAGAAAAACAAGACTCTGCGTAACACCATACAGTGGCTGGAAAATGAACTCAACAGATGGCGGAATGGTGAGAAGCAATCATATTTTTGCCCTGCAAATGTTAAACAAGACTGCAGACATTGAGTTAGTGTTCAGGATGCCAAAAGTAACTGAGAGCACTATGCAAGACAGCAGTAGGAATATTAAAGCTAGGAGAGTAAGCTGACAATGGAACTTCCTATTCTTACTTTATTGCAACTAGAACAACTTCTAATAATCAGATAATGGCGAAAATGTCTGCGAGAGTAATGGCATTAGGTTCTCCAACACATTGTTTACTACAGAATGACCCATTGGTCTGAATCACAAGATTCTATCTTTGTTTATAACTCAGACATGTTAATAGGCAAAAAACCCACTCAAAACCCAAATTGCTGACAGTACAGACGTTTCTTATCTGTTGTCTGACAAAATCCAAGTTAAAAGTGAAGCCTTAAATTCAGGAAAGGGGGAGCATAGGTCATACTTACAGATGTGTTCTGGAGTCCGGCAGCTACACAAGATGATTTTGTAATTTTGTAGACAAGTACACCACATCCTGGTGTGAAGCTGAGAAAATTGAGATGGTATGAGAACCACACCTGAAATGTTAAGTATAGCTCTTCCAGAATATTGACACAAGATATGGGAGTGTTGGAAAGAGTCCAGTACCATCCAAGGACTGCATGAAAGCTTTCGTAGTAAGGCACTAAGGAATTTAGTTTACGAGAGAAGTACCTTGATTACAGTGTGTGGTATCTTTGCCATGCGAAGTTCGTGAAGTACTCATTCGAAAAGGCTTAGTGAATATAAAAGGATAAAAGTGTAAATAAACGAGTATGTTAAATTAGAAGCAAAATCATTTAAAAGAGGCTACCTAACAAAACAGACTGCCAAGGGAAAATAAAGGATTTTCTATTTTCAGGGCAATTTAGGTGCCTTTCTAGAACATGCATTTTGGAGCTCATAGAGTAACTGGTAAGCAGGAGATAGGTCAGATGATCTAGTGGTCAGGGTTTTTGTATATAATCCTGTAAACCTGATTGCTTATTAACCATGGGGGAGTACTGTTAGTAGGGAGTATGGAATACTTCTCAAAGCAACATTTCTGGAAGATACTTCATGGCTGACTGTACTAAAAATAAGTATATCCTTTTCTTTAAGGGGAGACTGTGCCAATTGATGAACAGTTTGACAAGGAGAAAGCCAACTTGGAAGCTTTTGCAGTGGACAAGGATATTACTGTTATTAATGATAAACCAGCGACCACCATTGGAGTAACTGGCAATTTCACCGATGCAGAGAGAAGAAAATGTGAGGAAGAAATTGCCAAACTATACAAACAACTGGATGACAAGGTATGCTGTTCTTGTTTAATCTAAGACCTCTTGAACTGTATTATGTAATGTTTAATTTGCCAGTCTTCATTTGTTAGTACAGCTTGCTTAAATGTTTGCTGGGAGTGCTTACTCTAATTCTGAAGCTTGGATTAAGAGAAATGAAAACTGCTTTATCTCGTCCTAAGTGAGCATCTTTTCTTTGTTGCTCTCCCTCCTTTTCAGGATGTTTTAGAGGTTTCAGAAAACAAAAGTATCATTATATAGAAAACAAAAATTAAAGTTAGGAAGGAAAAGTTAATGAGAACCTTGAAGGGTATTTCTACTCCCTGGATGTAGAACATTCCTAGCTGATTGCTTAGAATCATACTGTACCAGAAGGAGGAAAATAATGAGAAAGTAAGAAAATTAGTCATCTGAAGTGTTTTCCTTCCATGTTACGCATATTTTACTTGAACATAAATTTAAGTAATAGTACTACATTTGGCGAAAAAACCCTTTTCATTCTTCATTGTTTCTTGGAAGTTAGAACTACTTGGAGAAGCGTTGAAAAAAGCACAAGTTATAATAGTTTGTCTCTGAAGCATGGTATTTTATTTATATGCCTGATTAAGAGTCTAATGGATCAGCCAGTGACATCTAATGGATTACTTTTTAACTTTCACTTCATTCAGGTGTATAATTGTCTCAGAATGTGGAAATGTTAGACACCTAACATGTACTATCTCTTAGATTATTTTCCTTGAGTGGTACTTATAAATTTATTGAACCATCTTACTTCAACTGCAGGATGAAGAAATTAATCAGCAGAGCCAACTAGTAGAAAAACTGAAAACACAAATGTTGGATCAGGAAGAGGTGGGTTTTGTTCTTGCATCTTTATTCCATTCCTTTTATCTTTCCTTTAAAAAAATTTGAGACGTTCTGGACAGGTCATGGTTTATGACCAGGGAGTAGAATGATGCCTTACTGTACAATAGTTCTCTTTTATTCCTTATCTAAATGTTCCGCCTGTTCATTCCTCCCTCCTTACACTATGTTGGTGGATAAACTCGTTTATTTGAACCTTAAGTATCAATCAAGAATGATGGAATTGAAGCATTTTATGCAGACACATTGGCAGTTGTTTTTCCCATGTAAAGTTAGTAGTCTGTTAGAACTGAAGATAACATGATTTACTGTAAGGTTTCTGTACAGAGAGAGAAGGGGGAAGAGAAAAATGTAATGACCCGTAATGAAAAAGGAAGTCTCTGTGCATTTGTTCAGACCATACTTGCTAGAACATTCAAACAGTTGTTATGCATATGTTGCCAGTGATGTAATTTAATTAAATTAAGACAATACCTGCTATTAATGAAACTAACAATTTCATTTAGCTGAGGTATTGGAGAAAGTAATTGTGTAGTGCAGTGATCAAAAAAAAAAAAAAGGTTTGCGGATGTGCCAAGAAGGAAACAGGTCGAGGACTCAGGAAGTTTGAGCTACTGTTTAATCTTACTTAAATAAATAAATCTGCCTCGTAAGCAACTGTTACCTTTGTCTAGTTATTCCTTAGCAGCCAACAGTGTTAAAATGCTGGATGTTTAGTTGCTGGCCTGTGACAGTTTCAGACTACTGGCTGAAATTGGCTTTTTTAAGAACTTGCAATATTCCATGTATATTTCCAGTTGCTATTTTTGTGTCTTCTAATCACTTACACTTTGAAAATTCTTTAAAAGCTAAAAAATTATGGATATAGATGATAAACTCAATTGCTTGTTATACTTACATTGTACCTGTCCTCAGCATCCTTATTGCATTATGCTAGACACAATAAATATTATAAATAGTGTAAGCTATTGTAGTAGGTAAAAGCTTTTGATAAGATTCAACTTGTACACAGAATTTTCTTTGTGATTATTTTTTGTTGTAATTTTAAATAAATCTATCAACCTTGCAGCTTCTAGCATCAACCAGACGGGACCAAGACAACCTGCAGGCAGAATTGAATCGCCTTCAGGCTGAAAATGATGCTTCTAAAGAGGAAGTGAAAGAGGTGCTACAAGCCCTTGAAGAATTAGCTGTCAATTATGATCAGAAGTCTCAGGAAGTAGAAGACAAGGCAAAGGAATACGAACTCCTTAGTGATGAACTCAATCAGAAATCGGTACGAAATTGAGAAGTTACTGACAGTCTTCAGTGTAGTTGTTCTTGCTTTACCTGTATTTCTTGTTTAAAGCCATGTAAAGGTATTTCACAAAAGGAAATGGGGGCTTAAGTCCAAAACTTTTCAGCTGTAGCAAAGGATGATTTTCTAGAAAAACTAAGCTTCTAAAAAATGCACAGTGAATATTAATCTTGATAGCTCTTATATTTTTAGCACCTACGGCATTTTATGCCTGAATAGAATTCAGAGAAATCCTTGATATCAAAAGTTAACACTTTCATTGCGTGCTGATCATCTGACTCAATTTTGTTTGTCTTTCTGGTGCAGTTGGGGTAATCCCCTCAAGCATCTGCTCCTTCCAATCTTGAAATTGCAGTGACCATCCTACAGCTTTTCTTTCAAGGAACGTGTATTTATGGCACATAAGATCCATGCTTTCAAAAACAGGCAGTTGATTTTACTTTCTGAAAGGAGTGGTCCTGAATACTGAGGACACTTTCCAAAAAATTGCCTTGGTTAAATACAGATGAAGCATTGGTCCCACAGGATGAATGCCTTTTGGTAGCCAATTATGTGGCAGACTTCAATCAATCAGTTATAAACAGTTAATACTCTACCTGCTATCCTAAAATTCTGAGTAGTGGACAGGATCAGCTTGTTTGCTGACATTGCAGACAGAATATGTGATGGTGCCAATCTTAGTACTCTCTGTTCTTGAAGATAAAAACTGAGTGGGACTGGATCTCTGAATATGGCTTTCAGTTACTGAGATTTGACTAGATAAAAGACTGGCAATAAAATTGATGTTCACAAAATCATGAAACCCAGCTCAGAATACTTAGACGTTTAATCTTTACTGGTAACTTGCATCACTTTAAGATTGGATGGAAGTCAGATGATCTCTGGTCTCCCTATTACAAGCAGCATTTAAAATTTGGTGGAGTAGGCTAGCTGTATGTATGATTTTCAAGTATGAGATTTCAGTGTTTTCTGTTTGCTTTGCTTTTTTAATTAGTTTATAACTAATCAAGTGATTCTAGTAATGTCGTTTGGTGCCATGAATAACTCTGTCCACAAGAACGCAGCAAATGTTCTGAGATGTAGCAGCCTGACAGTCAGTGCTCAGTCTGTGACACTGAACCCATGTGGTAACCATCCTTTGGCTGAAACTACAGCTGTAAAGCTCTTAGCGTTTGTTTTTTTAAACTGGAGAAGAGCAGAGAACTGCTGAGCTGCAGCTATTAATGACAGCAGCTCAAAATAGCTGAAAAACTGCTCCAGAGCTTGGAACTGGGTACCACTTTTAGATGTGCAAGTAAGAAAGAGTTAAGAGCTCTGCATGTAAAGAGGATGAAATTATTTTCCTTATTCAAAATACTGTGAAAAATGTTGGCCTTGTCCATGTACGTTTTTCCTATGAATGCAATCCTCTGCAGTATTTAACCATATATAACTCTGAATGCTGATTAACAATGTTGGTGTGAATTTTGTTGTAGAGTTGAAATATATTTTGTGAGCTGAAGGCCTCTGTCCCCAGTACTTTACATTTCTTACTACTACTGTAGGATTTCTAAACTTTTACTATATGGTGTATTCACATAGGTTGATACCAGTCTGGTTTTAGTCACAAAAATGGGACATTTCAGTAGAGATACTACATGTTGCTGTATCTAAATGTGAAACTAGTTCTAAAAAACAAGCGTCTTTTGCTTTATTAAAACCTAACTTCTTTTACTGTAGGTCACTCTAGCCAGTATAGATGCAGAGCTTCAGAAACTTAAAGAAATGACCAACCATCAGAAGAAACGAGCAACAGAGATGATGGCCTCCTTACTAAAAGATCTTGCAGAGATTGGAATCGCAGTAGGAAATAATGATGTCAAGGTAAGAATTATTCAGTGCACCTTTTAATGCCGTATATTGCACGCATGCATTGTGGAGAGGTGAGGTCAGTTTTCTCAGTATGGTAAAAATATCCACATAGAAAGCCTCATGTATATTCGTAATTTGGGCAGAAGCTTGTCTTTTGCTTGTGCAGTGACTTTGGGTCCCAAACATAATTTGATTATGTAAAAGCAAGGAAGAACAGGCATGGCTTTTTTTTTTTTTACATTATATATTGAAAATGGAAGGAGGAATTGAAATGAGAGATCTAGAAAATCACTCTAGAACAAGAATGTAAGCAGTGTTAGAAATCTACAGTGCACTACGCTTCCATCTTCTAGTGACTTACTATGTTTGTGCAAGCTTCTAAGTAACTGGTTGGAAAACTGGAAGTTACATTTTGATCTCTAAATGCTCAGTTGAGGCAGGGGAGTGTGTGTTGGGCATTAAGTTGCTCCAGCTCATTTTAAATTCTGTTTTGTTATCTCAGCTTTCTAAATGTCATTCCACACTTTTCAGCAGCCTGAGGGAACTGGCATGATAGACGAAGAATTCACAGTTGCGAGACTGTACATTAGTAAAATGAAATCAGAAGTAAAAACAATGGTGAAACGTTGCAAACAATTAGAAAGCACCCAAGCAGAAAGCAATAAGAAAATGGAAGAAAATGAAAAGGAGTTGGCTGCCTGCCAGCTCCGTATCTCACAGGTAAATGTTTCTTTACACTGTACTGCTTATGTTCTTTTGAACTCGTTCAGTCCTGAATAAAGATGTTGTCTTACAGGATAACTTTTACAGATCTACTTGTCATAGTCTTCCTAGAGTTTAGTAGGAATCTATTTTTAAACATGTAACCTGATCTCAGAAAACAAAAGTATAAATTGTTTATGCAGATGTGTTCACAAGTAAACAAATCTTTCCATTCTATAAGCACGAGGCCAAGATCAAGTCATTGACCGAATATCTTCAGAATGTGGAACAGAAAAAAAGGCAACTGGAAGAGTCTGTGGATTCCCTGAATGAAGAATTAGTTCAACTCCGAGCACAGGGTAGGAGTTACCTCCCTGCACCCCACCCACCCCCACCACCATTTTAATTATATAGTCATAAATGAAAAACTGTTACATTCTCCTTAGATTGAAGGGCAGAGCTTTTAGAGTCACTTTTTGCTGCGGAACATGGCATTACTCAATGAGAAAGTGGTTTTGCTCTTTGATAAACTGCTATGGGCAGGATTAAAAATGTTACTGATTTAATTGATCTTTGGGATGAGGGGTTACTTTTTCCAAATTTTGGGTGAAGGGGGAATTAACGCCGTCTTCCCTGTGATCACTTGATTACCCAGCTGAAATGTGTTTTATTTTTTCCTCTTCTATCCCTATTAGAAAAAGTCCATGAGATGGAGAAAGAGCACTTGAATAAAGTTCAAACTGCAAATGAAGTCAAGGTTAGTTAATTTTGCTGTGTTTTTAACGTGAACTGGGGTATGGCAATTCCTTAAAGCATGTAGTACATACTGTTTTTTCTAACAGCAAGCTGTGGAACAGCAAATTCAGAGTCATCGTGAGACACATCAGAAACAAATCAGTAGCCTAAGAGATGAAGTTGATGCAAAGGAAAAGCTTATCACTGAACTTCAAGAGTAAGTAACTATCATTATTTTCTTAGTACTAAATGTATTTGAGCTGTGTGAGTACGGAAGCACAGTATGGTGGGAAGGAAGTAGCTTGCATTGTTACCTCAAGCAGCGTCTTTCTACGTTGTGTTGCTTTATTGAATGTCTTGCCTGACAGGTTCATTTGCTGTAATATTTACTTTCTGTGTGTAGCCAAAACCAGAAGATGATGCTTGAACAGGAACGTCTTAGAGTTGAGCATGAGAAGTTGAAAGCAACTGATCAGGAAAAAAGTAGAAAACTACATGAACTCACGTAAGTAATCCCACACACAGTGGGTTTGTGTGGTAAATGCTTGTATCTTTTTAAAGCTAGTGACCTGATGTAATGATGTTGCTCTTGCTTTGATATGCTTAAAGAGAGAGGCTTCAGAGCTGCTTTTAACTTTTATAACGCCTTTGCACTGCCTTGATGTTTACAGTTGGAAGTAAAATAATGTAAGATAAAAAGGCCACGACTTCCTTTATTAATGCGCTATAGCCTGGAGTAATTGACTTTTCAATTGGCAGCTAAGTATTGCACGCTGTAAGACTGCAAGAGGCTTATAACAGTTCCCTTTTTGTGTGTGGTTTAACTAGTTGGGTGGTTCTAAGTGGCTTATTCTTGACATTAAATAGTTGCATACTTCATTGAGTACCTACATACAGTGTATTAGTGAATTGGAGGAAAGAAAAAAGGAAAAGAAACTTTTTGACCACTTAATAGGGAATCCTTCATTTTCATGCAGTCCCTGGCCTTCCTGTTCCAACCTCCAGTCATAAAAAAATCCAAATTCTTTTCCTGCATCCTGTCATCTTAGTAATTGCTCTGCCTTATAATTCTGAGAGATGACATTAGCAGTGCAGTAAATGCTTTTGCATTAGATAGGAAGATAGAAGCTCTGTAAAGTCAGAATTTTTGGGTCATATTCCTGTAAATGGAGATGGCTTATGCTACTAGCTTTGGCAAGTGTGTTGGTGAGGTGGTAGAACAAAACAAAGGGAAAAAATCCTTAAATCTGTCACGTGATGCTCGTCATGTCAGCTGGTCAGAGCTAAGAATGTTTGTAGGATAAGATCTCCCCACAGAGTTATTCTTCAGGGACATGGTTTAGTGTTGGACTTGGCAGTGTTAAGTAAACAGTTGGATGTGATGATCTCAAGGTCTTTTCCAACCTAAATGATTCTGGTTCTGTTCTAGGAACTTAAGTACATTTAGATGCATAAATTTTGTTAGTATTGCTTCAATATTAAAAGTACTAGCCTCTTTTCCTTCTGCAATTCCACCACTCCTACCCCACATGGTTGTCCTGAGTGTGGTGTCATCTGTTTGTTACATCGTTAATGGAGGACTTCAACTGCAAAAACATTTTTCATTTGTACCATACTGTGTTTTTTATTATTCTAGTCTCCTAAAATATTAATGCTTCCAGTTTTGCTTAGTTGTTTCAGCATTAATTTATTCCCTTCTAGGGTTATGCAGGACAGGCGGGAACAAGCAAGACAAGATTTAAAGGGTTTGGAAGAGACTGTGGTAAGATAGTCAGAAGATGTTCCAAAGCAAATATCAATACTTCCTTTTTTTTTTTTTTTTCTTTTCCTTTCAGGGGTTTTGGTTTGTTTTGGTGGTCAGTTTGTTTTGTTTTTGATTCTTTGTCTGTAGGCAAAAGAACTTCAGACTCTTCACAATCTTCGGAAGCTGTTTGTTCAAGATCTGGCTACTAGAGTGAAAAAGGTAACTTGGTGTTTCTGAGAATGCTACATAATCTCGGTTTAGAACTAAATTAGGAATTGATCTTTGTGGTGGAATTTTTCTGGATTGACCTTAATGTGCAAGTTAAAGTTTGTACTCGGCCTACTCTGCCCCTGCTTGTGTCTTTGTTACTACAGAGTGCTGAGATTGACTCGGATGACACTGGAGGCAGTGCTGCACAAAAACAGAAGATTTCCTTCCTTGAGAATAATCTCGAACAGCTTACAAAGGTTCACAAACAGGTACAATGAGGCTTAATTTGAAGTTTTAATTAAACCCAAACTACTTAAGGTGCACTTATTGTAGAAGTGGCTGAATGTATACTGGTCACAAGGTATCTGGTATAATTAAATACTTAGACATCTGGAGTGTGTCTTGATAAAAAAGGAATAGATTAATGTTTTCCTGTAAAGTGAATTAATAACTACTTTAAGTGTATGTGGCTATGTAACAGACTAGCTGTGTTTGCACTGAAGAGCACCCAAGTTAGTATTTGGAGTTAGTCTATCAGTCTGGGGGATGCTTGCTGTCTCACTCTGAAAAAGAACATAGGGTTTCAGTGCCTGCATTGAGCAGCATGTTATTCCACAGTAACTGATTTTCAGATGACAATCTCATTTAATGAACTATTAGATTCACTACGAGCTTTAAGCAAATACCGTAGCCTTACTGCTTTGCCTGTTTCAGGGCAGGAAGGTGCTTGGTTGGCTCTCCCCTGAAGGGAGATACCAAGAAACTAATGGATTCTGGTTTTGTAGCTGGTACGTGATAATGCTGATCTTCGCTGTGAGCTTCCTAAACTGGAAAAGCGACTTCGAGCTACAGCTGAAAGAGTTAAAGCTTTGGAGTCTGCACTGAAGGAAGCCAAAGAGAATGCTTCTCGTGATCGCAAACGGTATCAGCAAGAAGTAGATCGTATAAAGGAAGCTGTAAGATCCAAGAATATGGCCAGAAGAGGACATTCTGCACAAATTGGTTAGTAAAAAATCCCCTGCCCAAAAAAGCTTCATCTCTCATGATTTTTTTCAAGTCTTTGTGCACACGTGCATCTTTCAATCACGGTTGGAAGTGCATGCACAAACATAGGATGGCTTTTCTATATCAGTTATATTCTGGTTAATAGACTCTTAAGTTTGGGTGGGTGGTGGTGTATAGTATGGTTGAGGGGTTGTCTTGCTGTCTCTGGATCTTGTGGGAGAAGGGCAGACGGAAACCACAACTAACAGCTTAAGATCCCCAATTATCTCTTTGGTTCTTTGTTCCAAAACATACAGCGCTCCATAGCCCTCCCTAGGGGAGAAGAATGGAAACCTGTAGTAACCAGTAGTGTTTGTTACTGCATGGTGAGAAGGCAGTTGTATTCTCTTGGTCTTGTACCTGCCACTATGCTGTGAAGTGCTGAGGGCTAAGAGAGTGTGTGATCGGTGGAGGACTTAACTGCCTATTTCATTATCATTGTAGCAGTAGCTGTGAGTTCCAGCCTCTTTGTTGTCCTGAGTCAGGATTTTGGTAATCGATATGCTTCTCTTTAAATGCTGATGCAGCTGAAATAAGCTTTGCAATTAAACTTCATCCACATTCTGTAGGTCTGGCAGTTATAGTTGGGAGGAGTTTCTCAGTTACTTCATGTGGTTGAAGACAGGTGTTTTCCTGTCTTACCTTTCTCCCAAGTCATCTCCAAGAAGAAAATGGAATTCTCTAGTGAGCTTACCACAGTATAAAGGCTCTTGTATTTAAATTTCTAGTCAATCTGGGCATGTCTTATGGGAGATGCTCCACCTTTAAATGCTTCTGTGCAATCTTTACTTTGTAGAGTTGTACTGTTGTGCACACCCTGTTAAGAGTAGTGCAAAACTGATTGAAAATAAGTTGCTTTTGTCAGAGTGTTTGCAGCTGGTGGCTTACCTGTTAATGCAGTAACAAAAAATAACTCGCTTGTATGGTGGTAATGAGTTGATGAAGCAGTGTTACCTGTGGATTAACTGCAGAGTCATCACTGGCTTATCAATCAAGTAGATGTGGGAAAAACAGCAGGGTATAATGTGTCCTTACTAGAACAGAAAACCTCATGAAACATTGTCTAGTGACGTCTTAGTTCTTATTTGCCAAGACATAGGACTCTTACAGGGAAATATGTTAGGTGGGGCAGATAATACATATAAAGGTAATCATTGTCAGAAGCTCTGCTAGCTTTAATTCTAACATGGACAATAAAAGCGCAAAACCTTGTCTATTTTACAGGACTTGTGTTAGCTGATCCTAATCTGTTCTCAGAATACAATCTCCTAAGCATATTTTCTTATTCCAAGTACATTAAATTTTTACTAAGTTTGTTTAAATATACTAATGCTTTATTTTGTAGTATCCCTACCAAAGATGAAATTGGGATGCATATATTTACATCATATTTCTTTTCCTGCAGCTAAGCCTATCCGTCCTGGCCAGCATCCAGCAGCTTCTCCAACTCATCCAAGTGCAATTCGTGGTGGAGGTGCATTCACTCAAAACAGCCAACCAGTTGCACTGCGTGGAGGTGGAGGACGGCAAGACAAAGTGTAAGTTTTGTCATGTAGGATTCTTAAATGTAGTTAGAGGAGCAAGATACATGTACATCAATCTGACTACACTGCTGCTGTTGGCTTTTGTTGTCAAACTGGTGTTTGTAAAATGGTAGTTCTGGAGTTTTCTGCTGGTGTTGAACAAAACGTGAAAACAGATGATTGGAGATAGTTACCAGTCACAGCTGATAGCTACTGTTTGTGAAGGGAATGGACAGTTTAAATTATTTTGGCTTGCTAGTATCTATGTTTTTTTATATGGCTTTCTTCAGAAAACATTCAGATGAAATAAATGACCCTGTTCATTTATGTTATTTATTTGCTGTGCTTAACACATGCAACAGTGCAATTGAGTTAGTAATTTGGAAGTATTTAATAGAAAAATGTGTCTCTCCATCCAGTAACGGTCGCCTAGCTAATTTCAATTACAGTAACTGTATTTTAATATGAGTGCTTACTTGAAAATGTCTCCTCTCTGAAGTAATTATATGTAGTCTGGTACTTAATATGCTTGATGCTCACAGAATCATGTGTCTTTAGTTAATTAACATCTGCATTAGAGTTGGCCTGTTGGTCACCTCACAGTAATGCTTTGCTGCATTATCTGTCATAGTCTTCACTTGTGAATGTTGGTACAAATACCTGTTAGGCATTTCCTTTAGTTAAGGGTATCTGCATCTTCAGGTTGAAAATACTCCAGTAGTGATTGTGTGATGCATGAATCCTGGGCCCTTCTCTTTTGAAGGGCTCCGGAGCAGCTTATGTTGATCTTATTTCCATTTGTTTCTTTATTAGCTGACTGACTTTCCAAAGCTTATTCTCTGATTTAAAGAAAACCACACTGTAGTACTAATTAGGATCCCTAGTGATGTCCGGTAGTGTCTCTCTCTCTTACTTAGAGGTTGAAGTGATATATGTACTTTAATCTCAGATGACTAAGGAGCTGACAATTGATGGATTTTTGATATATGTTGGAACGGTGAGATTAATCTTCAGACAGATTGCTTTGTAGACAAAGCAGTGCTCTCAGCTGTCCAATATAGAGACATCTGAAGGTGTGATTGACCCAGATTGAGATACCTACTTTAGCATGAGTTTGCACATGCTCTGATGTTGCCTGGTATTCCAACTGAGTCCCATGCTGCTTCAAGAGTATTTACCCTATTCGATACCATCAACAATAAATAACCACATTATAAGCTTGCATTTTGCTTTGCAGAAAAGCCTCCACTGGTCCTGGGGAATTTAAATAGAAGACTTAGCTAATAGTGAGCTTTTTTTTTTTCTTACTGCTAAAACCCTGTTTTAACAAATAAACATAAAAGCTCCCACATAGTATGCTTACAGAATCCCTTAAGCAGTTTGTAAAGCTTTCATTTAATTCTAATGTCAGTATGTTAGTTATTGGTGTAGAACCAAGCAGAGTTTAGCACTTACGATTAGGAGAGTGATTGTAATTTATTCCAGCTTTCCTGTATTGTCTTTGGAAGAACCTAACCTTTATGGAAGGAATAAAACTTTCTCAAAGTATGAAGTCTAAATTTGTTCTGAGCTTGTGAATGCTCAGGTAGTTGGTGTCACTTTTCTCTGTAGCAGTGTCTGTTAGGCTTTTTTTTGAGGATTAATAGAGAGTATCTGAACTTCTGGTTGGAGAAGACCTTTTGGTACAGTACAAACATGATATACTCTTTTATATTCAGAGACCACCATGTAACAGATGATTCTAGAAACACTAATGAAATAGAGATCTTAAACTGTTATTTCCCTGTGCAGATCAAACTTGGGGGGTGTGGGGGGCTATTATTAAAGCCAAATTATGGGGTTTGTTCCCATTTCATCTTCCTGAACAACAAAATCTAAATTTTACGGCAGCTGGTAGGTGGTATCCAGAAAGCTCTCACTGATCTGGAAAAGTTAGCAACAGCTACAGGAAGTAGAGCTGGGTTATAATTGTTTTGTGTTCATAGTGTTTACTCTAAGACAATGAAGAGTGGATATTCCATTTATTGTGCTGTAAATTTGTTGGTAATAGACAGCATTGCTTAAATGCTTTGCATTGGATAATTTCTTAGTCTAAAGCAGATGTTTTATTAGCAGTTATCTGAGTGGTCTAAGAATTGTGCTCTTAAAAGGCTGCAAACATGGTCTGTAGTAAATAACGTGGAGATTTTGGCTTATGAGGTGCAAGCACTAAACTTTTTTTTTCTCATTTACAGTTGCTGAGAAGTAAATGCAGCGTGAGGAAGATTGGATATCGTGTAGAGGGAGTCATTCCATGACAATAATCTCTCCCTTTGGGGACTGTAGGATTATTTTTTTGAAAATGTATAAATTATACCTGGTCTGTACAGCTCTTCCCCCTTCTACAAATTCTGCTAACTGATTCCCAAAAAACTAGAGTGCAATTTTGGCGTCTTGAAAAATGACATGTTACTTAAAAGTGTAGCTCTGCTCATCACACAGTTTGTCTTTCATGTCTTAAATTTAGTCTGCACTGTGCCAAGCTGAATGTACGTTGAGAAAATCTTAGTTCAAATTTTCTAGCTTAATTTGTGTACATCTTATTGTCCTAGGGAATGTGCAACAGTGTTTAAGTATCCTTTCATTTTACCACTTCACATAACACTACGTGTCCCACTGAATTAGAATGGCACTCTGCATTACATTACAGGTTTCTTTTGGAGTGCTACGCAGAGCGTTGGAACGAAATCTTTGTACAGTGTAAGAATACTGAAGTGTGCTTACGACAACTGCCATGAGGCACTGCGATTGCTACACCACAGAACTAAAGAGTTCAACATGAACAAGGCTGTTTAACTGTTATCTGATTAAATGCCCATTTATCGGGTAATTTAGAATTAAATATTGTACAGTAATAAGAGTAAATCTCAGTTTACAAAAAAGACTTTGGCAATGGATTATCCCATCTGTCGTGTTCTTGATTCTACACACAGTACAGTCTGGTGGAGTGAAAACATTCTGCTTCATTCTGATGGGCCTCTCTGTCCATGTGTCTGTATCTGTGAGGGTTGGTTCATTTTTGCTATTTTGTAACAGCGAAATGAACACAATCTAAAACTTAATGTGGTATTCCACTACACCCACCGAATGGGAATTTGGGCTAAAACTTTAACTTTCTATTAAAAAAATTCAGCAACTGGCCAATGAATTCAGATACATCTGTTCTAAAAAGTTGTATCCGTTATTAGTTATTGGGAAATCCCAGAGAAGTATTTGAAAAAAATAATAAAATCAGTAAAATGCTACCCTGAATTGTATTTGTAATCCCTTTGTAAGTAGGTATATGAAATGTCCAAACTAGTAGTTGTTGAATATTTTTCTTCTCTTTGCAATAAAGTCCGTAAAGTGGCTAACAAAATGAAATGGGTTTTCTGTTTTGTTTTGAGCTCCAGGACTTCTACTGAGCTGAATCTGGGGTTTGAAATTTTATAGTATCATTTTGCCTAACTTATTCATAGGGTTTAGCCACTACAATTTTTAGGACAGGACAGCCTTCTAGAAATTAGTTACCAGATCTTTGAGAAAGAAGGAACTTTGTATTACTGAAAGAATTCAGCGGGCTTTTCAGACCCAGTTGGTACCACCTTGTGTGCTGGCCTGAATTCTTTGCCGGGTATTCGCCAGTTATTGTGGAAAACAGTAGAGACTCTGACTGTTCAGAGAGCAAGTCACTTTCAATTTTTTTATTATAAATAGACAAAAATATTTATATTAGGATGGAGTGTACTCAGATTTTAGACTGAACCACTTTTTTCTATGGTAGTCTGAACTTTTTAATAGTTTGATTTTTAATGGTTGAGTGTATTGGTCAGACTTCTCACCACTTCGGAGTTTTCAGCTTTAAAGACTCCTTCCTTAAGGCTGCCAAACACTCCGAACTTGCTGTTGTTTTAGAGCACATTAAAGACAGCACACTGAGGAAAGGAAAAAAAGAACAGTAAACGACTTTGAATGAAATTCCTCATAATAGAAACAGCACTTTCCATTATCTTAATGTTAACTACAGGTGTTCAGACCTTCATTTGTTAATTAATTGTAAAACCAAAAAACCCCACTTCCTTTAAAGTACGTTCAAATGAAGCAGGATTTTTTCTCATGCCTGTGAATGGGGGTTTCATTCCTGTAGGTAATTATCCTGGGTTTTGGTGCTGAAAATTGCTGTGCTTAAAAATAAAAAAATAAAAGTTAACTAGCCTGTAGCTCAGTGTACATCACCTTTTTGTATTTAAACTTTTTTTTTATTTTAAACCTTTTATGAAGTTTACCAAGAACTGCCTCTTAAAATGTAAGAAAGAAAAAACAGAACAACCCAACAACAAAACAGTGGTGTTGTTGTTATTGTTATTTTCTGGTTTGGCTGTCATAAGTCAGCCAGACAGGACAATACTGGTTTTTGTAAATTAAAATACTCAGTCTATACAGGGAATGTTCAATACTGCTGTTTCAACTGGCAGACTTTGAATGGTTCTTATTTTTATGTTCCTCTAGATCATATTTTTTAAAAGATAGTTTAGGATAGGAACTTAGTGAAATAATATTTATTTCTGGTGAACAACTAAATTATTTGCATAACTTAAATGCTGACTCACTGCTGTGTGTAACTCTAAATTTGACATGAGAGGACAAGTCTACCTGTGGAATATGATTTAACTTCAGTACACTTAAGATGCATTAAAACAATTGGTTTGGGGAAGACGCCATATAGTTTTAACTTACCTGCATGCTGTAAATGTATTTGTGTTTAAATAAAGAGAAGAAAAATCTTTGAAATTTGTGCATTTATTCAGTCCCACTGCTTGTTTGTTAAATTGTGTGATATTTTTCACTGGATAGATTTCATGACCTCTGTAAATTGTGATCACGTGATGTCTCTAACCTTATTTCAGTCTGTGTTAAAAGTAAGATTTCCCCCCACCCAAACATGAATTTTTAAGTCTTACACTTGAAAAGATAGATAGAAAAAGCATCCAAAAAACCCCAAAACAAAAAACCCTAACAGTTGAAGCCTGTGGAAGTGTTCAGGAATTGATTACAGGCATAGTACATCAGAACATGAACCCCTCAGGTCACACTGACCTCTCCCAAAGGCACAGCTCTATGTAGTTCATAACTTCAGTATCCATTTTTAATGGATTCTCTGTTGTGTGTGTTGTGTTTGCTTTAAAAATAAACAACTGACCAACAATCAAGTTCCACCCTATCTGTCCTGGATACAGTAAGTGACACATTTAGAAGTATTCTCGCTTGGCACAGGGTGAAATTCTCTCCAAGGAGAGATTTCCTCTTGCTCAAAGCAGCTGTTTTGTTTCCAGTGCACTGATTCCTGTCTTAGCATTCAGCTGCTTTTTAAATAACAAACCCCAGCTGTGATCAGGAGTTTGGTATGTCAGATTATTGCCACATTCTATTCAGGGGATTTTTAAAATTTTTTTTTTTTAATTATTACTTTGTAGATTAAGTGAAGCCAGGATAGAAACAACTGTACCTTTTTCTTTACAGGAGCAGAAGGATATTTTAAGAACTAGAGGAGATGGCCTTATTTTGGACTACTGGCATATGTGGAACCATAGATGCACTTAACTTCCACGCATGTTCTTTTAAAAGGAAACTTTGACACGAAATAGTATTGAAGCTGATCCAAGGTTTGGGCAAGTGATGTGCATTGGATTTAGTTCCTGAGTAAGCTAAAGTCCAGTTTTAAAGACTGTTCGAGATGACAAGCATTTTGCATGTTGTGGGATGCACGAAGTAGTGGGTACCTGCTTGGCTCAGCCTGCAGATCACAGTTCCTGAAACCTGTCTGTCCATCTGTAGCACCTGATGCCTGTGGTACTTCTGGTGTCAGCCCCAGCTGCTTGTGCTTTATGTACTCCTAGTTAGCCAGGGAAAGAGGAAAGTGAAATGGGGATCTGCTATTTTCCCAGTCTGACAGTACAAATAGTTGGCTGGTTGGGACTGTGAGCTCATCTAGGTAAGTCTGTCTCTAGAGGTAACAGATCCATGGCTTACCTGGGAAAGCAGTCAAATGTGATGATTCCTCTCATTAGTCTTTGGATGCATTGCCTCAGGGGTTGTCTTAAGCATGGTGGGAGTTGCCTGTATGGTGATGCTCAGCAAGTTCTGCTTTTATCCATGCAGAATGGTGTGGGTTGGAAGGATCTCAAAGATCACCTAGTTGCACCTGCCCTACTATGGGCAGAGATGTATTCCACTAGACCAGGTTGCCTGAAGTTCCATCCAACCTGACCTTGAACACTGCCAGTTCAATTTCAATGGTTGTCTTTAGAATCCCTATAAACTTGTCTTGGTTTTAGTGGGAAAGGAAATCCTATGAGTTACTGCTTGCTTTGTGAACCTCTCTTGTTTTTTGAACTTGGCTTCTGCTGATTTGGTGATCTCTTGTTGTTCTCTGAGACCTTTTCCAACATTTCTGTGCTACCTGGATTTCTGTAGACCCCTCTCTTTCAAGACTTCTTTCCTAGTTATTTGTAACAATTGATTCTTTTTCTGAGTGCTAGTGAGCTGATGTTTTTTTATGGGGCAATCTAGTTAAATAAGGCTGCAATTGCCTTCTGGATCATTTTCTCAGAAAAAAAGCACTAAATTTATAGAGCTTTGATATGTATATAAATAAAAGCATAAAGGGAGGTCTAGATTTAAGTCTGACAGCACAGATATATAAAAATATCTCTGGAGGAGAAATTACATCTGTAAAACTGCTCAATAATGAGCTAATCTGATACTATACAGCATTTTGTAGTTGATCCTGCTAGCTGAGTCACTGGTGAAGTGCTCGCATTTGAGTAGATCTGCATCTCTACTAGGGGATGACCAACTCAAACCCTTATAACTGTAGACAAGGACTACACGATGCTCAAAAAGGAAAGTAAATTTCCTTTCACTCAGAAGATTATCAGCAATAGTACAACCTGAAGTTACTTCTGAAATTAAGAAAAAATGTTATTACATCTCCGACAAGGGAAAACTGCAGTTACTTGCACTTATAACCCTCAAACTGCTCAGGAATGCCTTGACAGAACAAGTTTGTTCTGATGCCTGGCTTGGGGACGCTTCCCTCTTGAAGGCACCAAGCTGTAACACCTATTTATGAAGTGTCAAAATGCATCACTTTGCCATGTACAAAACTGTCTCAGGTCACTTAAGAATGTAGTATAACCTTGCTAAATGACACAGAAAACACATCTAGAAGGCCATTACTGAAGACTGATAGGTATGTCAGAGTTTTGAGCTGATGAATCTTCCTCAACTTCCTACAGGACTATTCATGATTTTTTCTTTAACCAGTCCTTGCTGGGGGCAATGACAAGTGAAGTGGGACTGGGCAGGGAGAATAATTTGGGCTGCCAGCTCCTTTTATCAGTCCATTATGAAAGTTGAAGGTGCAGAGAGTATCGGTCAGCTGTACCATCCAGTGTGATGAGAGTCACCTAAAGAAGAAAAATGTGATGCAAGAGAAGACAAATATGTGAATTAGACTATTATGATAGGCTCTATTGCTCTATCTACCTCAGAAAAAAAGAGGCTAATGACTATAAAGGGGGAAGACAGGGCTGTTGCATAGCATGGTGTGGTGTATCTGCCCCTTGATGCCTTGCAGGTGTGCATTTCAGCCCCATACTCCTGTAGGGTCCACTGTGCTTGAATGATGTAAACTTACTGCAAAATGGAACTAAACCCATCAACTGCCTTCAACTAAGGTATGCAGGGAAGTGTTGATAATACATCCTGCAAGCGAGAGAAGCATAACCCATATGGTCATATTCCTAAATTTACAAAGCTGGGTGTGGAAATTACATGGAGTTTCCCCTAGGTGTGTGTTTCAGCAAGCTATTTCCACAGCATCTGTTGTAACAAATACCTGGGAGCCACTGTGCTGCTCTGGAGTCAACTCAAGACTGTCTTGCAGTTGGAGACGTACATTTCACAGCTGATAACACCCTAAGAGCTGCTGTTCCAGTGGATGCCTGATTTGGCTTTTGTCAGCAGCAGCTTTAAAAGCGTGTTAAAAGGTGTATTAGCTCAGCAAAGTGTGAATGGCAGTGTTTGCCTGCCTGCTTATCACCTTCACTGAGAAGTCCATCCAGTTCTTTATGGCCTTCATCAACAGGTCTGGTTGGGGTTGTGCTGCCAGGACAGGTGATTTACAGGATCACTCAGCATCCTGTTATCAAGCAGAGTTATTTGCAGAGTATTTTACACTGTTTTTTTCTGAGAAAGGTATAAATGATTCTTTAAACATTTTTCCTGTGGGAAATACTCTTCACCCGAAATTAGGACAGATGTGCTGCCTAGGAAAGCTTGTTTCAACCACAGCTTACTGTGAGGCCTTTCTGTTTTTAGTGTCTGCTGCCTTCAGCAGCTTGCTGACCGTCTGTGGTCTCTAGGGCCTGGCTGCAGTAAGGTGACCCCCTTCCCACTCCTGATGGAAGAGAGATGCTCCTTTGGAAGAGTATCCTCTCATATTGGCTCTCAGAGCTTCGCTTTGTCAGGTTTCCACCTACTACTGGGATATTTTGCAGAAGCAGTATGGCTCCCTTTGCTCACAAGTGACAATACAGGATCCTTGGTCCTGCCACTGCCAGCCTCAGGCCCTTGCTGCCTTTCCCTTGAGACTGGAGGGCTCCCCCTGCCTGCTTTGAGACCCTAGCATGGCTGACTTGTCTCTGCTGTGGAAAGGAAGGAGCTGCCTGCTTGTCTGGGAAGAAATATGTATTCCTGCTCCTACAGGTCTCCATTTCCCTCTCTGGGAGGCGGCGTGCCATAGGAGAGGGGCCGAAACCCTGTTCCTGGGGTGGAAGAAGCACAGGCGGGGCTGTGGAGTAACAAGAATTCCCAAGTGTGGCACATGATCTGAAATACAGCTGCAAGTAAAACCCAGTTTTCCCTCTGTCACTGCTGAGGTCTGTTTAGCTGCCTAGAAAGGACTGGTTTGTCAGTGAGACTACCCCATGAAGCGTGAGCTGGATGTGGCATGGCACTACTTGGGGGAGTAAAACCAGCCAGGGTTAAAATTTCAGCTAGGCATAGCTAGATAGTAAGGACCAGAAACTAACTAACCCTTTGTAGCCCCTTCTGTGTGTACTGGATTGCCCCGGGACCTCAGGGGTGTGGGGAAGAAAGGAGAAGGCTGGGTTGGGTAGAGAGAGGTCTTGTGCTCTGAGTGAGATCCACAGGTCCAGGGACCCGGCTGCTGCGGGCGACGGAATGTCAGGCCCCCGCTCTCCCCTTGGCTTAGGCTTGCCCCCTCCCACTGGGGACCCGCGTTCGGGGCCAGGCCCTTCGCCTCCCGGGCCGGAGAGCGGCGCGGGCGGCGGACCGGGCGCCTCCAGCTACACCGGCCGGCCGCTAGGGGGCGGCAGGGGCTGGCGCGGCGGCAGAGGACAGGAGGCATTGGACTTGGGCGTGTCGCCCGGAGAGGTGCCCGGGTCCGCGGCGGTGTCAGTCCTGATTACCCGCCTGTGATTCTGTCCCCTGCCCCCCGGGAAAAGCGGCGTTTTCTCGCAGGCTTGCCGGCAGGCAGAGCTCCCTCGTGGGAGCTCTCGGCAGTCTGTTGGGCGGTGTCTTCCCTCAGCCGTGCTTATGTTGTCCGCGCGTCCTCCCCTGCCACAGACCTCTGCCCCGTCCCGCGTTTCTGAGGGGACGCTTCAGCAGGTAACAGCGCTTGTCTTTGCCCCTCAGCACTGAGTACGCGACGCCAGCCCCTCCTGGCCGACAGCCCCTCCTGCCCGCCGGTCCCCGCGCCCTGGGGTCCCAGCAGGCCGGCTGCCTTCCCGCACGGAGTCCTATGTGTCCCAAAACACCCGTGCCCCCCTAACCCATGTCCTCCGTTCAGCACCCGGGTTCCCTGCCTGCCCGGATGCATCCCGCTGTCAGGAGAAACGCTGTGGTCTTGCTTCAGGTGCGGAATGGCTGCTGGCTCTCCTGTGCGGGACCTTTATAGTCGACTAAATAAAACCCGCAGAATTGGTGCTTAGCCCGCACACCCGGGTGTCTTTCTAGCCGCCATGCAGAACAAGGGCTGTGTTGTCGCTAGAAATGCACCAGGGGTAGGTCCTGCACCTTTCTGTATCGTACCTAAAGCAGCGACCGCAAAACTCTTCTGTCCCACAGAGCTGCATGCAACTGAATCTCGACATTAAAATATTGTGAAAAGCTGATTATTTTGTTTCTGAATAAGTACCAGAATATTCTAGGCATTTTCCACTCTATTTAATTTTTTTTTTCAGGAAGATACTTGGAAATGTCACAAAACTCGGTACTTTATTTGAACTGCAAAATAGCAATGAAAGATGCAGAAAGTCAGAGCTGTGTGGTGGGTGAATCATTGTTATCGAATCCACTCCCAGGTGAAGCTTTGAGACATTTCTCTGTTTTTCTCTCATTTCCAGCTGACTTGTCTCCATTGATCCACGGACACATGAGCAGCATGAGAGAGGCGGGAAGAGTCATTCCTGATGAGAAATGGATTTTTTACCCCCACACTCATTATTGCAGAGGACTGGCAGGTTCCCTTGGCAGCCTGTACAATGGGCTTGCTCTCTAATAAATGCAGATAGCATTAAATTAATGTTTCATTCCCATGGTGACAAACAGTGGCATCCAGTTCCAGCACAGGATAATTCCATGACAATATGGCACCAAATGAGTACCTCGCCTGTTATGGGCTAATCAGAGAGACAGAGTGTTCAAATTGGACTCAAAGCATCCGCATAGCTTGAAGTGAGTTTATTAACCTGGAGACATGCTGCTGAAAGTGAGCTGAAAACTAGGAAAGAAGAGAATGTGCTTTTAAAAAAAAAGAGCCAAAATGCATAAAAATAAACCTTAAAGCATGGTCAGTTTTAATAAACATTTCCCTTCATTTTATCCAGTTCTAACCAGAACCTGCATGAGACCTGTGGAGGAGGAGAACTGTATCCACACCTGAGCTCTGGAGTATGCATGGAGATGAGGATCCTTGGTTCATGTGCTTGGTTGATGAAGCTGGTAAAGATCAGGCTGCCAGCCTGGCAAATGGTGGAGTTTGGCTTCAACGTTCTCTGATCAGAGTTTGGCAACCTAGGATAAGGCAAGGCTGTAGAGAACCAGCCCCAAAGGTGTTTGGAAACCGGTGCATGAAGGAGATCCAGCAGACAATAGCCGAGAGACTACAGGGGCTATTGAAGCCTGAAGGGTGACTGGAGCCCGTCAGCACCCTGCCATGCTGGGAAGGGAGCTGCTGGCCCTCAAGTAGGACCTGGCTCTGTGATTCCTCTCTCTGCTGCCCAACAGTGAATGCATCTTTCTTTCAAATTTGTAATATGTATGGGTAGATGCTCTTGAGGGAACAAGATACTGAGCTTTTGAGACAACTGGCAAAAAAGGAGAGATTTTGCAAGGGCAGGGAATTCAGCCTTCATCATTATGACTTGCCCCAGGGTTTTGTTCTGCACACCACACCAGCAGGTCTGCAGGAGGGGAAGGACCAGTGACAGCCTCTTAGAACAGAGGGTTCCTCTTTCACTCCTGCTCAGCTGTACATGCTGCATGTTTCTGAAAGGCTGTTCTGCTGCATGTGTTCTCAGGGAGAGCAACGCTTCATTTAGCGCCTGGGAAAAAACCTTATGGGTGCTAGTTACTTTTTTCTTTTCATCAGATGAGTAGATGAGTTATTTAAAAGCATCTCATTCGTGTCCCCTAGAATTACTCATCACACTTGTTTGTTTGTTTCTTTTTTTTTTTTTTTTTAATGAAAGCTGGAGCCACATCTGGTGTGTTTTATTGATCATAATCTCATGGCTGGAAGCTCATCTTGGTAGCTATAGCAACAGAACTTTTTTTTTTTTTCAAATGTCAACATAACTCCACAAAAAACGGAGTAAGGAGGAGCACATAATCAAAATTACTGAGCAGATAATAACTCTTATTTCTGTAACCAATTCTGAGTTTTCTAATTTGATACAGTAAATAATGGATAGGGACAAAACCTTTTGACAGCTACATCTGCTGTGGAAGCTCATGAAGGAGAATGACATGGCTGCACATGGTAGCTCGAGAGTCCTTGTTGCTGGTCATGGATTGCCCTGTCCTCCTCTGGGCTGCCAGCATCACAGGCAGGCTGAGGGCGTGAACTCCAGAGGAGTGGCACCATGGAGCAGGTATTCTGTGTGAAATGATACAGACTGAAAAAAAGCTTTTTATAAGTGTACTCCAGTGCCTAAAGACCCCTGTGAGATCAGCACCACCACATTGTCCTTAAAGGAGAATTTCTCGGGTAAGGCTGCTCAGGCACAAGTCACCTCTGAACCAGTTGAACTCTGGGCTCGCAGGTAACCTGGCCTGTGTTGCAGGAGGGGTCTGCCCATTGCTTCCAGCTCCCATGTGTGGTTCTGAGAGCAGTGGGAACAGTGTTTCTTCACCCTGCCTAGCACTTCAGACTGCTGATGCTGGGACAGGCAAATGAAGCAGTGGGTGGATGCTGTTGCCTCCCTTGCTTTCCCTTAGGACTTTCCAGCAAGGCAAGAGGAGAACCGCCCTGAGCCTCGAGCTAGGGGAAAGTCAGATCCAGCTGTGGCTGCCTGCCTTTTTCAGGTCTGCAAGAAACTGCATATGGGTATAAACAGTATTTCTAAATGATTTCTAAAGATTCAACCCGTGACATCATCTTTTCATCAGCAGAAAGAAAATAGCACTTTGAAAGTGCTGAAGAGGACACAGCCTGGAGAAAATGGCAGAGGGCGAAGAGCAAGCTTCTTCCCTAGGGCCTTCCACTGCTCCCCAGGTAGAGGCTGGAAACTTCCCATCAGTTTCTTAGTTGGTGATCAGTAGAAACTGCTTCGGTGGCCTTGACATGTTCCCCCAGTTGGCACTTGCATTCCCCAGTCCCACTCCCAGCATGGGAGGTCTTCCTGGGGTGCAAAGCCTCAGGCAGGAGTGAGTTTCTTGGCAACACCCCACAAAGGGCCTATACTCCTCTGGTTCCTGGATTATGTTAAATCTCTATCCATCCCACTGGATGGCTGTGGCCAGGCGAAGTGGCCACAGCCCTGGCATTTTTTCCTGTGCAGATGATGCAGCTGCTCATGCGTGTTAATCCCAGCACCAGGTCACTGAGCGGGAACAAGGCAAGGATTGTTCCGCTGGGGCCTGGGGGAAAATGGGAACACAGGGCACAGAGGAGAGGCAAGTTGCACTGCCCCATCCCACTCAGCAGCAGAGGGTGAGCTGTGTCTCCATTGCTCTCCAGGTAGTATCACGGGCTGGTTGCTGGAAGAGATGCTGGAGGAGATGCTGAGACCCTGTTGCTGAATAAAAAGGTGAGTTGGTGCAGATTGGCGCTGGCTTGTTGAAACATGTTTTGCCTGTGCTGCACCCACAGAGCATCCTGGGAAAGGAGATAACCATCGGGAAAATATGTAGCTATGGTGCTGCCAGGGATTTGATACAGCAAAATCCTTCTGCTGTTATCAGTTTCTGCTGGTTGAAGTGCATCTCCTTGCTGGGGCAGGTCCCTCACTGTTTTAATGCTTAGAAGTTCAGGGATGTGTGGTGGTGGCTACAGCACCGGCAGGAAGGAGCAGTCTGCCGCGTGGTTAAGTGTGGGCTCCATGAGGCTTTGCTTCAAGTTCAGGCAGTCAGGTGCATCGCTGTGACAAGATTGCAGTTTTATATGGTGATAGCAGAGATGGAAGAGTAGAGTGTGTCTGTAAGAGTAGACACAACCAGTGTGCCTGGAGAGAATTTCAAAGACAAAACGGCTCGTGTTGCGGGAAGGTCAGGGGGACTTCTTCAGAGACGTGGGTGTTGTGATGGGCTGGAAAGCAATAAAGGTATATAGAGCTTTTCTTTCCTCATTTCCATTTCTTCCCCTGCCCCTGCATTTCCCAAATTCTAACTCAGGAAAAACCATTCACCCGAAGCAAATATTTTATTGAATTAGCATGGTTTAGGGCCTCTAACAGAGCAGAGCTAGGAGAGCCTGGTGCTGTTACTAGCAGCTGGCAGCAGCAGCAGCAGGATCATCAACAGCAGATTTAGTGTCGCCTGGGAAGTTTTGGACTCGCTCATACAGACCTCAAATACTTTAAAAAAGATTAATGGGACCACCTTTTATTTTAATTCTTGGTGTATCTTTAAAGCAGTGCAGATTACACTCCACCACACACATCTTAGAGGAGCCTCACACAACTTCATAACCCAGTGTTTAGGTGTACTGACAGCACCCTGCCCTGGCTCTGTAAGGATCTGTTCTGTTATCTCCTGCTTTTCCTCTCATACAATCATCCTAGTCCCTACATGTCTGTCACCTCCCAGGCTGCCACAGCCAGGGGGAAGGGATGTGCTGACCCTTCTTATACCCAGATTAGGAAGTCTTGGTGACAGGGAACGTGCTGCAGGGAACGTTTCAGTATTTGGTGTTCAGTAATTACAGGATGGGAAAGGGCTTTTCTACATCTGCTGATGAGTGGTGACCTCTAGGCCAGAGACTCATGCTGATCTGACCCAATAAATATTTATGGACTCTCTTCAGAAAAGGAAGAGCTTCCACAGGTAAAGCTGAGAGGGCAGCAAGAGCCTGCACCTTCCCTTGGGTGGGGGAAGGGGCTGGACCAGGATTTCTCACATCTTGGCTGACTATTTAAACCACTAAACCAGTGGGTGAGAGTAGAAGCAATGAAAACCAAACCCAGCACCTAAATGAGCCAAAACAGAAAGTGATGATTCATGTATAGGTCAAGAGAGAGGATTCCCTACTCTCACTTCCTGCATACCTTCACAGATCAAACAAACCTCTCTACCCTTTTTTTTTCTTTTTTTTTGAAGACAGGATTAGAGAGTATTTGCCAATAGGTGCTGAGGCCCTCCTGGAGAGCCAGGCTGGGTTCTACCCTTCTTGACAGCTGTTCCAGCGGCTGCCTGGGGCATGCTGTGCTCCCTGCACTGGCTTTTCATCTCACAGATAGGTACCTTCCTCTTCTGTGTCCCCTTTGTAACTGGGATGTTATATATGATAACTGAAAAGTTAAATACCACAGGGTGCTGTTGCAGCCTAAACTTCTACTCCATGGTTGTAGCTAGTGATGATTGTAGCAGGGCTGATTTCTAGGCTTGGAGCCTGAAAATACCAGATCACAGAATGTTAGGAGTTGGAAGGGACCTCGAAAGCTCACCTAGTCCCACCCCCTGCCAGAGCAGGATCACCCACACTAAATCACACAGGAACATGTCCAGGTGGGTTCGAAAGTCTCCAAGAGAAGGAAACTCCACAACCTCTCTGGGCAGCCTGTCACAGTGAAGAAGTTCCTCCTTATATTCACATGGAAGTTCCTCTGCTCCAGCTTGCACCCGTTGCCCCTTGTTCTATCGCTGGCCGTCACTGAGAAGAGCCTGACTCCATCCTCCTGACTCTCGCCCTTTACATATTTATAAACATTAATGAGGTCACCCCTCAGTCTCCTCCAAGCTAAAGGGGCCCAGCTCCCTCAGCCTCTCCTCATAAGGAAGACAGAGAAGGAGAGCAAGGCAGTGCATTTAGCTGAGGAGTTAGGTTTTGTTCCTGTATACATTACTGATATGATCATTTGTATTTGACTCAGTCAGCATTCATTTAATACACAGGCATTAAAGTCAGATCACAGCTGATTGCTGTCTAATACACCAAATACCTCCAGCTACTCACAGCACTGCACAATGTATGCAGTATTTATTCAGGTGTGTACATATATATAAAAATACGTATGTATGCACACATACATGTATGTGAATGTATGCATGTATATGTGTGTTTGGATTTCCTTGAGACAGATAACGCTCTGGTACAGAGATAGCCCCATGGATGCTCTCTGGTTGACATGACCTAATTCAGTGTATGCTGCAAGTGTGTGGTTAGGAGGGGCCGTTTGCTGCAGTCAGCGGCAGCCCCAGCGGTGCCTGGGGAGGCTGTGGCCAGAGATCCTCCCACTCCAGGGTGCAGAGCAGCCATGGCTGAACATCCCTCCAGCCGTCCGGGAAGGGAGCAGCTACCCTAAGGCAGGACATTAGCTGCACAAAGCATGGACTGGGCCTGCTGCCAAGTGTCAGGAAAGCTGGCATTCTATTTAATCCAGTCGCTTCCAAGGCAGAGCCAGAGCTGGCAACAGCCCCGCACTGCAGGCTCCCTGCAGGGAACTTGCTGCCCACTCCATGGCTGCTATGGAGCACCCAGCACCCTGAAAATACGTGTCACCCAACACTGTGGCTGGTCATGCCACCATTGCTGGCAGCAGCAACACACCGGCTGCTCGTGCTAGGGCAGGCCAAGAGGGTAACCAGCAGTTTGGCAATTCGGGCACCTTGCTGCCAGGTAGTGTCAGTGGCTGCTGCCACTTCTGGGGGAGAGGCGAAGGGGGCTGGTGGTAGGAAGCTGCTTGCTCCCACCTCTTTTTCTGCACAAGCATCCCCAGAGCATCAGTAAAGTGGAAAAGCTTGTCCTGTAGTCTGATTTACTTGGAAAAAGGTATGTCACTAAATATTGACTCATTCTGAGACGCTGAGACTAATACTTTCCAAACAGCTGCAGTTCTCTCCTACCCTCTCAAATATTTTTGTGGGGGAGTGACGTGGAACATGTTCCCCTCTAAAATGTTATTTTCATTTGATGTGTGTGCTAACACGTGTGCAATGCTGTCATTGAGCTCACCCAGAGTGTCACATGTTGGAATGATGTACAGTTTGTTTCTATATGACAATTCTTACTGCAAAGAAAATTTTTTTAAAAAAAAGACAAACAAATATTGGGAAAATCTTACTTGAGACAAGGAAAACCACTCCTGGGGGAAAACATTTTTATTGCTCTTAGTTTATGAAACACTTCATAAAGATCAGCCTTCTTTTCTGTGTAAAGGTCACGCATGGGGATACAGAATGATCTTCTGAAAGGCTCATAGTATGTTAGTAGCAGGAGCAGAATATCTGTTATTAATTAGGCATTAAATAATTAATAACTAAGATGCTGACAGAGGGCATGGTGTGGTAGGGCTGTGTTCCAACTGAAGCACCTTGCTCTCACTCTGCTGCTTAAACTGCTCTGAAACAGGTTTACACAAAATCTTGCCTCAGCATGTACGATTCAGCTGCGGCAACTGAGCTGTGTCCCAGCCCTGCCATCTCCCCTTTACCTGCAGGAAAGGGAATATTAACTAGGAAAACCACCCCCCAAGCCCCAGGAAAGGGCAGCCAGCCCGTTCACTCGCTCCCTGGTGACTCACGTCCTTCACAGCTGTGAGCAGCAGCCGTGGCATGAACCTGAATCAGGGTGTTGACGGATACTGCAGGCAGCACGGGCGTGTTGAGACTCAAGGGGAAGTTTGGGTCCCAGGCAGCCGGGCTCTGGCACACATCGCCATTGCTGTCACAAAACAGGCACGTACCCAACTCGACACAGGCATACAGGCACACTGCGAGGGTGTTGCAGGCACTTCCCGAGCACTCCTGGCCACCTGTGACAGCGTCCAGGGTGTCACCTGTGCGAGAGCCATAGCCTTAATGGCTGGATGGTTCGGTAAGCCCAGGCACTGCACAGGGAGGAACCCATGGCACCAGGTGCTATGGAGCAGTGACTCAGCGGAGCGTGCTGCCAGCTCCCAGGCGCTGGCCGCCACTGAGCTGCCCTGTGGCAGGCGTGGGTGCACGCCGACCGCCACGCTCCTTCCTGGAAGGAGTCTGCCGTCAGCCCTCTTCAAAAATTATGAAACTAGGTTGTTCAGAGGAATGTTATTCATAGCCGTATTTCACTAGATAAACCTTCGGGTTGGGTGTGATGCCAGTAAAGGCACAAGGCTTAGAAGTCAGGGCATCAAAATCCACTCTTCCTGCTTGATGAATGCATGTATGGATTTCAGTCTTACGCCGTGACATCGGTACATGCCTCCAGCTGGCCCTTGGGCTTTTGCTGGCACTGCCTGCCCAATATTCATTGTGATTTTCTACTTCTTGAATGACTGGCTTGGATAGATCCAACCTTTGATGTATTCCTACCAACACTGTTTGTGCAAAGAGGAGGAAGTATAGAAGCACTAATCAGGACAACAGTAATTAGCTGCAACTTCCGAATCGAAATACACAATTAATGCAGTGTCACATGCTGAGTATCAGTCATGCAATGAGTTTGGATGGCAACCAGGAGTTCCAGAGTTACAGGGCAACTGCTGTGCCAAAACCCTCTCTCAGCTTGTACGAATTGTCCAAGGCAGTGTTAACCTACTGTGCAGTATCAGGCAGGGGAGCTGCCTGCATCTCCAAGTAACATTCTGGCAACCTGATCTCCAAAGAAATGGCAGGTCCTCTGTCCTGAAGCACATCTCTGGTGGATAAAGTAATCTGAGCCAGGTTGAGACCCAGCTCTCTTCCTTTCTGCAAAAAAGTCAGTGAACACTGAAGGTCTTCCTGCTCAGCTTTCCTTGCTTGAAAACTTCTATGCAACCTCCAAGATGCCACCTCCCTCTCTCATAGGCTTCTCCTCTTCCATGGAGAGCAGGGAGTAGACATGCAACAGGAGGCCCAGGGTTGCAACCCACCAACCAGTCGAAGAACAGAGGGACAGTGACGGCAGCACCCAAGTAGCACTTCCCTCCATGGCAGTCCCCACCAAGCTATGTGAGTATTGTGAGTTCTCTCCCTGACCATACCTAGGAAGAAACTTCCTCACCTGTCCTACAAACACGGAGCATAGTAAGCCCCATGGGTGCTGTGCTCTGCCGTGACAGAGGGGCTCAAAGCCTGAGAACTGTACAAAATCATGTTTTCTTGCTCTTGGAGTCAAAAACGCCTGGTTTACAAACACCAGCAGCCACCTTACCTGCCACTTACCAGTTTGGGGAACAGATCTCAGATTTGCCTGTGCTATTGGTGTGAACAAAACTGACCTCTGCCTGCCTCAGCACCTGTGGCTCAGGGATGCTGTCCACTGACACCTCTGGGTTATGCAGTTTGTCCATGGGGATCCTACTTTCATTATTGTACATCCAAAATGCCTGTCCTGGGTCTGGGGCACCTTTGCAATGACTAAGCTAAGAATGAGTTGCCCACCAATAATATTTGCCATTGCAAATGGCATGCTGAACGACAGAGCTGCCTGGCTGATGCCACCACATTTGTCTTCTGGTCCTCTCAGATGTTTATGACATCACAGGGGCACTGACAGATGTGCTCAGCTGAGGAACCCAAGCTTAGATTTCCTGCTGTTTGGCTCTTCTCAGCAGTGGGGAATGTTGGGGTGTTTTCGTGGTCCCCTCCAAATGCAGAGAAAGGCCAAACTAGCTGCTGCTGAATATGACAGGGACAAACAAGTGGTATCCCCAGTGAAGCTGAGGTTTAAAATCTTGCCTCTTTTTATATGCTAAGGCACTTGATAAAAGAGGGAGCTTGGTGCTGGTGTGGACGGTGTCAGCGGGAAGGGAGGAAGGGGGTAGAAAGCTCCTCAGTTTCCCTGTTAGCATTGCTTGCTCTTTTTGATTTTCAGGAAAGCAAACTTATGTTTCACCAAATGCCTCCTGCCCCTACACCCCAAACTCCTCAAGGCCCCTTGCTGTTTTTCCTAAGCATTTTATACTTAATGCTGCTGCCACACCTGCCCCCAAGTCCCGCTGGTACTGCTGGATTAGCTTATTTAACCTTCCATCCCTTAATGGACCTCTTACAGTATTTACTGCTCCCACTTTGACTGATGGGAGACGGATTTAATTCTGCACCTTTCCCGCACAGTCATCGTCATTGCATCTCTGAATGCCAGTGCAGCACTGTCCAGTGGCTCTGACCAGCTGCTGCAGCGATAGGGCCTGACCCATGGACCACTGGTTTCTTCTGTTGAAGTCCTACAGGAACCAAATATTTCCACTGCAAACTTCCCACAGGTCACTAAGCAGACACCTGCAAGTGCCATTGTTATTCCAGAGAGGCAGCCCCATCCCAGCATTATGAACTGGTTTGAGAAAATTACCCTCCCCCACCCCCCAAGTTTAGCAGCATATGTAAATAAAATGTAAATGTAAATAGAACAAAGAAGCAAAGACCAGGGTGAGCAGTATGTAAAATTTGCCTCTGCTTCTTTTGGGTTACAAAAAGCTTTGTCCACACAAACCGTCCCACCTGACCCAAAGCAAAACATTTTCTTTCCCCGTGTTTATAATAACAAAATTAAGGAGAGGCTCTGTGCACAGACCTGTCCCCACCAATAGTACCTCACAAAGTGGGCAGAAAAGATGGGAAAAGAAGGAAAATTTAAACCCGTATCTGCCGTGTAAGGTCTGAGGAGAATTCCCTGGAGTGGGCTGACCCAGAGGGCTTGGGGATAGTCATATATTTGGGGGTCAAATGCCTTGGGAGAGGCAGTTGTTCCTCCAGCTCTTCTCCTCCCCCCACCCCCCCAAGCAGGTTTCTGGACATCATGTGAATAAAAGCCTTTGTAAGGAGAAAGGAAAGAGTGTCCTGGAGACAAGCGGTGGTGCTGACAAGCCCTCCCTCAGAAAGCAGCTGTGCCCCCATTGTGCTGGGTGAATGACAAGGCTCTGCCAGGATTTCATGATGACCAAAACCGGTGCCGCTGTGTCCAATTAGCCAATAAATCATGTCTTGTTGGAGGATGGTCTCCTGAATAGCTGGGTAATCGCTGCTCATAGCTAAATGCTCCCCAGTGGGTGACGTTTCATTTGGAGCAGATGTGAGTTTCCGATGCCTAGGGGACAGTTTTAAAGTGGTGCAAACTGGAAGAGCCTGGGAGGGAGCATCCTGCATCATCCCACCTCCATAGTGGGGAGAATTGTTTTCAACAGTTAATCATGGCTTTTTTGGGGGTGTTTTTTCCCCTAGAATTAAGTATTTGGGGTAAATGTATGTTTTGGTGTGACTGGATTACCTCTGGAGGAGAATTTGTAATTTCCTTCTAAGAAACTGCTGAGATTTACCTGTTAAATACTATTAGAATCATAGAATGACATGGGTTGGAAGGGACCCCAAGGATCATAGAGCTCCAACCCTCCTGCCACAGGCAGGGACACCAGCCTCAGGCCTGGATCTACACAAGGTTGCCCAGGGCCCCATCCAACCTGGCCTTGAACACTTCCAGGGATGGGGCATCCACCACCTCTCTAGGCAGCTGTTCCAAACCTCACTACTCTCTCTGTGAAAAACTTCCCCCTAATATCTAATCTAAACCTTCCCTCCTTTAGCTTTAATCCATTCCCCCTTGTCCTGCCAATGTCTACCCTTTTAAAAAGTTGATTCCCATCCTGTTTGTATGCTCCCTTCAGGTACTGGAAGGCTGCAATGAGGTCCCCCCACAGCCTTCTCTTCTCCAGGCTGAACAAGCCCAGTTCCCTCAGCCTCTCCTTGTAGGGGAGGTGCTCCAGCCCTCTAATCATCTTCGTGGCCCTCCTCTGAACCCTCTCCAACAGTTCTACATCTTTCTTGTATTGCAGGCCCCAGATCTGGACACAGTACTCCAGATGGGGCCTCATGAGGGCAGAGTAGAGAGGGACAATCACCTCCCTGTCCCTGGCCACCCCTCTTCTGATGGAGCCCAGGATACCATTGGCCTTCTGAGCTGCAAGAGCACACTGCTGGCTCATGCTAAGTTTCTCATCTACCAGAATCCCCAAGTCCTTCTCAGCAGGGCTACTCTCAAGGAGCTCTTCTCCCAGTCTGTATCTATGTCTGGGAGTCTTCCAGGCCAAGAGCAACACCTTACACTTGGCAGTGTTGAACCTCATTAGGTTCACCTGGGCCCACCTTTCCAGCCTGTCAAGATCCCTCTGGATGGCTTCCTTTCCTTCTGTTGTGTCAGCCACACCACTCAGCTTGGTGTCATCCACAAACTTGCTGAGGGTGCACTCAATTCCATCATTGGTGTCATTGATAAAGATGTTAAAGAGAACCGGTCCCAAGACAGACCCCTGGGGGACCCTGCTTGTCACCAGCCTCCACCTGGACATAGATCCATTGACCACCACCCTTTGTCTACGTTCGGTCAACCAGTTTCTTATCCACTGGATGGTCCACCCATCAAATCCACATCTCTCCAATTTAGAGATAAGGATGTGGTGGGAGACTGTGTCAAAGGCCTTGCACAAGTCCAGGTAAATGACATCAGTTGCCTTCCCTTTATCTACCAGTGCTGTCACTCCAGCAGCAGAATCCTTTGGGCAGGTGGAGACCGTGTAGAAGAGACAGAAGTGAGACAAAACATTTTCCAAGCAAAGATATAATTAGGGATTAGGGAGATTGATCCTACTGCATAGTGTAATTAGGAGATTATGATGTGGCATTGGCCTGGATTAGACTTGACAAAAAAATCTCTACCCTGCTATATAAAACCTTCCAATTTTGAAATTGAAATGTGTAAACAAAAGGTCTTCACTGCTTTAAACCTGGTCCTAGAGCAGCCTTGTGCTGCTAAGGGTTGCTTGTTGAGGAGTGAATGGAAACTTGTGTGGTCTCCTGGGTTAGAGGTAGAAAAACCCCCAATGGGAGGTGACACCAGTTTTGTCTGCAACTTCCCCATCCCTGCAGGGAAACTGGTCCCAGCTGAGCCTCCTCTGGTGTCCCCAAACCCCCACAGCCAGGCCTTTTTCTAAGCCCCTCCCAAGTGCTGGTAGCATGGGGCAGTGGACCTGAGGACTTGGTGCTCTGGCTTCTGAGCAGCATTCTGCTCAGAAGTTTGGGAGGGTTTGGGAGGGTTTGTGAAGAGTTTGAAGGGCTCCTGACAGCCCCAGGCAACATGTAGACAGAACCACTCCCTTAGTGCTAAGTGGGGCCAAGGAAGGCACCCGGTGGGCTGGGAGAGAGGAGAAAGCCTGCCTGTGCACAGCCCCAGTACTGCAGAGCTCAGCATCAGCCAAGCCAGCCCCTAAATCAAATGGTCATAAATAAAATGGTGAGAATCAGCTGCACTGATTACATTCCCTTACCTCCTACCCTAAGCTGTTTCTAAAATGAGTAACTCAAAAAAAACCCACCCCAACATAGTTCCAGATGGACCACCAGCAGGATAGACTCGGTGTGCTCTTGGTACATTAGTCGATTAATTCCTGCTAAAAGTCAATAAGACACTCCAGTGAGCCACCCCCCAAATCAAGCAGTAAGACCAAGGTTGCCATTTAACCGCAGTATTTTCGTGGTGCCCAGAGCCTTGGTCCCCCCAGGAGAAGAGGGAGGTGGGGAAGTGTGGTGCCCTCCCATGTCTCTGAGTACTTTCCCAGGGATTTCTTTGTCCCTGAGCAGGGCAGCCCAGTTCTCACGGCATCTTACTCTCTACCCATGCCACCTTTTCCTTTTGTCTGGTACTAATTCTTCAGCATAGAAGCCACCTTCTTGCTGTTTTGGACCTATTTCTTGTCCATGGCAGCACAGGCTGTAAATGCAGACAACTCTGAGTATTTCCCTTCCCTCATTATATGCCATCCAACACACAGGCAGATAATAAAATAATAATCTGCATTTTATGGTCAATTAACAAGAATAAATCTGTGGGTGAATTGCGTGTGACAGAAACCCAGCGTGAGAAGGCCCTGCAGCCTCTGCAGATCCATTTCCCGTTCCTCTTTCTGATGCTCAAAAATCAATGTATAGTAAAGTTTCAACTGCCTTCACATGTAAGTGCTGGATAATGAGACGATCTTGACTGAATCAAGGGCTGCTTTTATTTTGGGGAACATTGATTTTCACAAGGTCATTTGTCTTTCTCTTACTGTGCAATCACAGAATGAAAAATTGCTGAATTTACAAAAAATAGAGTCATCAGCACATCACCTTGTCAGAACATGATTTGTCTGGAGACAAATGACTGTCAGATTTCCTCAGCCCAAACAGCTAATCTGAACACTGTCTGTGGTCTGGAAGTTTTGCTGAACTTCCCAGCACTTACACCAAGCCAAATATGCAGGACACTAAATTGAAGACATTTAAACATATGATTTTAATTAAGAATTATACCAGAGCAAGTGCTTGGGTTCTCAGACCCATCATCTTTTAAGGTATTATTTGGAATTGGTTTGCAGTTTTACCCACAACAGGAATTAAATCTTTGTGATACACCACAGGGTTGTGTAGTAAATGTAATCGTCTTCCCTCTGTCTTGTATTTTCCTCGCTCAGGATTATTACCCCCTTGAGTACCTGACTTAGCCTTTTGCTACCTGACAAGCCAATTAAAAAGTTATTTGAAGTTCAAAGTAAAGAAGTAAAAGAAGATTTAGGACTATAAAAAGTAATCTGTGTACTTCTATAAAAGCACCTATCTGGGGGATATTAAATGACTGCAATGTACAGTCAGGAATAAAAGGTAACACTACAAATTGGAGCTGTCATTTCATCTCCCATTAAGAGATTAATTAATTTTCCTTTGACAGTGATAGCAGTTGAGTTTCAACATAACGACACATGATATGGAAGCACAAAAGCTTCTTTTGAAAGTGTATATTAATAGTTATCTCCCCAGGATCCTACAAAGTGCAGTAGATATTTTTTCCCAATGCTTGGCCCAGCAGGACTGTTTGTCAGAGGTTGCAGAAAGGCTCAGGAGCTCCTGGAATCAGAGTGCATGCCTACTTCCAGAGTGGAGGGTTTTTTGCTTTGGTGAGATGTTGAAGATCTTACTGCTTATAAAACACCTGCTTGCTCTGGGGAATTTGAAATGTGTCTCTTCTTGCTTGTGTTTGGGCTTAATTAACTCTTGAGAGGAAGAAAAGTCATCTTGTATGTCTAATGAAACGACTTGAAAATACCTGTATTTAAAAGTGAGCCTACAAACTGTGCAGTGGCCTAGTTGTGCGTAATAACCCCCTCGCCGCTGCATGGTGTCTGCTTTGGAGTTCACCCCGAGCCCCAGGGGCACCTTGTTCCCCCAAAGATGCTACTTGCGCTGCAGTGAGTCCCAGCTCACAGCTCAGCCACTCAGTTTAAGGGGCCTGACTTTGCTTCCAGGGACTGGGATGAGTTTCCCTGATAGCCCAGCCTGGTTTCGCAGCAGATGGACATGACTTGTACCAGGTGAGCTGTGGCACTGGGGGCCAGCACAGCGGTGGGACAGGTGCCGCCTCAGCAGCCCTGCCAAATCCCAGCAGTGGGGAGAGGGGAAAAGCTGGGAAGAGAGAGCAAGCCAATGAATAATAGATTACTAAAATCTAGCTAGCTAGAAAGCGTGCACGCAGAAGGGGAGAGTGCATAATTCATCTGTAATTGCTCGGGGCTGCGATTTTAAATAAAGAAGAGAGACGGGTTGCACATTCCCTTTGTTTCCTCTTCAAGTTTTCCAGCGGTGGAAATGTGTTTTTGTTCACCTGTCCTGGCCTTAGGGCTCAAAGGTGACCCAGCTACTGTCCTGCCATCTGCCGAGTGACATTGCTGGTCACATACAGGATGCCAAGGCGTGACTGAAACATGACCTAAAAATGGCTGTCACCTGTAATACTGCAGGCAAAAACGTGGTGAGTGTACAGAGCACACCTTTAAAAAGACAGGGACAAGATCCCAGTATTATATTGGTGATGGCTATTTCATAGCTCCTGAAAATACTCTGGAGGGATTTCCATCTTGAGATTCATCATTAATCACCCCACTCACTTTGCAAATCATCTCATTTCTGTGAGGTTGGCTTTTCTTACAGCAAATGTTGGCTAGCCTGGAGCCTATAAAGGATGCTTCCTTGGGAATTGGGCAAGTCTGTGTCTAGGAGTGATGATTTTATGTGATAAAATTACACCCTGCATTTCGCAAGATCAAACGCCTTGAAATTCTTATTGGCATTTCAGAAAGCAACATAAACACAGACCCACGCTCCCAGCTCGGAGGCCTGTGTGTGCCGACATCCCGCGTCAGAAAGCCAAAATAACCAAGCTCTTCTGGAGGTACAGCAAGTGTGACCACGTGCCCTGGTTTCCCACTTACGGGGGGAGGCACAAAAGGCTGTTCTAGGCTGGAAAACCTGAGCGTTTAAAACCACCGCTGTCCCACTGTTACCTGCGTAAAGCTCTCTTTGCTTTCTCATCTTTCTATGCTCTTGGCTTCAGTGAAAGACTTCTTCATGTTCTAGTTTCTGTGAAAATCTCTCTCAGTTTCAACTTTGTAACATTTCACTATTGCTGAATGTTCCCTTCTTTTTCTTTTTTTCTTAGGAAAGAATGAACTCAGAAACTTTTGATCTGCTTTCTCCTTACCAAGATGTTATATTTTATCTTACAGTGCTTCCTTGTACTGGTCTGTTCCAAAGATAATTTTTTTGTCAATTTATTTCAAAAAGGCATAATAAAATGGGAAGAATGAGTAATGCCCACTCATAAAACATGCAGAAAAATACTGAGCTACTCTTACAAGAAAAGGCAAGTCTTCCATTTTTATGTCTCCCTCTTCCAAGCAGTAAAATAAAAGGCCCGAGGAAGAGAATTGTTTGGGAACGTATGTGATTGAAATCCTAATAGTAGCAGAACTGCAAGAGCAATAGTTGAGGACCTGTATTCATTAAAAATTAGTAGCTGCTTATTGTTTGCCCACCACTGCATCAGTGGACCTGTTTTAACCTCTACTAGCATGACAGCCTCTCAGCCACCATGGCAACAACCTGTTTCATGCTTATTTTTGAATTATTGTGTGTTCAGCACCCAATGAGACACTCATCTTGTGGCATACATGGAGTATATAGTCCAGATTACCAGCTCCACGTTTCTTTTTACCATTTTGTCACACCAAAGCTGACACAGGGAGGAGAGCACCAGCACATCATTTAGCGCCACACAGACTGGCATGGAAAACTGCAGATCGAGACCTGCTCAGAACTAACTGCCCTGCACCTTATTTTCTGACCAAGAGACAAGATGCCTATGGCTACCACATTTCTGTTAGTGATAACCTATTAATGCACTAAACAGTTTCCATTGAACAAGAGTAGGAATGGATGATAGGTTTCCCAGTGAACAGTAAAATCACAAGAAATACGGTTTCATTCATTCAAAAACTTCATAGATTTGATCTGAATTCATCTGAACAATGCTGCCAAGGGAGAGCAAAGGAAAGGCGATGCCACTGTATTCCCATCACGGAGCTGGGGGAGGGGGATGCCTCTCTTTGAACACTCTCAGAGTGAAAGACACAGGTTCAGTGTCTGCTTGAGGGGATCTAAGCCTCCTCCACCACTCCTTTCTTAGTCCTTCATCGCTCACCGCCTCGCCATTAAGTTTTCCAGGGTGCTTGCAATCCCATTGCTGCTGTTTCACTTAGCATTAATAATTAAATCTTCACTGGCAGAGGGACTGAGCTTCAGATATCTTCCATCCTCGAGGAGTGCTCCCAGCTGAGAAGTGTTCACGTCCTTTGTTGAAAGGACTGCTCATATATTTTTCCCACATGAAAACTCTGCCAGCCAGCAGGACCTAAGGTGGCCCACTTGAGAGTGACTGTCTTATGGTTAGGATGCTAATCTGGAAGAGATGGTAAACATGATTTTACATCCAGTTTCTGCTTCATTTGAACTAAACCACAAGGTCTTTGTTTTGCTATAAAAACTCCCGCATTTAAATTCGTTTTGAGCCAAGTCGGGGCCTGTTTTTAATTTTGGTCATGTTGTGTCCCTCTGCCTTGCTTTTTCTGTCTGGCAGGAAGCCCGAGAACTCTCCCTCCCTTTTCATTAATTGCAAGCATAATGATAACAAAACTCTGAGGCAGTGAACACTTCTCACTTGGCTTTGGAGTTTATTCATCCCTAAGGTACTATTGTTGTGGAACTGGAACCACCTTCTAGCTATTCTTCTATCACTAGTACAATAGATACTTGCAGCCCTGCTGTTACTCCCTTGTGAACTTGCCTTGGTGTTAACAGCTTTTATCTTGGCTCAGCTGTCTGCAAGGGCTCCAGTGCTCCTCCTATCCAGGTCATAGTTTCATCCTGGCCAAAACCAGCATCCTACACAGGTCACTCTGTGGGCAGACAGGTGCTGCTCCGTATTTCCTCCCACTCTGCAGGAAGAGATCATCACCTCAGTTATGTACAGCAGTGGATGGAGCATGCATGGTATTTACTGCTAAAGTCATGACCCAGTATGCACAAGGCTTCCAGGCTTCCTAATTTGCTAATTAGAACTAGCTAAGATGCCTGCATATTGGACATGATTTTATTTCACAGGCTTCAGAAGAGATCTAAGCCTCTCTCCCGTTCAAAAAATGTTTATATTCACCATCAACATTTTCACTAAAAGGTTTAGCATTTATTCTATAGAAACCTGACTTTTCAAGAAAAGTGTGACAACATGAATTGATGTTTTTGATAAAAATAAGGGTTTGGGGACTGGTTAATGCCAGCGATACAGAGGTAAGAAGTTTTCATGAGGGCTTTAGGTGGAGCCTGCACAGTGAATGGCTGAGCCTGGGGGAAAAGGCATTACACACCAGCGGCAGGGAAGAGGTGCAATGCAGCCTCACAGCTAACACAGTCCTTCTTTTCCCCTTTTCTTCATCACAGAGCAATTGCAAAGTCAAGCTATGATCTACCCAAAACATTCCAGGGAATCCTTCACAGCTTCAGGTGTAAACCTGCACTGGTCCAGGCAAAATGCTGCAAAATTCAATTTTTTCTAATGATGAAGCGTTTTTACTATTTAAAACACACACACAAATAACCAAGAGCCAGCCAATTCCCTTTTATGACTTTCTCCCATGGTTTGCTCTCTAGTGAAAAACCTGAATGACTCATTTCTGGCTAGAAGCAGCTGAGACAACAGAACTAACGGTGACATTAACTGTGTCACCTATAGTGTTACTGCTACACCAGCCTTAGAGCAATGACATACTTTGTAAGGGTTTCTTCTCCTTTCCCAATGGAATACAATTGGGCAAACAGAAGGAGCAAGAAAAAACAGCAGAGAGCTGCAGGAAAGTAAACATAAGCCAAAATGTGGACTTGGATTCCTGAAAATAACTCTATCTGAAGAAGGATCGATGGGATTAGAAAGGGTTTGGTCCCTGAAGCCCAGTGACTCCTTGGGAATGGTTATGATATGCTGAAATTACTGAGAACTCTGAGCCAGCGCATAGTTTCCTTCATACCAGCCCACTCAGGGACTTGAAATAACTTTTTTGTCAGAAGCAAAACACAGAACTGAAAGAGACACAGCATGTCATGGAAATGTCTTAACCTTCTATCTGACTCTGCAGTAGCTGCTGGCACAGGTGGTTTGTTTTCTCTTTTAGAAAGCAGAATTAAATGGAAAAGAGTTGGTGCAGGGCACATGATGGAACAGAGGAACTGGAAAAGGAACAATAAAAGGTGGCATCTGTACTAGAAATAGAACAAGGTCGCAGGCACTGGAACTTGATCATCTATATTCTGAAAGAGTTAGAACAGACCTTCCTGTGGTTTCATTTCAGAGAAAACCTGAAATACAGCACATGTATGTCTATTTTACTGAGTATAGGTAGGATTAAATTCACTTCAGGCATCTGAAAATTAAAATCCCAAGTCACTCAAGTTTTTCTCATTAATTGTCTTTTCAACATGAAAACTTTTGGCATTCAGCAATTCCAGCAGCAATGATTTCCACTGTTTAACTACATCAACAGACTATGGAGTGCAACTGTCCTGATCACATACAGGCCCCTGCTTCAAGATGAGATGAATTATTATTGATGGGGGAATAGCATCCACCCTCAGCAAGTATGCCTGATGATACAAAGCTGGGAGGAGTGGTTGACACAAAGGACACTACATTGCCATCCAGCAAGACCTGGACAGGCTGGAGAGCTGGGCAGGGAGAAACCTAATGGAGTTCAACAAAAGTAAGTGTAGAGTCTTGCACCTGGGAAGGAACAACCGTTTCTATCAGTACAGGCTGGGGGATGACCTGCTGGAGAGGAGCTCTGTGGAGAAGGACCTGGGGGTCCTGGTGGATGACAGGGTGGCCATGAGCCAGCAGTGTGCCTCGGTGGCTAAGAGAGCCAATGGGATCCTGGGGTGCATCAGGAGCAGTGTGGCCAGCAGGTTGGGGGAGGTGATCCTCCCCCTCTACTCTGCCCTGGTCAGGCCCCACCTGGAGTATTGTGTCCAGTTCTGGGCTCCCTGGGATAAAAAAGACAGGGACCTCCTGGAGAGAGTCCAGAGGAGGGCTACAAAGATGATTAAGGGCCTGGAGCATCTCCCCTATGAGGAAAGGCTGAGTGAGCTGGGACTGTTCAGCCTGGAGAACAGAAGACTAAGGGGGGACCTAATTAATGTTTATAAATATCTTAAGCATGGGATGCAGGAGGAATTGGCCAGCCCCTTTTCAGTGGTCTGTGGAGACAGGACAAGGGGCAATGGCTGCAAGTTGGAGCATAGGAAATGCCGCACCAACATGCAGAAGAACTTTCACACTGTTGAGGGTGACAGAGCCCTGGGACAGGCTGCCCAGGGAGGTGGTGGAGTCTCCTTCTCTGGAGATATTCAAGACCCGTCTGGATGCCCATCTGTGCAGTATGAGCTAGGGAGCTGCTTTGGCAGGGGGTTGGACCCGATGATCTCTGGAGGTCCCTTCCAACCCCTATGATTCTGTGATTCTGTGATTCTATGAATTATTCTGCAGACTCCTTTGACTGTAACAAATACAACCCCACTGATTCTCAAGGGCACTTAGACAGCTACCTTTGATGTTACAGAATCACAGAATCACAAGGTTGGAAAAGACCTTCAAGATCATCAAGTCCAACCAATCCCATCCTAAGCTAAACCGTATCCCTAAGTACCTCATCTACCCTTTTTAAAAATGTATCTAAATGTTAGATACATACAAACACACACCCAAAAACTTGGGCAGGATGAAACTGTCCCTGACTTCTAGCTATGCGCGATAAACTGAGATGAATCCCATCTGGTCTATCAATTTCTGCTGTCCCTCAGAAATAGCATTCAGCATGAACCGTAAAATCTCACAGGACTTCACTTTGGCTGTCTGCTGGGAACTTTATGGGGCCCTGAGAAGCCTCTGCGGTTGCAAGGGATTAGCAACATGCAGTCTGAGTTTGAACTTCCAGTTTCAGAGCACCGGGGAGTGAGGATGCTGCTTGCTGGGCTGCGATGGGCCCTTGCACTGGAGTGAATTCTGAACTTGTGTCATTTGGGGAACCAGCAACTCCCTGGTGTATCTTTGCCAAGCCTGAATCTCATGCAGTACAATGAAATGAGCTTCAATACGAATAAAACACTTAATGTACAAGAGTTTATTTTACTCTTTTTTGCATAGCTGGGTAATAGATTTTTATTTCAATTCTGCTTATCAGTGGTTCATAAACACAACTCCTGACTTTTCATTAGGGGAAAAAAAAAGGTAATTAGAAATTAAAGACACTTTGCTGGGCATAAATGGACATTTACCTTGTGCTTGGTGACTACAAGTACCTTTCGCTATAGGTTTATACCAGGAAAGATCTCATTATTGAAATGACAAATCAGGCCTCTTGTATGTTTTTCTTGTTAGCTCAAACCATGGCTAGATCAAGACACCACTAGTTGTGGAGGGCTGGCAAAGATTTACTTAAACAGAGGTCTTAAATCAAGGTACCACAAAAAAATGTCCTCCTCCACCCGCTGCCTGCTTTAGCAGTTCCCTCTGATACCTAATTCAATGCCTTTCTCCACATTTAATTCTGTGCTGTGACTCAGAGGCATATTTTCATGCTCACCACAGAAATGAGCGAGTTTGGAATACTGCGCTCAAGAAAAGCGATAAACAGTTAAACTTCACAGGTAAGCAGCGAGCCTGGCCTTGGCAAGAGCAGAATTAAAGGATCAGTTTGACCAAAACAAATCTCTATTTGTTCTTCAGTGACGCTGACAATCGGATTGTTGTAAAAAATTGTTCTTTACTTGCAAACTGAGACCGCTAAGACAAACAATAGGCACATTTGAATTTCTGTCACAGCTTCCCTTGGGTGATCTCAGAGACAATGAAACACTGAACATTGCAATGACCACGTGGCAAACGGACAGAGCAAAGTAAAACAAAATAAAAGTGCTTTGACCACAGTCCATTCAGGCTAATACGATTTACAAAAAAATCCACTGGCAAGATTGAAAAAATCTTACAAATTCCACCCTGATTTTTCACAGTAAAACAAATTGTCTTCTCTGAACTGTGGAAAAAAGTTCCTCCTTAAGGCAGAGAACATTCCTTTGTAGTGTCATGGTGAAACAAGTTCTTCACTGAACTTCTGAGAGATCTGGGTTCCTTTTTTCTATATTCTTTACTTTCTTTGTTCCCTTTTCAATTGATTTTCCTTTTAATGCACAGTTATATAAATAAAAATGGCTCATCTGCTAGTTGAGTCAGGAGATGGGGAGTAAATTGACAAGTTCATGCATAAAGCCCACAGTAGCTGCACTTTGTTAAAAAGTGCTTTTGTAGTACTGAGAAAGAACAGAAAGGAGGAATTGATTGTGTGTGTACGTGTAGGTGGTAGAAGTATTTTTAGATAGAGGTGAGAGGCTAGAAGCTGTCAAAAAAAATGAGAGTAGCAGCAGAGCAGACAGGAGATGCCCCAGGTAATGTGCTTTGTATCAAGCGAGCTGAACCATCCTGTAAGTAGTATTTGAAGTAAAATAAAAATATTTTCTATTTATATCAGAAATGTTTGCTCGATTAAATGCATTTCTTTGTCTAAATTCAGAATAGTTTCTCTAGTACGTGTCACTCCTGAGGTTCTAAGACCAAACATAGAGAAAAAGTCTCTGAAAGAAAGGAGTGAAAGGCCTGAGAAACAACAAAAAGAGCAAGGTGGGTATCTGCAGTATCTGCCTGTTAGGTACAAGAAAGCTTTTGGTATTTGCCTTCTCAGCCATTTCCCAAAGAAAGAATCAACACAGTTCATAATGAGATTAGTCTGTTTGGTAAGGGGGTGGTGGCAAACAACGAATAAACAGCCTGGATTTAATACCAGGCACGTTTTGAGCAGCACATTTCTGTTGGTTACCTAACCTCAGTCTGGCACTATGAGTAACAGGGCAGCAATGCCCAATCTCAGAGATGCATTTCAAATTAATTAAAACATTAACACGCAGCTCAGATTGCTGTGGCTGAGGCATAAAATAATGGACAGCTGAACTTGTAGAGATTTGAAATAGAGGAGTTAGAAGAAAAAAAAAAAAGGCAAAAAAGTAAAATGGGAGTTTGCCCTTCACATTTGATGGCCCTGATATTTCAGATCCTTGACTGAAAGGCTCCTTACTGTGTTTAATTCAAACACCAAACACAGGTTTTTCCAAGGCTGTATTTTCAGAACTATGAAACTTGTTCTCTGTGGATTTGTGTTTTTGGATAGATTGTTAAGTGTCAACTTCTTCTCCACAAGTGTAACATTTATAAAATCACATTCTTACATGGCTTCTCCTGCACCTCTGCACAGCTGCTCCCTTTCACAGAACTTGTAGGAGCCTAATTACCTTTGAGACAACTCCCTTTTGGCAAACAGCTAAGCTTGGACAAAGGCTTTGAAAGTTTGGTGTAACAGGACAGACAGACACAGTTCAAACACTGAGGTTTCATAAGGAATCAGTTTACAAAGAGAAAGATTGATGTCTGTGCGTGTGAGCTATGATATAAAACATTCCGAAAGCAGCAGAGACACGAATTAAGAGTCCTGCAGTTTCTACCATAGCTCAGGTAGGCTACATAAAGCAGTTGCAGTTGGTAATTCTTCCATCCTGAGATTCATGAGGTCACTATGCCCACCCCATCTTTCCACCCAACATACACACACAGTCCCATCAGAGGTGTCAGTGTGACAAGCCATCTCACAGCCCCAGGAAAAACAAGGCACGGTGGGTGAAGGTTGAGAACTCCAGCTCCTTCTATCCAGTGAAATGACAGGGAAACCCTGCACAGGCAGAACGTGAAACAGATGCTAAAATTGGAACTTGGGCTGGATGGTTTATTTGTAATGTGGAATCTCACGTGACCACACTTGGGCAGTGACTCAAAATTACATATCTTCTGGCACCTCCGGCTCCATTATGCACGTTGATATTACATGGGACCATTGGCTCAACACTGACTCAGAGGGAAGATCATCTCAGCCTGAATCACTAATGCCGTATCCTGCAGTAGCACTCCAGTGAAGCCTTGGCAGTAAGGATGGAGAATAACAATGTGGTTAATATGACTGATTTTTGAGATGCTTTTACGCATACCTCAGGCATGTCAGTAGGTAAAAGGCTGCCAGTTTGCTCAGAAACTCCAAGTGTGCCAAGTGTATTATTTTCCGCTGCAAAACAGGGCATACAGATTGAATCCCATTAGAGAAACCATCCAGTTGAACACCATGCCTTGAATTAGTCTCTTTTTCACACAGATACAATCTACAGAATACGTATGAATACAAAAGCACTGACCTTTTACATGCTTCCTTTGCCTTTTAATGATTAAGAATCTATATACAAGGGATCATTTTCCTTACGATAAACACTCTCTACTCTGTTTTTCCAGATACAGTGAAGAACTGATTAATGAGTAGGAGTAGGTGTGTTGGTGGTATCAGCTCTACACCACCAGCAGAACTTCAACAATGATGTTTTGTGGACAGAAAGTCCAACGTCAAACAATCCTTGGTGTCCAGGGAACATTTTCACAAGTATTCAGTGTAAGGTTCACAGAAGCAAAGCTGTGAGATGTTTGCAGTGTTTACTACTTGTCTTGCATGTTGTCACCACCTGACAGAAAGAATCACAGAAACACCGATATTGGAAATACCTTTCAATATGAAAGTGTGTCCATACGTTCAGTTATACCTATCGATGCTATTTTTAGCTCTTCCTCAAACAGTCTCTTTCTCTCTCTTGCTTGCAGCCTTTGGGTCTCTTCCCATAGCCTTTCCTTCCCTTCACAAACCCATTCATCCCATGTTTTGAGCATCCCTCTTCTGTGTGTTACAATAATAAAAGTTAGGGTCAACATTAGTCTTGATTAGAATAATAGTTTGCAGTTTACACACCTCGGTGCCATTGCTGCAGGATGTTTGTAGGCTCATTCAGATGCACCCTGTTACAGTCAGTTCATGCTTTCAAGGTTATCTTCGAAACCATGAGGACCAGATACCATGTTTTTTTTAGAGAAAGAGAACATTATTTACAATTTGCTGTGAAGGCCACATAAATGTTCCCAAACTGGATGTCTGACAACTTCTACTAATAGAACAAGATACACCAAGCAAGCTAACTCAAAATTCAACTGGATAGGCCTGTTCCGTATGATTTCTTTTTGTCAGGCTGTTTAAGCACGGTGGTCTCTCCAGCTTACAGAACACTGGGATAGAGGTCTGGTGGCAGCAAGGAACGTGTTCAGGCTTTGCTCTCCGCCTGTTTGTTTTATTACGGACAGCGAGGCCTAGACCCGGCATGTGAATTAGCGAAGGCCCTTACTGACACCCTGGCAGCCGCACTGGGTCTCTTCAGCAGGCCGCAACGACGGAGGCGGCAGAACGGAAGGAGTAACGTGCGCGCCCACCGCCTGCAGTGGAGGGGCCAGCGCCTCCACGGGACGGCCCCTCACCTTCTCCCGCTGAACGAGGGTGGCCGAACCCGCCTCTCCCCCAGACAGGCCCCAGGGCGCACACCGCCCCGCCAGCCCGCTGCCGGTCAGGGATCCACGAGGGGCCGGGCTCAGCGGCACGCCCCAGGCGCTGCTTGGGGGTGACTCTGTGGCCCCACGCCCCACCCGCCGGCAGCGCACCCGCACCCGCTCCCTCCGCGCAGCCCGGGCACCTCCCGCAGGACCGAGACCCGGACAGTCTCCCCCCGAGAGCCGAGCCCGCACCGCACGCCCACAGCAGCGCTCCGCGGGCAAGGCCCGAGCGCCGGCACGAACAGGCGGCACCGGAGCGGCGGGAAACGCGAAGCTCTGCGCCCGCCCCGCCACACCCCCCTCAGCCCTCCTGGTCCCGCCCCTTCGCGCGCCGCCCTCGGCACGTGACACGGGACCGGTGACGCCGCCGTGCCCCGGAGCTGACACTCGGCGCGGCGCGGGGGCTGCAGCGGGGAAGCGGGTAACGAGAGTAGGTGCTGCCGCCACCGGAGTGGGGCCGAGCTTGGCCGCACCGCTGAGGCAGGTGAGGGGCCGCGCCTCTCGGGTCGGCGGGAGGGGGAAGAGCGCGACGGTGGCGCCGCCGCCGGGACAATCGGGCAGGGTAGGCTGGCCCCGCGGCGGGCGGAGGGCACGTCCGCGCCCGGGCCCAGCCGGCTCACGGCGGCCCCAGCTCTGCGGCACCGCCCACCGTCGCTCCCTCCCGCGGGACACCGCCGGGGAGCGCCTCCCGTGCCAGGAGGCCGGCGGGGTGGTGGGGGTCTGGGCGGCGGCGCCGCTCCGCGGTGCCCCCGTTGGCGGCGGCTTCGTTCTCCGGGCGCTGCCGGGTGCGCCGAGTTGGCGGCGGCGCCGGGAGGCAGCTCCGTACCTGGGCGCTGCTGGTGGGCCTGCGGCGCCGGGGACGGCTCGGAGGCCGGGCAGGGCCGCCCGACCTGCCTTGTGCAACCGCAGCTCACCTGCTGGGGCCGCGGCCGGCGGGAAACAAAGGGAGGCGGCGGACAGCCCCGATCCGCGGGGGTCTGCGTGCGTGAACGAGCGTGTTGGCCGCCCTTGCGCTAACTCGAGCGCGGCAGCTTCGGGCGGCGTGGCTGGGCTGAGCCGAGCCGGTGCGGGAGTGCTGCGGTATTTACAGCCGGGCGCTGGGGTCAGCAGCTCGGCAAAAGCCTGCGGCGAGGGGTGAGTGTGCTGGCCAGGCGCTGGGTGCTCGTCGAGGTGTGTGTGGGGTGCTGCAGCGAGGCTCGGGAAGTTGTCCTGACAGTTGTTTAAAAGGCATCGCTTATTCAGTGCTCTGAGTCACGGGCAGCTATTAAATGGTTACTTATTATGCCTTTAATTTTAAGGACATGTGAGTTCTGGAAGCTAGGTTACTTGCAAGTAGTGCTCGATTTCTAACCTGTGTGAGTAATATCCGAGGAAACACTAAAGGATTAAGCTTGTTTTCATAAGGCTTATAAGTTGTTTCACCTATATCTGTTTGCATTTGCATCCTTGCATCTATTTTTACACAACTTTTGCATGCTCTAGATGCACGCTTTGCAGATGGTGGTTTTCAGGAGCACCAGTGGGGGCTGTGGCAGTACCAGATGAGGAGTTAGTTATGCTGGATGAAGAGAGGTTTCCCTTGGCAAGACAGTATGGCTGGGGTTGAGTTCTGACAAGGTGACTGTGGGACCAGTCTCCGAGCAGTGGCCATGCTGCACAGCTTGAATCCCCAAAGGAACTGCCCATGGAGAAGCAGGATCATGGAATCTCGTGAGCTCTAGCCAGGGTATCTCAGCTGGCCTGATCTGATAAAAAATTATCCTAATTTAGCTTCAGTAATTGAGTTTATTTCTGTAGTAGCACTGTGGAAGGGTTCATTTCAGTAGTGGGTGAAGTTGGATGCTGAAAATGGAAGATTACACAAGTCAACTGCTGCTGCTTTGTAGGACACCATGAACAAGGTCACACGAAGAATTCGAAAGCTATCAGTTAATATTCTGAGTGACATTTGTAATAATTATCATCTGTTTGCATTACAAAGTAAGTAACAAATGCACAGCTATGGCAAGTGGGGTTTTTTTTTTCCATGAGAAAAATAAAGGAAATAGCAAAAAGTCCTTTTAGTACATCTCTGGTCTCAGTGGCCTACAAGTTGAGGAGGAAATGCTCAGTGTCTGTTCTTTTCAGAAGAGAAGCATGACACACCTACTGTGTACCTCTTTTTTTTTTTTTTTAATCTTAAGTTCTAGGTAATGCTGAAGCTAGGGGTGATCATATCTGTTAGATACATATCATATATGATCGTACTTAGTACTCTGCCTGTGCTGGGACCATGTTTCTTCCAAGACCGTGCAGAGTGCTTCGGGATGACTCTGAGGAGCATCGCCCTGCAGCTCAGAATGAGGGCTGCCCGTTTCCATAGCCCCAGGAGAGACTTGCTCTGAGCAATCCTAGAGCTCACACAGCCCTGCTGAGAGCGGCCGGGGCTGTCAGGTTGAGGCTTAATTAGGAAAGGTCTTGTTTTGTTGGGCCGAACCTAAAGCCTGGCTAGAGGCAAGCGCACCCGGCCGTGGGGAGAGGCGCCGGGGGGGGCGGGCCCCAGGGACGAGCGGGCTGTGCCGCTGCGGGCCGAGGGCGGAGCTGACCTCTGCAAACACCCAGGGCTGCCAGCCTTAGTCAGCCTTAGCTGACTAAGAGGTGGGAACGGTTCCCATCGGGAGCCCGAAGCCATCTACGCGTGGTTACGGAGCCAAGGGTGTCGGCGGGGTGTGGGGCTGCCGCCCCGGGGCCGCGTGTGTGGCCGCGGGTGGGGGGGCGCGAGTGCCCGTGGGCTGCCCGGGGATGTGGCCTGCCCCGCGCTACTCGCCCTGTAGCGATCCGGGCTTTGTTCAGAAGAAAAGGGTGGCCTGAGTCTGGGCTTTTGTGTTCACGGGTAAGTTTTCTTAGGTCTTTATTGTCCGTGGGGACTGTTTGTTGTGTTAATCTTTTAATCAGGTGCTGAGACTTTATTTAAGGTATTAAAGTGTACAGATGTCCTATGTGGAAGTAGATAATTTTTCATACTTATCTAATTAAGTTCTTTAACCTTCTTTACCAAAGTAATTGCCATCCAGTGTTACAGGCAATGGTAAAGAGAAAAACAGCTCACCCAGGTTGCAAGGTCTGACCTCCCGTACGGCTTCAGTTACTGACTAGCAGCGTGGTGAAGTCAGTGCTCCAAACGTCAGCATCATGCGTTCACATCTGAATTGTCCTATGCCCTTTACAGGAGAGGTTGGCCAAGGCTTCCAGGGCTCTTCAACCCAAGTACTGTGAGACAGAGACTTGGATCCTTCGGGGGGACGTTACATACAGTTCGCTGTCCCCTGTTCTGTTTGGTGGGTCCAGGTGGTCTGTGACACAACAGTGGCACTAAAAAATTTGAAGCAACCCAGAACTTAATGCATTTGGATCTGTGAAATCAAGACCATGGTAGTTGTTTGTAGACCTACAGGGTTAACATCAGTCTTAAACTTACTGAGAAGGATTTCCTACCTACATATAGGTATCTCTTGCTGCTCTCTGAGCTGGAGAGCCAGAGCCTTGCTTGATTCTGATTATGTGATCTGTTTATAAAACTGTTTTAGTATTCTGGCCAAACACAGAACACAGCCTGTCTCTTTTTATCTTATGTTCAACATTACCAAATGTTTGCTATTGACTTGATAATTCTGCAGCTAGGATGAAAGAACAAAAAATTGTGCTGCTTATTTTTGTAGTTGTTTGTTCTTTTTTTGTTTTTGAAAGGGATGAGGCTGCAAAACAGATTTCAAAAGTGGATTTGGAGCTATTTTTGTAGCTACTGTATTTTATTTAGCTCGTATTTATCAAAACTCTGGGGTTTTTTAAAGCACAAAATGCAGCTTATTAAACCTCTCTGTCTTGAAAAAACGTTAAGCATGCATTCTCAATAAATAGCTATATGAAATTGGCAGCAGAAAAATGAAAACATCAGTTTTTAAACACTTGGTAACCCTGTGCAAAAACCATGGGCTTATGTTCTTGGTGGGGGCTTTTGTTTCCTTCTGGAAGAAGGAAAAACTATGAATGGGTCTTTGTCCCACATTTCAATCTCAAGTAGGCCTTAGAGGTAGCCTGTAACTCAGAAATTCTGGTCTATGACCTTGAAGCAGTGAAAGGGGTTGGTAGCAGCTTTGAAGAAGTGTTGGGAGGAGTCAGGTTTAGTAACAAGGCAAAAAAAATAACAGTTGTATGGCTTAGCTTCCAAATCCAGGGCTGCAATTTCCTCATGTTTATCTTCTGCAGTTGTTTAGCAACTATGACAGAGCTGAACTTTAAAATACCTATTTTTGTAGAGCAGCAGGTAAGCAAGTTGATTCTTACGGAGGCTGTAAATAGCATGTCACACTTTGAACGTCCGTGTACCTTTCAGTGGGGGAGAGGGTAAGCACCAGAATGAAGTATTCTGTTCTTCTGCTCTGTGTTCATGCTGTCAGCTTTGTTGAATGTGGTACCATCGTTCCTTGTGCCACGTCCCCTGTACAATTGTCAGACTGACCTTGTGATTCCATTTGGAGTTGAGTAAGCAATGGTAGCTTTGGGATTACCTGTAGGAAATGCTTCCTGTAAGTGAAAGAAGGTGGACTGTGGGAGAGAGAAAGACATTGTTTGAAGATGGGCACTTCTGTCTTGACATCCTGGTTGAGCTTTTTAGCTTCTTTTTCTACCGAGTTAGGTGGGAAAAGTGTTTCCCCCTTCCCTGTCCTCCCCCCCCCCCAATCAAGGCTCAGGCCAAATGGCAGAACTAACGAAAGAAAAATTGAAGAACTGTTAGGGGTTCCTGCTTCAGCTCCTTCCAGAAGTCCTTTCTTTGTGGGGTTGCTGTCCTTAGCCCCGTTGCGGGTAGTGGGTGCACTCTGCGTGTGTGTGCCTGCACGGAATTGCGTTAGTTCCGCTCTGTGGCAGAATAAACACGACAAAGCTCATCACAGAGTCTTAACTTGCAGAGCTGCAAGTTTCTACGTATTTCTTCTCATTCATGAAACAGACATTTAAAAAAAAATTTATTTGTTAATCTTAAGATTAAACACAGCAGCATTTTACTTTTCTCCTACGTTCTATTTGAATGCTGTAGGTCTTCCCCTTTACTTGCATGTTTTGATTTTCAAGGTTAAGAAATCATGTCTTTCATGTTAATTTCCTATGGTGTGTTCAGCAAAAGTTGGCAAAACTGATGGTTATCTTATCTTGAATTGTGACATTGATGCTGTATGATTAAATAGAACTTGTAGTTCATGGGTGTGGATAACAGTGGTGGTTGCCTGCATTGTAAGATGCTGAAAGTACTTCCCAAAATTTTCATGCATTATCCATGTTTGGTTGTGGGTCGTAGTCCAGTTTCATCATTGTTGGGGTTTTTGTTTGTGTTTTAGCCCTTTGTTTGTGTTAGATCAGGTTTTCTGTAATGTGCATGCCACAAAAAGCTCTCTAAGAGCAAAGTAAATAGGCAGAATTTAAACCACTGAAACCAAAGTATCTTGGAAATGGTTGTACTTCTGTCTCATACTACCATGGATTGACTGAGACTAGTCCCCCCAAGCCCCCTCGGTCCCCCCTCCACGGTGATCAATCAACATTTAGTAATAGAAACAACAGGTTAATGAGCCTCTTGATAGTGGGAGGCTTGTGTGAATAGGAGACTTCAGGATCTGCTGCTTTTCTGTTTTATCACTGAGAAAAGTAGCTGAAAATACTGTGGTGTCCATCTGTTAATTAGTCTGAGATGGGCATAAATGGAATAGGCAAGGTTATTTTTTAAATTATTTTCCTCTGAAGTTCTCTTAAACAATTACTTTATTACATATACTTTTTTTTTCTTCCTTACAGCTCTGATTATTAACAGGAAAATAGCACTCCCGAAACAGAATGTGGCTTACAGTTGCCCTGAAAAGGTGAAATCTTTTCAAACAGAAATGGCTGATAAAGGTGGGAAGATCCTCCCAGGACAGTTGTACATTGAAGTGGAGTACGACTATGAGTATGAGGCCAAGGACAAGAAAATTGTGATTAAACAAGGGGAGAAATACATCTTAGTGAAAAAGACAAATGATGATTGGTGGCAGGTCAAAAGAGATGAAAATTCCAAACCTTTTTATGTGCCGGCACAGTATGTGAAGGAAATACCACGAAAAGCACTGATGCCACCCATTAAGCAGGCAAGCATGCTGCCAAATAATGCTCTGAAGTTGACACATGGATTACAGAGATCAACAGAAAATGTGAATAAGTCACCAGAGCTTTCTAGTTTTGGAAAATCTTCTCCTGTTCAAGTGTCTTGCTTAGTTCGAGATGCCAATCAAAATCTGGGACCAAACTGTAGCCACGGTCAAACTCTTGGTTTAAGTCTGGACCTTACCCAAAACAATGGAAAGCTAAACAATGAGTTGCAATCTCCCAAGGTTTCCAATCAGTATAGAACCGTCTCCATGGGTCATTTCCCATGTCCAGAGTTCCTGGAAATAGAGAAGACCAGCTTTTTGCATGAACAATCTTGTGATTCAGCGGGAGAAGGCTCAGAAAAAATTCACCAAGATTCTGAGTCTGGAGATGAACTCAGTAGTAGCTCCACAGAACAAGTGCAGGTAAGGTTAAAAAATGGTCTGTGTAGGGTTGTATGTGGTCTTGTTTCCTTATTGCCATAATTGCTTGGTGTAATAAGATACTTAAACTATGTGAATTTATGTCAGTGTAAGCCGGTTATTGCAGCCTAAATAGTTGATGGTATAGCTCTATTCCTTGCAGAAATACTTTGGTTTGGGGATTGATTGCATTTACATTAAGCTCTGATTGAACATTACAGAAAAACACTTTTGTTCTTTCTTTATCAAGATTGCTTTGGTAGGACTCTGATTTGGGGTTATATTTTCTTCCAGAGGAAGGGAGCATACTGCAGTAACTCTTCCCTTCTTAGCTTGTTGAAATAATGTAGTAGTGCAAGTTACTCTCAGCTTTTCCTGAGTACGTGTGTAGATAGCCTAAGAGCTGTAAATGGATGTATGCGTGGGTTTAACAGCTTAAAAATGGTAGAGCTTGTTTTCTGTCTTAATTATTTTATTTGTAGACTCTTGTAATGAGTCAGCCTTGCCAATATCCGCTTCTCACAACTTTACTCTGGATTAAAACTCAAAACATGTGAGTTTGTTAATTAGTATGGAAGAATTTCAGGAATGATGTACTCCCACTTCAGGCTAAAACTGAGCATGGATGGCCTTTCTCTTTAGTAAAGGGGTTTCTCGTGCTTTTTAATTTCCTTTTCTAACAGGCCTTCCCTACCTCCAACACAACATTACTACTCTGACTTGGATAATCGGGTCACTTCTGGTATGGGTAACCAAGCTAATTAGCCTATTGTAATCAAGGTTTGCTCTTGAACCAATGATCTATTTGTACATACCAAATTATGTATGTAGATAATTCCCCCACCTTCTCCTCATTGTGTAGGGACATGTTAAACTGTTTTGAATTTCAAAGGTTAAAAGCTCCCTAGTCTTGAACTTCCTTGCTCTGTGATGTGAAGCTGTTGTTGCTTGGGTACAAACTGTTACAGTAAATGTTGCTTGCCAGCTTGTATTCAGAGTACCAAAGGAACCAAATGTGGGATTCAAATAGAAGTTAATGCTAGCTTTAGAAATAAAAATCTCATCACGGGGAGCTGGGAATCAGTACTTTGCCAATAAGGCCCAGTTAAGACAAAGCTGCTTACATAATAAGGGAGCGTGGGAAGATCTTAAAGATCCAAGATCGATTGGGTGGTTTATGTAGTCTTGAATTGTATGAGATCATATATTTATTGAAATACTTAAAATAAGTAATTTTTCCACTTTTGGCCTCATTCTTGAAATTCAAGTTTCTCTAGTTATGGGATTTCATGCCTCTAATACTTGTATATTTTATAATAATTTTATTTTTGCTCCCAATGATTAAATATGATTACTGAATTTAATTCCTTTCTTTTTAGTAATTTCTTATGCAGTGTGAAGATTGATGAGTTTTCTTGCACTTTCTTTATATCTGTGTCCTAGCTCACTGTAGTTGATAATGAGACACTTTAAACTTGGAAGGATAAAATAATTATTGTATATTGATTTTAGAAGCATGTATAGTAGCCTGTCTGCTGCCATAGTAATTGCCAAATGATGAAAATACTAAGGAATGTTTAGGAAGTATATCCTGCTTTAAATAACTTACCGTTCTAAGGCTTATATTATATGTCAAGACAGTTCCTTCTGCTGTGTTGACTATTGTTTGATGCATCAAACTTCTCTAAGGTAGATGACATGAATGTTACCCGTGTGTCTTTTATCAAACACTGAGAAATAAGTGCCCTGCTGCTCAGTTTCCACTGGACTTTGTGGCCTTTTCTGCAGTGGCACTAAGGCTTTTCACCTTTCTCCCCAATACATTTGACTCAACCCTACAACCTGTTCATGCTTGGATTCAAGTCAGGCAGCGCTGTGTGTATTTGTGGACTTCACTGTGTTATGGAAGGTCTGAAGGTGGGAGTTCTCACGTTGTTTAAAAACCACAAATCGCACACCCGCCACATTTCGGCTGTGGAAAAAGCCCAGCAGTTTCTGACCCATGTTCCTGAACAATCAATCCGTCATTATCTCGGTCTTGGGCAAGCAGGATGCGGGGGCTCGCTGCGCCTTGCACTTGTCTTATTTTAAAATGGGAAGTAACTTAATCTCATCGTGTGCAACCACAGGCTCTTCAAACACAATGGAAACGTTTGACGTTCAGCAGCCACAGGGATTAAAACAGTAGTAGCACTGATGTCAGTGCGAGCTCAGCGTTGACGTTCACAGCGCCAGCCTTTGCGCTGGGACAGCCTCGCGTTTTTTAAGAATTCTTTCAATAATGAGCATTGTTTAGCAGAAATCAGCTGGGCAGAAATTAATGGCTCAGAAAGCTGGTTTTATTGCTCTTGGTCTGCAGCGAGAACATCAAGTTCCCAGCTTTCACACACAAACAGGATTTCACTTCATAAGATTCACTGTAGTTCTCCCACCCCTGCCTGCTATGAGGTTAGGTTTGTGCAGCCTGCCTTATAATAAGCTCTAAGCTACAGGTGTTTTCTCTTAAATTTGTCAGATTAGAAGATAGAATGACATTAACAATAATAATACCTTTGTGTAGGTGATTTTTTGGGGGAGTTGAGATGACAGTATCCAGCCCTAGCCCAGCTGCCAGTGTGTTTTCTGTATCCTGAGTACAGATGCATGAGATTGTTCTAGGAGGTGGTTACATTATTCTCTGAAGATCATCCTCCTCCTCATTCCCAGTAATGAAGTGCAGGTTCTGAAGCTGTGCAGTCTCCAGCTCACGGGCTTGCTGGCTGTGGAAATACTGGAAGATCCAGAGTCTCCCAAGTACTGCATAAAGGAAGGAATTCTAGCAGCTGAAGTATTAGATTAAATGAAAGAGGTGACAGTGTGTGCAGAATTTGCTAATGAAGATGTGAGCAAGCATCTGGTCAATGAAAAGATCAGGGCTGAGTAATGAGTGTTCCTGACACTTTATGCAATGGAATTCCAACTATTCAGTGACTTTGGTGCGTAGGGCATCGTAGCAATCTGGTGTTTATGGACTGGAGCTGTAGGAAGGCTGGAGGTAATTAGAGGAAGTAGGGCTTGTGAGGGAACAAGCTGCTATTTGACCAGATCTGAATCTCTGGTGCAGACAGTAGCTGCAGGTAGAACAGGAGTGGAATGAGATGGTTCAGGGCTGGGCAAAAGGATCACTGACACAGTGGTGGTGCTTGAAACTGGGAATCAATGAAATTCAATAAAATTTTAGGAAAATGGTGTTGGGTGTGTTGTCCTGGTCCCAGAGGAAGGGCAGAAAATGCTCCTCAGAGAGGCCAGAGATGGGGAGAAGGGAAATTCTGAAAGAGGAAAATTCAGTAGCAGAAGGTGGACAGCACTTAAAGAAGCAGATAGGAGGTCCCAGCAGTGTGCAGTAGAGCCCTTGGTAATTGTTCTGAGGGAAAAAAATAAATTACATGCTATGGCATGCCTAAACAGGGAAGAAAAGTTGAATCAGAAGTGGAGACATTTAAAATGGTCTTGAGAAGGAGCTTTGGGCAATGTTTGCAACTAAAACCTATTAATGAGCGTTGAGAGAAGGAGTACAGACAGGGAAAGAGTTGGGTAAGTTAGGAGATCATGTCAAGAATGGTTAGGTGTTATCTGTGAGGATGATACTTTGGACTAAAATCATTGCAGACAGAAATTAAAACTTGCTTTCAGCAATGCTAATGCACAACCTATGTGAAATAATGATTTCTGATGAGTGTTACCTCCTCTCCTGTCATAGGAGACACAGGATATATTTAAGAGTAAAATACAAGCACTGTCTTAATGTTGCTTTTTATGCTTATTAGAAGTTACTTTTAGTAGCAGGTAGGTTTTAATCGTTATAAATATAGACAGTGACCTATTTGCAAAGATTGTTCCGTCTTTCATCCTCTTTAGTAATTGACTATTGCATAAACTGTGAAGCGCTAAAGGGGATTATCATTAGGATGGCTGTTTTGCTTTGATTAATTCTGAGTAGTAAAGATCTTGCAAAGAGATCTTTCTCTCTTACCACTGCAGTTTCTGTGGGACTGCTGCAACTTTTTTTAGGTGAGAAAACGAGATTTTTTTGTGTGTTTCTGTAGATGATGTGAGAGTGCATCTTCTACAGATCTTGGCGTTCTTGATTTTGTCACCTAGTTAAAAAGACTGGTGCCAAATGTTAGACTGCCTTGTTGGTCAAAGGTTAAACATCTAAAATAAATAGCTATTACTGGTTTTGTGGGGCCTGGAATTAATATGCTTCTATTAGAAATTTCATGCTATTTTATTTCATGCATTTGCACATGGAATAAATAATTTGACAGTATGAAGGAAGCACGCTCTATACAAGGGTGTTTTTCTTACTGTAAATGGACATGTTTGCAAATTCATGGTAACATGTAAAATGTAACATTTGAAATTGTTTTAAGTACCATCTTTTTAAGCTCTTCACTCCTCAAAACCAGCATTTATTATTGTAACGATGTTAAATGCTAAAATATGCCCATTATAGCGAGGTGAAGAATGACTTTCAGTGACAAGGATCCAAAAGGTTTATAATTTAGGGAATTTTGTAAACATAAAGACTACTTTTTTTTTTAATTCCTGCTGAATCTTTGTAAACAGTTAGAAATGTTTTATGAGTTACATTGATAACTCTGTATGTTGTCTGTCCAGAACCTTCACAGAATAGTTTTTCCTGGTGCTTTTTTTTCCCTATGTAGTGACAGCAAGTCTGGATAGTTTCACTTTACAGCAGTGCTGTTTGTGATGGCTTTGCCTCAGTATTTTTAATACGTAATTCATCTAACAGACAGATAGTTGTCCCTTTTGGTCTGAGTGACTAAGTCTCTATTTAGGTGCTCTGGAAGGAACTGTGTCCTGCTGACACTGCCTACAGCCTGTATGCCTCTATGAAGTTCTCTGCTGTAAATCAGATTGACCTTCTTTAAGAAAAAAACCAAACCAAACCCCACAACAAACCACCAAAAAGAAACCCCAAGGCAAACAGAAGTATTCTCTATTTGAGGCAACTGGCAAAAACTCATAATCTGGGAGACAAGTTGGGTTTTTCTAATGCTGGTGTCTGAATGCTCAGCTGAGTATGAAGCCACGGATCTGCTGGGTACATGCGGTTTCATGTGGTGCTTCCGGAATGGAAACAAATATCTAGAGTACTGTTAGAATTCGGCAAGTGCTGGCAAGGTCTTCTGACTTTTCACCCTTAGTTGCTTTAATTTCATACAAAGATAAAAGTGGAACTTCCTAGGCATCAGCTTACATCAATAAACCTGTGCCTTTCATCCTGGTAGAACTGTTTGCAAGCTCAAATGAAGCTCTGGCTGCAGTGCTTAAGGAGTAACAGTCATGGAATTGATTTTTAAATATTTTTTTTTTAACTTTAAAATTAAAAAAAAAAATCTTCCTAAGTGCAATTTCTAGTGTGCAGTCTGAGTTCTGGTGCCTGCTGTCCCACCTGCCTTTTCTTTTGAAGCAGTGCAAAATACCACCCTCAGCAGGAGTGGCGGCAGAATCTGGATGGTGGAGGAAATGCAGAAACAGAAAAGCAGCCCCAGGAAAAGGAAAGGAATGGGCTGGTTTGTCTGACTGCTGCCTTAGCTGAAGGCAGCTGGAGATACTGGGGCCTCGCTTCTCCATTGGCAGTGCTTCTGTAGGATTTAAGTCGGGAACCTCCAGACACAGAACAAACTTAAATTGCTTTGCAGTAAATAAAACCCTGTTTGAGAATACTTGATCATATCTTGTTCTCGCAAATAACTCTTGGGTATAAACAATTGCATTTGATCTGTCTTTACCGAGTTACTGTCTAGGCAGTTGTTTAGTATTGCAGTGCTTTGCCTGTGGAATAAAGCTGCTGTTATTTTGTGGAATCCTAAAGAAAGTATCGTTTGTTTCACAGCAGTGAGACAAAAAGGTAGGGACCGTATGATTGGGTAGAATAGCATGCAGAATGCCTTTTTTTAGACAGCGCTCTCTGGAATAGTAGACATTTGTGCTTAAATAGGAAAGTAAAACCTACATGTATCTAGTACCTAAACAGCTGATACTTCTCTGACTTGCCGTGCCGGATACGTTTGATTTAGAAACGATACAGAGATGCAGGTTTTGCCCCTGTCAGGGGCTGTTCTAATGCTAAAGGACAAGACTTTTGGATAAGACAGTCTTTCAGGATAGTAAGAATTGAAGATTTGCAAAAGACATTTGTGATGGTGAGTAACTGGGCTACATGGATAGTGCTAACCAATTTTGAGTTTAGTCTGTGGTAATGGGACTTCTGAGCTAGTTCTTGGCAAAGAGTAACTTTTTAGATCGTTGTTTGAAAGTGCTAGGCTGAAGCACAGGGAGCAGACAAGCATGGAGAATGTCAGTAGTAGGAAACAGCAAAAGAAAAAATGCAGAACTCTAATTCTGTGGTATCTATGTATTTTAAATAGCATGCAGTTACAGGCCTCTCTCATCATGAAAAGGAGACAATAGTCCTGAAAGTAGCATAGAAATGTAAAGAATTGTTCCCATGTGAAGGCTTTGCAAAAGCCTTACATGCTAGTGGGTGCACATTTAATGCTGCATACAGAGAACTCCTGATCTTTAAGTTGATATTGTAATTCTTGATGCTGAAATGGCTGAGAGATTGTTGGGAAGTAAAGTAATTTTGTATTCTTTCCTCCTCTTTCAACAATTTTTATCTGCTTGTCTTTTCATTTGTGAATGCTTGTATACAATGATGCTCTGAAGACTGGCATAGGTGTTGGAGTCTGTATTTCCATTAATTCTGGTTCTCCAGGTGATGAAACAGTTTTGTAAATGAAAGCTAAAAGTTGAGCTGTCTGAATGAATTGAGCTTTTTGCTTATGTTAGGCTTTGATGTTACTTTAGCTGGCTTCAACTTCTGTTTATAATCAAATTCATAATTAGAACTTAGTGCCTGCTATCTAAATATGAAATTACATATTATGTTTTGAGTTTAATTAACACAGTTTTAATTGTTCCCCTTTTTAAGTAGTTTGCCTTGGGCTTCTGGATGATCTTGGGATCATCTAGTTATATTAAGTAGCTTCCCTGTATTATGTTTGAATTTGGTGCTGAAGAGCAGAATTAAACATACGTTTTCTGGTGCTGTCGAACATACGCAGTTGCCGCCTCTCGCTTTCCTGTATTATTGTTCAGCTGAATCACTTTGTTGCTCCAGTCACCACCTGGCTCTGCAAATATTTATTGCTGGTACAGCACTGAGATGGAGTGGTGCTGGCAGTATTGTGATCAAATACGTCAAGAGACCAAACGTACTCCTTTATCGCAACTTGAATAGTCACAAGTAGTCCAATGTGAAGTCTGCAAATGTGATGGAGCGGAGGCCATCCTTGTCTCTTCAGTGTCATTGATGTGATGTAACTTCTGCAACAAATTTACTAACATAAAGACACTGACAAAATACTATGTCTGATAAAAACAAAAATACGGTTAACAAACTTTATTGAGTCTCACCTGGTTGTTCAACACATCTAATAGTGTTGTATATACATTTCTAAACAGCTTGACAGAATGCCAGGATGTTACTGAGAAATGATTCATGCTACAACAGAAACTTTCTGCGATGTTGTGCTTAACAATTTTTTGTTCTTTTAAGTATTTAGAAGAAGCTTTATCGATGGTAAAAGTGTTGTAACACTAAATATGAGGCTCTTGAGTGACTTGGATTTGATTGCTTCTGTTGAAACTGAATAAAGGTGCTCCCCACCCTGCTCTGCCAGTGATCTCTCAACATGCTTGGCACTTCCATATCAATTCCTGGCTGTCTGCATCCAATTCAAACTGTTAATAGATGGCTGTCATGCATAACTGCAATGTGCTTCAGATGCAGAAGACTGTACGTATATAGATGTATATAATTATATATATACACGGAAACATAATAATCAGGGGTCATTGTTCTGTTTCTTGATAGATTTTTCGTCTTACCTTGTGTCTGATATAGCACAACTGCCAACTTTAAACTCCTTCACAAAAACTGCATGAAGTGTCCTCATTGGTATTGTTATTTTGTTACTCTTTTTCTTTCTTTTTTTTTTTTAAAGGCCTCCAACTAAGTCCATTTGTCCTGACTGCAACTTTTCTGTCTGAGGTGCTGCACTCTGACGTTTAATGGCATCTTCACACTCCCCTAAGGCCCTGAACTTTTCATACCATAACATGTGTCACTCCTTAGCGCTCATGCCCACAGGCTATGCCAGAGGACTTCATCGCTTCCTCCCAGGCATGGTTTTTGCACCTGGGCTCTGTGCCTGCCTTGCATTGGGTGGGGAGCTGGAGCTCTTGGAGAAGAGGCAGCGTTGTCCTTCCAACCCTTTGCTCGTGGCTCATTCAGTTGCTGAGCTCAACCCGTGTCTGTGCTCAGCTCTTGCAGTAACAAGCTGCAGTCTTCAGCTTTACTTGTGTTCCTTCCTCTTGTCTTTGCGAGTCTGAAGAGTTCTGTTCTCCATGTGACTGCCTGAGAAAAGAGGACATTTAAGGCGAGGGAAGTAAAACTAGAAATATTTTTCTTGTTGTTTTCATACTGTTCTCAGAAGGAGAGCCCTGTCTCAGCCCCTTCTCTTCCCAAGTTTGAGAGCACTTACTCCTTCAGCAGGTTGTGGGGTGTCATGCACCAACGTGTAAATTTCCCTTTGAGTTTGTTTACTTCTTGGTTAACTGTATGTGTTCACAAGTCGCTGTTGTCAGTTGAGCAAAACCTGGGTATATGCTTGTGCTATTTTTAATTTTTACTGGAAAACTAGAAAAACCCAAATCCCAACTGCCTTGCTAAAACCTGGCTCTAAACTCTTACTCTTTTCTTGCTCTGTAAAGCTCTAAAACCTCAGCAGATTTTTTCCGAGCCTATGGTGTGATGATACCACATGCAACATTTATGAAAGCTGTTGGGCTGCTTTCTAGCTGCTGCATGTCTTTGGCATGCTGTTTAATGAGACAGATAAAGAGAACATTGTGGGGTAAGAAGATGTTACACTGACAATTTCTTTGTCAGTGATTTCCGAGGGAAGCTTCTGAGTGTAGCACAAGTGCTGTATTTAAATGTTGCATCCATAGGTGGTCTAAGGAATTCCATACATTTATCCCACTCTGGTGCCATCATCTCCCAGTGCCTCCTTAGCCCTTCTGTCCATAAATGCTTCTTTTACTTCACCATGTATTATGATACAAACTGTGATTTTGAGTGCTGAGGACCAGGCTTCAGCGTTGTCCTTTTATATGCTTAGATCTGGGCTTGAGTGCATCCTCAGAATTGTGAAGTAAATAAAATCCCACAAATACTAACTCTTACATCACCTTAACTTCCATCTGAAAAAAAAATGCTGGTTTAATATTTAACTTTATTGAAGTAAAGTAGTAGTTGCAGACATAATTTAACATCTGTCATAAAGGTAAAACAGAAAATTAAGTGACAGAAGTATTCTTGTTTATTCTGGATACTCAGTTACAGGAATAGCTATTCTTGAAAGTGAAAGAAATTCTTGCTAGTGTAAGGAAAATAAAGGGGAAGAAAGTGCAGAAATGCATGGCTGAATGTTTAATGCTTTCTGCCCTGAGGCTGGGTGCCAGCAAACTGTCTGCAAGTAGAGAGAAACAGACGAAGAAATACAGTCAAATTGTTTTTTAATTGTTGGGAGGGAGGGGAGGGGAAGGGAAGCAACCTCTTATCACTTTGCTTAGTTCTGCTGTAAGCATTACTTAGCCTGTTGCTGAGAATTGCTGGGATTTTGAGAGTCTTCAACAGTGCAATTGTGTGCCTAGCAGTAAAAAAAAAACCACCGAAAAACTAAAAAGTGATCTTAAAAAAACCCCTCTAACTTCTTGGGTTGGATGTATTTCTAATAATACTCATTGTTCTGTTTGGTATGTTTTTGCAAAATGGGATCACAATGTTAAAATAGAGTGAATGTGGCCTACTCTAGCTCAGTTGTAAGTTGAGGATTAAAAATATCTCAGAAGCACCATGGCATAATTACTTACAGACTTTTTTTTTGTGTGTGTGGTCTTGAACAGCTACTAAAGGAAATATTCCTACTTTGCTCAAATTTTGAAATAACTTGTATGTAAATGTGCCAACTACTAATGCTTTGTTCATCCTATTATGTCTCTTAAGGCAGATTTTTAAACTCAAGGCTTGACTGAAACTCTTGTGTGCATATGTCTCGTCTGGCATGAGACTTGGCCTCTGCTTGTTCCTTCGTTACCAGAAGAAAATGTTATGCGTGATGTAATAGTACATGTTCTTTATCTTCAGTCACTGGAATACAAAAGCTTAAGCACGAGTTCAGTCAGCCCTAACAAAACCTAAAAGTTTTGATTGTGTGCTGGATGGAGCATGTATGTTGTGGAGGCAGCAGCATCTGAATTTAGAAGGACTTACAGCATTTTTTCTTAATTCGTTGTATCTCCACCTGCAGCCCCCAATATAAGTGATGGATACCAATATGGGTGGGATTTTTATGGTTTATTTGGAAACTTTAACATGTAAAGTAAATGGCTGAGTAGATACGTAAGTTGAGGGTGACAGTGCATAAACAGCCAGCTTCTAGTCCCATTAAGAGCTCAGTTTGTAATGGGAATTTAATTTTAATATGCATTGCCAGTGGAGTCATGAACTTGATGTCTGTAAATGCCAAAATCAGAAGTATTTTTCCTGGTCAGAGGGGTTTCAAGCACAAAACACACCTAAGGTATTAAGAAAACAAGAAATAGATTCATTTTAAGTGTCATACTTTTTTTCCCCCCTCTCTTGCTTTTTGCTGTAAGGTTCATTTACCACAGCCATGCTGGTGGAATGTCTTTTTCCAAGAGACTGGGAGACAGCAAGCATGTTGAAAAGATGCAGTATCCTAAAATACCAAAATCTCCTTTGGAAATTAAATTGCAGTCTCTGCTCTAGGTTGTTGTAACAGTGACTTTGTCTTTCACCTTTTACAAAAATGTTGCTGTCTGTCATGGAGCCCACTAATTAAATTCAGTGTTACACAGTAAATGTGGGGGAATAGTGGATCGGAATGCAGATTTAGTGAAGGGGGTCTAAATGTGGGGGAATAGTGGATCGGAATGCAGATTTAGTGAAGGGGGTCGGGAACAGAGAGCGGTGGCTGGTAAAGATAGGAAAGTCTAATCTGTTTGCTGTTGGTTGAAACCTACCAGATGAAAATGAGTTTTGATGTTAAAACAATGACATTTTACACTATTTTGATAATGAGCTAAATGAGTAAATGGGAGCTTAATATCTCATTTTAATTTTACCATTTAAAAGGTTACCTGTTAGTTGACATTATGTTTAGGTATGTTAAAAATGGTGACTGCTGTATGAAAGTGGCATACATCTGTATGTTTCACTGAGGCTTCAGGCAAAGTTTTTGTGGAGGAAAGAAGTCCGTGGAAGCAGCCTGTCATAAACATTAAACAGCTGCATGTTCCAAATCTTTTTCAAGTTGTGGACCTTTCATATGAGTTACTATGTTTAGCGTCTCTGGAAAGGCATGCTTTATGATGAAAGGCCTTTTCTATGATTGATTTTTTGTAACTTCTTGCTGCTACTCCATTTTCTTCTTATATGGCCAGAAGCTTTGTACCGCCTTGGTACAACGTTGGCATAAAACTTCAGTTTCTGCTCGATAGAGATGATTCTGCATGGTAAAATTTAAAGTACACATGGGTGTTCTTAGAGTTCAGTGTTTAACACCTTCCTGTAACTCTTGTCTTGCGTTTCTCTGTGATATGAATGATGGTTGGAAGCATCATTATGCCTCAAGGCTTCACATTCACAGCAGGTTGCTGTCCTGTCACCATGCCAGATTGTTTGCCCATCCTCTAATCCCCCATTTCAATCCCAATCTAAAAGCACAGCTACTAATACCTCCAGTAAGCGTTATTTAGACAATACAGCTAATCACTGTTATAAACTCAATTGTGGTTCTCCTGAAGTCAAAAGCACTTGGCGTAATGTCAGCCTAAAGCCTATGCAGGTATTTAAAGTTTCCCAGTAAGTTTGGGTTTTGATGCGACCCAGCAGCAAAGTCTTACCAGTTCTCAAGCAGAACAAGTGCTATTGTTTGACAGCAGTGGGCAGAAAGCTCTCTGTCTGGTCAGCATGCAGCACTGTTACTCTGCAGACATCTGACCTGGAGCTCCTACAGCACCTGTGCTTGCCTGTACTTCGCATTCTTAGAGAAGCTCCCCTGAATTGTCTCTAGGAGACGGCGTCAAAATCAATGGCAAAGTATTTGTGCGAAAACTTGTATGGAGTAATTTGGAATTAATGAAACCCCTGGTTTTTCTGTCTGCTTTATTCATGGCAAGTTACTGTTGTCCAGAAATGGTGTGGCTTTCTGTGATAGTCTTCTCTACCTAAATCATTCAAAACCAATGCAGCAGACATCTAAAAGTGCATCACTTACGGATGACCATTAGTAGAAAAACAACATGCCCTTTACCCCAGTAGGTATTTTTCTTGGAGACTCCCAGAAAGCTCAGCTTCATTCAACCTGTTTTCTGCAGCTCAACAGCTGCTTTCTGTCAGCATTCAAGAACAGCTTTATGTGCTGAGCTTTCCTATGTACTTTAGAGTACAGTCTTCTAATGCATACATGTCCTTAAATGCTTTCTTCCCCTCTGCCCCTTCTTATTACCCCGATAGCTTGGCCGATAGTGCTGCAATACTTTATTATACTTGCAGTTTCAATGAGAAAGTTCTCTAAAGGCTGGTGGCTCCGGCTGATCTGCTGAATGCTGAGCACGGAATTGTAATTCAGCAGCGTGGTGGAGGGCCTCGCTGGCCGTGGCACTGCTTACTGTGGGCTGCTTAATCAGCATGAAACTATTAGCAAATTCTTGCCATCTCAGCTATAATGTACAGCTAATAGGTTTCCTTTATTGCATGGGATAGTTAAAAAACCCAACCAAACAAATCAGGAATGCTTGAGTATTTTTAAGTAGCATAACATTGCTCTTAATGAAGTTTGTCAGCGCTTTCTGAACTCCCCCATAGGGTACACGTAACGAGTACCATGCATGCATTCTAGTGTACTCAGTGCTGATAACTTCTTTGTGTCTTTTCCTAATGAAAGCTTTCTTACCTTGAAAGCTTTTGGCATAATCTAAAATTCTAATGTGCTATAAAAGTAGATTCCTGGCAACAAAAGCATCTGTATACAATTACTCCATTGTAACATACTCTATGCATTTTGTGTAAGTTTTATATTTGTCAGAAGACTTTGTAAATCTTACTTCAGTTGAAAAAAATCCCAACCAACTACTTTTTTTTGGGGGGGTGGGGGAGGGCAGGGGGAGATGGGGGTTGTGGATTTTTTGTTTTGGTTTTTTTACCCACCCCCACCCCTCCAAGTATTTTGAGACATGCTTTGTAATTTGGGCTATGCAATGCATGGGGAGTTGGTGTGGCCCCTGTCACTCAGAGCATCGGCAGTATGCTTCAGAGAGGTTAGTGCCAGGTACCCGAATCTGAATTTTTTCTCTCTGTCTCTTGCTGTAGATGCACTGTTTGGGTTTTTCTTTTGGTGGTGGTTTTTGTTTTGTGTGTATGTGTGGTGGTGGTGGGTTTTTTCTTGTTTGGTTGGGGTTTTTTTTGTTTGTTAATGGCAACTTAACAACTTCTTTATTTTACTGATAAATTGGAATGGTGCTCTAAAATCTAGGGATTGGAGCAGTTGTCGCTTTTAGTTGTCAGCAGTGAAAAATGGTGTTGCATCCCAGAAAGCTGATTCAGGCATATCAGTTTATTATTTTTAGTAACAGGAGTTTTTATAATTGGGGAGAAGTGGGAAGGGTCTCAGCATTTCCCCACTGCTCACCTTAGTACCCACAGACCACGGGGGTGCTCTGCGTGTGGGCAGGGATGTCATATAGAATGCAGCCTCCTATTTTATTGCAGGGTCTGGTTTGCTTACAGATGTGTTTGCTGGTTTCTGTTTTGCATCTGGGAGTCTTATCTCAGTCCTTGGAGCCCATCTTTGAGAGAGGTTTCTACAGTCTTAATCCAGCAGTGCTGCTCATAGTCAGAGAGGCTCCAGTTTGAACGTATTATGTACCATATGTGGGAAGACCAGCTGCCATCTTTATGATCAATGCATCTTCAGCAGTCCCTGTCAGGATTGATCCAAGTGACAAGCAGGGCTTTGGAGATGGAGCCTGTGCTTGAAATATCAAAATAGTTGATTCTTCCCCCTTCCCCCCATTTCTGGCAGGTTGTACCTTCTTGTTCCATCTCTTCCTAAGACGTGTCTCATCTTATAAAAACTTTATTTGAGAAGGACCTGTAAACAAGCAAGGGGATTTTTGTTAAATAAGTAGTTAGGATTAGTTGTTGATACTTGTCTGAAGGAATAAAATTGGCACAGAAAACTAGAATAAGATTAGATTTTTTTTTCCCCCTGTTACTGAGTTGCCTTGTACTGCAAACACAGCAGTTTGTTGGACAGGTAGTTCCAAGGCTTTAAGAGAGATCTTTCAATGTAGGATGCCTGGGCTAATTTTTGGTTTATATTCTTTTTCATTTATCAAAGAAATCAAAGCTATTATGGATAGGGATGACTGTAGAGACTTTATACTCAAATTTATTTATATATAAAAAAATTACTCAAATATATTTGTAGAAAAAAGTACAGTGAAACAGAAGAAATATTTCTGTTGACTATGTCAGTTATCCATCCAATTTATAATGATCAGTCCAATCTATAAATGTTTAGGCCTCAATATACCCACCTAAAATCATAGAATCATAGAACTGTAGGGGTTGGAAGGGACCTCGAGAGATCATCGGGTCCAACCCCCTGCCAAAGCAGCTCCCTAGGACATTTCACTCAGATAGGCGTCCAGACAGGTCTTGAATATCTCCAGAGAAGGAGACTCCACCACCTCCCTGGGCAGCCTGTCCCAGGGCTCTGTCACCCTCACTGTGAAAAAGTTCTTCCTCATGTTGGTGCGGAACTTCCTATGCTCCAACTTGCAGCCATTGCCCCTTGTCCTGTCTCCACAGACCACTGAAAAGGGGCTGGCTGATTCCCCCTGCAATGGGAGCTTAAAAAAAAAAGAGATATCCTGAACTATTCTATGGGGAAGTTGGCTGGCAGGATGTGCTTTTTAACCTTCCTTTGTTTCAGTTTTCATACCAGTGTACAGTTGGAAGTACTAAAGTGGAGCTTCTTCCTACTTACTAGATCCCCAGGGAGTTGGAAAACAAAATAAATATTTTAAATTTGATTACCAAAAGCCTGATGAGATGCTAATTCTCAAAGCACTTCTGTGTTACAACATACAAAAATCTATCCTGTGTGAAACCTGCAACTGCTATGTTTAAGGAAGATTGTTGGAGGAGTGGAGATACTTGGGTTTAGTTTTGGCTTTTGAAGGTGCATGTCTGTGGGGAGCTTCTGGGGATAGGCTTCTTAGTGCATTGATGAGGAACCCATTTATTATTGTTAATCTTTGAATATTCCATCAGGCACTTAAAAAAAAATTTCTAGACCATATGACACTGCCTTACTCTCTTCACCAATTCTTTTATTTACGATGATATGGCATCAGTGCATACAGCCTGTATAGTATCCCTGTTTAGTGGTTCTTTGTCAATTGCTGTAGCATACGATCCACACATTGTTTAAAATTCAAATGGCCACATGCAAATTGCATCTCAACTACAAAATAACAACTGACTGCTTTGAAACAGATAGATATATATTGAAGTTTAGATTGCACTGAAGTTACTCAGAAGCTTAAAAAAGCTGAACTGGAGCTCCAAAACCCAGTTCACTTAGTTTGCAAGATGCCTATTTCATATTACAAAATACAACTTGTTTCATCACTTGCTTTTTTGCAACTTCTCAGGGAGGACATGTGACTTGAAGTTTCCTGTCAGTACTGCAGCTGTGAAAGCAAACCAGGTGGAAATGGCCACAGGTCTCAGTGAATCATAGACTCATTAAGGTTGGAAAAGACCTCCAAGATCATCCAGTCCAACTGTCTCCTTAACACCTATATTATTTACTAAACCATGTTCCTAAGTACCTCATCCAACCTTTCCTTGAACACCTTGATGAGGGATTGTGACTCCACCACCTCCCTGGGCAACCCGTTCCAGTGCCTAACCAGACAGTAAAACTGCTCTTCATTGAAGATCTGGGGTTGTTTTTAAAAATTGTAGTGGGAATTGACTTACCAGCTCCATTTTTGAGGGCTGTGAAATGATAATTCATAGTCCAGGGAGAACAGTTGAAGCACAAGCATTTTCAATTATCTGGCATGTTTCAGGGTGTTGTTTCTGTGTTGGAATGCTTTTGGTACAGAAGTAATATCACTGCCTTTGTGCTGGTCTCCAAACACAGAAGTGGCTTTGTCCATTGTTGAATTTACCTGCTCTGAAAAATCTGTGGGTTTATCCCACAAAATCTAGCATGGTGTATATTTTCCTGTTTGGTTTGTTTTGCATCTTACTGATTTTTTTTTTTTTTTGGGGGGGGGGGGTGGTTTAACCACTTCAGTGAACAGGACAGGGGGTTGATGTCACTGAGTGACTGAGGACATGTCCTTATTCCTCTGAAGTCTGAGCAGCTTGATTCTCCAAACCTTGTCTCTCGGATCTGTGAGAATGTCTGACATCGGAAGCATCACTAGGTCTGATGAAAATTTATTGCTTTATCTGTGTCAGTTTTGCTTTCCTTAGTGGCTTGATTCTGAATGTTTTATAGCGCTTCTGGGTTGTAACTTATTTTAAGTATTGATATACCCTGGGGTTTGCAGAGGAGAGGAAAATACAGCATCTCCGCTTGCTTGAGTTAGGATATTCCCACCATACCTGACCCAGGTTTTCTGCTAAATTTAATACTAGTAATGGTTTTTTTAGTTTGCAAGAAGTGACTATGAGCACTCTGAAAAGTGTACAGTTCCTATTTTTCTTAAAGAAAAATACATTAGAAGTTGACAGACATAGCAGTCCAGCATAGCTAATACTATATATTGGTCCTTTGCCTTATTACACTTTCCATTCCATCTTACTAGATGACAGCTATGGCAAAAGTATCTCTTTTCTTTCTAATTCTGTAAGGTAATATATGAGATGTAGAGTGATAGGCACTTCTTTGTGCTTGTCCACAGAGACTGGCAGAAGACCTTTCACTTGCCGGAGACACTGAGTGCCTCGCAGGCAACTTGTGCCCTAGTCAGTGCAGCAGCGTGGTTCCCCCCGTTAGCTTAACTTAGGTTAGCTTAGCTTAGGTTGCAGTTAGCCTTGGTTTACTTAGTGCCAGAGATAGGCCTAACAAGTAAAGCTTGTCGTCAGGTTTTATCTTGTAGGTGCATCAACCATCAGTGTATCTTTTTTCCTGTGGTTGGAAGGGTTTTGGTATGCGTGAGGAAAAAACTTTATTGTATATGTAAGGGGTTTTGTGTGTTATATTTTATGTTAAAACAGTTTTTTTCTCAAAACACTAGCAACACAACTTTCTTCAGAGATCAGTTGGTTTCAATCCAAGTGGAGGATTTAAGGTAGTGAGCAGAATTACATTTCTGCCTTCACTCTTATCATTCATACTACTACTGTGTTCAGTTCTGTGGTGTGTGTGTTTGTAAAGTCTCCGTGGGTTTAATTTACTGCCATTCTAGTTTCTTCCATCAGGTTACTGCAGGGTCCCATCAGCATCACAGAGTTGTAAGGGAAGGGAGATGGGGCTGTGCTTTTTGGTAGCAGGTGACCAGTAGACCAGCTTATCTTGTATCTCCAAACTGTATCAGTAGTCTTTTATTTCTGAAATAAATACATTTGTGGGTGGGTTTTTTTCTTGCTTTCTAACTATTGAGTTATTGACTTGGTGACACTAACTGAATTAGCAAAAGCATTTGCTTTACTTTTGGTGTAACCAGAAGTGTCAGTGTGGCTGCTGCCTTTCTGCACAAGGGAAATTCTTTGAGTGCATGGGGGCTTAGGGCGACTAACTCAGTTAAAACAGCAAATTAATTTTTTCTCTTTGCTTCCTTTTCTGCTAAGGTGAGAAAGCCTGTTTTCCAAAAGCAAAAAGAACAAAAAGATTTTTTTTAAGATAAGGTATCCTGATGTGTTAAAAAGGATAACAGTTGAAAAATTTGCCTGAAATTATAAATGTGGAAACAATCAAGACTCTGCATGTATATGCTCAAGAAAAAATTAATTCTGAGATTCATATTTCCCTAACCTAAGTCTCTTTTATCTTGGGGTATGAATAAATTACTTGATGAACAGGTTTTGTTATAATTTCTCTAGGCTTTGGGTATATAGTTTAGGTTCCACATACTGTCATGCTAGCACACTACCTCTACCAAGTTTTTCAGATCATATATTTTGAAATTGTAAAGCCTGTCAGGATCCCTAGGATGTACTTTTTAGATGTTGCTCTCAGTTTCTAAATGGGGCTGGACTGAAACTTGCTTCTCCTTTTTTTTAATATAAAGTTTATGGAAGCTAATGTGAATAGCTGTGTTCTGAAGGGATTGCCTGTTCATTCCCATGCGCCACATTCTAATCAGGGAAACTGCCCACTGGAGATCTGGGGCACATGAGCTGTGAAGTACCTTGGGAATAGTAGTTCCAAGTAATAAACTTGGGGGAAGGTCTGAGAAGCAAATGTGGAGGGTAGCAGCTGGCTGTTAAATGGTGTGAAGTTCAGCTGCCTGGGGGTTCAGGAAAGGCTAGAGCCTACTGCTTGCATAACGGAATATATTCTTAATAGAGTAGTAAAGCAAGCTAGCAGAAATTATTCTGGTATCTGATGTCATACCATACCACGGTTCCCTTCCTGGGCCAGTTAGCTGTGTTGTTCACTAGAGTTTGCTGCCTTAATTTATTCCCAAAGCGTATTTCCAGTATACCAGCGTGCTGATGCATTAGCATTGCTTGTAGTGTTTGAATGCTGGTGATGTTCTGCATGCAGCTGCATGCGTTATTAAAAACTTCTAAGTGTTGCAGTTCTTAAGCTCAAGAAGGTACTTTGAAATTAGTCTAATACCTAACAAAGAGATACTAGCATAACAAGTGCTTGTAGAATTTGCTGCCACAAGCAACACTTAGTGAAGCAGAGTTTCACACAAGTGAAATCTGCTTTTGCAGCAAGAGTGAAAGGACAACAGCTGTAAACTGCGTGGGAGTTCTGCATTTTCTTGTCAAGTGTTTGGAATTAAATACCCTTTCTGACAGAACACAGATTTGATGACTGCTGTGTTTTAGAACTGGCTCTTGCAAATTGTTCCTTTCTCTATTTAAAAAACCCAACCAACACAACAGCAACTTAATATTTGGAAAATGAGCCACTGATATACACATGTATAGTTATTATATTCTTAATGGCTCTGCCTTTTCCCTTCTCCTTCCAATAGTAGAATATTATATTTTTTCTTCTACCGAGTCATGGGGTTTTGATAACTTGGTGGTAGTTAGATTTCATTCTGTTTGATCAGGCGGTACTTAAGCTATCTTTTAGGCTTTTGAGTTTGTCCAGTAATGCAACTTCAGTAACTTTTGAGTAACTTGGGAATCTTATCACAGGTGATGTTTACTTTCCCACCTACACTTTCCTGAGTGCCTGGCTTTGCAGTGCTCTGTGTAAGCACTGGACCCTCAGAAGTACAGGTAAAAGTTACGGGATCTCTACCTTTGAAAATGTAGTGTAGAAGAAAATTGCTCTTCAGTTGGAGGTGACTTAAAGTAATGAAAACTTTTTCTCAACCTTTAAGCTGAGTTCAAATGACACCATTCAACCCCCCTCAGTTACATTTCATAGGAGTAAACCTTTCAGATGTGCTGTGGTATTGTGATGGTGACAATGCAGAAGTGAAGACAATAATCTGTCTTAAAAAATACCTTGAATTCTCTGAGGCAAATGAAAGTATGGCTCTACGTGAAATCAGTTTAAAAAATCAGTAAAAGGCTTGTTAAATGAGAGCTCTCCAGTACTCCTGAAACTTTAAGACGTTGTTGTGCTATATCGGTTATTCTGCTGTAACACTTCTAAAACAACTTATGCTTTTGTGATTGATACTGCCCTTCTGAAAAGTGGTAGCTGTTGGCATGTTGCAAGTGTTTTCAGAGAGTACTCTTAGTTTTTATAGAAAATAATTCTTGAAAGACATCACAAATTATTCCCAACAGCTTTTATTTCCTCACAAATCTGCATTCAAACATGTACTGCAGGTTGCCCAAGGTCAGGATTTGACAGCAGTTAAGCTAACTGCAGAATAAACTTGGTGTTGGTAGTAGTGTTGTTAAAAGATCTTTATTACAGAGCCAGTTTGATACCTCTTCCATGGAGGTGGAGGAAAAATAAATGTGTAAATGGCATGTCCAGGTTGTTCAAGATGCTGGCTAAATTTCTGAAGTAGGTTACAGAGCCTGCCTGATGTCTGTTGGCAGTGTCAGTGTTTTATGTAGTAAGAAAGGGTAAAAAAAGAACTGAAGAAAATTTACAGCCAAGCTTTTCAACATTGTTAAATTTGGCCACCCTTTCCTAACTAGGGTAAGTTTACTGTATGTATGAAGCAAAGTGTTTCATACGGTATTTAAATTTTCTACTATAGGAAAAGCAGCTTTGTCCATATCCTTGGACAAAAGCTTTTTTATGGAAGGGAGAAGCGAGACTGTGCAAATGGCGAAGTACAAGTACGGGGTAAACACTGTCATCTTTGTGCATGTTTTACAAAGGGTCCCATTGTAAGAGCTTATTTCCGTTTTTTAAAATATTTCCCTCACTGTTGCAATCCTTCAATCAATTATAAACTTTCTTGTATTGCTACCAGCTTCCTACGTTCTCATGCAAGAGTTGTGCTGAGATGGTCGCGAGCACTACAGCAGCGTGACTGGGAAATCTGTAGAGTGTACAGGAAAAAGGGCTTTTCTGTCAGTTTCCTTTGACCCGTCACAGGATGGATGATGTTGGGAGGGTTGTCCCTGGTACTCGGAGACGCAGCCAACCTCTCCCCTCTGTCGCAGGCCAGGGTGTACCAGGGCTGGCTTCGAGAGTGCTCATGAGGTGATGGAAGAAGCCACCTCTTGCATTTTTGCAGTGGAATTTATTGAGTCCTTGTCTTGGTGACTAGGAAAATAATTTACGTCACTTCTCTTGGGCTGCTGAGGAAAGGGAATGCATTTAGTTTTAGAGGCTTTTTGCTACACATCTAGATTTTATTTTATTTAATAAAGCATTAGAAAATAATCAGATAAAGATTTCTATTTTCAGCAACTTTTGGCATTTTTTTGGGTGTGTTATGGGAGAGCTAAAGCAGAAGGCAACTGAAATGGCTGAAATAACACAGGCGCATTCTGGCAGAACACGATGTCCTATGTACTAAGGCTCTTTGTTTCATAATCTAGTTCCATAAACCAAAATATTAATAGAGGTATTTATATTAAAATGAACTGTATGTAAATATCTCCAGAAATAGAAGAAAGTAATAGCTCAGCCTGTAATTCACTGTAATTAAAATGCATAATTGACCAAATGATAGAATTAGTAGAAGTAAGTCAGATGCTTAATTTTAGTTTTCAATCTGATGTAAAATTACTGGCTAGCCATTTAAAAAAATTGTTTAATTTTTAAATGGGACATTTTAAACATGTAATTGTTTAATGGCCTTTACTAGGCAAATGTTTTTGAATGATTTGTACAAGATTATTTTAATTCTGTATTGCTTTGCAATTTTTTTAAATCACTTTAGAATCAACTGAATGTGGGAACTAAAGTGCCTTTAAATAATATTTGCACTGCTATAAATTCTCTGAAATGTATAGTCAACTATTAACAGTCTTATAACATTTACTAATATTTGCTGTCATCTTTATGTGTTCCTTAGACTTAGACAGTGAATTATCTGGTTAAGGTTGGGGAAGGTTAGTGTGTGTTTATAAATAAACAAATAAATTTGTTTGGGTTCCCATTTCAATTTAGTGTGCATTTAGTTAGTTTGCTGTCTTTACACTGAGGTAGGAGAGGGCTTGCAAAAATCGTGGATTTTTGGGTATTACACTAGGTTTTAAATGTGCCTGAGTAAGTCAGAAAGAAAGTAGGGTCCAGAACGTTTGTGAAAACATAAGCCAAGAGCAGAAAGAGGGAGGAGGAGATGAACTAATGATTCCAGCTGAAGCTGTCACTTTGTGAAGATGAAACTGTATTGTTTCTAAGATTTCCTTTATATCATTCCTGCTGAATAAAGCTGGTATTGAAGTCTCAGGCCTTCCTAAGAGGACAGTGGCAATTCCTTGGCAAGAAACACGGTTGTTGAGGGAACTGGGATGCTTCATTCCCTGTGTCAGGGTGCTGTGGGATGTGCTTTTTCTGCTTTCTTCAGCTTTCTGCCAGGAAGAACTGATATTCCCTCGTTTTCCTCCAGTACAATACTGTTCTTTTGCACAAGTGCAGACAATCTGTTGCTTGTAACGTCATAAAGAGCATTAAGATGAGATTTGCTTTTTATTTTATTTTTTATTTTTAGCAGCTAGTTTCAGCAATCTGAATGCTGCTTCTAACTGCAAGTTCCTAACGCTAAGAAAAGCTGCAGAGGCTTGACAACTAAAGCAATTTATTTGTAAAGGAGGGAGAAAAATCTCATGTTTTGCAGGCTGCCACTGCAGTTGTTCTTTAAGCAATTGTTACTTTCTAGTAGAAGTTTTTATCTTAGATTTAAATGCTGTATAAGGAAAAATGTAATTACCAATTTCAAGGAAGCTGTTATCTGTCTTAATTGCTGGCATCCTTGATGCAGTATGTTCTCATTGCATGAAAATAAATGAAAAGCATTTTCAGGTGGTGGACGTGGAAGAAGAGATCGCTAGCTGCTGTTTCTCCCACAGCTGCAGTCTCACCCTGTTGGAATGCACTGAATGTTTTGGGGGTTGGTTTTGTTTGTTTGTCTGTTTTTAATTTATTAAAGTTTGCTTTCATTTTGAACACTTATTCTGCCATCTGAGAAAAGCCATTTGTATAAGGTAACATTAAGGTAACCTCTCAGAAGCATTTTGGTATTGAAAAGTGCCTTGAGAAGTATAGTGAGTTTTCTTCTCATTGCCCTAAGTTCAAGTGTTCAGAGGCCTGATAGCGTATCTGCAGCCTTTGTTGAAAATATTGACTGGTCATTCATGAATGATTAACAGATTGTTTTATTTAAAGGCATGAACCTGCTTCCTACTGTGTTAGTATAAAAGCCATGTCCTGAAAAAGTCCCTTTGTGAAGAATGTGATGTGTTGATCCTGGAAACTTTGTCCTGCTTGTATGAAACTCTTCCTTACCGGTTTGCAAGGATTTTGTGCTAGCAGACTTTTCAGTGAGATTGAATTTATAAAATAAGAATTCCAAGGTATTAAAATACTCAGTGTTTTACTGAGCTCTGGGAGAGGTCCTTAGAGTCACAAAGTTGTCACAGTGCTTAACAGGCTGTAGACTTATCATTCAACTTGTAGCATCATGGAAGTATTTCTGCTTTTCTAGCTTTATCACTTTTCTAGCAAGAGCCCTCCACTGTTCTTTGCGGGAGAAAGCAGCGTGAAAAAGTCTGAAACCCATATCAAATAGCAAATGAATGTTGAAATATTTTGTGTATGAGGCATTCTGCGTGTGCGTGCATGGGCATGTTGAAGGACATGCTCTTGTGATTCTGATAGTGAGAAGACAAGGAGTCTCTTTTGGTAGATTTAATTCCATTGTTTATGAGTGTTCAGAGCTTGTCTGTGCAAAAGACAAGTGAAGGTCTAGCTGGAAGTCAGAGCTTGTTAATTTAAGTTTCTCATAGCTGTGTGTGCTTGATTTTGGGAAAACAGCCATGGACGTGGTCAGAAACTACTCTGATCTAGGTAATGTCTTATCTATTCAAATTCATATATTGGTCATGAGTAATGGAATTAGTAAACGAAGGGTATACAGTTAAATTAATTTGCTTTTTGCCTTGAAACTATTAAAGGTGTTTTCAGAACAGAGCCTGGAACTTTAAAACAGCCCTCTTAGAAGAAAAGGCAAGAGGGGTGCAGGGCTGGGGAGCTCTACAGGGACATCTGGTGGGACCTGTCTCTGCAGGACTGCTCTTCCCAGGCTGTGTGCAGAGCACTGACCTTCCTGCCAACACTGTTTTAAAAAGTACACTAAATTATATTTCAGGAAGCTTTGAGCTTTCTATAAGCTCTTTTATTCATGAATAAATGAGGACTTTTTCACAAAATTAGCCTTGATAAGTTTGGGTGCGTTTGAACTGAGCACTATGTAGACACGACATACCTTGTTGCGTGGCTTGAGGTATGAGGAAGTAGCATTGTATGCTGCATGGTTATTTAAAATAGTTCCTGATAAGAAAGACATACTTATGAGCCAAGCTACGTATTGTAGTTTGATGGCTTTGCATTTTTTTATGCTTCACTGAAAGCAATAACTTACCAGGTGCCTTTCAAAGATTGTGCCATTCTCCATGAAAAATCTGTCAGAGAGAGCAACAGGGAAGATAGCTGGGAGCTTGGTTGGCAGGACAGTTAGCTGTCATGTTTGTTGTTTGGGACAAAACTTCTGGCTTTCCCTGGACAACCAGATTTTGGCAGTACTAAGCATTCAGAAGAAACTCCCTCATTATGCTTTCACATCATGTTAATGTGTTAACGTTAACTGGTATGCTGCCTGAGCTATGTGGCAGTATCTTGGCTGCCAACTCCTGGTATTGGCTTTGCACATACATGTCCTGCAGCTTCATCTGGAGCTGTTCTGGTTCTAATGCTGAACCCATCGGAAACCTCAGGGTGAAACCTCTGGGCCATGTTCCTATGTGTTGCTTGAGAAAATGTTTCAAAAACTATCAAACATTCTGTGTCATAGGCTTTCTAGTTGGAAAACACTTTAATTAATGCACTGAAGTGTTATTTTAATAATGGCACTTCATTGTCTTAATTAAAACAAAAAGGCAACTGGCAAGTGCAGGCCAGACAGCAAAGCCACCTTGCTGTCTTGTGTAGAAGAACAGTTTTAGGAAGACGTGGAACATGTTGCGGTGTGCAAGCCACTGCACCGGCCTGCTGCTGTGGCAGGCAGGCTTGATGCTGCTGCTTTTGCCACTTCCTTGAAATAGAGGAAGAACCTGAAGGTTCGTGCGTTCCCCGGTGCAGGTGTGTCGTGGCTTCAGATGACAAGCCGTGTGGGTGGTGTAATGGCAGGATGGCTTACGTGGGGAATGCAGCTCTGTGGGCTGACGGGGGAAACAAATGCAGGAACTGTGGTGTGAATGAGGAGACCACAAGATAACTCTCCCAGTGTGCTGGGAAATTGATGTTCATCCTTGAAGACAGAGGGATGATGCTTTGTTCGTAGTGGCCTTTATGCTGTTGAAGCTCTCAAGAGCAACTCTACCAAAGGCAGCTGTTCTACACACCGCCTCCTCAAGAAAACCCCTCAGCCCCACAGTACAGGGGAGGACTTGGATAGTAGAAAAATAGTCTTTTACTGCTTGTTAAGTTTTGTAATGGTCTTTTTTTCCTGTGAATGGGTAGAGGACAATACTAGCTGGTTTTGACACAGATTTTTTTCCTCTGCTGCATTTTTTCCCCGTGTGGTTTGCCTTAAAAATACTGTACTTACTGTATCTAGTAAACTATGTTTTCTCTTTTAAAGTTGCACAAAACAAGTCCATTCCTGTTTTAATCTCACTAAGTTCCTCTCTAGCTGTTTCCCCTTTTGGTTGTGGATATTGCCTATATTTGGCTCTAGCTATGGTGCAATCAGTTTATAACTGATTGTGTGGTACCATATGCTGTCTGGTCTGAGCAAACCCTGATAATTTATGATTAGATGTGGCCTAGATTAGTAATTTACTATTTTAATGTTTAAAAGTACACCATAAAAGATCTCAACAAGAGCACAAGGACTTGCCTGCAGAAAAGCTGCTGAATTAAAACCAAGCAGGAGGAGGGGATGGTATAAATCATATAGTTCCTTTCTTTAGTGTGCCTAAATAATGTGCCCTAAACTACAGAGATGGCAGCACATTACCAGGGAGTGATTCAATTTGGTTTAATAACAAGCTCCTTTTACAATCTCATAATCATAGCTCTTGTGAAAGCACATGCATGGTGTGTTTTACATACATATAGTACACTTAAAAATTTGAACATCTGAAAGTTTATTTCTCTCCTAAAGTAGTAGCTTATTTGAAAGTAGTCATGGTTTCAGTGGGGGTGCCATGGACTTCTAACGATGCTTTCTGTTGACCTTCATGTTAGCCAACTACTAATGAGATACTATTGTTAGTGTTTTCTTTTCTTATAGGTATTTGTTGTTCTACTTGTGTGCATGTGTATAAATAAAATTAGGTGGATCAGAGTCTCCACTTAATTTCTGTAAGAAGAAAATGGTAATCAGAACACTTGGTGATATTGCCTAAAATAATTTAAAATAAGCATCTGTTTGGAAGGTCATACAGGTAAATCCAGAGTTTCTTTGTCATGACATTGTACTTGTCTTTCCAAATTGAACTGCTGATTAACATGCACCATCATCAGCTCTGGATCACCCAACATAAGAAGGACACAGAGCTTTTGGAGCAAGTCCTGAGGAGGCCGTGGAGATGATCAGAGGGCTGGAGCACCTCTCCTGTGAGGACAGGCTGAAAGAGCTGGGCTTGTTCAGCCTGGAGATGAGAGGGGTCTGGAGAGACCTTATTGCAGCCATCCAGTACCTGAAGGGAGCCTACAGGAAAGATGGAGAGGGACAGGGAGTGTAGTGACAGGATACAGGGTAATGGCCTTAAGCTGGAGGAGGGTAGATTTAGATGAAATATTGGGAAGAAATTCTTTTGTGTGAGGATGGTGAGGCCCTGGCACAGGCTGCCCATAGAAGCTGTGGCTGCCTCCTCCCTGGCAGTGTTCAAGGACAGGCTGGATGGGGCTTTGGGCAACCTGAGCCTAGTGGAGGGTGTCCCTGCCCGTGGCAGGAGGTTGGGACTAAATAAGCTTTAAGGTCCCTTTCAACTCAAACTTCTAGGATTCTGTGATCTGTATTAGCAGGGGGCAAGGTTGGGGAACTGTCTTTGCCTAACAAGCAGCATCTTTTACAAATGCTATGTTTTGTCTTAAACAAGATCCCATTACCTCAGCAATGCTTGAACTGTAAAGCTGAAGTTTTTCAACACGGCAAGCATATAATTATTTTGATGATGATTCCAGTGTATTTCAAATCCACTGTAAAACATAATTATTAGCTGTCATCTGGAGAAATGCTCCAGTATTAAATAAATATAGCTTGTGATACCCACCTTATAGCTAACCTATGTTTTCATACCCCAGCATCCTTTGTGCTTTTGTACTTGATAGCTAAAAAGGGAGTTTGTTGGTTTGTTTTACTACTGTAATATGTTCTGATTTGTAACGGAGCATTCTAAAATTCATTTGCTCTTTAACAATACATTTCTTCTCTCAATAGCCAACTACTCCACCAAGCCAAGGGAGGCCTGATTCACCAGTTTATGCTAATTTACAAGAACTGAAAATATCTCAGTCTGCACTTCCACCACTACCTACAAGTGCTCCAGTCCAAATAAATGGGGAATGGGAAACCCATAAAGATACCACAGGACGCTGTTATTACTACAACAGAGGATCACAGGAACGAACCTGGAAACCTCCACGGTGGGCCCGAGATGCAAGCATTAATAAAGGGGATTCCCAGAGCCATGCAGATCATGAGGTAGTTCCTTCTGAGATCACAGGCAATGAGATTGTAATGCATATGAATGCTGTTTTCCTATGGAACTTGGTATTGCTGAGGTTTGAGGTGTCACTGAGTGTCTTCATTTGTCTTTTTGGTTGTGTGTCTTGGTATGAAGTAGTAAACAATTTAGCTCTTCGGTACTTCTGAGTACAAGGATGCTTATGTAAAGCTGGGTATAAGAGTAGTAAGTTGTAAAAATGCCTCGACAGGTATTGCAAGTTTTCTTGTAAAGGTAAGGGAAAGCCAGATGTATTTTTATATTAATAAAGCTATAAATGACAGTAGAATAAGACAGCCATCATAACTTCTCTGACACGGAGTGCGTTCTCTTCCCCATAGCACTTTTTTGGGAGAGAAGCTGGGGAAAGGAAGGGGAGTGTGACAGCACTTCTAGAAGCAGTATTTATGGGGATGCTTTGAAAAAGACAAGGGACATTATGTATTTTTATCAATACCAATTAAATATGCAGTAAAACAAAGGCAGGGGATGTACAGGTGTTTGCTACTGCTTGGCTATTGCTGTGGCAATAAACTTAAGTATGAGATGTTTTTCTTAGAGAGGAAAGTATTTTTGCAGGCAGCTACTGAGATGGATTTAGAGATGAAGATGGATGTAGAGAACTCTTGGTTCAAAACCAGATGTAACGGAGTTCTACAGGACTTTCTACCTTGATCAAAAATACTTGAAGCATCTATGAGATGAAAGTATATTGAATTTTATTTTTGTACTTAGTTTTAGACTTTAATTTTCATGAATTCTTAGAGGTGGCATGATCATAGTGAATATAAAAAGCAAGTCTAGCTGGGTAACTTGTTGCAACATTTAACGGTTCCTTACAAGATCTGACTTCATAGATTCCTGTCTTGTACAGCTGTAGAACAAACTAGTAGAAAGGGCAGTTAAAGGAGTGTTATCAAATTGTGTTAACTTTGCCAAAATCCTTCATTCTGTGAATGATATCATAGAATCATAGGTGAGAACATTAAAATGACCATGCTAGAAGCTCTGCCTAGCCAAGTGTCGAGGTCCAAGGGTAGCAAATGCTGATGGGAGTGGGGCTGGAATCCACCTCAGTTTTTGGCAGTGAGCCATAAGAGCTTTTGACTAGGTTACATTTGGGCCATAAAAATGTTCTTAAGGTATATCAGTGGATTTTAAAAATTATGCTAAACTTTGGCTTTTGCAAAACATTTTGGCAAAGCTTTGCTTCAGACCTTGCTTAAGAGAGCTGGAGCTTACCATGAAGTTATTTATGCTAAAAGACGATTTGGGCTTCTGTTTGAGGTGCAGATACATTCTGTGGAGCCAGGTGCTAGGGAGAGCCAGGCAGTGTATGAGTTTATCTGAACTGCAGTGTTTCAGATAAAGCAAAGGAGTTGTTGGAAAATGGATATAACTATTTAAATACGCTTAAAATATGCTCTTAGGTTTCCTGGTTGGAAAAAAAAAAAAAAAGCAAGCAAGCATTTATCAAGAAATCTATGTATTTCGGTTTTATATACCCTTTCCAGATATGTGGATTTCCTTCTGAGCCTATTAAAATGTTTAGTTTTGAAACTGAAGACTGCTCAGAAACTTTATGTTGCTGGAAGCTGTGTCACGCTTCTGGGACAGTAGATCCAGAAACAGGAAAGGAGGGAAAAAGGGACCCTGTCCCTATCAGCCCATGACATCCATAAGCATTTAAACAGTCACATTTTCTTGCCATGGGCTAGTGGCAGCAACAGGCTGTCACTTTGGTACCTCTGTCAGTGTCGTATTGATTTCTTACTGGCTGTCCTGGCTGTCCTTTTTGCTGGATGACTGGTGTCTTGGTAAGGTGATTGCTTTTTTGAGCAGTAGCCCTCCTTGTAGTAAGTGTGACTGGTTTTCTGTTGTCATCATTCTTCCTTCTTTTCATAGAAGGTTTCCAAGAATTCTTTCTCCCCTCCTTCCCCCCCGTTATGACTCTTACTTGTATCTTTGCACTACAACTTCACTACACAGCTGCATGTTCAGAAAGCTTAATTCAAAAAAAGTTTCTATCATAACTTATTTCAGCTTGGTTCTTCTGTTTTTGTGATGCTTGAGGTGTCGCAGATCGGCCTTCAGACAGTTGTCCGACTTTCAGTCTTTGTAAGACCAATGGATCGTGCAGGTTTTTGAATAATTTATAACTAGGTGTTTTTATTTCCAGTAGCACAAGCTACTGCAGTAATTTGTGTCCTCTCTGATGAGGCTATCAGAAGCTTGAATGTAGGGAGATACATGTTGTGAGGTCATGTCAATGTGCTTTCCAGCAGTCATATATTGATTTTGAAGTTGTTTTTTTTTACTTAGTTTTCCACTTCCCTTCCCCTTTTTTTTTCCTGTTCGGCATTTGGGAGTGTACTTCACGCTCTGCTGTTCATGTTCACCTTTTCATTTATGACCTCTGAGTACTTAAACTGAGATACTTAGAGTAAAGGTTAAAATCCGAGCCTAAGCTGCAGTAATATGTAGGACGTCCTAAATTGTGTCTGATTATGAAGACTTAGTGCAAATACGTCTTAATAATTAGTAAAACCAGATTTGATTTACTAGAATGAAGTTAAATTAGCTTTTACACACTAATTTGACTTATGCCCATTCCCTTTAGATTTAGTAATAAAAAAGCATATGCAGGTTTAAAAGCTAGTCTTATCTCTATTGATTTGTCCTCAGAGGAGCTTGGGTCGTGTTAGATAGCAAAATGGCAATGTGATGTAAAAATGAGAACCATAAATGATCATATGTTCTAATATACGTGTAATGTAACGTGTGATGGTCTGAGAACTTTGTGATTGGGAGATGGAATTTTATTGAATAGTTAACAATAGGGTAAAATTTTACCTACCTTTTCAAAGAAGTTGGTAACAGGTACGGCACAAAGAAAGCAGTTGTAGGGTACTACAGTTATTTGGATGGGATGAAGGGAAGCAGTGAGGTGCTATCAACAGGGCTAGGAAAGTCTGTAATATTTTGGAATTACAAAATTACCAAGTTACTACCTCTGATAAATATCTCTGAGGAAGGAGAATCAAGAGTTACTGGGGGAAATTTATCAGATAGTAAAGTGATTTAATTAAGGTGGACTGTAAAAGGGATGAGATGTCTTCGTATCAGAGAAAGGCAAACCTCCAGGACCTACCTAGGAGTCCATAATGGGAAGTAGAGACCAACAAATGAACAAACAACCAAGCTGTAGAAAGGCAACAGGATTTCATTTACATTGAAAACCACATTTAAAACGTGGCCAAGATGGAATTTTGTTCACTGTTTTTTTAAAAAAAAACAGGATAATAAAAGTGTGCTAGCTTCTTTAATTAGAGGGTATTCTTTCTTACTGGTTTGATTTTTAGAAGTAGTAGTAATTTTCATAACTAGAGTGGTTAAGTGATAGAAGAGGCTGATAACTTCCTCTTTTCTATTAAATGCATGATGATGAACTGGTCTCTGCCCTCAAGAATTTTCCGTGTACATGGAAAAAAGCCAAGAAAGACAGCAGAAGTGAGGGTGTGGGGGAACCTTTTCAGCAGTTCCCTGTTAGTGTCATAGCAAAAGTTCTTAGAAGGTGTGAGGTTGGGCAGCTGTCTGCTTGAGACAGCTTTATTTAAATGTGGGGTGGTATAGTTAGGAGAGAAAGCATGGATGGTATGTAATAGGCATATAGGCAATTAATACTGAAAATGTGTTGACAGCTCAAGTGCAAGTTGCTGAAGGTGGTTTGGCCAGTGTCCTCTAAGCTGTGATGATACAGCTTTAGTGGTTGTTGCTACTAGCTGAGGAGCAAGGAATGCTTTGGCTTAGTCAGTTTGATAATGGTTCAGGAATCTCTTAAGTTTAGGCCTGCAAAAGTACATGGCATTAGTTAAGCCATGAAGCATCGAGACTGTCATGATATGGGCACCTTACAGACCCATAAACAGCCACCCTTACAGAACAGCAGTGGTTTTACTAGGAGCCCTTTAATTTTTAAATCTTCTCTTTAGTTTTACATGTGCACAGCATTTCCTCGGTATCAGGAGTTGCTTGGAAGAGGCAAATACAAGTGCATTATGCTATTAGGTCATAGTTCCTGTAGTAATAATAAAAATGTCCAAAGTCTACTACTTAGAAATTGTGTCAATGTGCTTAATATTTAACCACTAAAACATAATGAAACACTTAAATACTTGTATGCAGCATAGCTATCATATAAAACAGTAGTTCAGATAGGGCCAATAGCACTCTTACCAACTCCTGAGTCTTCATTCTTCAGGTGTAACAATGGGACTGAAGGCTTTTTGGTTTTTTCCCTTTCTCCAGTGGTTAGAAATCAGCGCTTCAGAATTGCACACTGCTCCACATAAGAGAGGCAGCACTGCCACAGTTTGCATGTTCACATTCTATAGAGGATGCTTTTTTTTAATTAATGACCTGAACATGTCCCATGGGTTTTGCCTTGCTTGGTGAGCTGACTTGTGTCACTGTAGGGAGCTTGTGTCACACAAGTGGCAATCATTTGGAAACATCACTGAACACATAGTCTCTGAACCACTGACTCTTAAAATCCAACAAGTTTCTGATGTCTGCATTTTTTTGGGTAAGATTTAAGTTTTTCAGGAGAGGTTTTTTTTGTAGTTTAAAATTTAAATTCTGCCTTTCTCCTGCTTTGTAGCTTGCCTCAACACCCTTACATTATTCAACCGTAGTCAATATTTAACTATCAGCATTTCTGAATAACAGGATGTGCTCTTAAGTGTTATGTCTCCTAATAGCCAAGCATCCAAGATTGTCTGAAAGCAAATCTTCACTGCATTCCTGAGTGCATGACTGAGGCACAGAGATACTGTGGTAGGAAATGAATGCAGGGAGGAGATTTTTCTTTAATGCATGGAATGGGTGCTTTGAATAATACTACAATACCTTGGTAAGATGAACAAGGTGTATAAGGGAACATTAATCGTTTGATGCATGTGTGCAAAATCTACCTCCCCGCCTTTTTCTCTTACTTTATATGCCAAATGTATTCCTTAAATTCTAATTCACTTCTGCCTTCAGAGCATAATTGTACACCTTAGCGAGCTGTGCCTGGTAGAAAGCCTTTCCTTTGCATTGCTCATTGTCACACTCATCAGTGTTGGAAGGAGGAGAATGGAAATTCCTACTGCTTTAGGATGCACTGCACAGATGCTATAAAGTGCTGGGACCTACAGAGGTGCAACTGGAGTTCCAAGCTGTCCTTACTGATTATTGTGTTTCCAGATGGTACTATTTGGGAAGGGAAAAAAAGGATTTAGGTATGAAAGCTGGGATGATGCCAGAAAATCAAAGTCGTAGGTCTCCCGGTTTTTTTGAGGCAATGTAGATTGCTAAAGCTAATTCTCTTCATTGTTCAGTAATGTAAATTTGTGGGAATAAAATTTGGATTGACAAAAAACCTGGGGTTTAAATTTGAGTAGCTGAAATCTGGTACAGTAGAATAAAAAAAAATTTTATCAGCATAAGCCAGGATTTCTGAGAATACTTTGAAATGCCTAGCAATTATCAAATATTTCTGTACTGTAGAAATACATCTCTTATTCTCTGATGTAAGATAAAAAAATGTGAACTCCCTGAGTTTATTACTATTCTCTTTCTAGTCAAATAATCTTTGATCTTTCAGATTTGAAAGCACTTTCATTCTCAAAACTGCCTTGTATGTTTCTGACTACTTGTAGCATCTTTCATCAGAAGAAAACGACCACAGTTCTTGTTACAGCCAGTCAGATAGTCAGTATGGTTCTCCTCCAAAGGGTTGGTCAGAAGAGTTGGATGAACATGGTCAAACCTTATATACCAATGACTATACTAACGAAAAGGTACTTTTTCCTTCTTCTCGTCATGTGTTCTACATCTTTTCCACTAATCCACTGTTAGAAGTGTGCATTTCATTTCAAGACATGAAAAGCATATCTCAAGCTGCATCTCCTTTTGTTTTTTAAACATGCACGAACTCTAGCAACCAAACTGACCTTTTTTTTTTTAAATGTATGTTCTATACTATTTGGAAAAGTTTTCTTACTTCCAGTTGGGCATTAGATTATATCAAATGAATATATCATGTATGATTTTTTAAAATCCTGCCTTCCCCCACCCTCTTGGTTACACTTCAGGAATGAACTTCCTACCAGTGTCATGTTTTCCTTTCTGTCTTTTAAGAGCTGTTCTTTCCTATATAGGCCTTCCAGTTATGCTGGTTTTGAACTGAAAATAATGCTGCTTTATCAGTGTCATCCTTTACTACACTTTCAGCACACAGTTGTAGGCAAACTTCTTAACTGAACTACAGCTATATCAGCAGATTTATATTCTAATTATCTCATTGCTACAAGACAACAACAATGTCAGTTTTGGAATTTTATCCTGATTAATCTGTTTCTGTTAAACATCTGTAGAGCACTTACCAGTGTTTTGACAAATATGAAACCTTTTTTTTTTTTAAATTACATTGGGATTAATAGAAAACAGTGTTCCCTATCACAGTTTATTGGAAGGCAAGCTTGTGAAACCTGCTTGACCCAAGAGCATTGCTGTGAGTGTTTCTGTGCCTATTTCTGTGCAATCCTCTTGTAGACTTTTGTGCATGACAGTTCTTTTCCTTTCTGCATAACTAGTCACAGTTGTCACAGTTTTTACCTCTTTGATTGTGGGAGTTGTTATAGAGGTTGCAGAAAATATATTGTCATCTTCATGATTTATTTAGAACTGCATCTCATCTTCCTGCTGATGTTTTAAAAATGGAGTTTATTCAATGAGTGCAGTTATCTCTTACATTATCAGCAGATGCTGGTTGAGCTTCTTGTAATTCTGTAATTTTCCATGTAAAATCCTCACACAGATCTGATGCAAAGATTGTGCTTCCTTAAACTGGCATCGTGATGTTGGTAAGAGTGAGATATTCTGTCTTCAAAAGTACCAGTTTACTGCAGTATCTTGTGTGATATTACAGGACTATTTACTGAGGAGTTACAGAGGGAAAAAATATTAGTGAACCCAGTACAGGAAGCTGAAAACTGTGTTGCTCTCGTTGCTAACGAACCACAGTTAGTTAATGAGGTTGTGCACTAGACACTGCTGAAGTAGATGGCACTTTATTAAAAATTAACTTTAAATGCCAAGTATCAGACATATACTGTGTTATGACTGTCACTCTGATTACGTTTCCTATCATCACATTTCTTTCTACAGTGGATAAAACACGCAGATGAACAAGGCAGACCATACTACTACAGTGCTGATGGTTCCCGATCAGAGTGGGAGTTACCTAAGGTGAGTGACCTAAAAAAGAAACTTGACGACATGGTGCTTTCCTTTTCTCCTCAGTAAATGATCTGTGGGGCCTTTAATGGGATTTACTTACAACAAGAGGACTTTATGTACTGCAGTTGGTTGTTTCTTGCATTTTTTGTGGAATTTCTGATTGTGAAGAAAATATACTCAAGGACATGAAAAATGGATGTATGTAACTATTCAGATGTCAGAGAAGATCTTGTATCTTTACTGAACTGAGCTTTTCATGCAAGGCTGCAGAATAGTATCTCTGATTTTGGTGTTGTAAGGAAACAAAAGAACTTTAACTACAAAATGTTCCTGAAAAACTCCAGTCTATTTTTAGTACCCTCCAAAATGCTTATATAGGCAGGTGTTGAAAAACAACTTCCAGCAGAATTTTGTGGTGTTTTTGAACACAGTTTCATCAGAAGTTTTTGTTTGTATTTATAAATTTTGTAATGAAAACAGGAATCTGTAGGAAAGTGACAGAGCTAGGGACACATGATTAAGATGTACTTAATACTATTTAATTCTTATTTTCACTTTGAAAAACTATAGGACATTTGTCATGATGATCTAATTGTATACATCTTTTCTGCTGTTAGGGTGCTTGTTCAAATCCTACATAATAAGGTGACCATTAAGGAAAGAAAGTTTCACCCAGTTGTGTGTACACATATATGAAAGAGCACATTTCTCAATTACTGCTCAATTATAGTAAATGAAAAAATGTGTGTCCAAAGTCACTTCCACTTAACAAGGAGCACCTTTAATAGGTTGTGCTTTCATAATATTTGTGCAAAAATATTTACCTAGAAATTTATGAATGAAGCTATATGCTAGATTGTTTTGTTACATCAGTGAAAGGGCTTGTGTCTGAATCACCAAAAAGCTGTGTTAGCTTTGTGAATGCTCCTGTCTTGGTCTGATGTGTTAAATAAATTTTATAACCTCAACCTAACAATATAAATAGCTACAGATCAGCAGGTTTGACCAGAAGCAGTTGTTAGTTCAGGATGTGTAATTGAAGATAACATTGGGGAATAATGTCTTTGGTACTTCATTCTGACCATTTGGCAATTCAGGGAGCTTTGACTCTGAAGAAGTTGCTTTCCACTAAAATGGATTTGGTTTGGATTTTAACTAAGCAGCAAATTAAATTGGCTTTAATCCAACTGCAGCAAGTCACAAAGACAATCCAGAACTGTTATCCGAGGCATATAAGCATGAAGGGACAGGGTCTAGTATTTGTGTGTTAGCACATGGTAGTCCAGTGGCTCTAAACAAGCCACCTGAACCCTGTGGTATTCACAGCTACCTACAGACTGAAACATTGACTGTTTCACTTTGTGATAGAATATTTTGTAGTCCTTGCTTATATGAACATATTGCTGATACAACTTTTCCTTGAAAGTTACTTACCATGAGCCATTTGGTCAGAACATACCCTTTAATTCCTTCTTGAAACTAGTAAATCTTGGGTGGTGGCAAATAAAAGGCTAACAGAAGTAAATGAGCATTTGACTCTTGTATTCATGATCCAAGATCCCATGTATTTTCAGAAACCATTAGCTTTTAACTTCGAATACTGTGGAATAGATGAAATATTTCAGCAAAGTTTTAGCTCATTTATGTAACCCTGTATCTGGAGAACATAGAGCAGAGATGTTACACTTGTGAGTAATTGAAGCATGGTTGAAGAAAGATTAGGCTCTTGAAAATCCTACTGAAACTGGTTCCAAAAGCACTGAGGAACAAATGAATTGGAAAAATGACAGAGACTGCAGAACTGCTCTGAAGAAAAGTCTCATGAGGGGTGAGAGAAATCTGTAGCAAAGACTTTGTCATTATAGCTCTCGCTTAAATGAAAATTAGGTTAGTTGGAAAAAACCCTACTTTTGGTCAGGTTTTTCCTAGTGTGTTTAGGTCAAATATCGCCTTCCAAAATGTACTGTGAAAGAAAGTGGTGGAATAATATAGTCATGTAGTGCTGTTAAACCAGAATAAGTAAAAACTCTTTTCGCTAGATGGTTCCTAATAATCTGGACTAAAAATTGTCTGGAGGCTTCTGGCTATGGCACATTTGTTGAGCTAATACTGCAACAATCAAAATCCTCACTGTTACAGTGTTAACTGCAAATGTGAAAGTGCTCAAGAATAACACTTTCAGCATTCTTGTACATGTATTTAAACATTGTGAAGGTAGATCCTTGGGGGGCAGGGCCAGTTACAAAACAAATTACTTTAGACAGTGTTGTAGAAAGCCTTCTAGTCATGTATATTTAAATAACATCTAGGAGTAGCTGAATGCCCCTGGCTAAACGTGATGGCTTAGATAGTAGTTCTGACAACTGCTGAAAAGTCTATTAAGGCTCACCATGAGTGTGACCCAGCTTTTTTACAGAGGAAGAGAAGAACATACCAAATTATTCTTTAAAATGAATAATAATATTTAACTATAATTTCTACTACATCTTGAAAAATCTTTTACATTTTCTCCTAAGCCTCTGTATTCTGTTGCGTTCAACTGTTAGTCCTTGCCAATTGTTAAACCCCAAAACCAAGAAAATAGAAGTTTATTCTTGTATAGATCACTGTGATAAAATATGTTTATTTCCCTTGTAGTAAATGTAGTAAATCATGTCAAAAGATGGTTTCTAATTTGAGTTTAATATTTTAAGCAAATGGGAAATCTGTATTAAGGCGTCATAGTAAGTGAAGTTGATCTCAGGAGTGAAAACTTTCTAAAGTTTCTAAAGGGGAAAAAAAGTGAGGAAAACTATATAATAAATACTGAATAAGTAGCTCAAAGGGGAGGTAGAGAGTCCAACCTTATAAAATTAAAGACCCCTCAGACTTTTCAAATGGATTTCTAGGCTGATATTTCTGACATAAAAGCAGGATGATTGGCCATCCTCTGACTGAGCTCTCTGATCCAAGGGTAGACGTTGAAAGAAAATGCATGTGCTATAAGCCTCTGGAGTGAACTCGGGTTTAGTGTTAATATTTGCTAACTGTGATACTGCAGATGCACTTTCTCTCTTCAGAAGTTCCTGCAGCATTAGCTCCCCTCACTGTATCTACAGAAGAAGTGCAGAGTAGCTTCATTTTTGGCAGTCTTATTAGACTAGCAGTCTGTGAATTCGCTTCGTAAGATGCAGACGTTGACTATGAGCTCAGGGGACTCAATTCTGATACTCAGGTGAGCAATTTTCCTGCTGGAGACCTGAATGCCACCAAACAGAGCGTGCTATTTGCAAAATGACAATAAAACACAATGCAGGTAATACCCAGAAGATAAAATGGAAGCAAACGGTGAACAAAAATAAAGATGAGAATGTGTAAATAGGGCCTGGTTGTTCTACAGTAAATTTATCTTGTTCTGAGCTGTGCTGGTTTGAGGTAACATACTGTGTGTGTTGGCATGTGAGTCTACTCTAAGTCATTCCACTAAACAGTAACAGACCTGAACAGGCTGGAGAGCTGGGCAGTAAGAAACCAGATGAGGTTTAACAAAAGCAAGTGTAAAGTCTTGCACCTGGGAAGGAACAACCGTTTCTATCAGTACAGGCTGGGGGATGACCTGCTGGAGAAGAGCTCTGTGGAGAAGGACCTGGGGGTCCTGGTGGATGACAGGTTGGCCATGAGCCAGCAGTGTGCCTCGGTGGCTAAGAGAGCCAATGGGATCCTGGGGTGCATCCGGAGGAGTGTAGCCAGCAGGTCAAGGGAGGTGATCCTCCCGCTCTACTCTGCCCTGGTCAGGCCCCACCTGGAGTATTGTGTCCAGTTCTGGGCTCCCTGGTATAAAAAGGACAGGGATCTCCTGGAGAGAGTCCAGAGAAGGGCTACGAAGATGATAAAGGGCCTGGAGCATCTCCCCTATGAGGAAAGGCTGAGAAGATTGGGACTGTTCAGCCTTGAGAAGAGAAGACTAAGGGGGGACCTAATTAATGTTTACAATTATCTTAAGCAAGGGATGCAGGGGAATCAGCCAGCCCCTTTTCAGTGGTCTGTGGAGACAGGACAAGGGGCAATGGCTGCAAGTTGGAGCATAGGAAGTTCCGCACCAACATGCGGAGAAACTTTTTCACAGTGAGGGTGACGGAGCACTGGAATAGGCTGCCCAGGGAGGTGGTGGAGTCTCCTTCTCTGGAGATATTCAAGACCCGTCTGGATGCCTATCTCAGTGAAATGTCCTAGGGAGCCTGCTTCGGCAGGGGGGTTGGACCCGATGATCTCTCGAGGTCCCTTCCAACCCCTACAATTCTATGATTCTATGATTTGTAATATTGAATCATCCTCACGTTCTTGTCATAAAATTTGGGATTTCTTGGTGAATGTTGAGACAGTTTCAGCTGATGTAAGAGTCTAGATGTTTTTCAAGGACAGAAGTGTAAGTGATATGACAAACCTGAGAGAAGTAGAAGGCGGCAGTCAGATTTTTTTTTTTCCTCTTCCCTCTTTAATGTGTATACTTGTACCCAAGAGGCCTGGTCCTGTCTTCTTCATTTGTCCTGTGTTTGGTGGTTCCCACCTCCTTTGTCTCAAATAAGATGAGAAGGAGGAAGAGTTTCCTCAGCTTTCGCTCAGCAGGATCTGCAGCACGTCAGTGTTGACTTGGAGCTCTTCTTCAAAGACAGCAGTCATAGTGATGCTGAGGATTAGAACGTGAAGCAGTGGACATCCAAAGTGAGTTATCCAGGGGTGTCTGTCAGCCACCTGTGTATTTGAGAGCAAGCTGCTTGTCCTGGTGGTCTCCCTATTCTGTGTGGGTTCTGTTCCTGCAGTGTGCCTGACACCTCCAGCTGCTGCCACCCAGATCTCCTATGGCAGAGGAAGGGGAATCTTCTTTCTCTAGAGATAGAAAGGGAACAAAGTCCATAAAATGCCAAAAATTATTATTTATGTAGGTTTTTAAAAAGTGTTACTGATTTAGTCGATAAGATAAGCAAAAGCTGTAGCATAGGTGGTATGTCCACTACAGCACCACAAAACTTTACTCAGAGGCTAATGACAGAAGTAGCATTGAAGAGTGGTTTTGTTCTGAGGCAACATTTAAACATTAAAAAAAGAATCTTCATACAGTCTATTGGGGCAACTGTAAATGGGAACTAGGATAGGAGCATTTTTAAATGTTGCTATTTTGATCTCTGATTGCAAGAAGGTAAATTGCTCAACTTCGGGTCTTTACAAACTTTCACTATGTGTTGCATCCCACTCTCTTCTCCCTTCACCCACCCAGTTCCTTTCATCTGCCTGAGGATGTTGTTAAAGCAAACCAAGAAGAATCGTTTTTCTGTTTCTTAAAGCTGACAGATCTGTGTCATCCCCAAAAGAATGGGGACAACTGCTACAAATAACTCAGTGGTACATTTATTTCAGTCACAGTTAGGCTAGGACAGAGCCTTCAGCCATGTGGCGACATTATCAGGTTAAAATTAAATACAAATCACTCAGCCAGTTGAGAGGGTTAGAAAATTTTATACTAAGGCAAATAAAGCTTTGAAGTAGCTGATGAAAGCATGGAACAAATTCAGGAATGAAAATAAACCTGTGTGACCTAAATTTGCGCCACTGGTGTCCTTACCACATGCCAAATGCTGTTACAAGAAGTCTTACTGGGTGCGTGCAATCAGAGTAGGAACAACTTGCTTGTGCCTTCCCTTCCTGATAGGAGATGTTCTCAGTGAAATAGGGAACAAAGTGACGTGCCAGAGGGGTTAATGTAATGGGACAAATTTGAGTTTATGGAGGATTTTCAAGGAGTAGTAATGTTTATATTTGGAGTAATCTTGAATGAGTCCATTTATTGCAAAGTATGATCTTTGCCTGGTCTGTCCTAAGAATTACACCAAGGCTTAGGCATAGAAAGCCTGCTTAGAGTTATGTTAAAAATAGGATTTTGTCTGAGGGAAGAGCCCAACCTAGCTGCTTATCATTGCTGCTAATAACGGTGGGAAGTAGCATTGTAAATGGCTGTAGGAGTAGTAGAGGCAGCAGCTGCCCCTCTAGAGTAGTCCTCTAGAGCTTCACTAAGTGAATCTGACCTGAAACTGTTCTGCAAGGCTTCTTGAACTTAGAAGGGTCAGGTGGTGGCAGACCCAAAGAGCAGCAGGGCTGGTGGTGTCTGACCTGGCCAGGCTGCTAGCTCTGGGTGCAGCTCTGGCTGTACCTGATCCAGGGGGCGACTGGTTCAGTTGAATAGTGCAGAGTCTGAAATAGGATCTGTATCTCACTGTGATTCTCTTTGGAGATCACACATCAGTGTTAAAAGTGGAGGCCTGCCTTGAGCACAGAAATATATAAGCTTTTTTCTTCCCTACTCACCCAATAGTGTGTTCTACTATTTGTAGTGAATAAAACAAACAAAACCAACCAACCAAAAAACACCTGAGCAAAAAAAAGTTTAATTAATGCCTCTGTTGTGAGAAAATGGGGCAAAACCAATTCAGATGTTCCTTTAAAGACTTGGCAATTTACTAACACTGTTTGTACCACCATTGCAAATTATTTAAGCTGATAAGATGCAAATAGCTCAGTGTTCGTGAGTTGTTAGCAGTGCTTTGTTAATGAACTCCATATACTGTTTCTTTAATGAACTCTATATAGTGTTTCTTTGCTTTCTTGTTAAATTCTAGTTTTATTTTTAAAAAAAGTTTGATGACTGTTGTGAGGAAAATATGGGGAAAATAATCCAGATGTTCTAGTTTTATTAAACCAGGATTTTGTATTACTTCACAGGTCCTTTGTCTTTTAAGATGGGGTTGTCTGTTAGATAAGTCCTGATGGGTTTTTAAATACAGTTCACCTGTAATTCAGCTTCTGCCCATATCTGAATGCTTAACATAGACTTAAATTGAAGATAAATTACTTTAAAAAATCAAAGATTTATTTTAAACTTGAATTCCTTGAGTTACTCAAATGGAAAATGCATGGAGGATTGCCGTAACTAATATTGACCAGTGTCACTGAAGTTAAATCTGTTTCTGAAAAAAATAGTTGTGTTTCACAGCAAGAAATATGTTTGAATTGCCCACTTATATGCATTAGAACTGCTGCATGGGACAATGTTTGTGGCAGCCTTCTGCAATTCGGACATAGTTTCACTGAAAATTGTTTAGGATTCAGTTTTAATACGTACAGGCAGGCAATTTTGCCATGTACTGCTGCTGCAGTTTGAGTTGTAGGAGAATCTGCAGAGTGGGTATTTCCTTAACAAGAAAGTAATCTAGTATTAGATTCCTTGCAGCATGAATGGTGGGTCAGCGTTTGGTTTAACAAGGGGACAAACTGAGAGTTGCTTAACTTCACCGTAGTACAGAAGCAGTTGTGAGTGTGCAGAACCCAGTGCAAAGTTGAGGTGATCTCAGACGTGTTTCTGCAGTGGCAACCAGTATGTTTCTGTCTGTACACGACTTACCAACCTTTATTTGCAGTACTGCAAGGTCCATTCACCTGGGAGCATTTTACTACTCTTGTGCATATTGAAATAATTAGATGAAATGCTGAAGTTATTTACCTTTTAAGCATCTGTTGGCTTACTGGAGCATTAACTTTGTTCATAGTAAAATAGTGTCTGATATGGCAGTAGCAATGCTGGTTATTTATCTGGGCAATAAATGTAACTGCATTATGCATTTTAGCTTTAATTTAGCATTTATGTTACGTAAACCTTGCCCTGATTTGTTGGTGTGTGTAGGTTATTCTTCTGTTGAAGATCTGAGACTCCAAGTTTATAGTAAGAATTAGTAGCAGAACCGTAGAATTCAGCGTGCTTCTATTAGCCTTTTTAAATAAAAAGGGTGCTTGGCTTGCCTTTGTTATGTCTTTCCCAGTGGATTCTAGTCCTTTATGTGACTCCACAAATGCTGTAGATTTTAGTTTTCTGACACTGAATGGAGAGACCAAGATTTTTAATGATTTTTAAAAAGCGCCAAAACCCCTGATGTCTCTTCTTGCTCGTATCTTCAGTATTAAACTTTATTTGAAACATTTTTGTAGTTGTTTATAGCGCTACCTCAGTATTGGTGGTGATGACTTAAAATGGCAATGCTACTAATGATAAGTATACTGCAATGCTGAGATCTAATTAAATGCTAGGTCCTTCTCATGACCTTCACATTTTCTCCATCTTACACATATTCGGATGCTTTTGAGGTATTAGAAAACCTATGTTGTGGTAACTCCCTTCTCTCCATTTCTCTTACAGCTTGGAATCTTAAAAATACTTTCTTTAAAATATTTATTATCTGTGCTTGTGTACATTCCACATGGACAAAAATTTTTATAATTCATTTGCTGTGTTTAATTTGAAAGACACAAGTCCTTCCCATCCTGTCTCCTCTCCTAGGCTTCACAAACCTTTGGGTCAAAGAGAGTAATACCCAGGCAACCATAACTCTCAATCTGTATGTATTACTGCAGGATAATAGGGTTTTCCTTTTCTTACACAAGAACTGTACAGGTGATGTAGTGCTGTCAGTACAATATGAAGAGTGAATATTTAAATCTTGTATTTATTCTAATTCCTTGTTATTTCTCAATATACTGGTTGATTGTAAAACCAGCAGTAAGCTATTGCACAAAAAAATCCAACATCTGTCTACCAATGGAAAGTATCATGCCAAGAGGCCAGTCTCAGTTACTGCCTGGGAGAGGACTACAGCAGAAATTCTGAACACTAAATATAAATATGAAATAAAACCAAGGCTATCCTCACATCCTTGGGCGACATCAGGAATCTGCAGGTTTACACTGTTAAGGTGTATGAGTGGTACATCCCAAGTCTTGTTTGCTTGAATTAGATCCTACTTATAGTTTGATTTTTCTCTTCTGCAGTATAATGCTTCACCACAGCAGCAGAGAGATATAATAAAGAGTAGGAGTCTGGACAGGAGGCTACAAGAACCAATAGTTTTAACAAAATGGAGGCACAGCACAATTGTGTTGGACACCAACGATAAGGTAGGAGCAAGTTAAACAGCATGCTGGAGTACCAACTGTTTCTGATGCATGAAGAATTTAATCTAACAAGTGAAGACGCATAAACTTCTGAAATCTCTTGTTTCCTATACTCTGTTTTACACTGTATAAACTCAGTGAAACTAAGGGCTGTTTGATAACATCATTCCTGTTACTTTGTGGGTAATAATTCTTTTTTTTTTGTTATTCTTGGAAGTATTTTAACTAGTTAATGAGGTTTTAGAGTTACAGCCATTTTACTTGTAATTGAGTATCTCCCAATTCAGTTTAGGCTATGGAGTGTAATTTGGGTTCCAATTCGAGAATTATGGAGGTGTGTGAGGTTCTCATGTAAGATACAGTGTTCATTGCCTGAATGTTGTAATTGTAGGAATCACCAAGTAGGAAAGGACTTGAAAGATTGCAGATGAGTCATTGAAATAGTCATAAAATTGAAATAAAAGTTGCATTGTATCCCTTTAACATCTGTTCCATTGATCTCCACTGTGATATCTCAAGGAGAGGAACAGCTGTGTGGGCTAACAGTGGAGTTGCAGTATCCTTAGGGAAGGCCAGAGGACAGTACTCAGAGTGCGAAACACTTGGCTTCGGTCCTGTCCGGAGCTGCACTGGGTGTTTGGTGTGAAAAGAGCTGCAGGTGGGTGGCAGCACAAGCTGTTTACTGCCCATTCTTGGGCCATGTTCTCCATGGTCTGTGTTGTGCTGCACAGTCAGCTGCTGTTCAGGCCCAGGAGACAGAGCCTCTGCCTTGCTCCCCATCTGCCTGTCGCTCTGGTTTCATTTTTGTCCCGGATGTTTCTGCTTGTGCTGGGGCATCCTGCCCCAGTGAGAAGCCCATTTGAGCTGAGCGGGGAGGAACTGAAATGAGTGGTAGGACGGTGACTTGTTGGTTCTGTAACTTTGCAGCAGCCCGTCCCAACGGCTGGTGAAGATGGAAATACTTTGGATTTTGAAATTGTGGCACAGACTACTCAGAATGAGATACCAGGAACAGCACTGGAAGCTCTCATTTTCTAAAGTTACAGGGAAAAATGAAGTGAATCTCTACTGGGGAGTGTGAAGAAAAGCCTTTAAGTGGGCATATGAAATTGCAAATGTCGAAGACAAAGTTAAATGGACAAAACTGTTCTGCCAGGCTTTCTGAACCAAGACTGAGTTGGGGCAGACCAAAGGATAGCAGGACCGGTGGTGTCTGACCTGGCCAGGCTGCCAGCTCTGGGTGCTGCTCTGGCTGTACCTGATCCAGGGGGTGGCTGGTTCAGTTGAATAGTGCACAGTCTGAAATAGGATCTGTATCTCACTGTGATTCTCTTTGGACATCACACATCAGTCAGTTTGTATTAAAAGTGGAGGCATGTCTTGAGCACAGAAATACATAAGCACCCCCCACTGTGTGTTCTTCTGTCTGTAATGAATAAAACAAACAGCAGTTCCATAGCTGTAATGAAAGTGGATCTGCTGCCCAGAATGTTACTTGCTCAACCTGTTGTTTCCGGTACGTTTTGAGGGCTTCCCTTGTTGAAATGGAAGTGTAAGTGAATGGGTTGTCATGAGTTGACTTAGTTCCTCGGAATAGGATTTATTGGATTTGATGTTAAGCTTTGGAGCTGTCAGTTTAGAATGTATCATATGTGGTGCGGAGGAGGCAGTGGACCGTGCATGGCTGGAGACTTCGCACCTGAACTCATTAGCTTAGCTCAAGTGATTCCCAGTTCCTTCTACTGCTCCATCCCCTCCCTACTCCTCATGCATCCTTCTCCCTCCTAGGGAAGCTGCCTGCATTTTACTGTCCTTATTTGGTTTTCCTGGAAAAGCAGGGCACCTAATTTCTGTGAAAAAAGGCCAGCCAAGAGTGCATGAAATGTGTCAGAGTGAAAGCATGGGTTGCCATGGCTGAGGAGAATGTGATGATATCAAACATACTTGCTAACTGTTTATTGTCTGTGACACATGTCTTGTATATAGCCATCAAAAAAAAAAATTGGGTAAGCATACGGGAAAAAAAAAATCCCTCCCCTGGGAGGAACAGTGTTGATTTCCTTAATTTGAATTTTTTTTCTCTCTGCAGACACCTGAAAATACAGAATATTTAGGCTGTTCCTAAGATTGCTAATCTTCTCCGGTTTTGTGCTACTAAAAGTCTAGTGGGCCACTTCAGTCCCTAGATTTGCAATTAAATATTGAAGCATGAGTGTGCAGAGTTCTGTAGTGCTGGAAAAGCAAACTGAATTTGGGAGAGCTATCAAGGGAATTAAAAAAAGGGAAGGGGAGAAATGTTTTAACAGCAACAGAGAACGAATTATGTTGTTTTCCTGTTTGAAGTTCTTCACCAGATTTTTAAGCATGTAAAGTAATCTTTATTTCAAGGGAAACACACATGCATGTGCTTTCCCCCATGTTTTGTTCCAGATGGGCAACTTTTTTAGTTTTCAGAGATTCAGTACTTTTTGGGTCTGTAGTTAATGTCTAGTTTAAAACAAAACTCAGAATATCTGGAAATTTTCAGTGCTCTAATGATCACCATTCACAAAAATTAATAATATATGTGTTTCTACACATATAACACTTGGTACTAGTAAACTTATATTTACTTGCCACAAAGCAACATAATCTGTTCTTCAAAATCTCAGTAAAGTATATTAGTGTAAGTAGTTAGTAATATAAATGTGCTTCATAATTTGATAGCAATGTCATACAAAATATCTACCCCTTAATAAGGACAAAAGCTTTGCTTTGAGTTAATGCAGTTAATACAGTAAGTATTGATTTTTATTTTTTTTTCCAAGTGGATGTGTGCTTTATTCAGCCAGTTTGTGTGTTGTCCATAAATCTTGTAAGAGCGGTGATTAGTGAACAGGTTTATAATAAAACTATTTGAGAATATCATGAATGTTTAAAAAAGTAATTTGTTTTTGTTTGTAATGTGTGTATAAAGAAGACAGGAAGTATCCCTAGGGTTAAAAAACCCTAAAGAACTGTAAGAACAATTACAACCTGCACTGCCTTTTTGAATTTTACAGGAATCGTCAACCGCTGCTAAGGCCAGTTTCCCCGAGAATGAGTCTTCTCCTTCTTCACCAAAGCATCAAGCCACAGTTAGTATGCAAAGTGCTTAAATAGATAAGTAGATGTTGTATAAACGGGGCTGTTCATTAGAGAATTGAGGGTAAGCCTGCTTGTTACTGAGAAAAACAATGGGATAAAAGTATCTGAAGGCTTTGTATTTAAGAAGAGTGCATTGCATACAGCTGTGCTTTCAGAAAAAATGTAAATGTCTTTGGATTAAATACAACCTGGCCATAGGAGATTAAGTTCAGAACTCACTGTGGAATAAAGTTATATCAAATTATGTAGAACTCCAGCTTACTTATTCCAGCAGGTCTGTGTTCTCACCTAGCAACTTGAAAGGTAAAAGTAGTAACAAACTCCCCTTTTCCATAAAGTCTCACTGTCAGCAGTCAGTAGTAGTTTGTAGTATCTGATATTTTTATTTTTTAATTTTATTTCACTCTCCTTGACAAGACATAGAGGACATGGCATAAGTAAACTGTGCATTTTTGACTTGGTAGAATAACTACTGGGAGGAGAACTTAAGCTTGTTACACCATTACGGAATGATTAATGGAGTTTGTGCTTCAGTTTATATTTGAAATGCAATCATTGCTTTCAAAACATGGGGAAATATTTGAAGAAATGTAGTTTTTACCTTTTTAAAGCTTTGAAACTGTACTACAGTGGCACTGAAATGTGTGCCTTGATCAATTTTAGCAGCCTGTTAGTAAGTAACTCAGGGCATTAAAGGCACAACTTCTTTTTGTCTTCCTCTGCCTGCAGAGGAATGGTTCTCTGACTTATTCATGCTAATACATTCTTACAACTCTTCAAACAGTTTTTCACAATAAAATAAACATTTTTTATTAACTAAGCATAGTTGATAGCTTTACACACAAGCAATTGCTGCTGCATATATTCTGATTTCTTAAAATATGGCTCTGACCTTGAATTATTAAAATTGCATTTTGTAGAATTCACTTGCTGTTTTAATATCTGTATTTTGTTTAGCTGTCCTCTGGGACTTAAATATTACAAAGACAGCTGGTGAATTTTTGTGTGTTTTGATCCTTAACTTGCTTTCCACTTGATTTTCCCCGATTACATTAATTTTCCCATTAGTACCCCCTAGTGTTGCTGCTAAGTAAGACATTGTGATACTTATTCTTAAAAATTTGTCTTTGGAGCATTCCCACCAGTTCCACCATGAGTAATGTATTAAAACCATAATTTTTTTGAGAACGTGAGCATAGGTTGCCCAGGCTGTTCCACTTAACGCCAGATACTTGTTAAAAGGGATGCAATGCATAGGACTGTTAATGGTGGTCTGCATGGATCACAAATAAAGTGATCTAAAGAATGGGCTATGGGTTTTTTTGGGTGTGTGGAGGAGGGAATTAACCCATTTCTTCTTTTGAAAATACAGTTTTGGAGAAATAATGTATAAATCACTGGCTTGGGAAAGCATTCCAGCCCAATGGAGATATTAGACTGAGTGAGAGTAGCAGTTACCATTGGACTGAAAGAACATCTGAACCACCAGCTAGATGCTATTATCCTTGAAAACACATCTTTTTCCTATTTTATGTGCTGTACTTGAAACACGTAGATGAGATTTTTTGCACTGTTTGAGAAGAGTGGAGTCATGGTATTCCAGCAAAAAGATTTCTCTTCTTTACTTTATTCTGAAGTTACGGCCCACTTACATTCTTTTCAGCATTCTCCTCAATCTCAAATTAATCTTCTATTTTCATTGGATCTAGAATTGAGGACATTCATTTTTGTTATGATAAAACTAATCTGTATCCTTTCCCTCGTTGATTGTTTCAACTAATGACTTAGTTCCTAAATTAGGAACTGTTCCAAGCTGTTATGGGAAAGGAATTGATTTAAAAAGTGATTTAACGTCCCTGTAGCACCATTCACTGGCAGGACAAGGCTGGAGTCACAGGACAAAATGATAGAACTGTAACCTCATCTTGAGAGTCACAAATGGTATAAAACGATGGTTTTCCTTTTTATCCTGGAACATTTTCTCAAACATTCCTTTCTATTCTATTATTTTTGCATGGAAACTAGATATATTCACTCCAAATATCTGAAACTTGCAAATACCCTTCTTGTTCAGCAGTGTTCTTTCCCACCATTCACCGACCCATTGCCAAATGTGCACAGAGACATAGCAACATAAATGTTCATCAACAAGACATAACTCACTTGTTTAAAATTCTAATATTTTGCTTGGGGATAAGAAAAAATAGGCCACCAAAGAAAGGTTACACTCATCTGGTTTTGAAATGAATATGTTAATATTTTTCTGCATTTCCGCCATGTTTTATTTAAAATATGCAGTTATGCTGAAATCGCTTCGAAGAATTCTGTTAGAGAATTTATGCTCTGAACACAAACAATGTGCTATTACACAAATTGTTATAAATTAATGTTTAAAATTTCCACTGTCTGGTAACAGTTGTGATTTAATTCGGCTTGTCCAAAGAACCTAGGCCTTGAAGAAGGAGAGCTTTTTACCCTTTGAATGGTAATGAGTATTTCCCAGAGGAAACTTGCTTTTCCTGATCTCTGCATATTTAAATACACTTAAGACACTTTCTTGAAGTTAAACATGGATGAAGATGGCTCATTGCCAGAAATTGATTGTTTGGGGGATTGAATTCAGTGCTTGGATGGCAACAGAAGGAGGTTTGCTTTTACATTTGTTATGTTTTACTCTGTCTTTCAGGGTCAAGAGAAGTATGGGTTACTGAATGTGACAAAAATTACAGAAAATGGGAAGAAAGTTCGGTAAGTCTTGGACTTGTAGCAGTACATGTTGCAGAAGGGTTTGTGTAGGGATCTCACTTTTACATTAGGGCAGCATATGGAGTTTTGAAATTTTACTTTTTGTCTGTATTTGCCTTAAAGGTTTTCCTGTAGGACACAGTGTCTCTTTATCCCAAAGTATGTGTTTCTCCCAGTGAGCTGAAGATTGTAAGATTTCAGAGGGCCAGAAACTTGTCTATGTATGGCAGGGCTCCACACAGGGCAATGATTTCATGAAGGTCTTCTAAGAAGTAAGAGCTTTTAAAAATGGGGTTGATTTATTTATTTAAAAAAATCAATCTGTGTAGGTTATAGCTTGTCTTGTTCCTTGGATAGAATTGGCGTAAGAGGGGCTTTCAGACCTCATCTCTAATTTTGAAGAAACCTACGTGTTTTGTGCTCACTAATTCTTCCTTCACTCTACTTGTGAGGGGTTTGAAGCAGAACATACATCCCGTAGGTGATGATTGACCTCATTTCTAACTTCCTTCTTCTGCCTCACAGGCAGGCATTTACATTGTAAATCATAATGTGTAATCAAGTTACATTATCTGACTTACATTTCTGGCGTTTTGCAAAGAGTAAGTGTTTAATATTGTGTATGTGTGTGGCACATCCACAGATTTAATTTAGGTTAACTTTTTCCTTTTTTTCTTGTTTCTTTTTTTTCTCCTTCCTTTAAAAAAAAGTTAATCTTTTTGTTCTAAAACTCTGTTTTATTTTGGTGAGCTTTTTCCCATAATTTCAATACACAAAGCATGCTCTTCTCAAGTAGTCTGCACCCAACTTGATATTCCAGAGCCACCCTGATCTAGTCCAATGCAGCTGGGCAGCACATCTCTGACCCACCAGTTCGGTTCCCCAGAGCTGCTTCTAAGAACTTGATAGGAAAGGGTGGACAGTGGCTCATGTAAGCTGCTGCTGGGACAGTATGCTCCCACCATTACGTTGCATCTGTTGGAGTCATTGATCTGGATTACTGCACTGCTGTACAGAAAGATGCACTGTGGCCATCCTGTCTCTTCGAGAGCTGTCGAATAATAATTAGTGTTTGGGCAATGGGAATAGATTGTCAGGGCTTGTCAAGATTTGTTTTTTTTAACCTCAGGAGAGTGGGCACTCAGGCATTAAAGCAAGTAGTCAGCTGGAACAACTCATTTGTTCTTATTCTGCATTTTTTAGATGTGTAGCAAATATTTTATTGCCAATGTAAATGAGCTCATTACATAAACCTGGGACAGTTGCATCCCAGTTAGACGTGATCAATCAATTCCAGTATCATGCAGTACTTTGGCATAATCTACTGAGTACACAGTAGGCTGAGCGTTCCAGATTAGCCTCTTTGAAATTATAATTGTATGGTGTTTTTCCTGGTGAACTGCTTCCACTGCTAATTAGCTTTGTTTGATTGAGACTTTGATGATCATGCTGCGACTGTTGACATATGTTCCCTTCTACAAATATGATAGCAATTAAGACTTATTAATGGCACTAATGACTGTATATATGGTTAAGTGCATTAACACACCGGTCAGCTGGGCAACAATGACTGACAGTTCAAATACCTACTTTCAAAGTCAATTCGTCTTACGTTTGTTTACATATATTTACAGAAAGAATTGGATGTCATCATGGGCAGTGTTACAAGGTTCATCGTTGCTGTTCACTAAAACCCAAGGAAGTGGAACTGGCTGGGTAAGCTGAGGAGCAACAGTCATCCTCACTGAAGGGTTAATCACCTAAAGCACAATAAATCAAAGCCCTCTTATTCGTAGGGCTTAAATACGATATGCATGGGTAATTTAGAAAAAAATAAGTCTGTATTTAGGAGAAGAATAGAAATAGTTTAGTGTAATAATTGTGATGTAGAATAAAAAAAAAACAGTTGTACTTCCTTATATTTCAGAAAGACTTTTATATTTGATAAGCAAGAAGCTGATAAAGAGGGATTTAGGTGCCCTGTAAGCTTGAACTTTTTGTTACAGGCCAAATATTTTTGTGTTCCTTACTAATACATTTGTCAAAACAGCTTGTTTGCTTGTTTTACTGTTCTCAGACATTTTTTTCATGAACTCCAGATAGTTTTGGATATGATACATATAGTAAAGAAAGTAGTTAGACACATGACTTATTGCATTGGACTATTTGAGTAATGTATTATTGTTGTTGTATCATTTAGATTCAGATTACCTTGCTGAATTCTCCATTTTGCTTTGTATCTGCATAGTGCATAACAAGTATTTGTATCTATTCTGATGTCTGATGAAGGCCTAAAGAGAAGCATCACACCGAAGATGCTGATTATTCAGTATTTACGTCACCACTGGTTTAATAGGTTTAATTAAATTGACTGTATTCATCCAGCTGCATTCCTGCATTCACAGGCATGGAAATGTTTCTTTATCCACAGCTTGCTTACCTACTTTTGAAGGTCTGACACTTTAAACTGTGTGGATCTTCTGTAATAACTAAAGAGAGGTCAGATTCAGTGTTCATTATTCTGGTGTATTGTTACGCAAATTCCAGCAAAATTTCATTTTACAGCTCTGTGTACTACATCGTGGTGCTTTGCTGACCTTTCTACTTGGCTCACTCTCTCCTACTGTGCTTCTTTTTGGGTAGTAAATTGGTATTGACAATTCTTCTCTAAAGCAATGAGTTCATTTCAGACTTGCAAACATCTCTGTGGCTGTAGAAGGGACAGTTGGGCAGAAAAAATGGGTGAGGATGGATAAGTAATATTTGGGGTAGAAGAGAATGGAAAGAGTAAATTTGGGCAAGGTCAAGCAGAAGTGAAAAAGAAGAGAAGAAAAAAGTTAAAATTAATGCCATGAGATTAATTAATTCTGGCAGGAAGTAGACTTGATGACTTCTGAAATTTACAGCTAAGGATCCAAAAAGTACTTTAGTTTTATAGCTACAAATACGCATGTTTGGAAAGTAGAACATTGAGCCTGAGTAACTAATCCAGTTCCAAAAACTTTATCCAAATGTAGCTGTAGATCAAAAAAACATTTTAACCTTAAATTGATACCATTAAAGCACACAGTATTAAACTGAGATGCTGTTAGGAATGAATGTGTGCCTAAATGAGTTATCCATAAAAGATAACCATGCAACTCTGACTATTGTTTAGGGATACTAGTTTAAGTTTTGTCTTACACTTTCCAAATGCAGTCATTCGTAGGGGGGAGAAAGGCATCAATTCTTTGGATAATTCAAGTGGAGCAAAAATATCAGTCACAGTTTCTCTGTGTGATGCTGTCTGATATGTGTACTCTCAAGAGGTCAAGTAGGGTCAGCAAAATAAAGTATGAACAGGATAAGCAGAGTGAAGTCAAGCTGGAAATACTAAGGGAGAATCTCTTTCAAGGGGTTTGTATACCTGCATACTTGCACTTGGCTTTGTAAACATGTAAACATTCATCACACACTCTGTGCTTGCTGTGTGGGAATTTTTTGGAGGTGTTAAAAAATTCTTCACCTCTCAAACTTTGATCTGTGCCAGTGTTTTAGTGACGTCAAGTCTAACAGTTTGACAGATGATAAGAATTACACTTCATTGTATGAGAAGAATATTTGTTTAGCGTTCATCTAGTGATTGATATAACCATATCTGGTTTGGGTTTTTTTTTTTTGGTACATTGTTTTGTGACCTCATCACTTTTCTTCCTTTTTCTCATCAAGTCATTTTGCCAAGGGGGCTCAATTCCTGAGCTCTTGCTCTCGCTGCTTTCTTCTTGGAAAATTGCTCTCAGTCGTCGACCTGCTGTCACCTATGTAAACTCTGACCAAGTTTCAGCTATCACTGTATGTGTTCTTGTTGCATGCCTCCTGTCACTGTAAGGCTCTTTGCCACTAATCTTGAAATTTTTGATTTTTCCAAGGTTTAAGTTTTGTCATTTCATATAACACCTTGTGTATCCTGTTCACTGTTTTCTGAAAGCCATCCAAAGTGCAAATTAACACAGGTGTATTGCAATAATTCTTTAATTTTTCTGATGGAACCAAGTAGAAAAACTGATTCATCAGTGCCAGGTTTATAACTCCAGTTTCGCTTACTGTTTGAACCACTAGTGTCTTGACTAATAAACAGCATGATACAGTTGGTTATTTAACAGATATTTAATGTCTAATTTTCTAACACAACTAATTTAGGATGTTTGTAAGGTTCCTGTGATGCCTTTGATACAATGATGTATATGCTGTTGCTTAATTCTAGCTATAATACCCAGCAATTTTGTTACGTGTAAAAATCTGGAAGAAAAAGAGCTCCAGGATGTTTTGGCTATATGCCACATGCAGAAAGCTGCTGTAAATTTGTAGGACTCTTTATAAATAATTAAGCACATGTAGTTATTCATGTTTTGAAGTGCAGATGCCAAACAGAAGTGCTGCTGCTTATCAGAAACCAATAAAATGTTGGTAGCTAACATGGCAGCTTGTTGTTCACGGTGGATGAGAAGGACCTTAGATAATAATACTAGTACTAGTGCTAGAAACAAACAGGCTTGACTGGCTGTATAATTGGGTTTTAATATCACTTTCTCAACACTGTTTACCAGAACAAAACTAAAGCTTTCGTGGAAATAACCTCATATGCTGAAGACATTAAAAGCAATGTTTCAGTAATTTGACTTCTTGAGAATTTTAAAGCATTGACAATGTTTTAAAACTAGTTTAGTATCTTGGCTTATATTTCCTGAAGAGTAGGGATGGAGCTCCACATTGAGTTAAAATTTCTGATACAATAACTATTTGGATGACCAGAACCTTAATTTTTTACGTTTCATTTTTTGTAGGGGGAGTAACTGTAGACTTACTCCATTAATCTTGGGCAGAAAATCATGCAACTGCTTTTTTTTGTCTATCCGCTTCATCTATGTATAAGTCTGGAACAGAGAATTTATGCAGTTTGGGATGTGCATCTTCTAAAATGCTACTTTCTATAAAGAAATCTGGATTTTTAAATTTACTATGTCTCTTCACAGAAATTTAAACTTTCAGCTGTTGCAAGGTATCTCTCAACATCTGGTGTGAATAAGTTGTAGTAGCTGTTGCCAGATTTTAGCAACGGGGTTTTAAAACACAGCAAATGGTGACTGCTTAGAAGGATTCATCTAGTCTTCTGTAACAGGGGCATGTCCTCAGTGTCAAGTACACTGGTGGTAAACCAAAAGTGGGTAAACTTCTCAAACATGAGGAAATAGATGTTCTTCAAGGTTTATCTGGGCAAATTCCTGTTTACAGCGTCATACCGCTGTGTTTAAGGATATTACATGTATGTTACTACAGTTCATCAGTGTTGTGCAGCTGATTATACGGAGCTCAGATGACTATCAGGAAAAGTATTTGGAATGCAAATACAATTATCAGAGCCTGGTTTCAAAGAACTTACACCATTTTGCTATGACAATAAGGGATTTCTTTTTGTTAAAGCTGTAAGTTCTGAAGCTCCCTTAACAGCTACAAAGGAGCATTTGTCTCCTCAGCTCTGTTTCTGCAGTCCATCTGAGGGGAGGAGGAATTGAAACATTTTACACAACTCTAAGTAGAAACAGAATTATGGGAATGGTGGGTGTCATTTGTACATCCAGAGTCTCCCCATAAATAACATCCAGTCGTGTTTCCAAAGAATGCTGGAATATATTCTAATACACACTGCGTGGCTTGACCTGTGGAGGCTTCCAGGACTTGGAGAAAACTGCTCAAAATTTTAAAACAGCCGCCTGTGTAGTGATGTCAGCACACACCTTCAAGGCAGTCCTTAAGCCACTATGTCTTAAGTAAAAAACCCAAACCCCTGTTCTTTCAAAAAAGTAAAAGTTGTTGCTGCCATGTAACTAGCATGAGCACATCCCATGACTACACTTCGTTTTCTGGAAGATGATGTCAGAAGTGACTCTAGGACAGCTGGCAGCACCGCGTATAGACCTCTCCCTCTTTCTCTCTCGCACTTCTGCCCTTTCCAAACTTCACAGACAGCTCAAAAGAGAAATCCAGTAAAAATAAGATGTCTGCTTGTAGGAGCTGAATTCATCCCAACTGGTGCTGACTTGGGAGCGCACTCTGTATTGAGAAAGCAGACTTTGTGTCTGGGTGGCAGCAGATGCCGAAGGGAAAGGTTTTTTTACTGCTCTCAACAAAACCTACTTGCTTCAGGAGATTGTCTTTAGCTAATCTTGGTATGCAGAGCATCTGCACAGTCCTGCATAGGACTTGCTCCTGGAAGCTTTCAAGAAGAGCTACTGGCATCTCGTTTTCTTACACTCAGGAGCAGAAAAGAACCTTGTCAGGAAAGCTCATAGGAGAGCCTGCATACTAAACTTTAAAAAAAAAAGTAATTTAAGTTTGTGAGGAGTATGTAATATACTGGTATTCCAGAGGAGCTTTGCAGAGAGGATGGATTATTTGCATCCTTGGATCTGACGTAGCAGTTTGTGTGTGACATGCTACTTGTGTGAAGGAGTGGGCAAAGACTTTCTCCTCCCCCCCCCCCCCCAAGAAATTTTGTTTCTAGACTTTGGTCTGAAATGCTGTAGGGAGTCAGGCTGAAAGGATGGGTAGGACAAAATTTATTGGTCAAAATTGTAGTGGCCATTGTCAACTTCACCCATAGCAGATCATCTCCTGGGCTTCTCAGCATCATCTGTGTGGGGCTTTTAGCAAGTTCCCCCAGTCTTGCAGAGGATTTTGGTGCCAGTCTCCTGCTTTCTCCAATGCTAAACTTATGAATTTACTATTTTTTTCTAACAAGCAGCAAGACTGATCTAGGGTGCCAGGAAGTGTGTGGCTGGGGCACTTTGGTTGGATGTGGAGCACTTATATGAAGCACTAAACTGCTGCAGAGCTGCCCACAACTGCAAGAGCCATAAGGGCCCAGAGATTGTTCCCATGGACACCATGGCTGAGCTGCGCCTCTCTCAGCAGCTCTGCTATAATTAATAAGGAATGTGATTGGGTGAGGTGTCCGACAGCTAAGTTAGAGAAAGGTGGTTTGGTTTTGGGGGGTTTCCCCCTATTCCAAATGCTAGTGGGCATTGGGTGAATTAGAAATATTTCCCTATTCTGATATTTCAGGGAAATATAAAGAAGCTAGGATGCTATTTTCCATTCAACACTTAATTGCCCTTAGGACTCAAGGCAAGGAGATTTTCCAGTGGTAAACAGCCTTTCTAAAACACAATTAGCATTAATTAACATCCATGCTGGGAATTTAATCAGAAGCAGCAGATTAGTTCTGTTTTCGGAAACGTTTCTTCTCCCCTTGGATATGGTTGTTCTTAGACAAGCTGGAAACTTGTCTTCCCAGCAAGAAGCTTGTCCTGGGGCTTACATTCCCCAGCGCTGTCACTTGAACCTCATTCGCACATCAAAGACTTTGTAAAGAAACAGAAAAGAACCTTTCTGATGGATCGGTTGCTGCAGGCTTCCCCAATAACTACAGCAGTAAATATGTGTGCTACAACCAAGTTACTTAACAGCTTTCCCTTTGCATGTTTTTACTTACTCTATTCACAATTAGAGTGTTTTGTTTGTATGGGTCACTGAATTGTTTTCCTTAAGGGATGATATTTCAGAGCTATGTCATATAGGTTGAAACCCTAGTAAAAATAATTTTTAAAAAACCCAAAAAACAAAAAAAGGGGATACCTAGCATAAATGTAAAATGAGTAGGTAAAAAGAGCCCCCCTGATGTTATTTCTCCAAACTGGTTGAAGGATTATTTGTGGGTTAAATCACTTTGTTCATTTGCTGTTTGATTAGTAGCTAGGCAGTGAGATTGAGTTCTGTTTACTTGCTAGAACAAGCTCCAGCATTGCAGTAGAAGCACTACAGAAAAATGCAAAATAACACGAAAAGCTCAGTTGTATAGATGTGCACATATACAGGCACACACAACTGAGTACTGCAATCAGTTTTGGGCCCCTGGCTACAGAAGAGACATTGAGGTGCAACGGCTGGTGAGGGGACTGATGAGAGGACTGGAGAATAAATGTCGTGAGGAACAGCTGAGGGAACAGGGGTTGTTTAGCCTGGAGAAGGGGAGGCTGAGGGGAGACCTAATTGCTCTCTACAGCTACTGTTAAGGAGGTTGTGCAGAGGTGGGGGCTTACCTTTTCTCCCTGGTGACAAGTGATAGGACAAGAGGAAATGGCATCAAGCCAGGGGAGGATTAGATTGGATATTGGAGGCGTTGGAATGGGCTGCCCCGGGGAAGTGGTGGAGTCTCCATTCCTGGAGGTATTTAAAAGGCAATTAGATGTGGTGCTGAGGGATGTGGTTTAGTAGTGGATGGCAGGTTAGGATGATGGTTGGACTTGATGATCTAAAGGATCCCTTCCAACCAAGACAATTCTGTGATTCTATGATTCTACACACAAACACACACATCCACACACACACACCCCACTCACCCTGAAAATGTAAAAACTTGAAAATGCTCTTTCTGTGCAGGAGGGATATGATTCCTGTCTAGCAAAGCTACTATCTCATGTTGATTTTTGCTTTGTTTGCTTTATATACAACCATTGATTAACTGGCAGGATTTTAAAAAAATGTTACTTATTAGCCTATTTTGCTTAGTTTGGGACTATCCTGACTAAAACCAAGCTACAGTCAAATGCTCTATGGACTTCTACTATTTGAGATAAGAAAGAAAGCAAGCTTTGTTGGAATCTGGTTGGTATTTAAAGTTAGGGAATTTTAAGGGCTTTAAGCTGAGCAGATTTCAGTAGGCATGCTTACAGGGTGTTTGGTATGTTTGGGTTCTGGTTTTTGTGTTCCTGGTACCATGCCCATTGATTTGTGGCAAAGGACTGTATTTGGGTTAAGTTGTATAGACTGTAAATAATGTTTGTTACATTTAGAGGGTTGGAAGGTGGTGTGCCTCTTAGGGTTTTTATTTCTTTGTTTTCAAGTTTATCATAATTGTTTCTTTTTTTCCAGAAGTTTGGTGTCAATCAGTCCAAGCCAGAATTTACAGTGGATCTCAAAGGCGCATTGATTGACTGGGCCACAAAGGACAAATCCAGCAAAAAGAATGTTATTGAGGTGATTTCTTTTATTTAAATGCAGAATTACATGTACTTTAATGACCCTAAACTTAAAATCTATAAAAGTTTTCTATGTTTCTTCCTGCTCAAATGTAGATGCATTTTTAGTAACTGGAAGAGAGAAAATTCCATGTTCAATATGTCTGTATGGGATATGGTTTTAAACTTTAAGCCAACTACTGGTTTTGCTAATACATGTTCTTGAATGGCTATAATAGTATCTAAAAAAATATGCCTGGGAGAAGTATGGTTGGTTTAGATAATTTGCTTTTGAATTCTAGTGTGTTTATCCATTCTGATGATATCTGGTTTTCTTTCTTTAAAGCTTAAAACCCGCCAAGGAACCGAGCTCTTAATTCAATCTGATAATGACAGCTTTATTAATGAATGGTATAAAGTTCTAAACTATACCATCAACAATCAGGTATGTCTTTGAAATGCAGGGCTTTGTTTTCAAGGTAATGCTACTTAGTGAAATAATTGATGTAATGACTCGTATGCTTTGCATAGATCTTCATTTCCTGATTTACTTGACCGAACAAGTGAAATATTAATAGTGGCAAAGGAAGAAGGGTGGTCTCTGGATGAGGAACCAGGAGATGTGGGCTGGCTTCCAGATCAGAAATGAGCTTCCTTCTGTGGCCAAATACTTACTCTGTCTCAGTGACCTGAAAGATTCTGGTAGAGAAGAGAGTAGAGAGGAGAGGATGGACAAGGGAGTGCTTCATGACACACATTAATCAGCATTTGATAGTGCTATTCACTTAAGTTTACACTAACTTGCAAATTCAAAATACTCTATTATCTCTTCTAATCAGACAGCATAATGCCAACTATTTAGTCGTCAGAAAAGTGACCAAACATTTGCTTTTGATATTGGCAAACATGATTTACCATCTTTGAATTCAGAAGAAGCTGGAGAACATCTTGGAGAAAATACTCCTTTCCTATGAAGTTGACTTCGTGTGTATTCTTAGCTTTTATAGTTATGAGCCTGGCTGCTGCCTGTAAGATGTGTTTGGATGTCAATCAGCGGGCTTCATTTCTCTTAGCTCTGATAGTGCTTTTCACCCACCGTCAGCTGATCTGGATGGTTTAGTTTCTTTCTGAGCGCTCATGGTTTGGGCTCCTCATCTTCAGCTGTCTCCTGGTATGAAAATGTCTTGAACCAGGCAAGGCGGTCACTCAGTGATACCCTTCTCCTGTCTGCCCCATGTAAGGCAGCTGGGGCCACTTTTTCCCTGCGGAGATAGAAATGAAAATGGAAAGGCTGAGAGATGCTGAGATGAGAGGGAGGTGTGTGTTGCGTTGAGGAAGTGAATGGTGATATCACAGAATCACACAGAATTGTAGGGGTTGGAAGGGACCTTGAGAGATCATCGGGTCCAACCCCCCTGCCAAAGCAGCTCCCTAGCTCAGATGGGCATCCAGACGAGTCTTGAATATCTCCAGAAAAGGAGACTCCACCGCCTCCCTGGGCAGCCTGTCCCAGGGCTCTGTCACCCTCACTGTGTAAAAGTTCTTCTGCATGTTGGTGTGGAACTTCCTATGCTCCAACTTGCAGCCATTGCCCCTTGTCCTGTCTCCACAGACCACTGAAAAGGGGCTGGCCAATTCCCTCTGCATCCCATACTTAAGATATTTATAAACATTGATCAGATCCCCCCTTAGTCTTCTTTTCTCCAGGCTGAACAGTCACAGCTCACTCAGCCTTTCCTCGTAGGGGAGATGTTTCAGGCCCTTAATCATCTTTGTAGCCCTTCTCTGGACTCTTTCCAGGAGATTCCTGTCTTTTTATCCCAGGGAGCCCAGAACTGGACACAATACTCCAAGTGGGGCCTGACCAGGGCAGAGTAGAGGGGGAGGATCGCCTCCCCCAACCTGCTGACCACAATCTTCCTGACACATCCCAGGATCCCATTGGCTCTCTTAGCCAACAGGGCACACTGCTGACTCACAGCCAACCTGTTGTCAACCAGGACCCCCAGGTCCTTCTCCACTGAGCTCTTCTCCAGCAGCTCATCCCCCAGCCTGTACTGATACAAGTGGTTATTCCTCCCCAGGTGCAAGACTCTACACTTGCTTTTGTTGAACCTCATCTGGTTTCTCCCTGCCCAGCTCTCCAGCCTGTCCAGGTCTCGCTGGATGGCAGCGCAGTGTTCCTGCGTGTCAGCCACTCCTCCCAGCTTTGTGTCATCGGCGTACTTGCTGAGGGTCGAGGCTATTCCCTCATCAAGGTCGTCAATGAAGATATTAAACAGGACTGGACCCAACACCGAGCCCTGGGGAACACCGCTAGTCACAGGCCTCCATTCAGATTCTGCTCCACTGATCATGACCCTCTGAGCTCCATCCAACAGCCAGTTCTCAACCCACCTCACTGTACACTCATCTATCTCATGCTCTCTCAGCTTTGCTATCAGGATGTCATGGGGGACAGTATCAAAAGCCTTGCTGAAGTCAAGGTTATGATATATGATATAGGGAAAGTTTATCAGCACTCTGAGGAAGTGGTGGTGTGTTACTGTGATGAGCTGGTAGCCAAGAAACCTGAGATTACAAGGGAAGATTTAAAAAAAGGACATTATTAGACTGCCTGATAATTTGGAGCACTGACACTTTGGGTACTAAAGTCCATCAGATCTGAAGCAAGCTTTTGATTTTGGGAAATTTATGGTAGTAGCAGCTGTGAGTCTCTTTCCCAGGACACAGGTGCTAGTTCTAGGTGATAAGATCTTCCCCAAAGAAGGGTACAGGTTAGCTTCTGGTCTCTGCTCTTTCAGGCTGCTGTTGTGGCAGTATGCTGTACAAGATGAGTAACAGTCTGGAGGGATCCTTAGCAGGGACAGCAGCATATTCAAATGTCCAATTATTCTTTGATGTGTAAAAAGGCTATCTAAAACTTTGAAGAGCAGCAAAGAATGAGGGTGTTTAAAGCTAACACCTACCCCTTAAGTTAAAGTGCAACTTGTTCAATGAAGTCATGCTCCTGCTCATTCAGTGCTCTGGAGTACACAAGCTTGCCTTATTTATAAAATACCCTTCCTTATAACAAATACACTGTAGTCAGATATTTGTAATGGCATAGAATTCAAGCTCACTTTAGTAGAAGTGAAGTAAGCAATGGGTGGTTTTGGAAGGGAGTGTTCCACTGAGACCAGAAGAAGTTTATTCTATTTTCTGGTATTTCTGAAGTCATGTGTGTAGAGTAAGTATGAGGCTGCAGTTGGGCAGTTCAGCAGACTCTGTTATCTGCCTCCACTCTACAACATGATCTACATTTTCATTTGACTGTTTAATGAGGATATGCCAAAAGAGCAGTAACATGGGATGAGAATTTTAGGTGCTGGTATATTTACTTTTTCAGAGTGAATTTAGTATATGTTTTGACAATGTTGAAATTTTCCAACTGGTAGTTCTGTTTTCTATTAAAAAGAATTTGATTACAGACATCAGAAATAGGATAAGTGCTCTAGAAATGTTTTTTAGACCCTTTAAATCAGGTGCTGCTGTAGGAGACCATGGTCATGTTTGTCTACTGGATTTGGAAAAAATCCATTACATTGTAGGGAGAAAAAAAGTATATTGTAATACTGTCTACTAGAGATGTGTTTGTTAAGGCTATGTTCAGTCAATTGGCAAACTGATCACTATCTTCTTTAATAGGTAGCGGAGTCGGATGAAGCATTAGAAGATGAGGTACCAGATTCCCCTGGGGTGGAAAAACAAGACAAAGAAAAAGAGAAAGAGAGTAAAGACTCTAAGAAACTTCGTTGTGAGTTGAAAGTTTTCCATGAATTGATTTTAGCATCTTCAGTTTTACGTGGGAATAGAGAACTCCTCAGAAGGGCAGCTAGAAACGGAGCAATTCAAGTTTGGGAACAGGCTTTTATATAGTTTGTTCTATGTCTGGGTGCCAGATTTTCTTCCATGTTTTATTAATGATACTTATTAAAAAAAAAAAAAAGACAGAAGTACCAGATGCCTTTGGCTCTTGCTGTATGCCAGATGAAAAACAGCAGACAATAGGCAGTGGTGGTTTTTCTCTGACTTTTATATTTACTTTTGAATAAGCATCCTTTCGTCCTTCTACATGTTCAAAATGGATTAGAATTGCTTTACTTGGTTTTTTGTCTGTGGTACAGCATCTGTAAATTTGCACTCTTAACTTTAACAGCAGTTTTGCTAAGTTGCTAATGAGGTTATATTTGCTCATTTAGGGAAACTAAACATAGTTAATTGCACCTTCAGAATTTTAGAGTTAAATTTCTTTTAGCCATAGACATTTCTTCCTATGCACATAAATGTGTTAAATCAGAGTATTTTTTGTCTTTTACTTACTTAGATGTAATTTGCAAGAAAGTATTTATTTCTTTCAAAATAATTAACTTAATGAAAGGCAGGACAGGTTTTGAAACCCCTGTCTTTTTTAAGAATTCACAAAAATTCCATAGGTAAGTTAACCATTTAGTTAGTTTCACAGGCAACAACTGGCTTTACAAGGCTTTTTGTGACAGGGTTGTCTTGGTGGTTTGAAACATGGATGTTGTTTACAAAGAGTTCCAAAAAAATTAAGGGGAAAAAATTGTGAATGCATTGTAAATTTGAATGGGCCTTTTATGTGTCTTTGAGCTTAATATTTTTGGGTTTTTTACATGTTGGTTCCCTGGAAGATAGATACAGTGTTGGTTCTGTGGATATTCATGCTAAATGCATTTCTCTTTCAGCAGTGAAAGCACCTAGCAATATAGATTCCACGGATCAGAAAAAGACCAAAACGAAGCTCAAGAAGTTTCTTACACGGCGCCCTACATTACAAGCTGTTCGTGAAAAAGGCTACATCAAGGGTAAATGAACCTTTTTAACAAAGGAAATAATTTGAAAAGCTGAGTTTAGTAGTTCATGTGTAAAATGGGGTTGAAATGGTCTGGTTTTAAAGTAAAACTGTATATAGCTGGTTTGTCAGGAGTCTTGGATGTATAGTGGAACTGGTGATTGATTGTCGTTCTGAGCACTGCTTCCAGCTGCTACACCTCATGGAGGATGCCCTCTTCTTTAGCTCATTACTGGCAAAACCATGGTGAAAATTGCAGGCCCAGGGCCCTGTTTGGACTTGAAATGCTTCTTAGCTAGGGAGTCCATTTGACCTGCTGTTCTGAGCTGGAAATGACAGGTAGTTGGTAATCATTTGTGCATACAGAGGAAAGAAAAGCGCTTTGGGTACAAAGCTGAGTGCACGCGCTCATCTGTTTGTCTGAGTGGAACCAGACAATCATGTGCCATCCCAAAAGAAATGAAATATGTAGGCAAACCGGGATAAGGCTGATGGAATCATAACTTTAACATCTTTTTCCCCTAACCTCTTTTGAATGTAAAATTTTTAATTGTTTCACAATGAGTCTTACAGATATTGAATGAAACTTACAAAAGAACTGATTTCCATTTGTCACTTTTTGTAGAAACTTTGAAAGAACAGTATTTGCACAGGTCTGAGTTAATGCATTTGTGTAAATTATTGATTTGGTACTCACTGTAAAACTTTATTTATTTGTTTGTATGCTTTAGCAGGACTTTTAGGTGGTGGTGCTCTACTAGGGTCTAAATAGCATATGGGTAGGCAAAATCAGACCAAACCCTACTTTGATTTGCCTAACTACGTACCTTACCAGGTGTGCTTCTGTTGCATGTGGCATTTGGTAGATTTTTGTACCTGCAATTATAATTTAACTGTAAATTATGGAATTTTTGTTTGGGACAAGGGAGGCTTTATTTTCAGGCCTTGACGTTTTGCTCTGCTTTACAGCTTAGTATTCATGTCATGGCTCAGTGACGTAACTTCTGACATTAGCAATAGTGAATGCTAAGCCAAGTTTAATTTGTACACGTGCGTGCTGATGATTGGATTTTTAATAAAGACATTGAGGAATGAAGAGTTTGTTTTTATTTAAAAGCATGGTGTCAATTTTAAAAGTTGGATCTGTGCTGTACAGTTTTACATGTACTGTATGAATAAAAACGACACAAGTCTTTATTTAAAAGCCCAGTGTACTTTTGTGGCTGCTACAGAACACGCTTAGTAAATGGAAAACTTAGCAAACCCAGTATGAGCAGAAAAGATAATGGAAAGTTCTGGGGACGGTGGAAAGCAAAGACTTTGAAACAGCATGCACTAAGCAGAGAAGTAACTGCTAGCTTTGTTACATGGAGAAACAAACTTGCAAAAGTTACTTTAAGATGTGAGAAAAAATATGATTTCTGTGTATTATTATGTATGATTTCTGGCAATTATTAAAGTCAGAGGTAATTGTAGCAAATCAGTTTGGTACATGCTAGTATTGTCTTGTGCTACCTAATCTGCTTGCTTTACCTGCTACAGCTGCATGCTAGCCTGGCTTTCTGCTGCGTGGGCTTTTCCAATCCCTTGATTCTGCTTACACCGCTGGCTGCGTGAGTCGCGGCAGCAGGACTGAGGTGTTTTGGGTCACTGGCCTCCTATGCATACAGCTGGTAATGCCATTGTATGCCGGTTCTCGTGCTGTGGGGTTGCTTTGGTGTGCTGTGTGGATTTTCCAAAGCAGTGGTCGGATGCAAGTGTTGTTAACAAATCTGCTCAGCCTACTAAACGGGAAGAATGGGCTAAGATGCTATGCATGATGCAGAGGCAAGAGCACTTCCTTTCTTGCATAAGCTCTGAAGTAAGACTTGCTAGATACTGCAAAGATGGCTACTTGTATGCCTTATTTAACAGATTTAGAGAGAAAGAAACAAACTCTTTTATTTCATTTAAGAGTGTGAGATTTGTCTCTCTACCTCAGTTTCAGGCATCTGAACAGGGCAACCCTCTATTATGTGGGCACCCTTGATGAGAACAATAGAAATGGGACGCAGAGATTTAACCTGAACAAGAGAAGTTAACATGTTGCTGAAATACACTGAGACATTGCAAGAATATGTTCTGTGCCCAAGCTGATTTTCATTTTTCCTCGAGTTTATGATGAAAGACACTCCCCTGACTTGTGTAGTCTTCAAAACAAGACTCAATTACCTTTGCCAATAAATCTAGAGCCCAGCCTTGCAGCCAGGTTGGCTGTGCCTACTCATACTTGCATCTGTTCAGACCTCTGTGACGTAAAGTTCTCACATTTACAAATAATGGCAGAACTTTATGTTAGAAGGTAAAAACTCTGTGTTAAAGTAAATTAATGTGATGCTGGGTTAAACAGTAGGTACAATGAAAGATGAAATTGTACAGGTTATTTTCCCAACCAGTATGAAAAGCTTTCACTTTGGTAAAAGTGTATTCTCTCTGTTCAGACTATTAACAAAGATTACAGAAAATGTATTTTGAACTCAGAACAGGAGTGGAGTGTAACAAGACTTTGGAATCCATTAAACTTCTCATTACAGTAATGGCTATGTGGCTCTTACAGGTATTTCCTGAGGCATTAAAGTGATTTCAGTAGCAAAAGTTCCTTACTCGGAGACTCATGTTTGTGTAACTGCTGGCACTCTTTCTTACTGGGAGCTTTTTCTTGCTGGGAGCTGCTGCAAGTTCTTTTCAAAACTTCCCTATTTTCACCCTAATACTGTGGCAATTGTATCCGGTAGTCTTTGCCCTTTGTAGAGGTTTGTTTTAACCTGAACTAGTTCTGTCACTTGAGTCCTGTTCCACTGTAAATCAGTCTCTTTACTTGGTTCCAGATCAAGTGTTTGGTTCCAATCTCACCAGCTTGTGTCAAAGAGAAAACAGCACGGTGCCAAAGTTCGTGAAGCTGTGCATTGAGCATGTTGAGGAACATGGTATGGTTGAAGTTTTTTGTTTCCCAATCTCTCTTGCTCACCACACTATCTGATTTAGAACATTTTAATCCTTAAAATGCTGTAGATCTATTTGGGAAAAATAATCTTAAAGCTTGTATCTGTAGTTAGCAATGGGTTTTCAAGTCTGGGGAAAGGTAGGTGGGATCCCAAATGGGGAGAGGGGAGGAAATCTTATATAAGAAATTGATCTGCTTCAATGTATTTCAAACTGAGGAGAGGGCAGGACAGCCTCCTGGCAGCAAGGGATCACAAGATGTAATAGAAGAGTTCAGCCCCACGAGTGTCATCTTTTATTTCAGATGAAAAGAGAGAGACTGTCAAAACACAGCCATTCATTTTTGGAAGGTTTAAGCATGCTAACAATTGTTTATATTAAAAATCCTTGAAAGAAAGTTCTAGGAAAAAGTTGCGTTCTCGCTCTGTACACGCACTGACGGCCGAAGACAAGTCCGTGGGTCTGATGCCCTTCAGCCAGTTACACCAACTGCTGTGTGACGTTTTATGCAATTCTGGAGACTGTCACTGTCCACATGCTGACTCAATTTTTGTTTGCTTTCATTGAAAACAAGTCTCTCTTACCTAATAACTGAGAAGATTGTATGTTTGAAAGTAATGTGACAATCTGGGCTGTCTGATGTAAAGGACATCATCACGTTTTTGTTGAAGATACCTTGGTTGTGACTCCTGACTTGGCTGTAGTCTGTGCTGGTTTTCTTGCTTGTTTCTTGCTGCTGTCATTGCCCTGTCTCTTGGAAAAGATGACTGAGAGGGGATTATGGAATCTCCATAATCATCATTCAAATATATACCAGTCTGTTTATCTGAGAACACTCTCTTGAGAATCAGGGTAAGTGTTACAGGGAATACTACATGTGAATTTTAAGGCATCTTCCTCTTTCTCAATGCTGCTATCTTATGGCCTGGGAGGGGAAAAATAACTGCTTCCATTGCCTTACTTGTTTGACAGACTGCCACCTTGCTTCTAATAGCAGGCTTGATTCTGTTTGCGTTCTGCAGTTTGTGAGAAAGGGGCTATTTTGCCTTGTCCTTTTTTTTTCTATTTCTTTTTTTTATTTTAAAGACAGGACTGCAGTGAAGATAGTGGTGAAGTTTTCCTTTTTTAAATACCTGAGGGGAAGCTGACAGAAATGAACAGCTTTTTTTTTCCCCACTTCTCCAACTCTTCTTCCTACTGCCAATACACTTCAAAATCAGTTCTTTCTGTAAAGGAATGACTAGTGGATTATGGGGAAAAGGGATATGTCAGATGGTGCTGGTAACTGTGCTGTGTTGCATCAGACAACTCCTTGAGGAGCTACAGGGACTTGCAGGTATTCTGGCAACACTCACCCCCTCAGTGGCACTGACTCACATGCTGCATTCAAGTGGCATTTCAATTAAATACTTTACCTCCTAACCACTCCTGAGTAACTGCAGTAGCAACCACAGAGACACAGTTTTCTTCTTTTCTCGTTGAGTGTGCAATGCTGTAAAATCAAGGGCTACCCATTTTAGTTTTGTAGGCTGTTGGGCAGTGATGAGTGTGCATGCATGTCATTCCTCCTCCATCCAAACCTGGTCACTTGACAACTTTGAGATGCTCCCTATGCATGACTTGATTTGACTTTTCTTAACCATATATTAAAAAACTGAACATCCACAAAATACTTGGTTCTTGCATGTTGGACTTTGACATGTTTCCTGTCACCCACCAAGAGCATCTTAAATGAGGCGTGTTCTTACTGGGGAAACTCAGAGCTGTTGACTCATTACAACCGTTCTACTGCATAGGAAGTTTTAGAGATAACTTTGAGCTTGAGGCTACCAAACCTGGGTCAGCAAACTAAACCTCCTCTGGTATGCCCTGCCCATCAAAAAAGCTAGTTGAATTTTTTTGTAATTGAATCAAGTGTTCTTTGTTACAAGGTGGGTTTTAATTTTGCTGAGTGGACTGATAAAGAAGCAGGCTAAAGATTCCAGAATTCATATACATGTAAGGTATTAAAATGGATTTATCCTTTTGTTTTAGGATTAGACATTGACGGCTTGTACCGAGTCAGTGGCAATCTTGCAGTGATACAGAAACTAAGATTTGCAGTCAATCATGGTAAGCTACTTCAACTGTATTACAACTGTGTGTATTTTCAGATTGTTGAAGTTCATAGAAAGCTCAGCAAAGTAAAATCAGTGTATAATTGCAGTCTTTCATGAGAAAGGATTGTCATCTTCAAAGTAAAATGACTTTGGAATTACCTAGTTTTGGCCAGCTCTCTCTGTAGCAACTGAGTTTTTGTATCCTCTTGTACACTGCTGCAACTCTATACCAGCCCAGAACGGGCTGCAGTGGAGTTAAGAGTCTTCACTGCTTTAAAAGCAGTAAGTACAGAATAGCAGTTAAGTTTATTTAAAACAAAAAAACACCCAAAGAAGTGGGGCTTTTACAGTTAAATTATTAACACTCTTCATTTTTCTCTCTTAGATGAGAAACTAGACTTGAATGACAGTAAATGGGAAGACATACATGTCATCACGGGAGCGCTGAAGATGTTCTTCAGAGAGTTGCCAGAGCCACTCTTCACTTACAATCACTTCAACGACTTCGTCAATGCAATTAGTAAGTCTGGGAAACACGTGCGTGCTTTTTCCTGTAAGTTCCCCCCGATTTGTGCAATTCATTTAGTTATTTTTGGGGGTGGAAGGGATGCTGTGGCAGCTGCAGCAGGCGAGGCGTGGCTGGACGTGCCTGGCAGCGCCGCACGCCCGGCCAGGAGGTGGCACCGTCTTCTCTCCTATTGGCCCTGCGAAGCCGTCGCTTGCGTTCCCTGCCTGCTACATCGGATGCTTGAAACGAAAACACCCATTTGTTTGTTTCTACATCTCAACCTTTTGCAGAGCAAGAACCAAGGCAGCGTGTCCATGCTGTTAAAGACTTAATCAAGCAGTTGCCAAAACCAAACCAGGACACTATGCAGGTACTCTTTAGACACCTGAAGAGGTAAGTAGCAGGTAGAAGGAAAGGCTTTGTACTGTTGATCTTCTTTAAAGCTAAGTAGTCTGATTAAAAGTGTTAGCCGACTGTTACCCAGTGCTTTTTTCTGGGCTAAATTGGACTTGATGGGAAAAAAAGTCAGTCTGTATGTACACAGTCTCACAGAGCACCAGACTTCAGACAGCATGTGTCAGAGTTGTGATGTTTACTGCCAAATCCTTATGGTCGAGAGACTGTGAGAGGATCAGGAACAGCACCTCAAAACAAACCCCTTCCATAGGGAAGGGAGCCACAGCAGTTGTATGTGCTAGTAACAACTACTTGTTAAATAAATACTGTGATTAGTCATTTGCTTTGGACTCTGTCTTTTCCCTGCCATCCTGATACTCTGACACTGATAAGTCTCTTTGTGTGTTTATTTTTTTTCCTCTTTCAGAGTTGTCGAAAATGGAGAAAAGAACCGAATGACCTATCAAAGTGTAGCAATAGTTTTTGGTCCAACCTTATTAAAACCAGAGAAAGAGACTGGTAACATAGCAGTCCACACAGTGTACCAGAATCAGATTGTAGAATTAATTCTACTGGAATTGAATTCCATCTTTGGACGCTGACGTTTTTCTTGGAGTAGAAACTGGAAGTGATGGGCTGGCAGCAGTACTCCCATCAGAAGGAAAATCTCTCACTGGACTTGATGTATTATGTTTGTGGACCAAGCAGCAACTTGTTTTTTGCACTTTTGGGAAGGGGAGAAACAGGAGAATTATTTGACCACTTTAATGCGAATTAAAGACAACACTTTGGATTTCTTTGAAAAGTTCAATGTAAAAAGTGAATTGAAAAGTTTATAGTTTGCCTTTTTTAAAGTAGTGCTGGAAAAATGTAATATAGGTTTATACACTGGATTTCTTGGAGAGTAAAGCTATTGGGCTCAAACTGGATAATCTAGAATTTGATCTTAAAATTCTTCCACTTGATAGGGAAAAGTCCTACCAACTGGTATGGAAAAATTCAGTGGAGTTACATCTTAAGCTTCTGTATTACAACCTAGTCAGATCTGTATGATGATTTTCCAAGGGGTTTCTGCATGCAGTGACTGTCTTAAACTTGTGCTAACAGTTTGGTTTATTTAAATCTAATTCCTCACTTGAAATCTGCAGTCCATTCCTCTGTGTGCCCCCCCCCCTTTTTTTTTTTTTTCCTTCTCCCTTGCTTTTATTTTCTTCCTTTTTTTCTCCCCCAGCAACCTCTCTGGAACTTCTTAGTTGCTTTGTAGATCAGCACACTATTTCAAACACTGAATTTGTAAGAATATCCAGCAACAGATATTTGTCTTGTGGCATAATAGAAGTAATATTTAATAAACATGTTCATTTTTTCAGGGTATTTCCTGAGCTAAGTTTTGTGTTTAACTGATTTGAAGCTAAAACCCTACGTGAATACCAACTGTGTAACACTGTATTGAGTTCTTGGAATGATGCTGTGGTAGTGGAAGTTTCTCAATGTAAATACAGGCTGTGCTTTTCATTCCTGTATATAATTCAGTTCCTGTATAGTTTAAGAACACTTTAGTCACACATTTCTAATCATGGGTAGATTAGCTACGGTAGCATAATGTTTCCAGTGGATGTCTGGGTTTCAGCAGGGAAACAGGTTTCGGGGAGGGAGGGAGGGAGGACCTGTGTGCACTTTTAGATGTTAATTACATTTGCGGGCAAATAACTGTAATGCAAATGGTACTGGAGAAATACTGAGTTGTGCTTGCTAAATCGTTAATGCACTACAAGAGGAGCCTTTTAGGTTATTTAATATGTACAGGATACATTAGAAAAAATGTATTATGAATTCTAACATCTATAAATAGTGAAACTCATGTTTTGATAGATAGCTGTTTGATGGAATCCATGATGCTAAATGTGAGATTTTCTTTTTACGTTAATGTAGAATAACTTGTAAAATTGGTTTTGAAAGATTTTGTTACAGGGAGCATGGTCTGCTGAAGATTTTTTTTAAATGTATTTTTCTAGACTAACTGCTGTATCTGACATATTTGTTATGTCTAACCTGAATAAAGAAACCAGCTAGTTCTGTTAGAGTTTGCCATTCCCGCTTCAGAAGACACGAACCCCCTTTGAACAGTAAGACCGGCGTCGCTCACCGCTTAGCATGGGTACTACTTCTGGCAGAGAGTTGTCATGCTGGATTAAAAGACAAACGCTTACTTGATAACCTGACAGTTAGGAACTTGCCAGTCCCTTTCTTTAACAATTTAGATTCTAAAGTAAGGTTCAGAGAGGGCAGAAGGAATTTCTGGATGTAAATTTTTGCAGTCTTTGAAACATACCCCAACTTGCTTGGAACCTGCTGTACAGAAAGCAGCTACATTGGAGAAGCAATTGTATTTCGTGGTTGATCCGTTGTATGCCTTTAACAGCACAACCCTGGCTTACAGCAAAGGGAGATGTGTGGCGAAGCACCGTCATCACATGAATGCCAAGAGAATTTCGTGAGGGTAGGGCTTGCCTGCAAAGTCATCAGAGATAAAAGAGAAGATGAGTTACCTTGTGGCTTTCGCACCATCTTCTTGTGGTAATGGTGAAGTCTTGTGGTTTGTTGCAAAGCGACCTGGGTGAGAACTGTGATCTCCGCGGCAGCCTCCCAGCAGGCTGTCGATCCGGAGTGGTGCCGAGCAGCAGGTGTGCCCCGAGCTACCAGAAAATACCAACCAAGTTGAAATCTGTTGCTGTAAAATAAAAAATTCCCTCTGCTAAATGAGAGGGCTTACCCACAGGTCACCTCTTCTGTACGAGTGTTACACTTTTTGAAGAAAGAATGCCTTTTTAAAGCAATTTGATAATGAGGATGTCACACTTTTCCTTGTATTCCCCAGAAATAAAGCGTTTTGCTATTACAATACGAGGTATTGTTTTGTGCAGTGAAGTTGTCTTATGTTTTCATGTTCTTATTGAAGGGGGAGGGGAGAGTATTCCTTTCAATTGAAAGAGGTGTAGCTAAATGCTCAAAACATCCAGGAAGAGGAGGCTGTCCGAGCTGACGCTCTGCATGTCCTGGCCAATTTGGAGCTGTGTATGTGGGCACACTGGGTTTCTTTGCTGCTTGCAATACCTGGTTTTATTCCTGCAGTTTGCTTCCTTTTAAAAAAAGCAAACCTAGATTTTTGCACAAACACAACAGGGGAAAAGCTATTTGTATTAGAGGAAACATAATTAAATGTATGTATTCCTCAGTTTGGGCTTTATATCAGATTCAGTTCTGGCTTAAAACCAATTTAAATTTAACCAAGTTAATTTTTTGCAGACATCCCTATTCCAGGATACAGGAGGTCCAATGTTCCCTGTCAGTGCCAGTTGGAATTTTGTTCCAGCACTTAGAGCTGTGCTCAGCTCTGTAGTGCAGCGACACTGGTAGGACCAGCAGCTCTCGGGTGTGCTTGGCCTTGCCAGCACCGGTTTTCTTCACTTCAAAGCTAGGGAGGAAAGTGAACACACACACGCACACACAGTCATTCCATGTAAACTGTATTTTTAATATCAGTCAGCTATAAATAAAGCTTCCTGCGTAGGTGATGCTTACTGCCCAGGCTTTCTTTCCCACCGTCACAGAACACCAGGATAAATTCCCCTTGTGCTGACCCCATTGTACCCTGGCAAGCGAATCCTTGACTCAACGCGCAGTGTGGGAGAGGAGGCAATTTGTAGGTAATACAGGAGCAGTTTATGCCTATGTGGAGTCCTGGGTTTTTATCCCCTTAAAGGCAACGGCTTTATTTAGCCCCAAAGCAAAGATTTTTTTGGAATCAATTGGTTAATTCATAAGCAATAACGTAAACCCAGCACAGTGGGGCATTCTGCTGGGCGAAGGGGGAGGTACAGCATGTCTAATGAGGCCGCCTGCACCCACCGGGGGAGAGGAGAGTTCCTCTGAAGAATCTTAATTAGCCTCCACAATCGCAAAGTTTTGTGGGCAAGCAGCTGGCAGGGCTGGATCAGACCTTTACAAAAGTAGGCCTATGTGACTGTGGGACTTAAATGAACAATCCTCCCCCAGCCCCCCCCAGCATTCTTGTAAACGGAGCACTTGTAAAACAAGATCACACTGTGTAACAAACCAACATGAAAGACATTCAGAGGCGGCTTGGCCTCTTGGTCCTTTTTATTGCCTTGAGAATTAAATGGCAGCTCTAATATTAGTTTCCTACAACTTCCCCGGGTTTGAGTTCGTTAAGGTGCTTGGCTGCTCCTTTCTTTCAAAAGAAGAAATCTGTGTTGCGTTCAGCAAACTCAGAGCTGCAAAGGGGAACGTGTGGGGGTAGCATCAGGCTCATTGCCCACAAAATCTCATCTTGCAGCTCACTGCACTACAGTGTAGCTGGCAAGGGAAGGGGAGAGCGGATCCTGAGTGCGGGAAGAAGTGAAGGCAAAGGACTGAGAAGAACCAGGCCAAGCAGGTGTGATGGACAAGCAAAGAGAGCAAAAGTCTGCAGGAATCTGGGCCAGAGCCCTGGGAGATGGCCCGACTGCTGAGTCTTGTTTCTTTTTTGTTCTTCTTTTCTCTTTTCCTTCTTTTTCTACTTCATGCAGCACAGATGAAGGCCTGGAGATGTTCTGTAAGGGGAAGATTCTCTGTGAGAGGTGGAGTTCAAGTGATATTGTAAAATGGCAGTGCCCGCCTTTCTCCAGACTTTTCCTGAACGTCTTCTGTGTCAGCTCCTCAGTGATGAGCTTGTGTCCAGGTTCACCTGACTCCAATGTCCCAGTGCTAACAGGAGTCAAGAAATAGTTTCTTCAACGTAATCATGAATGCACAACCATCACCTGTGTGATACAAAAATAAACTTGTTCTCAGTCTGGCAGCATTATTCTGGTGGCAACCAAAGCTTGTGTCACCAGATCCTGAAGAGGACAGAGATTTACAATCTCAGCATATCAAAAAAAAGAAATGTATGAAGCTCAAAAGTGGGAAAATGCAGACAAAACCCCAACCCCCCAGGCTAAGCTGTTGTCACAACCAGTTTAGATTTGTATGTATGGTACAAATCTGCTCAGAGTAGTTTGCTAATTCATATTGTGGAAAAAACAGCTGTCCTTTAAAAAAATAAAGGCTGTCATTAAAACCTGTAATTTTTTGTATCAAGCACTGGAAGATAAATGTTAAGCATTGATCAGCTGGTCCAGTCCCTCATACGCTACGGCCAAACAGCTGGCATCAAAGACCTGGTGGTGGTTACCTGGTGCTGATGTGCCAGTGCCGAGAGGGTGGTGCTGAGCTGGTGGTGGCTTGTTGGCTTTCTGCATGTGAGTGTCCTGCCCAGCCACTTGTTCTGGTAGGAGGAGACATCTAACCTAGAAACAGAACTGAAACAACATTTTTCCAAGAAAAAGCTTCCTACCAGCCTGGGCCAGGCAGCACTTTGTCCACAGGCACGTCAGCTGCACAGTGCTACCACCACCACTTCTCTCTGCAGGGATGCTATCCCTGGGGACTGAGCAACTGAGCACACCAAGGTGTTGGCCTTGGCAAGGTCCCTGCCAACACACACGCAAACCATCCAATTTCACAGCTTGCTTCTGTGAAGAAGAGAAAAAGGAGACATGGTTGAGCAAGAGGTAGAGCCTCTCCTCTCGCAGTCCCTTAAAGCATTATGTACAATGAAGGATGACACTGTATTTCCTGCCATGAATAACTGTTTCATAGCTGTTCTCGATGATAGATTAGTTCTGCTCTAAGTTTTCTCTTTGAAGTTTTGAAGATAAGACTGCTTTTCCCATTAATCTCTCCTTTTCCTGCATCCACCCACCTGCTGCGCTGAAAGTCAATCCGACTTGGACCGTTTGCTTCCTTATTTGTACAACAGCCCAGAGCCCGGGGGCTGGAATGTGGTGTGCTCTGCCCAGAGCGCTGCTTCGCCTCCGGAGGCTGAGCCATGGGCTGCTCAGCCCTGGACTCTTCGTTAAAAAGCAGTCGTCAGTGTTGATGCTAAATGGGAATGTAAATGGAACAAACAAAAAAAACCCAGATTCCTCCCCTTCCCCAGACTGGAAGAACAAAAACCCAGTGCTTTCCTGGTGATAGTTAAAGCAGGCTGCGTGCTGCTCTCCTGTTTCCCAGAGTGCCCGCTCTCCTATATTGTGGAAATGTAGGCAAGCTAAGCAATCAGATATTATATTAGGTGAGAGGCTGAGAGAAGCAATGTAATTCCATGCACCCGGTGAATCACCAGCCATATCACTTGTGTAGGCTGAGCTGTGAGCCAGCTGTCAAGAGGACTGCGTGATCTTCAGGTTTGCATTAAAACACTGTGGCTGTAGGCCAGGATCACATCTGTCCCCTTCTTTGGCCTAACCTTCCCCACCTGCCCCATTCAAATGCATGAAAATAAATCACTTTCTATCCACCTTTCCTACTCGTGGAGTACAGCAGCTCTGTGCAGCAAGCCAAGTGCTCAGGGTGTCCATGGGTACAGCTTCTTCTCCTCTATATACACAATTTAGTTAAGAGGGGGAAAAGACGGTTTATTATAAACATCGAACAGTGGGCGGCATCATTAGCTCTTAAAAATCATAACTAACTCCCCAGGTGGCTGTCCTAATGCGTTCTGGGCTTTCTTTGCATCCCTGAGATAAAAAGAAAGCCTGAGCACATGAGGACGGGATGCAGCACAAGGAAACGTGGTGTGCTGCCGTTGCTGGCAAGGAGAGCTCCATTTTGCCAGCATCGGTCTTGGCGGCAGAAGCGATGCCCGTGCTGTACAAGCCAGAGGTGGGGACTAGTTCCTTTCCTTCCTTCCTGCTGCCTTTCTAATTTGCTAGGTCATGAGCTAAGGCTAGTGGCATGTTGCGGGCCAGACAGCATGATTACAATGGTCCTCTCTGGTGTTAAAGAAACTCTGAATGAAGCTGGCATGCAGCCTTCCATTTAGCCATTGGTTTCCTTGTTCCAACCCGTCCATTCATGCCCTATATGAAATGAAAGTGCTTCTCCTGGTCAGAGTTTCATTCCCACTGCTCTCCTAAAGCAACACTGCTCCGTTGAGGAAACCCATCTCGTCACTTGCGGCAGCACCCGCAGCCCTGCTGTGCTGGGGACTGGGGTGGCTGTGGTGGTACCAGGTACGTCCACTGTCCCCACCAGCCCTGTCAAGTCCTGTTAAACTCTTTCTTTACCACAGCCTGAAACACAAGAGTTTCACGTGCTTGCAGCCACAAAGGCTTCCCTCTTTAAACCACTTTGCACCAGATTCAGATAAATCCTCGAAGCCATGAGCCACTGCCAGGGGGTGCAAATGCTCAGTTACTGCCACTCCCCGACTGTGCAGACATTACCAGGCACAAATGGGCCTAGGCAGCCCCCACCAGCAGAGTCCTGCCCTGGGACAGAGCACCCAGCACTGCAGCCTCTCCCCCAGCCCGGCAAAGGAAGCCTCTTCTGGGAAGAACCAGGCAAAAGGAGCTAACAGGCGACCTGCCCAAGCACCCAGCACTCCTGCCCATCCCCGCCTGTGCACAGACAGTGTGCACCACTCCTGGGCTATAGGCAGGGGCACCAAAGGCAGCTGCAGATACAGAAGCCAGGGCTGACACACACAGAGCTGTGTTTCTCACAGGCCAAGCAGCAGTTTGGGCTGCTCTTAAAGACCTCTGCTGATGAAGAGGGAAGGGCTTCCCAGGCAGTCCTATCGCACATATAATTCTCATCCCACTCAGAAAACTTGGCTTTCTGCACATCTAAGTAGTCCTTGTTGCAGCTTACTTTCATCTTTCTCCTTACTCTGCCCTTATCCACTGCTTTTATCCCATTTTGCAGCCTATGTGGTGAGCTATTTTTCCCTGCACCTCTAGGCACGCAATAGTGGTCCATGAAATAAGAAAAGGTCTCTGTGTCTCACTTCCCTAGACTAAGCAAACAGTCCTCTTAATCTTTTCTTGGATGTCCCACAGCCAGCTGGCTCAGGCATGGGACAGGGAAGTGAGAGTTCACATCCCTCTCAAGGAGACACCTTCAGCATTCACCTATTAAATGGAGTCATAGAATATTCTTTGTTTCCCCTTCACCTTCCAATACCCACCCTCCAGGCCATCTTCCCCCTTTGTTTTATGGCCTGGATCTCCAGGACCGGAGGTTGGTGGCCCTGCCTGTGGCAGGGGGTTTGGAATTCTATGATCCTTGGGGTCCCTTCCAAACCAGACCATTCTATGATTCTGATTCTGTGATTCTTGTCTGACCCCACTGGTGTGGCCTGGAAAAATCCCACCATTGGGTGACACAGAAGCTCTAGTCTGGTTGTTGCAGAATCTGTCCCTGAATCCCTGATTTCCAGTGACTTCTGGAACTAGGGACCTTACAATCCCTGGAGCTATGCAGCAGCCAAGGCACTATGTCCTGGCTTAGATGTAGCAGAGTGGCTGACAGGCAGGTGCTGCAGCAGCCCTGTGTGAGCACTGGCTGCAGGCTGGAGGTTTGTGCCTGCCCTCACAGAGTTTTGAGGGAGAAAGGTGTGCAAATCAGTCTGCTTGGCATCTGAAGGGACACGTCCTTGGAAGGAGCCAAAGCTCAGATCAAGAGCCAATACATCAAAGTGCTCCAAAATGCACACCTCTACTCAGAAGTGCTGGCAAGGAAAACCACAACTGATTAAGTAACAGGGAGGAAAGGGAAAACCATCAGGAGCTGCACTAGGGCTGTGCAGCAGAGGTGCTTGCTCTTAGTCCTTTATGGAACGATAGGTTTGGGTGATGTCACAGCCGGGTAACTGCAGCTCCTGTTGTCCGTGTGGCCAAAAGCATTTCTGCAGCAGCAGGGCTGGGAGCGCTGGCAGCAAGCACTGCTCCAAGGGCTGGACTCTGGGCAAGGGTGATGGAGCCTGAGTGAGGACAGCAAGCTGCCCCACCCGGGCACTCACTGCAAAGGGACCACACTGACCCTCAAAATACAGACTTTGGTGAGGGAAGAGGCAGGATCACTTCAGAAGCAGTCACCAAAAGCAGCAGCCCCAGCACAACTTGCTGCTGTCTCCTCAGAGAGCATTGCAAAACCTCACAAACACCCCCAAACAGGGACAGTGCCACAGATTGTGGCAGACCCCAGGGTTCCCCTCCCCTGCTTGCTGCTTGTACTGAATCCCTCTGTGGCTCCCGCAGTGACCCTGTGGTACCCGCAGCAGATGCCATGTTGTCCTGCCCTAACCTGTAGCTTTGGTGAATCAGGTCGTCTGGGCAAGAGCTGTCCTGCTGGCTGTGCATCTGGAAGGCAAGGAAAAGCTGGAACCACATTTCTGCTCATGGCCTGAAAGGCAGCACTTGAGGGACAGTGCTGTTAGCTACATTGTGGTGGCTGGAAGAGATTTTTGGAGACAGAAACACTGACTGCAGTTAGCTTGGTTGTCATTTTGAAGACAAAACTTGTTGTGACAATGAATTATTTAAGTTGGAGAGGCTCTCAGTATCTTGTAACTATGTACAGAAAAAAAGCAAGGCTCTGAACAGTAAGAACTGAGATTAAAGAAAAAAAAAAGAGGTACAAGCAGATTTGGCCTGGCCTAGCCGGTTCGCCTGACTCTGTATTACTACTTCACCCCCCAGCTGATGATCAGTGCTACACCTGCATCACTGGGAAGAGCGTGGCAAAGCCTGGATTTCCTTTTGTTTCAAGGCACCATGAACAGGCTGCACACTACTGAAAACCTGTGATTTAAACCCTGGAAAGAAAATATTGTAAAGCCATACAGTGGTAGTTTGGGGGCTACATCTGTGCATTGCTGTGTGGAGGATGTGCCCATGTCCCTTTCCTAACAGGTCACTCAAATACTTGTGAAAAAGAGCCTCCAATTCCCTCTTTATTCACATGAAGTGTTCCTCAGTCAAGCCACAAAACTCCGGGTGAAGTGGGAAGAAATTATGGCCCACAGCAGAGCAGATGGCGGAGTCACAGTGATCAAATTGCTGCTCCTTTGACACCACCATCTGGGCCTCCTCCCACCTGCCTGGCAAACAAACCCTGGCAAAGTTTTTGCCCTCTCCCAAAGTCCTATTCCCCTCCAAGCTGGACAACAGCATCTTGCACTATTGCAAAGAGTCACTTTTCATAGTTAAAGCACTGAAAAGAGAGGGAAGATGTAATGGGAAGGACCCTAGTTCTCTTTTTGAAACCTCAACCCCGCTCCTGTTCAACCCAGCAGAAGAGCCATGTCACCTTCCTTAGGATAATGAACTCTGGTCTGTCAGACTCTTTCCTAGGGAGGTGAAATATCCAAAAAGTTCTGGGCCCTGTTATCCTTAAGTACAAATCATTTCAGAACTGCCTCAACCTGATTGCATCAGTTGCCCTTCATCCTGGTCATGGTGCTCACCACCTCTCCCCTGCGAAGCACACACACAAGTGCTACCAGGCTGCAAAAATCCCCCTTCTCATCCTGCTCCTTGAGTTGTACGCTGGATGCAGCTGCAAGGGGGCAGGAGGACTCCAGCTCCTCACCCAGCCAGCTACTATGACCTGTGGCAAGGCTCCTGGGATGGTCAAGGCTCAACCCACCAGTCCCTGCTGCTCTGGGAACAAGCCTCTGGATCCTCTGACTGAAGAGTGACTTGGAGAGGACAGGTAATGCTCACCAGCCCAGGGACAGGCAGGCTATCCAGGGAAATTTTGGCCTCTCCTTGTCTGAGAACTTTCACTCCTTTTCTCTTTGTTCATGTGTCTTGCAGGGCTTGTCTACCAGCTGAATGAAGGTCACAACTTGGTCTGTTAAAAATACCCATTCCATTATCTGTTGGGCCATGTTTATCCTTTATGTTCTTGTCTGTGAGTAGTCCTGGAAGCAGCAGGATGGCTCATCTCAATGAAATCAGCCTGTTTGGGCATACAGCCTTTTTATTTTCATCTGCTTTCTCCCAAAAGTGCTGTGCGAGGGCTCTGATCTCCCTTTAAAAGGGTCTTCCCTGTGAGAGTGCTTTGAGGTCTCTGCCACGCAGCAATCTGTTCACAGCGTAATTACTCTCTGTTAAGGCCTCAGAGCCTGTGAGGCTCCTGACATTTTTCATTGCCTGGAGAGGGGTAATTTTTCATTGCTTTCCTGAGGACTCTTGCACTTCGCAACAGTAATGGAGCATCCAGCTATAGTGAGTTGCAGCCTACAGTTTATTTTTATCTCTTGATGGACATAGCTGAAGGACTTTGGCTAAGATGGGGGAAATTACTGCAGAAGCTAATAGCAAGTCACAGAGCCTTTCATGGTGGATGTAACGTGATTCTGAAACTGTACGGTAACAAGACATGCTTTACCAAATGCTAAGCTCTAAGTATGAAGTAACAGGAGAGAAAGGATCCCCAGTTACACTACAATAAACAAACTCTCAAATACAATCAGCAATATCACAAGTGTGTCTAATTTTGCCTGTCTTCCACTGCAGATCCAGAGGCCAGATCCAGCAGCCAGATCCCCACTGCCGCTGGTACGCGACTGTGTCAGTGGAGATGCTGGCGGAGGAAAGGCATTGCTTCATCTCTGGGATTCACTGAAGGAAAGCTGAGCCTAGAAACCGTACTCTGGCAGGATCTGCACTTCTCCAGCTAGTCATCGCATTTCTCCGTGTGGTATGTTTACAAGACAGCAATTGTAACAGAGAGCACGCTTGCAAGCAGCTGGTAAACAAAGCAGGAAAGGGTTGAAACTTTAGTTTGGATTTGAAATGCTGTTGCATGCAAGAAATCTAATATTGAATTTAACTTACCAAAACAGATGCCCAACATCTGCAAGCCTAAAAAACACGTGAGTTTTGCCAACCATTCGCAGTGATTTGCTAAAAAGTAAGTATTTTAGTTTCAAGTTTTTAAAGGGAATTAGGTCTGAGAATGAAACAGTAAGCAAAAAAATAAGGTCTCTTATAATTCATTTTTCTGATAGCGTTGCTAGTGGTGCTGAAGAAAGGCCAGCGGGCTGGGCTGCCTTCTCCCCCTTACAGAGAGTATGGGGGGATCTAGGGGTATGAACAGGGTTGGGCAGGGCAAATCCCTGCTCCCAAGTCAACCAGACACCTTTCTGTCCTGCAATTACATCTCCCTTACATTAGACAAACCATCCTTAGGTCACAGAGTAGAAGTCAGTCAATTTTCTTCAGCACAGTCTAAGGCAAAACTGAGCACGATGCTGCTCTGCTCCAGACAGGGAGCTTTTATTTCTTCTTTTTAAACCCAACCCTAAAATTCAAATTAGCCTCCAGCTCAAAGCCTTTGCCACCGGGGCATGAATGCTAAATAGCCTGCTCCCAGCCCAATCTGTTCACTGCCTGGCTAATGATTATTCTCCATAGAAACCTTACCAGAGTCAGTTATTATTCTCTCCTCATGCACTTGTATCTCTCTTGTATTTATATAAGATTAAGTAGCCCTGTTAGGTTTTTACCTCTCTGATTGGAGCTTATTTTAACCTCAATTAAGCCATCAGCACGGCTTTCTGAAGGCAGAGCAGTAGCATAGCCATTATCCTTCTCTCCACCTTTTGTATGAAAATGATGTTGAGGATTGGTTGCTTTGGGGATTGCTCCATGGCAGGTAACCAACGCTGAGAGTCAGGGAGGATAAATGGTGCCAGACTCCCAGAGGTACCGTGGCACTGTGTAATTATTGTTCCAGACAGCTGAAAGCAGCGGGGTTTCTGGTTCCCCTGCTTAGTTTCAGTCTGCCATGATTGCTGGCACAGAAAGATGCTGATTATAAGTAAACATTAATTATGCCCCGCTACCCCACTGCTAGCATCGCTGGGCTTGCAAGCAACAGAAGCACAGCGCTGCGCTTGGCTCCACTACTGAGAAATCATCTATACAGGTTTCAACGTCCAGATTGTCATCTTGCTTGGTCAGAGGATATTGCTCCTAAATAGCATCCTCATGCATAGCGGAACTGTGGTGCTGTTCGTACCACTGCTTACGTGCTGTATTTCAATGCTGTTGATAAAATAATGACTTATTCTTTGAAGAAGGTGAGCTCAGGTGATGCAGAAAGCAATTCTGTTATCTGCTCCAGAGCAGACGAATCATTTTAGCATCTTGAAAAGAAAAAAAAAAAACAAACCACCCAAGGCAAGTAAAACTTCTCAATCATCCTATATGTCAAGGTAATTTTTTTTCAGGTTATGTGCTTTTTTCAAATGGCAGCCTATTCCTTCTTCTTTTTTTATGTGGCTTTGGGATTTTTTTTTTCTTTGCTAAAGGAGGCTTAAAAATGCAGAGCCTACAGCATTGCAGACGGTGAACACCGCTCCTCAAGTTGTGTGGACAGTTACAAAGCGATTTCCGTGGCACTCGAAATGCAGCCTGTGACGCTGATGGAATTTCACTGTGCCGTGATTGCACCGCACTGCAGTGAAACGGGTTCAATTTGATTATCTGGCTATTCCATTTCACCTATATTTACAACCTGCCTGACCTCTGGGGGAAGGGGAGGACAAGCAGCCAATCATGCTGGAGACATTTCGAAAGGTCAAAGCAATACAGCGTTTACCACTATAATTCACAGGCTCTACAATTCAGAGACTCTGCTCTCATGACAAAAATTGGCAGAAGAACGTACTTAATGTGAAATATTTGTCCATTCCCAGAGCAAACACAGAAAATAGAGAATGTTTTAAAAAATTCCCCCTTTTCTTCTTTTGGCACACAAGATGCACAAAGCGCCTCAAAGCAGCGCACGATCAGCACCTCATTGTTTAAAAGTTGTCCTTGGCCAGTGCTGAGAGGTTTGTGTTGGACTGGCTACCTGGGAGCTGCCCCCCTTGTACTCAGCCTCAGCTCTGATGTTAACACATTTACAGCCCCACGGGGATGCTTCTGAGCATGCTGCCACTCACACACGGTTTCAGGGGCAGAAAGCACTTTGCAAATTTTAATTAAGCTTGACATGCAGTCCTCCCATTCTGAAATACAGATTCATTCAGGTCGTAAACAACCACCACCCATTCCAACCAGAGAGCTAATAAACCGGTGTGATCACGCCAAAGCATTATTTTTAAAATCTCATATACTTAAAAAGCCCCAAATGTCAGGAAGGAATTAAAGCAGCTTCAGGCTCATGCAAGCCAGCACAGCCACCCAGTGCTGATAGTTCCATATCTCCCAAGCTGGGGTCGCGGGTCTGGGTGTCCATCCCATCTGCATCAGCTTTTCACACCTCTTGTCTTTTTGTATTTAAACACTGTTTGGTCTTAAATCTCTACTGAAGTTAGTCTTGCCAGAGGTCCTAGGACCAGAGGCACTGTGAGTTATAGCAGTTTCATTTTGAAAACAGGACTGGTTTTTGTTTGTTTTTAAGTGAGCACTTTGTATGACATCTCCTGAAAACTCCCGTCTATCATCTTACGTGTTATTGGATTAGAACAGGAGAGAGTGGAGTCTGAAAGGCAGCTGTAAGACCTGCTTCTGAGCATCTTTTATCTTTGTGGGGAAGATCTATTTGAAAGGCAGCCTAACAGAGCAGACATGCTTGAAATAAGGTAGCGCACCCACTCTGCAAGTCAGCACAGATAGGGAATACAGCTGGTTCTTGTAGGGAGGCATTTCATTTAGATGCTGCATCACATTCGAAAAGGGTGACTTGAGGCTTGTTCTGCCTTCCCCCACAACTGCCATGAGCTCCTGGTCCTCCTCTTTGTCCCTTCTGATGAGACCCTGCCACTGCGCAGAGCTGAGCAGAGGAGGTTTTTGTCTGGGACAGGACTGAGCATTGGCTTCACTAGTGCTGCTTGGACTGTTTCAGGCAGAAAACACTTTGCTCACATAGCTCCCTCTTCTCCAGTCAGCCACACACACCACCACTACCTTCTGCCCAGTCTGAACTGGGGTATTTGGTGAGACACCAAAACACGAGAGGAACAAGACCTGTGTGCCATTGAACATGATAAGCCAAAAGAGCAAGGAAGACAGGAAAGATTGTTCCAGAGACACAGACCATGTTTGTGAAGAATGTTCAAGTCTCACACTTCTTCCCTGCATCCCAGCTCACCCTCACACAAGAAAGCCCCCAGCTTATCTGGTTAGAAGATGGTTAAAAGCAGCTTCTGCTGATGCATGCAGGGCTCAACATGAGCTTTGCACCAGAGGAGGTAAATACTGCTTTAACATCACAGCCCCTGGCACCAGCTGGGTGTGCTGCAAGACCAGGGAGCAGGATATGGTTAGGCAAGGCACCTAAGGGTGTTTCAGCCAATCTCAACCATTGGCACAGGTCTGGGGGCTTTTCATCTGTGGAAAAATCTACAATTTGCCTTCACTTTCAGTTCTTTTTAATCATTTTATTTTTTCTCTATCTCCTTCCATTTCTTTTTCTTCACTCTTCATTTTGTGCTTTCCATCCTTTAGCAAGAAACACTCACCTCCTGCAGCATCTGAGTATTTACAGCTACAAACAGTTTGGGCTGTCCAAAGTTCTTTAATACAAAACTATTTTCCAGTTGATTATAAAACCATCAAAAGCAAAAAAAAAAGCTTGGCAAAGTTTTCTATGTCTGATTTTTGTTTTGGTTCATAATCTTTGAGAAGAGTCATCACAAAACCTGCCCAGAGAAGCCTCAGAAGGAGTTCAGGGGAACACCCTGAGGTGTCAGACCTTTTTCAGGGACCATTAGCACATCTGCTGTTTGCAGCAGAAATTTAGGAACCTGCTGAGAGATCACCCTCAAGCTAGTGATGGGCCTTTCCCATCTCCACACAGCCTGACCAAATTTGGCCAATTTTTGAGCCTCTGAAAACTCTCAGACTGCACACAGGCAGTTGGCTGGAGTTTGCCAGCTAAAATATCTCTGTTCTGAATGTGCTGTAGCTGCAGGGCAGCGAGAAGCCAACTGAGCTTTCCACACCTCCTCCCATGGGGCACAAGCAGTGGGGGGGCAAAGGCTGGGGTGCCAGTCTCAGGGGGGCCAAGGACAGTGGTGGCAGCAATGCTTGGCTGGGGCCTCGTGAAGCACTGTGGATGACGCTACATGCTCAAGAACATCTTCATTTGTCAGCTGTGATTGTTGGTGCCTGGGGCAAGTGGGTGGTTGTACAAAGGGACACGATCATGCAGTTAGTAAGACTGGATTTGTCACTAAGGGACCAAATTTAAGTTGTTTTAGCAACTTTAATTTTAGAGTTCCTTTTCCTTCAGTGCTGAACAACCCTACTCAAACCTGGTGATAGGCAAGATAAAGATTCCTGCTGTAACTGAGCCACTGGAGAGGTTACTGTTCACTATATTTAGACTGCAAGTAGACAAAAATTAAGGGTTCTGTGAGAAAAAGTCACAGTACCAACAATGCCAGAGGTGTGTCATTATTGTTCATCAAAGTAATTGTTTAATTATTTATAACTCCACACCGCAATGCTGAGATTTATACACCGCTTCAAATAACACAGTTGCTTAAAAGAGCAAGATGATGTCTTTGTAGAAACAGCTTGGGTAATTGGCATAACCTCATCTTGGCTGGGCTCTATCATAGATTGTCTGTAATATTAAATTACTGGGATATGAAGTAAAAAGGAGATAAGCCCAGCAGGCTAAGGCTGGGGGTGGGGAACGCCAAGGAGAGTAAGAGACAGCATCTGCAGAAGCGAGCTTCTCCCTGCGAGCAGCCTGGAAACAGGGCTCAGCAAAAACCTTTGGAAAAGTGAAGCAAGAGATAAAAATAGCAAGGAAAGAAAAAGAAAAGAAAGCAAAACAAAAATAACCACACCAGGAAATGAATGTTTCTCCAATGCAGGATGAGAGAGTACCTCAGGAAATGTTTCTGCAGATAAGACAGCTCGGTAAGAAACCAACAACCCCCCACCTCCCAACCCATGCATTGATCAGGGGAGGACTGCCTTTACTGTGACGTCAGCTGCTGATAACTAAGGTGAAGGAAGGGCGCTCAAGTTGCTTTTTCAGCTTGCAGAGACCATGGCTGCTGCAGGAATTGGCCTGCAAAAAAGGGTCAAAACACACAAAACTCTGCCAGAGCTGTCACCTGAAATGTCAGGCACATGCACGCTGAGCGGAGCCGGTGAAAGGTGCCCGGGGAGCGTCCGGCTGAGGTGGAGCCCGGGGCACCAGAAATGCCTGTAAGCAACACCAAGAAACGTTGTACAGTGAACACAAGGCTACTTATAGAAAGCCTACAAAGGAAAAAAATATCCTGTCATGCTTCTTGCTTGAGAGCCTCCTTTCCTACTTTGTTTCTATTTAGTTCCAACAATGAGCAGAAGGAAAAGCCTTAAGAAGAAAGAGGACAAACCTCTAACCCAGCACTGAGTCCTCTCAACCACTTACAGCCCTCCAAACAATGACAGCTACACAGCCTGGACATTCCTGATCCTTTACAACAATCTGGGCACTGAAACAAGTGTTTCCATGTTTGCTTGCTTCATGTTACAAAAATTAGCAAGGAACAAAAAATTATAGGCTGGACTGAAACACAGACTCAGAGGGACATTCCTGAGCGTCCGCCCTGCGTCTAACCCGGGGCTGGCACATTTAACTCAAGCTGCTCTGGAAACACCAGCCACACCAATGGGCAGTAGGTTGATGAAGAGCCATGGGACTGTGGTCCAAATGGACAGTAGGTTCCATCATCCCTCAGATGCACCAGCATTCATGGCTTTAAGGTCTCTGGAGCTTTACCCTACTGGAAACAGAGTCAGAATCACACAGAATCACTGAAGGGTTGTGATTAGAATGGATTGTTTGGTCTAACCCTCCTGGCTCAAGCAGAGGAACCTAAAGCAGGCTGCCCAGGACCATGTCCTTTCGAGTATCTCCAAGAATGGATACTCCACTACCTCCCTGGGCAACCTTTGTTAGTATTTGGTCACTCTCACAGTGAAAAAGTGTTTCCTGATGTTCAGAGGAACCCTCTCATGCTTCAGTCTGCAGCATTGCCTCTGGTCCTATCACTGGGCATAACTGAGAAGAACCTGGCTGGCCTCTTTGCACCCACCTTCCAGATATTTATATACATTGATAAGATCCCCCTGAGACTTCTCTTATCCAGGTTAAACAGAACCAGCTGTCTCAGTCTTTCCTCATGGGAGAGATGCTCTAGTTCCTTAATCATCTTTGTGGCTCTTCATTGGACTCTCTCCAGCATGTCCATATCTGTCTGGTGCTGGGGAGACCAGAACTGGCAGCCCTCCAGGACTGGCCTTACCAGTGATGAGTAGAGGGGAAGAATCACCTCCCTTGACCCGCTGCCAGGACACCACTGGCTGCCTTTGCCACAAGGGCACATTGCTGGCTCATAGTCAACTTGATTATTGCCAGGACCCCTTAGTCCTTTTCTGCCAAGCTGCTCTCCAGCTGGGTGGCTCCCAACATTTACTGATGCTTGGGGTCAGTCCTCACCAGCTGTAGGATTTTGCACTTCTACTTGTTGAACTTCATGATATCCTAGGCTGGCCTGAGTTGAACCCATAGCCTTGCATAATCTGACCTGAAGACCTGTATCTGGCATTCCCACTCCCCACCTGCTACTTCCCGAAACACGATCTAGGAGTCTTGCTCTAGTCAGTTTACAGCCTACAGAAGACACACCAGTGTTTGGAAGTCTCCTTTTCTACCAAATAAGCACTTCACAGCAGTATCAGTACTGCTGGTACCTCCCTTCTTTTCCTCCAGCTTTGCCATCAGAGCACTCAGGCATCAAGGACAAGGCCAGCATTCAGCTTCTTGCCTCGCTCAGAAGGAACCAGAGGTCACCACACTGTGGATGATCTCCACTCACTGATCATGAGGTGGCCACAGCCACAGGGATATTGCTCATCCTCTGTAACAGGCCACACAGCACCTCTTCTTGCTTCTCGTCCCTCCTCCAAAGAACCACAGGGCTCTTCCTCTGCGGTTGGGGCACCTTGGCAGAGGAGAACAGTCACACCACTGGCCTGGGATGGACTGGAGCTCAGGGGAGCAACAGCAGCCACCCAGGACAGGAGGAATTAGTATTCAAACCCCACTTCCTGAAATGGTGCTACTCCTACCAGGAGCATGATGCCAGAGCCATCTTGTCTTCCTCTGGCCAGGTCTGGAGAGAAAAGCCTTTTCTCTCAGACCATCCTGGGTGGCTACTTCAGGAAAGAGTCCAGGCAATGAAGCCCTGAAATGGCAGGGCCTGTGTCCCTAAGCAATACACCTCCTGGGTGCCAGGTCATGAAATGCCCTTGGATGATCCTCTTCTGTGGGAACAGACACCCATCGTAGGGAAAGCAGAGATGAGCAAGGGTGTTACCTCACGGATGGCTAAAGATTGGGTGCTGCAAGGCATGGCATGGCAGCACCCAAAGCTTTTTGAGCACTTAACTTTAGGCTCCTGCAAAGAAACAGCAGCAGAGGAGAATAAAACCCAACCTGCGAGGGCTTCCTTGGTGGCTGGCAGTGTGTCCAGCTTCCTCCCTTCCCATCACAGGTTTACTCATCACCAGAATCATGGCTGCACCCACTGCCAAAGCAAAATGAACATTGGTGCCCAAATTGTTGAGAGATGTTTGGAATATCACAGAAAATACATAAAGCCCTAAATTGTTCTTTCACTGAGAGATTAATATGATAATGTCATCCCGGCACGGTGCCGCTCCCAGCGATCTGCCAAGCCAAAGAAAGTAACTACCAAAGGCATGACTGCGCTCTAAGTCCAAATAAGGGAAGAGGAAAATGGAAGTTTATCTTAAGCTATCCTTAGCTCACCTTACTGTGTCTAGACATGGCAGGTTGTCAGAGAACTGTCTAGGTGTCTTGGGACACGGTATGAAGAAGATCAAGTCCCTCAGCTCCCAGTCGAACAAGGCATGATGCTTCTGGACTGGAGATCACTGGGAAAATCAGCAAAGCGCAGTTGGATTTTAAGCCTGCATTTTTCAGTCTCCTGATTTACTGAGGTACAGAATCAACTGGAAAACGAACCCAGCAGAGCAAGTCTTATGTGGAAAGGTGTGAGACTTTAGCAGCTCTCTCACTGCCTCTTCTGGGCTTTTTGGAAGAGGGTCTGAAGAATAGCTTGCTAGGGAGACATCAACGGAGCACGCTACCACCTGTTAGCTGATACAGAAGAAGGACAGATAAGTATCAGCATAAGGGCAATACAAACCCCATGAGATTTTGCACTGGCCACGACCTAACACCGCAAATCCTCTACATGTACCCAAAACCCACCCTCAGGAAGTAAGGTCACATTGGGTGAGGGAGGGAGGCTGGGTAGTAGAGCTGTGGATTCAGTAATTTTGACAGAAAACAAACATACCCAAAGCAAAGGGCTACTTAACACTGAACTACTTGCCCTACTGCTTACCACTCGCTGGTCCTCTTCAAAACTGTTGGTGCAACTGAATTCGCTGATGACACAGGGTTTCAAAGAAAAACTGACAGTTTTGGTCTTGGAAATTAGTACCTAAGATGCAGCAATAGAAGATCAAGGTGGGCAAGAGTTGGTTACAAAGAAGGGAAAAGGCAAAAGCCAAACAGAGCTGGGAAGGGCCAATAACTATGAGAAGAGCTCAAAACAGACTACAGCAATCACATCACCATTTTGCTCTTATGTGAGTACTGTATTTTGAAAACACAGTGTTTTTCTGTTCCCTGCGGTGTAACCCACAAAGTTGCAGGCTTGCTGTGCCAAAAGCCTTCAAGTTAACATGCTGTATATTTATATAATTAAAGAAATAAGAGGCCACTTCATTCGTGGTGTTTAAGCCCATATATTTCAAGATCTAAACAGGCTTTGAGTGACAAGGCTTAGTAAGGCTATTCCATAGTCACCTACTATGAAATTCCTCTAAAGCTTCTGACTGGCTGACTGCTGCTACAGGCACATCCTGGCTTATCCAGTGTGCCCAGTATAGCCAATTCACCCTCCAGCAAGCCTCTGTGTCTGCACACACCCTTACACTTGCTCCATCCCTACCTGAGATCAGGGATGCTGCCATGTGCTGGTTCACAGTGTGGCAGGAGTTGAAACTGGAAGCAGCACATTTAGAGAATGGTCAGTTATCACAGGCTTCATGAGTTTCTCTGGCCTTGACGCTAAACAGGTGTGGAACAGTAGGCAATTTTATGTTTATTTTACCTGGAAACTGTCTTGAAAGCAACAAAAAACCTCACAGAGGAGGTTTTGTGAAATGTCAGAGGGAAATATCTGTTATTCAAATGCTTAATAGGAGGAAAGCACATTCCCGTTAGGAATTTCTCCTGTGCACATTTTCCCCATGCTGGGAAGTGCTCCTCTGGGACTCTCACTCTTGCCTGCCCACAGCTTTGCTTGCTTGCAGGAGCAGTAGCATCCAGAGCTGCTAGAGATTCAGGTAGCACCCAAGCCTCCTGAGAGCAGCCAGCGTGAGGCAGCTCAGCACCACACAACCCTCTCCAGGCACATGAGGCATGCAACAGCTCAGCACCCTTTCGCTGCACTTCCAGCAAAACCCAACATTCAAACACCACTGGCATTCATCAAATTGTGTTGTTTAGCAGAAACAAAGATGATTTCAGGGTCTGTCCTTTAACTGAAGCTAGCTGAGGACATCAAGGAGGACCACAAATGAATGTTGAGTGCTTACAATACAGACAGATTCATCATATTCCTCTTCTCAGCATCTACTACTGGTCATCAGCCAATAGGCCATAGGCAACTGGGCAACTCAGGGATTATCCAAAGGGATAAATCTGAGATGGCTTGTGAAAAGTTGTCATTTCAGTTGCAGCCCTGAATGCTACACTGGTGCTCAGACAGAGAAAATATGATACTTTTCGGAGCATTATGCAGCTGGTATTTCAGACTCCCTGACATCCTTTTCTCTGCTGCCCCAAACTCAGACACAAGGATGCTGTGGGTCCCCAGTTTCTCACAACTTCATAAAATTTCAACAAGAGCAGTTCAGTGGTGATGCAGTGGATCCTAAGAGAGAACAGAGGGGTTGCTTTTCTCTCTAGACCTAAGGCTTAGGGTATGACACGAGTCTGATGACACCTCAATACTATTCACATGCAAAACCAGAAACCTGAAGTAGATCAGCGAGATGAGACATACTCAGATTCTTGTTTTTAGTCATTTCTTTATTCTCCAACTCAGCCTGAGAGCAGCAGGGGTTGGTGTGCTCCCATGCAAGGGGAGAGAGGTTAGCAAGAGGAACTACAAAGTTTTTCCTTTCTGTCCCCTGAGCAGTTGAAGGCCAAAGCAGAAAACAAAACCCCATCCTGGGGGACTTCTCTTAGCTCCATTCATCTTAGGGCAAACTCTTAGAGTCAGACACTGGCTGTTTACTGTTACGCCACCAACTTTAAATTGCTGACTCTGACTGTTTTGGGTAGAATAAGTAACTTTTGTTTCACTCCTCTGCTGTCTTTTGCTCCTGCATGTGTTGGTTTATTGGATTAAACCACACAGATTAAGGGGATAAGCTAATTAACGAACAGGCATCAAACTCCACAAGGCTGGAGCAGATGGTGATGCAGTGCACACTGCCAGCTCAGCCTTGACACCTGGGAGCATCGGTCCTCCCAGTGCACACCACCATCAGTGCAGACAGGTTTGCCTTAGCCATCGCTGGGCCATGACACTCGTGTGCGAGCCTCACCTGGGCATGCGCAGTGATAAGTCACACACACATCCTGTTCTCCTGGACTCGGCTTATTCTAAGCTAACGTGGTCCTGTTTGGTCTGTGTCTGTACCTGCACTGAGATCTCCTGGCACAACTTCAGACCCTAACCAAGTACTTGCAATGTCTGTCCTGGCAAAAGCCTCAGGTGAACTCAGCCTGGGGCCTGTGACACGCAAACCTATAAATAGGGCGTGCAAGCATTCACACAATTTCACAGGGCCCTATTTAGCTGACAACAGATGATTGGCACAGGACAGAGTTTATGTATGAGACACACCCTTACCAGGCATCCCTGCACTGATTTCCTGGGCCACCGAGTAAGCAGCTCAGGCTACTGGCAGGATAGGGGTGCTGGCTAACACATCTTTACAACCTTTAAACAAAGGAAAAAAACCACAAACCTTTTGGGAAGGGAAAGAGTGACACACGTATACACACAGGCCCTTTCCTGTCCAGGCGTGGGCTCAGCCAGATAAGGTCTTTTTCTTTTTCCTCTGAGTAATCTCCAGAGACACCACGCTTGAATTGCCCTGACTCTTCACACAAGCTCTTTGTTGCTGTGTTACATCCCCACGGTATTTGCTGTAAGCTAGGTTCCTAAAAGGCCTAGCGTGAAGTCCCTTTTAAGAAAGTTATTTGACACTCATCTTCTGCTCAGTTCCAGGGAAGGTTACCTTGAGTAGGCTGCAAAGTTATGATGTAAATATAAGTAGCTTTTCATTACAGAGCTCTGAGCCCTGCCTGGGGACTCACCACTGAGCCTGCAGGGAAAGCCCAGCAAATGCCTCTGCAAAGCGCTCTGTCTTCCCTGCCAGAAGCAAGGCTGCTCTTTTGGCAGAGCATCAAACCCCACACCTCACAGCTAGTGCAGCGCCACAGCCACCTTCTTGCTGCAAGATGCACAATCACAGACATCTTGACCACCGTAGTCACCCTCTCCTCCCCTCGGTCTGCTCCCTTGCAGTCCTATTTCCCATGTCCTCTCCTGAACCTCTGTGGTTAGTGGTATCTTTGCATGTCCATCCATAGTCTGGCTGTGTGCTGGCCATAAAAGAAGTGCTTCTGACGCACAGCCATCAGTTCATGAGGCAGCCAGTGGCCTCGAGCACTGTGGGTAAGTATATGCATTACAAAATAAGAATAACCATCCCATTTTCAATATTCTTCTAAAAATTCATGGCGAAGCAGGAAACCTGACCTCCATAATCGCTTTTTCCTCTGAGGCAGCAATCTCATGAAATACAAAGGAGCCAGCTTCTTACCCAAAGGCAAACTTGTAACCTCCTACAAACACACAAAGGTGATGTAAAATGCCTAGGGTTTATCTGCAAAGGTTGTACTGGGCTGAGGCAGTATGGACCTAGCAGGGCACAGGCTATAAAAGCAAATAACATGGCCTGAAACACAAATTCAGCATGTGCTCGCATTAGTAATACGGCCAAAGAAAAATTCTAGGTGCACTAATAGACTGCTGCTTCACCTCTAAAGCCCAGACTGCACTCTCCAGAGCCACAGCCGCTGCTGCACAGACTGACACTCCCAACACTTCCCTACCTGCACTGCACAAGCAACTTTGTCCAGCCTCCTTTTGTCATTTGTCTCCTTTCAATTGCCTTGATACCGTGGACTGAAACATGGACACTTACTGCAAGAGTCTTGAGTCTTTTCCCTCACAAAGCCCACAAATCTCCAGTGAGGTCACGAGCCTTGTGTGAATGACTTAACCTTCGCTAATTGGGAGCCTTCTTTTTAAAGATATATTTTTTAGGCTATACTGACATCTGCAGGTGCACCATAATGGATTTTTGGAAATTAGACACGGTATGGTTGAAAATTCAGCCTCCAGGTTCACAAAGAAAGTGAGGATTGCAGTCCTCTGTCTGAAGGGAGTAGAAGAGCGGTGCCGGTTCCCACGAGAGGGTGCTGTGCCGTTCAGTGACCACGCTCCGCTACCGACCCGCGCTGATGCTGCCAGAGCAAACTTAATTACTCCTTGCTCATGAAATTGTTCTCGGGCCAGTAAATTACATCAGCCCATCGCAGGGAAGCATCTCCTGGCTGCAGCTCCTCAGGTTGCGTTTAGATACATTTTTGCTGGTATTCAAACCTGTGTTGACCAACTGGATCTAAATTTATTTGTTAAACTAAAGCCACGGAAATCTACATTTGGAAAAAAATGCAGAAGACTGTAGTTGAGTATGAGGGTCAAGTTAACTTAGGTCATTGTTAACTTTGAAACACCTACCAAAATTGTATTCAGCCAGAATACAACGTGCTTTACAAGCGTTCCCAGATTGCTGCTGTTCTGCCCTTAGAGTGAAGCAGCATTACATTTCTGCTCACTTGCGGGAGTGCAGCAAGATGTTACGTGCTCTTCAAAACCAAGAAGCCTTCAGAGTCTTTTGCCTTGAATGAAGCTGTATGCAAAACACCCATGAGAGAGATGCAACTTGAAGCAGTTGAAAGTCACAGGGAAGCCCAGGCACAAAGACAGGCAGCCATTTCTGCAGACTAATGCACACTCCAAGGTTACAGAACTGAAAGAAATTGGCTAAAGCTCAACTACCCATGGCAGTAGTACAGTACAACAGCTTCGCAAAGGTGAGTTTTTCCTAAATTTCTTCATAAAGTAACTGCACACATAGAATTGTCCTCATTTTCCTTCCAAAGATGTTTCCTGGCTTCTAAAAGTATTTCATTACCAATAAAGGACTTTCTGCCTTATCTCATTTTCTCACATTAAAATTCAGGCTCTTTGTCCACTGCCTAATGGGTCTCAACAGACACCCAGGCACACCAGTACATAAGATCCCCAAAGGAAGGGGCTGCAGGGAGATGGTCTGCACCTTCTCCCCCATAAACAGCCCTCGTGCAGTCCATGCTCAGGACCTGCACTCCTGAGCCCACTGGACACCTTGCAACTCATCCCAGAGGCAGCAGGGACTGATACTGGAAGCTGTGTTTTAAGATGAGATTGGCATGGTTTAGTACCCAGTTATAAGAGGAATTATGCACCAGGCAAATGAACCCTGTCAGTCAACACAGGGAACAGCAGGAGAAAGACACCTCTCTCTCTTACATCAAAAGCCAGAGTCTGCTCCCTTTGTCTTTCCAGATACTTTAACTTCAGTGGGAGTATCTGCTGCAGCAAGAACACAGGAGTTGGACCACAGGTGTACTAATGGTGGAAGATCTTTCCCCCTCCACAGCCAATTACTACTGCATGTGAGTGTTGTCTCTGTGACTGTGATGGTGCAGAGCTGCACCATCTGGTCTGACCGAAGACCTGTGACTACCAGTGTTCCCCAGGGCTCGGTGTTGGGTCCACTCCTGTTTAATATCTTCATTGACAACTTTGATGAGGGAATAGCATCCACCCTCAGCAAGTATGCCTGATGATACAAAGCTGGGAGGAGTGGCTAACACAAAGGACACTGCATTGCCATCCAGCAAGACCTGGACAGGCTGGAGAGCAGGGCAGGGAGAAACCTAATGAAGTTCAACAAAAGCAAGTGTAGAGTCTTGCACCTGGGAAGGAACAACCGTTCATTTCAGTACAGGCTGGGGGATGACCTGCTGGAGAGGAGCTCTGTGGAGAAGGACCTGGGTGTCCTGGTGGATGACAGGCTGGCCATGAGCCAGCAGTGTGCCCTCGTGGCCAAGAAAGCCAATGGGATCCTGGGGTGAATCAGGAGGAGTGTGGCCAGCAGGTTGGGGGAGGTGATCCTCCCCCTCTACTCTGCCCTGGTCAGGCCCCACCTGGAGTATTGTGTCCAGTTCTGGGCTCCCTGGGATAAAAAAGACAGGGACCTCCTGGAGAGAGTCCAGAGGAGGGCTATGAAGATGATTAAGGGCCTGGAACATCTCCCCTACAAGGAAAGGCTGAGTGAGCTGGGACTGTTCAGCCTGGAGAAAAGAAGACTAAGGGGGGACCTTATTAATGTTTATAAATATCTTAAATATGGGATGCAGGGGGAAATGGCCAGCCCCTTTTCAGTGGTCTGTGGAGACAGGACAAGGGGCAATGGCTGCAAGTTGGAGCACAGGAAGTTCCGCACCAACATGCGGATGAACTTTCACACTGTTGAGGGTGACAGAGCCCTGGGACAGGCTGCCCAGGGAGGTGGTGGAGTTTCCTTCTCTGGAGATATTCAAGACTCATCTGGATGCCCATCTGTGCAGTATGAGCTAGGGAGCTGCTTTGGCAGGGGGGTTGGACCCGATATTGTCTGGAGGTCCCTTCCAACCCCTATGATTCTGTGATTCTGCTGTGGTGGTTCTGCCCAAGCTGAACCCATCACCTCGAGTTACAGGCCTAAGCTCTCTACATGCTGTGACTGTGGGGGTCAAGCACCTATGGATAAGGAGTGATGAAAACCAAGCTGCAGGGAGAGGAGTTACGTGTATAGAGATTTGGAAAGACTCAGTATGGGTCAGTCTTGTGCACCTCCCTGCATACCCTGAATAAGCTATGGAAGTCCCACAATAAGAGCAGTAGCTTATTTCCAGCTGAATTTCACAGCTTTGGAGCTATGCAGTCTATATCCCTCCAGACACAGATGTCTGCACTCTTCTATAAATCCTGTAATAGCACATTCTGTGATGAGGCAAGAGGCAGAGGTACAACTCTCCTCTGCCCAAATGGCTCCAGGCGTGTTGTTCCTGGTGCTCTTGCAGTGGGAATCTGAGATGGGGGCAATGTGGTTTTTCTTGCTTCTCTAGCAGGAGTCACTCCTCTTGCAGCACAAGAATAAGACAAGGCTGGAGAGCTGGAGCCAAATTAAACCATAAAGACAGAGAAGGTCCCTCAGCGAGTCAGGTAAAGCAGTTCTGCAAAGCTCTCATCAAGGATGAACTGAGCTTCTCTTAATCCATTTAACCACCACAGTGAATTGCCTCACCTGGGGAAAAGCTGGTCATTCTGATACATGTGTTGGGAGAGAGGCCTTCAGACATTCAGTAAGGAAGATGGAGGCTGAAATCACTTGACTATTAAAATATCTTTATTGCCTTCTCTTGGTTTATATTGGGCATCCAGACAGACAGAGATCTCACCCTAAGTGTTGAGCTGTGGAACAGCCCAGCAGTTCTCATCAGCACAGCATCTCCCAGGAGTTCATCACTTGGTCATAGCTTTGTTGTGTGGATGCTCACATCCTTGCAATCAAATACAACAAAGCACACACTCAAACAAACCAAACTAACCACAAATCCATCATTTCCATCATAGCTTTATGCTCTAGAGAGAAAGCTAATCTCCCCATCTCTTTGTTCCCACAAGTGAAGCCCTGGGGCAGGGCAGCCCTGCAGTACACCTGCCACACACTGCATGCAGCACAGCTGACAGCCATGAGCATGACACAGCCATGAAAGTGATAATGAGAAGATGGCTCCACTTGTTACACTGCCATCCCAGCAATAGTAAAGACCTTGGAAAGCAATACACAGGAAAAGGACACAAAGGCCAACTACTTACTTAAATTCCTCCAAAAGGTTTCAGTACAAATCACCTAATAAGGAAGCAAGGTCATTAACAGCCATGGCCATAAAAGCCAGGGTGAACCTTGCTCTTCTTCTGTTGTGAAGACTGGACATTTAATAAAACAGGGAAATTTCATTGCATTCAAGACCTCCTGAAGTCACTGTGCTGAAGACCTTGCTCACTTGCGGATGTGCTACAGCTTTAGTTCAGCAAAGAGGAACATGAGAGCAGGTAGAGTCCTCATCCAAGCCCTACCTGCTGATAGTGATAAGGAGAGGAGAAAGGAAAACAAACCTGAGTAGGGACCTAGAATGATTGTTTTGGATTGTGTTTTGTGATGGTCTAAATCTGAAGTCTGATCTGAGAACTTCTGCAATGCAGGTCCAGATTTCATACTTGAGTCCATTTCAAGTAAAATGAAAAAGAATGAAGTGTTCTGCTGTCTAAAGATGAGACACCTTTATCTGCCAAAATGGCTATTACCAAGCATAAGTTTAGCAAAATTTTAAAAAGGGTGGGGTGGGGGCCATGGACTGCATTTATCTGATTTTTAAGTGATGATTAACTAGTCTTGATCTGAAATTGCCACCCGTGTGGAAATGTGACACTAGCCCAGCTCTGAAACTGGAGTTTTCCAAACTATTAGAAAAACATGTAACACATTGTCAAAACAAGCTATAGGTAAACAAGCATACAACAGGTGAAAAATGTGGCTGCAAGGGGTGTGATGACAGTTCTGTTTGCACAATACATTAATTTCAAGGTACTTGAGCATCTGTTATATATTTAGTTCCTCTCTCTAAAGACAATAAAGCAGGTGAGCATCACTTATGCCTAAAAGACCATATGTTTGTGAGATGCTGAGGTGCACTAAGCAGAGAGAGAAATACCTTCACTTCATGGGAGAGCACTGCAGACTGAATTTCTTCTTTGCACAAACTGCTCTTTATTATCGTAAAGTTATTAATGAAACTGATTTAAAATTGTGTACGCAACACCTGGGCTAAATACCTCCCCTTCCTTTCTCCCAAGCCAAGAGTCCTGCTTTGGCTTTTGTGGAAAAATAAAGTATAGAAAGGAAAGTTAAAAGTGGCTGCTTTCTTCTATCCTTTTTACTCCATCCTCTCGTAACTGGCCAAGAGGGGAAATTGGAAAGGACAAGGTGGCTCCCAGACAGGTTTATGCTCCTAAGGAGAAATCCTCAGGTGATTCACTTAAACCCACAGCTGGAGACAGGAAAGGAGCAGGCAACTTTGTTATAAAAACACCTGTTTATAGCATTCCCAATCCCAGAAACATGATGGCTGCTTTCACTCCCACTCTTCCAGGTATGCCCTCATGTTTTGAGGCAGCAATAGCCTGAGCAATGCGTGAGGCCACACTAGCAGTACCATACCCAGTTTTGTACTCGCACATGGAAGAGACACTGATACATTGGATCATGCCCAACCAAGAGGTTGGAGGCTGGTGCACACGGTGCTGCAGGAGAGGCTGAGAGGTGGTACAGAGCAAGAGGCAACGAGCACAAGCTGGAACATGGGAAACTCCAGTTAGAATCATAGAATTGTAGGGGTTGGAAGGGACCTCGAGAGATCATCGGGTCCAACCCCCAAGTAGGAAGTTATCTGTCATGAGTGGGGTTTGGGCGAGATCTCCTCCCAAGGTCCAGTACAATCTACACCATTCTGATTCTACAACTGGGTACTCTTCCATGGAGGAACAACCCACCTTCTTCACATTACAGCTTTTGATGGGAAAGGCACACAAAGAGAGAGAAATCACAGGAAAAAGTAGATGCACTTTTATTTGACTATGTGGCTTATATGACAATTCAGCTACAAGTGCCCAAGTAAAGAAAGTCCCTCACTTGCACCTGCAACAATGTGATGTTTACCCTGCTCAAATGGCCCAGTCTTTATTGACCACTGCACTGCTGAGCCAGTCAAGCCTGGAAAGAAGTTTTAGATGTAGAAATTAAACTTAACTGTGTGCACTAGTGCTGGCCAAATGATTTGGTATTAGAGTAGGTGTAAAAGTAGAGTTTCAGAGGAGTTTCACTGCAGCTGAGAAGACTGGTCGAGTTGTAACGGCAAAATACTGCTAGCTGTGAAGAGATCCAGACTGTTTCTTGAAAGGATTTCTAAGTGTTTAGAAAACAAATACGATTATGCTTTTCTTTTCCAAGTCTAAGGAATCTGGGTGCTGCACTGCACTGCTTTTGCGCTACAAAGACAGAAAAATTATCTCCGAAAGACACTGAGAGGGGATGATGTTTGTATGTGTGTAATGCAGTACAGAAGTGCCAGTATTATGGGGTAACCTTGTGTAATGAGTATGTGTAATGGTAACAGGGGAAATCGTGTATGAAAAAAGCCAGTGGATTTACTGCTTGAGTGGGTTTTGTTTAAAAGAATAGCACTGGTCCAAATAGGACTTAAAGTGGGTTTTTTAATGTATTAAATGTTTGTTTAGTAAGGAACCCTGTAGTATCCTCTCACTGATATCAGCAGGGGCTTTTAACACCTTCAGTCAATAAGATCCAGGTAATATTTTCTGGAAGGACAGAACTGAAGCCCGTGTTTCAGGAAAGGGTTAAGCAGAGGTCTCCTGTAAAAGAGCTGGATGGTTACAGACTGAGCAAATCTGTCAGTGTTTAAGAGCTGGTCAATACATGAATGCCCTTTTAGCATCTCCAGGCCACTAAGGACAAGAATTTCTCTGGGCCAAGCGGCTGCTCCTTGCCCAGTGCTTCTTGACTACCCCAGTACCAGTGCTCCCAGCAAGGCAGCACTGGTGGCAGGAGAAGCAGCCCTGTGGGAGGTCGAAGGACCGAAGGGCTGCTCTCCTCAGGCAGGCCCCAGGGCTGCTGGAGTAACAGGTTTTATCAGCGAGAGGCATTTGGTGGGGAGCAACTGAGCTGTACAAACTCACATGCAAAACCAACGCTGTGCCCTCTCGCTCTCCTGCCACCTCTCCCCAGGGCCTCCAGAAGCGCAGAACCTCCCAAGCCCACTGCCTGGCATTTATTTATTTCTCTAGTTAGCATGAGCCCGGACACAGTTTACCTTTCAAACATTCTCGTGCCCCTGAGGAAGTAATGGAAGACCTGGCAGAAGACACACACACATGCCCATCAGCCCAGGGGTCCCCCACCTCACCTTTGGAGAACCAGGAAGCTCTGGCCCCTGAGAGGGGACCACACTAGCATTGATAAACATTTATCAGTGCTGCCATCACTAATCCGTATGCTTTTTAAAATAAAGAGCATGAGCCTAAATAAAGCCAGGGAAAGTGTATATACAAAAATAGCAGGAAACACAGGAGACTTGGAGGAGCATCTTTCCTATACTGCGGGATTTCCTTCTGCATAAACACAACAATAAATAACAAGTGCTTCAACTAACAGCTATAAATAGCATCTCGTGCGTACACTCGGATGACTTACATGCTTGCCCCAGAATGATTGGGCTGGAATGAGTTGCAGTCTGTTCCTCTTCCTACATGGCAGGAGTTCTCCCATTACCTAAGCTTCATTGTTTTTACACTTTATTCCAGGGCTTCACACATGGTTTGTTTGCTGCTCAGTTCCTTCCCGTGTCCAGCTTCCCTCCTTGCCAGCATTTCCAGCAACGGAGATGACACCTGATGGTGAGCTGATCAATGGCTGGCTTCCTTCCTCTGAACTCACTCTGTCCCACACACATCACAGCCCATCAGCTTCCCAGATGTTCCCGCTTGTTTTGTTTTCATAGAATATTTGAAAACATTTCAAATCCACAAGCAGCTGGATGAAAATAATTCAGGCCTCGAGCAAGTGTGCTGACTTAAATCATATGCATCCTGTTGAAGAGAGGACACACAGACATACTGCACACATTCTTTCTGCATGTGTGCATGTATACAGCTTTTCTCATGCAAATAACACGTTTCTTCTGCAGGTTACTCTTGGTTTGAAACAGTATTTTTTCAGACAGAAAGTATTGCATAGCACCAAGGAGAAGCTGGTGTTTCTTGGGTTGTTGTCGGAAAGTTGCTTATAGAAATTTCTCTTCAGAAAATAAACAACATTTGAGATTTCTCTTTATGTTTATGAACATATAAAAATGAATCTTAATTGTATGACTTTCTAATTAGGAAGATTTAATATAACTCTCCTTGTTGTCCTGACAATCTCCGTAGAAATTAATTTGCCTTCCTTAAAGCTTTCCATCTCAACTAAAGAGAGGCCAGAGAAAGGGAACTACCTTAGTAAAATACATCATTGTCCCAGAACAGGGATTCACAAACTTTTTCATCTTTTGTGCCAACTCTCAGCCTTTTGAACTACAGCTCCACAGATCAATGCCATCTCCTCTGCAACGCACATGTTGCTGGAGGTGGTTCAAAGGCATATGGGGAGTGAGAGCCTGCGACAAGGAGAAGACAGCACCGCTTCTGCTGAAGGCAGGAAACAAGCCAAATGAGAGCTTGTGATGTACAGATGAAGTCAAGACTGTGCTCGCTTAGCCCACTGCTCTGTCAGCCTTGGCAACTCCCACATGGAACAGCAGAGTCACAACCACCGACAGAAAGCTGTTGGCTGGGGAGAAGTCATCTGCTGCTCTGATATTTCTTGAGGGAGATATGGCAGCATCCCTCCCTGTTTATCCCAGTCCAGCAAAGATTCACTTTTCTCATGCAGCAGTAACAATCACAAAGGGGATGTGCCAGTGCTGAGGCTCCACACAGCTGCAGGGTGCTGCAGAAGCACTGGAGGCACTCCCACTCAGGACAATTGTTTGCCTGCAGCTGGATTATGCACATGGTTGCTTCCAATATCCACAAAAGGTTGAAGAATGCAGAGAAAACAGCTCAGACAATTGTTTATTCATGTTAAAAAAGGAAAAGAGACTTTCTCAGTGGAGAGCATCAATTCATGGCTAAGCACACATCTTTGGGACTAGAATAAGCAGTGCCTCCACCAAAGGAGATGAAAGCTGATATTTCCTGCCAGGCTGGACCATGACACCATCTTATGCTTCTGTGTTACCACAAGTCATAGAACAGCCTCTCCCCAGGTTGAGTCCAGCAGAATTAGGGTCCCAACCTCGTTGTGCTTTTGTCAGTAGAGGGCAATGTAGTTACAAATAACTGACCCACTCTAGGTCCCCACCCAGCAGAAGGCCTAGACCTTACCTAGTATTTTTTATTGCTATGTGTGACCTAACAGTGTATCCTGCTGTTACGTGCCATGTTTAACATACCAGTAACACTATGTCATGCAGCTGATACTAGAATTAAGGTCTAGGGTATTTGTTTATGAAGGCAGGTTCCCTTGCGATCACTGCTATTTGTGGCAGGGGGAAAGGAGAGGACACAGCACTGGAATGGGTTTCCAGTGGGCGTTTGTTTACTGTACTTTCAATGCACTGGTTTATCAGCCCAGGGAATAAGTTATAGCTTCCCAGCCTGCCTGTCTGGTTACAAATTCCAGTCTGTTCCTCCAAGCTGAATATAGAGAGCAGCTGGCTGAAGCTAAATGAATAATACTGCCTCACAAAACAATAGTGCTGGGCTCAACATGTTGCACAGACATCTATTTTGAGTTTGGATATTTAAAGACCAAGAAGGCATGACAGGCACATTTATGGGGCAGCAATTACCAGCAGCCTGCAGCCTGTGCCTTGGATATGAACAGATTAACACCTTCCTCTCTGCGTGTGTCAAATATTCTAGTAAAGAGTTTACCTCTACAGAGAAAGTGTCTCTGAAGAGTTGACAAGTCCTTCCACCTCTTGTACATCCAGCATTTGCACGCTGGATAACCTCAAGTAGAGAGCTTTTGCACCACAATCAATCATGTCTATAATAAAGTGATGAAATGTAACACTGCTATTTTACTCCATCCTATACCTTTAATCAGTGGGAGAAAGTGGAAAGACTGTACAGGCCGTTGATTTATAATTTTCTAATTTCATGTCAAACCCTTTTCTCTGAAAGAATGAAAGCACTGCTAAGAACATCCTTAGCACATAAGGTGCCTCACTACTTAACAGCAATTACTGCTCGTGGAATGGAAAAGGGTGGTTGTTTTCTGTTTTTCAAGGCAATCAATCAAAGGTAGGAGATAGAGGCTGGAGAGGGACTGTTTACAAGGGCACATTGCAACAGGATGAGGGGTGATGGTTTTAAACTGGAGGAGTGTAGATTCAGATTAGTTATAAGGAAGAAATTCTTTCCTGTGAGGGTAGTGAGCCCATGGCACAAGCTGCCCCCTCCCTCACAGTGTTCAAGGCCAGGCTGGGTGGGGCTTCCGGCAACCTGGCCTAACGAAGGGTGTCCCTGCCCATGGCAGGGGGTGGGACTAGATGAGCTTTAAGGTCCCTTCCAACTCAAACCATTCTATTACTCTATGATATAAACAGATATATGGATTGCTGCTGCAGATACTTCATTTCTTTCTACTTCATTAGCTGACTACTGCTATGAATTCCTGTATATACCTATACTCCAGAAGGAGATTGGATTCCTATTTCGGCCAAACCCTGCAAGCCTTTATCCATTTCAGATGAAGCTGAACATGTGCAGGGAGAGCAATTTGTACAAATTTGTGTCATAAGCCTGAAAATAGGCACCAGAAAGCACAGTTCTCAGGACACTGTAATGACAGACTGAACCGCTCTCATGCAGGCCAGTGCTAGGATGATTTTACAACCCAGTGTCATAAAACTGGACACAACCAGACATAGGAACTTGCCAGAGCTTTTATAAGCTCATGGTAGCTTCAGGTGGTTGAAAGCTCTAAACTTTGAATATTCTCTTCAGCAGGAAGGAAAACCACTTATTTAAAAGGTGCTCAAGGGAAAAATTTGGTGTTTTTTTAACAAGCTTATTGGCCAGTGACCCTAGGGTTAGGGAAAGTCCTTATCACAGTAGGAAGTGACACTATAACCCAGGTTTAGCAGCTGACATATAAATGAACACAGGATAAGAAAGCTCCTCATCCAGGCTTCAGCTGATTAGCAATGTGACTGGCCCACAGATAACTTGTGCTCTGATGCATTAGTAGTTTCATGGCAAGTAAAAGAAATGGAGATAGGTTAAAAAAAAGCAAGCTAGTAAATCCAAAACAGATATTAGCCCCAGCATTTGCTGCCTTTTTCTGCCATTTTGAAACCAGCAAAATTCTTACATTTCATCATGTAGTTCTGCAGGCTGCAAACAATGGGAACTGTGGAAACAGTTAGTGGACAGAAAATCCCAGTGAAAAAATATAGTGTCACACTTCTGACTTTTGTCTGAAGATGACACATGACACAAATGCTTTGGTCTTACCAATAATGTCCATATTAATGAAGCTGAGCACATGACTAAGTGCTTTAGCCAAGGCTCTTGGAAAGCTGAAAAAGGAGGTGTATATAGTAACTTTATAAGAAATAAAAAGATTCAAGTTCAGGGTGTGATTTCCAGAAAAACTAGAATAGCACTGCAGCAGAATTAAACACTCACAGCTGTATTTGTGTCACAAGGCTTACAGCAGATAATTAAGGAGGATATTCCCACAGTCCAATTCTGCACACTTATTTACCTGGCTAATTTCTCCAAGGCTTCTTTAGTTGGTAAGTAAGATAACCTAATCTGGAACTGTGCTTTGGAGTGCAGGCTTGAAGAGAAGAGCTGGTCAGTTTAGCCTGGACAGTGCTTTAGAGCCAGAGACTAACTCAAGTAGGAAAGAACATCTTGGCAACATGCTGATGAGGAGAGGGTCAACTGCAGCAAGTTGCTCAGGGTTTTGACCAGCTGCATTTTGAATACCTGAACAATGGAGACTACAACTTCCCCAGGAAACCTGTTGCAGTGTCAGTACCTTCCCCTGCCCTCCTGATGAAAAAAGTTTTCCCACTAGCCAATTGGAATTTCCCATGTTCCAGCTGGTGTCTATTGCCTGCCTCTGTGCACCACTGAAGAGTCTGGCTCCATCACTATGCACTTCCCTTCTCCTTGCTGAAGAAACCCATCTCTCAGCTTCTCCTCACGCACCATTTGCTCCAAACCCATCACCATCTCTGTGGCCTCCTCTGGACTCATTCCAGTTTGCTGAAGTACTGTGGAGTCCAAAAGTAGACACAGTACTCCAGATGTGGTTTCATACCCCTCAGCCTACTGCCTCTGCTCATGCCCCTCAGTATGGTGCTGCCTGCCTTTGTGGCAAGGGCACACGCACACAGCTGTCTGATGTCCCGTGTGTCGTCTACCAGGCCTTCCAGCTCCTTTTCTGCCAAACTGCTGTCTGATCATTTGGTGCCTCCTGTCCTGCTGCATGGAGTCATCCCATCCCAGGTACAGGACTTTGTGTTTCTCTTGTTGAGTTTCATGAGGTTTTTATCAGTTCATTTCTGCGGTTTGTTGTGTTACTCCTGAGCAGTGGCAGCTCTGCCCTCCATCCTACCAATTCCCACTCCAGAATTCACCTGCAAACCACAGTGTATAGATGTAGGAAATAACTAGTGCGACAAAGTGCATCCAAACCCTTCCAACAAGCCCCGCTTGAGGTCTTCTCTGCACAAGACGCTATGGCAGCGGTCACGCAGAGTCCTCCTGATGAGTCAGCTGCAGGATCCACCAGTGCAGACTATCCTGCCACTTACAGAGAAGCCTTCTTAGGGGCCTGCATTGTTTCAGGTAGGCACAAGTGCAGGACTGCAGTGACTGCATGTCTAGGGTATGTGTCCTGCTCTATCTGGAGGATTTATTGTGGCAATAATGTAATATTAGGATAGTAAGCAGAAGACAATGTCATTACATTTGTTATCAATCCTTTTGCCATCAGTCTGCACTGCTAAATTTTTAACAACCAGGGGCACAGGAAGCAACTTCAAATCTCTGATTGAGCAAACAGTTTCCCCTGATTTCAGCAATTCCCTGTCCCATTTTTCATCCCAGTTTTAGAGCGCTTTTGCCAGGACCAGCTCTGCCCTCCACTGACCAGGCTGCAGCCGGCCCAAATCTAACAGGCTAAATGTGCTGTTCCTATCTCTGACAACGCTTTACTGCTCTGGAAACTTTGCCAGAGCCACGTCTTCAGATCTAATAGAAGTCACAGTGTCTAGACGGCAGAGCATGGGGACGCACCGCGGCCGGGCCCCGGCCTCTACCCGCCGCCACGACGCAGCGCGGTGCCTCCCGGCTCCTCACCGCGGCCTCCTGCCCGGCAGGCTGGGAACGGCTCTTTGTGTCCAGCGGAAGATACCAAGCCCTCCTCCGTAGCGGGGAGAGCCCTCATGCAAGAGCAAACCACTTCTCCTTACCTCATGCAAATGTTATTCGGCACAAAAGGTTACACCGTTTCCCAGGGATGCGATTACAAAGCCGAGGAGACACATCCGTGCCGCCTATTAACAACCATTCAGTTAGTTGGGCGACTTAAACCTCCTCGCTGCCTGCTGGGCTCCCAGCTTGGCCCTGCGGTGTGCCCGGCTCCCCAGGCTGAGCACGCTCCCACCTGCTGCAAGGCCCGAGGAACTGCTTTGGCGTTGCTGACTTATAAATAGCACACACCTAATCCCAGCGCTGAATTAAATTAGACTTAAAATATTCACACAGGCTACACCTGGTTCCCGGCTAATTGCAGTGAACAGCTACGTTAGTAAGCGCTGTTTTTGCTCCACCAAAGCTCTCCTCTCCTGGGCAGCTCCACTCACGCTGAATGAGCGAGGCTGGGATGAGGGATGCCCTCAGCCTCTGCCCCTCACTGCTGCCGAGGGGTCAACCCTGAAACCTGCTGCCGGTTTTTTCCTTTCAGAGAGCTCCCAAGTTAGCTGTATTTTTGTGTCATGTACAATGTACCATCTCCTTTTAATTTTAAATTTTTACAATTTTATTTAAAAAAAAAAAGGAAAAAAGACATATTTTGCATTTTCAGAGGTGCTGAGAGAGTGTGTCCTGGGCACTTCTGGAAACACAAACCAGTATTTATTCAAACTGTCTAATAGGTCTTTACCTAAAATATTTCATTTTCTCGGTGACACGCTGAATACAGAGATTGATGACATGGCCTTATGGTTTAAGGGTTGCTGCATAATTGTTTCCATGTAATAATACTATAAAAGGTGCCGTATTTTTAGCACCTAACTTTGGCCTAAAAGGCAACTTGCCCTGCTAGACTTCCAAGGAACTGCTGCAGGAGAAAATAGCTCCTGCCGTACAAACGGTTCAATAGGCAGAGCCTGTGTCTGAGCAAGCTGTGCGTAGCTCAGGCTGCTGGGGCTTCCTCTATCCAGCTGTGTGGTCCAGAAATTTGCAGGGCAATCAAATCTGTTAGCAGGCATAAACACTGAACCTCCTGGGCCAAAGCCAAACAAACCCCATGTCCCAACAGCAAATGGAAAACTTTGAAATTCCCAGATAATGAATTTTTGTATTTAAGAAAAGGAAATCATTTTCATTTTCACCTTGACTTATGCTTATCAGAATGGTAGGGACAAGTCCTTAAAAAAAAAAAAAAGGAGCCTTTATTTCTGGACTGATTAAACTATTTGGGGGTTCACTCTTAACAGTTTTAGCTGCCAGATAAAAAAAAATCCATTATTCATACAGCTCTTTTCAGGATCTTTCAGCCTACATGTCCCATATGGCAGGGCTTAGGCTTTCTGAAGTAGCAAACATCAAATACTTGATGCAATATTGGGCTGGGGGGAGGAGAGAAAGACTAAGCAAATATTTATAATTCAGGTTCTGTTGAACCCGTGTTAAAAAAAAAATCTTTGAAAACCAATGTGGAGGCAGCATTTGATGTGTTTAACTCAGAGCTCTATCTCCTGGCAAGCTGGAGCTGAGTGAGAGGCATTAAAAACAGCCTTCACAAGCTCTGTAAAGCCCTTGTACAGTTCCTTTCTGCTGGTAGTTATGAGTCTTGTTCTTAGCGGTGTGGAAGCTGTGCCAAACACTGTATCCCTGTAAACAGGACTTCTGACTTGATCACTCTGGAAATGATAAAATAGGGGAAACACTCAGGGCACTGGGGGAAATGACAGGCAGAGTTATGAATAATAGGTACAAAATATTAATCATTTGCAAATTGTCTATTATTTGCTGAGCATTGTATAAAAATAGAGACGCTGCTTGTTCTGACAAGTGTATAGACCTTGTTTTTTTAACCAGTAGCATGCAGCCAGACTGCTGTGGCTGAAGGGCGAACCACTGCTTTCATGTGCACTTTTCACCAGCAGACCTATGCATTAAAAGCAGCCGTCTAAACAGCAGAGCCACCCAGTAGGAAGGATGAAAGGGAAACCAGGATTTTGAAAATGGTCTTTCTATTCCTTGCTTTACCTCAGAGACTGTGGGCAAGCCAAAGGCTCATGTTCCCCCGCTTTAAAAGACTGGTGACAGCACTTTGCTAGCCTGCGAGGATGGTGAAGATATGCACATTTAAGACTGTGAGACTCTCTGATGCTAAAAAGAGAGAAGCCTCCTAGACAGTTACAGAGTAGACAGGCTGCCCTGGAAAGCCCTGAGTGAGGAATGTGGCTCAGTATTTGCAAATTATAGTTGACACTGTTTTTAGAACTAAGTATTTTCTGGCAATGATAACATTCTCAAAGGAACAGACCCACAGTCCCTTACAAATCACACACTAGAGCACATGTCATATTTCTGATGCTTTGGTCCATTATATATATTTTTGGAATTCTAAAAACTCCTAAATCCTCCAAATCTAGCTTGAACACCCTATCTGTGTTGTAACATAAATACGTATAGCTAAAACCCTGGTTATGACTGTCAATACTAACTAGAGAAGTGTAATGTGCTTAAATTTAAGCCCACTTAATTTGCAGAAAGCTATTCAGGTGCTGTCAATCAAGCTGGGAATTTGAAGAATATTTAAGTTGTTTATTAAGTACTTAACATTACAGGTTAATGCAAAATTGTCTGTCCTACTTTTCTTGTGGTTATATGATGACCTGTGTAAATGTTGGAGTTCTGTCTCATTCCTTCTACTGCAATCAGATCCATGCCACCCCAAACAAGCTAGGACTAGAGAAGGCATAGATTAGAACAGGCATGCTCTTCCAAGAGCCTGGGTTTTATTAGACCTCCAAAGTCCTACGAGCCAAGGTGAAACTGGCAACACTAGATCCCTTTCTGCCCAAAACAGATTCCATCTGAGAAAATCCTGAGCCTGTCATCATCTTGCACATGAAAGAGGAAGGTGAAACTCTCTTCCCTCTAGATGCTGGGGATTTGTTTGCAGGACAGCAGGTCAAGATCACAGAGCAGAACAGAGCATTTGCACTGCCAGCACCAGAGCTTTCATGGCAAGGCTTTGATGTCTTTTTTCTTGAAGTCATAGACTAGCAACAAGGATTTACAGGATGTTTTCAGTATAAAACAAGCAAAAATACGCACAAAAACTCCCTACCAACTTTCTAAACCTTCTTCTTACAGAGAAATGCCCAAAAAGATGACCAAATGCAATGTAAAAGACTTGAAATTCAGAAGGTCTCCCACTCTTGTGGCTTGTTGTAAAATCTTACTCTTTTAGCACAAGAACATGCTGAATGTTGAGGCTGCCAGCATTGCTTTGTTGACTACCATGTAGACCAGGGTGGTTCTGTACTTTTGGACTTAGAGGTGGAACTGGCCCAGACAACAAAGCAGAACTAAAATAAAAACTTACTACTTCCTTCAGGAGACTGAACCTGATCCCCAAGCCACTGATTTAGCAGTGCTGCGCTACAAAACTCCTATGCAGGTGTGTTTCTTTCTCGTGAACCTCATTTAGAGAAGAGGAAGCTGGAGACCTTAGATGCAGGTCTCACTTGATGTGTTTGAGGCCAGGAACAGTTCATATTTACTTTCCCCTGATGTTATTTCAAGAGCTGGAAAAAAACCCCGTGTGAGGATTGAAACTCATTAACTGGTTGGAGTAGAGATCACTCAGTGGCAATGTCCTCCACATCCACATACGGTTGCAGAATACACCTTATCTCCTTCAGGTACTGACATGCCATCCCCATAGCTGCTGCAATTACTTACTCTTGTGTGTGACACCAGGGAAGAGTACCATTGATTTCTTGCTTGGTTTAATGGAGTTTAGCAGCTAGAAGGGAGGTAGAATAAATGCTACATCATCAGCCAGTTCCCAGAGATAAGCACCAAGTGGTCCTCAAACTGTAAGTGGGAAAGCAGCTGATAAAGATCACATGTACTGGCATACATGTGGACTCAATGTGATGGAGGAGTTCCTGGTAGTATCCAAGGATTAGTACTTTTGGGGTTGGCTACACAAAACTATGTATTTACTGAGTCACTTTCTCTCAGTTGAGGAAATCAGATTACCAGCTGCCTATTTGACTACTGGACTGTAAGGATGCAGCAGGGTCATTTAAATAATACATTCTTACATGATACACACATTTATAAATGGCCTCAAAATCTAGATCTTGTAACAATGACACATGGAGTATGTGCCTTTGGGTTAGTTTAGCCCTAACTGTACATGTGAACAGAACCAATATGTTGTCTAGTTCAATCTTAAAGAAAAATGCTTGTGAGTTATTTCTAGGTGTTTATTCTAGTATGCATTCACTACCATGGGAGTTGGGATTTTTAACTTTATTCCCAGAGTAGTCAGCATGTTGGTAAATATTCATTGGCAAAAACAGCCCCACATGACTGGAATTCACTCCCAGCAGGCATTAAATTGGAACAGAGGAACAAAGGATATGCCAGACTTGATCAGACCACTGGTCTGTCAAGCCTGGTACCCTGCCTCTGGCAGTGGCCCGTTCTTTACGCTTCAGACAAAAGGGAAAAAAAGAAATAATAAAAATGCACCTGTCTGGAAATGCATCCCAGATACTCAACTCAGACTTAACTCAGGCAGCTGGGACTCGAGCCACAGAGAATAAAATAACTTTATACAGTATTGCAGAGAATTGTTGTATTCACTTATTTTGTGCTGCATCATATTGATGATATAAATAGGAAAGAATTACTTTAATATTTATGCAGCTTCTGAGTTTCCCTGACACTGTTGAAAAGGAGTTGTAGCTTCTCAGGCATAATTCTGGTAGTTGAGTGTCTCAGTCAGATTTGACTTTGGCGGTTTGACATACAAAAGCTGCCTTTCACTTAAAGTTTGATGTCCCAAGTCTAGGAGAGATGGGCAGTGCCCTGAAGTCAGCACCTTGAGTGGCCTTTGCAGAAATAATTTGGTTCCAACAAGTAGGTTATGCTTTTGTTGGCATAGTTTATCTGGGATTAAGGCTTCTCCATGCTGTTCTCAGGACTCATTGTTGTGACCTGTGCACAAGCCTGTCTCAGATCTGGCACCCCCTGACCTCAAAGACTTTATGGTGCAGAAAAGAAATTGTGGCAAATGAATGAAACTGGTAAGCCAATAGGGAAGATGTAAGGTGGACTGGTATATTCCCTAGGAGAAAGTTAATAGGTTTCTCCTACACTGGTAAAATGAAAGATCTGATCTGCTCATTGAGTATGTGGTTTTATTGGCAGAGTCAGCAGAAAAGCTGGGATTTCAGTGACACAGAAACTGAATGATGCTCTCAGCCCAGATGTATTACCCTCTGGAGCAGAGCTGGGGCTTGTCAATGAGGAAGGTGCTCAGCAACCAGACTTGGGTGGCAAATAAAGGCTTTTAGAGAACTTTAGGGCCTCCAATGCTGTGTTCTTCATAGGCAATACACAAATAACACAGCTGTGCAGTGTCTTTGTCTGCACATGTGCAGATGAAGTCTCTTCAAGTCTGTAAGCAAGCAGAGCACCTCAGTTTCCAGGTGAGAAAAAAGGGTCTTTAGACATACTTCAGACATAATTCACACTTTAGTCATAATTCAGATTTTTAATCCTCCAGCCTCAGGCCAGTCTCAAGCATGTCAGCTAAGAATCCTTTGGTCCTCACCACACTATATTACACAAGGGATATGTGTCATGAAGTCCTTGCTTTTGACAGTAATAAATTGTAACCACGCATGTTGTGTGCCAGTGCTGGGTGCAACTAGCACATGTGAACAGTGATGCTCACAGAAGGCGGGTGCAGTGAACCCTACTGGCAATAGATGACTGACTGCCAAGGAGGGTGGGCACAGTAAAAGGGACCAGTGCTTGACCTTAAAAGCTGTTCTGAACACGTTCAGTCTGTATGGAAAACTTAGTCAAGAATGGGCATCTGTGTTTTCGGTCTGTTAACTTGTATTTGACAGCTTGGGTTTTGGCAGCCTGAAAAGATTTTAAAAAAGTAAAAATGCAGCCCAGACAGGGCTACCCTTGCACTACCACAGATAGCTGCAAGGGAGTTAGAGATGGGAGGGAGGGCAAGATGCCGGGCACAGCAGCAGCGGTGGGCCCAACGCTCTACAAACAGCCTGGTGCTCACTTTTCCTCAGCTGGTTGCCACTTCTTTGAGGATTTGAGCTGCCTGGCTGCTGGGTGAGGTTTTGCAAAGTGCCTGGGTATAAAACATTTCCATCTGTGCTTCTGAATGCAGCTGTCTGTGGAGAGTAGCGTGGGTTGGGAGTCCAGCAATGCTCTGCACACTTCATCTCCCTCAGGTTTGCTCCGGGCTGAGCAGCTTTCCTGCCGGTTTCAAGCTCTTCCCGGTGCTTTTAGAGCTGGTAGAGCTCTTCCCCTGCCTCTAGGGAGCATTTGCTTGCTGAAGGTAATTAAAAAGAGGAGCTCACATGTCTGTCCGCTATGGGGTATAAAACTGGATAAGAAGAAAAAATGTTGAGCCTCCAATAAGTAACATAAATGTCCAAGTCTATACCCAAGGTCTTACTTCCTGGTAAAATGGTTTTGTTTCATTGCCTTAAGAAAGGAATTAAGATTTTTGCCTGATCGAGTCCGCAACAGGACAGCAGATTTAGAGAAGGGAACTTGTCAACTTTTTGCTGTTAGGAGGCCAAATGCCAAGAGAAATAGATGCATGCAGTACTCATGCCAAGACATTTATTAACCCTTGCCACTGCTAGGACTGTGTCAGACCAAAATACACTTCGTCATACTGAAGCATCTAATGGTGATATGCTGACGATAATGATATGCTAATGACAAAAGATTTTGCAGGCATTCTCTTTTCCCCAGCAGCAAGAACCAAGAAACAGATCTCTGTTTTGATTGTGGAAATGCATATATTCTGGTAAAGAGGTACTTCTGTGCTCCGATGGGAGATCAGAGTACTGCTAAACATTATTCTGAAATATGTTGATTTGGTTAGGGGACTACTGTTGTAACAACCCGTTAGTATTGTCTTTTGCCAGTGTGATGAACGCAGGAGCCAGCTGGAAGGCAAGGGTCTGCCAAAAATCACCCTGTAGCTGAGTGGCAGCACTAGCTCAGCCTTCCAGACCTCTGAGAGCCTGTGACCATTCCAGCCCTGGGCCATTTAGCAACAATGCCTGCCAGAGAGGGCATTTCTTACAAGCTAACAGGAGACTGCAGATGTTTTGAGGCTAAAAACTATTCTAGTCAGTAAAGAGTAATAGGAAATGCCAGCCTGGTTGGTCACTGCAAGTAAACAATTTGTTCGAAGATGTGACTGTAAGAGGGCATGATTGCATTCCCAACATCTGTAAGGCTTATAATGAAGTAAGGAACAGAAAAGTTCCATAAAAACCCAGTTCTAGTCTCTGTCAAGAACAGAAACACTGAACATTTGGAATTACTGTTGATTACTCCTCTAGAACAGCATGCACAGCCCTTATGGAGTGTCCAAGCTGCCATGTGGCTTGTTCAGGGAAATTGTGAGTGTCTGAGCAGACATATGGTGAGGTGAAGAACCAGCCGGTGCAGGTTGATGCAGACACTGCCAACTCACTTTCTGCCACTGCTGGGCAATTAGGCACATCAGGAACTCAGTGATTTTTTTTTTCCTTTTCTATCCCTGTTTGTAAGTGAAAAGACATAAAATGTCTGCGGGGCTTATACACGCTTTCCCTGCCATTGTCTTCATCTGCATCCCCCCAGGCAGTCACCAAAAAATAAGACAAAAATAACACTGTTTGAGCTGAATGTATCTCTGTGCAGAGGGCTCATGTAATGCCCTCTGCAGTATTCAAGCCTTGCCTTGGGACTGCATATGGCTCATGGGTGAAGCAGCCACACAAAGAGGGCTGTTGTATTGAACAAGTTCCTTCGGCACAATAAAAGTCTCTGCCATAAGAATAAAGCTCCTTTGTGCAGGCAGTGGGGCATTTCCAGCATGCTGCGGTGGAAGGAACACCCTTAGAGACCAGGCAGCATCAGGCATTTGCCATCGTCTTTTCCCAGCGTGAGGCATCTTTCTCTCACGTTGCCTTCTCTCAGCAAAACACACAGTGCCATTGATCTCACAGGAACAAGCTACGGAAAGAGGCTTTCTCGCACACCCTCTCCCCCAGGCCGCAGACAAGCTGAGTGAGGCCCATAGTAGTAACACTGCAGTGGTAGTAGGTTCAGGGGATACAGAACTGAGACCTCTTGGCTGCATGGTTGTCTCTGAATGCGAGAATGAGGGAGCTGGGAGCTGTTGCCATGGGCTCCAAACCAACCAGGAGTTCCTGGCAAGGCCAGGTATGGCTGGGACACCAGGAGCTTGTAATCCTTTCTCTTGAGCTCTGCAGGGCCAGGGCTGCAATTCACATGATGGCTGGAGAGCTGGAAAGCCCCAAACACGTGCTTACACCCAGTTCAGAGATGCCTCTGCCTAAATGCTCTTCTGACACTGGTCTGGACCCAGCTCGTGAGCTGAGGGAGCCCCTGCTGCTCCTTCACAAATAAAAAGTGCCTGTAAAGGCAGGAGGACTTGTGAGGTCTGTGCTCAAAACCACATTTACAAAGAGACCGTGTCAACATAATATCAAACCAGACATCAGCTACCTCTAAAACCACATGCAAGGTCTGACTTCAAGAGGAATCTGCCAAATGTGCATGGCAAAATGGCCAGTGTGACCACATTTCCTGTTGTTCCCAGGCCCCAGGGCACTGCACTGCCATGAAGCAGAGCATTCATCCCTGGCAGTGCTGGCCAGGAGATGCAGTGGCCTCAGGCACCTCGATGCAAATGCCCCATCGCTGCCAGTGCTCCCCAGTCCCATGGATGCTCCCCAGCAGGACAGTGGGCATGGCACAGGTTGTACAAGTGCCCAGACACTGACCTGGGAGGGGCAGCAAGATCTGATGTTCATTTGCTGTTGTGAATATGGGGCAATTTGCTGACTCATAAGGCTGGAGGTGGAGAGGAGTGGTCCCAAACAAGGATGGCCTGCAGAGAACCAGGAGCTATCAGGTGACTAATGGCAGCATGTGCTGTGGCACCTTGGCATCTCATGGAGTAGTCTGGAAAAAGTTTTTGTCTGGGTCTAGTTAGAGCAGGACCTGTGGTGGGTATAGGAGGACTTTTCACAGGAGCTAGAGGCTGCAGGTAGAAGGAAATGTTCTGGATTTCAGGATTTTTAGTTTGGGGAAGGAATGCTCATGACAGAAAAGCCAGTCTGTGATCACTCCTGTTGACACAGCATGAGACACAGCCCAGTCTTCTCTCCTGGGCTAAGGAAAAGGCTGCCAGATCCCGGGTACCTCCAGTGGCGCCTGCCAGGGCTTTGTCTGTGAGCAGCGGCTGCTCCACACCACTGGAATGCCTGGGAAATCTGTGTCTTAACATCCACCCTGGCTCCAGAGCAATCAAGTGCCGGGATGAGAGGGACCAATTAGAGGGACCCGTGGAGGGCGGGAGAGGCTGCAACGCTATTCACTCGCTGTCACTTCAAAAAGGTTTTCTTTTCTGTATGTTTAATATGCAAATATTTAATGGAGTGTATTAGAGCATAACAGCCATAACTTGAGACCTTTCAGTCAAGATTAAACAGGTGCCGAGTCTTTCTTTTCAAGGCCTGGCACAGCTGCAAGCCTGCCCTCTGTGGTACGTGATTACGGGATGCTGCTGGGGCCTTTTCCACATCCCTCCCCCACGATGCCTCACCCGCTCCTGCAAAGACCGACCTTTTTTTTTTGTCTTTCTGCAAGAGACTGTCCTCGCCATTCACAAGGAGCAGGAAAAAAGAATCATGATTTATTAGCTCTGGCGTAGAGGGCAAGGTTTTGACCTCAGGTGTGAATCTGAGAAAAATATTATTTTCCTGACAGCCAGCCCTCTCGGAGTGAATTAAAACTGCTATTGTGAGGAAATGGATTAAAGCCATTTCGGCTTTTATGACAATATCAAGGCGGTTACTTTATTGAGCGTCTAGGATGTAAACTCGCCCCAAGGTGCTTTATAATCATCGGTTTAAAGGGAGAGAATTTGCCTGCAGAGATGAATCAATGGGTGTATTTTATGAAACATTAATGACTGCTTTTGTAGATGTAAATTTGGGGGTATGCTCCTGCATCGCTCCGTGCTGTCCTGCAGCTGCAACTTAAGCTCTTTTGCTGTTAGTGAGGATCATAATCCAGCAGCGCAGTTTTGCTGGAGGAGCTTTACATCATCTTCTAATGTAAACAATATTGTAAGAGAGCCCGACAGCCCCACAGGATTTCCATTGAGCGATGATTGATGTGGAAAGGGATGGAACTGCAGTGATTCTGCATCAGTCACAGCTCTTGCTTGGCTCTAAAACTGACCCTGTTAGCACAGTCTGACTTGGATCATTTGTCTCAGAAGTACCAAGGGATTTTAAAACAGCTGTGGATTCAACCATTTCAAATGGGAACATATTTTTGGTTTGTGGTAAGAACAACATAAACCGTATGTGTTTCAGAACTCGGGCCTCAGCATTCCTGGCTTGTTTTGTCAGTGCGTCTTTGCTCTCCTTGGCAGCATTTGCCTATGCGACTCTGCAGCTGCTTTTTTTTTTTTTATGGTGTTGTTTTTCCACTTCAGGTCTTCCTCCCTTCTTTTTTCCACCAGAAAGAAAAGAAAGAAAGAAAGAAAGAAAGAAAGAAAGAAAGAAAGAAAGAAAGAAAGAAAGAAAGAAAGAAAGAAAGAAAGAAAGAAAGAAAGAGAGAAAGAGAGAAAGAGAGAAAGAGAGAAAGAGAGAAAGAAAGAAAGAAAGAAAGAAAGAAAGAAAGAAAGAAAGAAAGAAAGAAAGAAAGAAAGAAAGAAAGAAAGAAAGAAAGAAAGAAAGGAAGGAAAAGAAGGAAAGGAAGGAAAGGAAGGAAAGGAAGGAAAGGAAGGAAGGAAGGAAGGAAGGAAGGAAGGAAGGAAGGAAGGAAGGAAGGAAGGAAGGAAGGAAGGAAGGAAGGAAGGAAGGAAGGAAGGAAGGAAGGAAGGAAGGAAGGAAGGAAGGAAGGAAGGAAGGAAGGAAGGAAGGAAGGAAGGAAGGAAGGAAGGAAGGAAGGAAGGAAGGAAGGAAGGAAGGAAGGAAGGAAGGAAGGAAAGTGTTCACCTTTACAGCTAGGCGAGGTTCAAGCTGCAGGAATGCGTAAGCAAGGGAAGTACTTGTTTTTCTCCTAAATGCTGCTGACTGTACAAGTGCCCACTGGTAAAAGCAAGTCCCAGGCGTCATGGCAGAGCCCTGCGCAGTAACTGCATGCTGCCAGCCCTCTCTCTGTGTCCAGATGGGTATCCCATTTCACTAATGCAAAATTACTCTGATTTTCTGCTCCTCTCCCCAGCCCTTTCCATCACTCTTCCCCTTCTCCTTCGGCAGGTTCTTTCCCTGCTGACATCTGTTCCGAGGCATGATGAACTGTGCTTTGGAGCAATTACCACAGTTTGCATTTCCCAAACCGGCTTGCAGCATGTGTGTGTGTGTTAAAAACACCAGCACTAAAAGTCAACAGGGTGTAAAAGGTAACTGAGTCTCCCACCTCAAAGCTAACAATGTTTTTCTGTGTGAACAAGAGCTGTGGATCTTAATTTGCTGGCTTCTTTCTCATTTGTACAATTTTCAGCCGCTGCTTAATGAAGCCGCCTGGTTCCCATAACGTGATTTTGTATGCTCACAATGGTCAAGTTAAAGGCCTTATACTTCACCCCAAGCACCTGTGGCAGCTCAGCAAGGAGGAAAGCTCTAATGTGCCAACTTGGATACAGATTTTTGCAGCAGAAAAAGCCTGATTTTGGAAATGCTCCTCTGCCTTCCTTGTGGCTGAGTGCCACAGGGGTTGGGGAGCCGGCAGGCTGCTCGGGGTGCCTGCTGTCTGAGACAGGCTCTGTGCTACAGCCAGCGGCTGGGGATTAATATCACAGGGAGAGTGAGAGCCGAGTTATTTCCGCAATCCGTTCACATAATGGATGTGAATGTCAAGATGCTGCCATCTGAAGTATGAGCACCTTGGAACAAAACAAAAAATTACTGGTGCTGTCAGCTTTCAGGAATGCTTTTCAGAGATGGTGGAAAGCTGCACACACAGCACCGACTTTCTTCAGCATCGTCCTTTCTGAATAAAGGGTGACCTCAGGCCCTCTCCCACCACAGGCAGTCACACACAGATCTCTAATAAACTAAACCCTGTGCACTTACTACAGTGTGAGCAGCTTTTCAGCAGGCGGTTTCTCGGACAGTCGCACTGCTCGGGGTGGATTTGTGGCTCTGGTATATGTGGACTCTGCCAAAGGGCTGTGAACAGCCCAGAGTGTCTACAAACCCTGCCTGAGGTTTTATCCCCCTCTTGGCTGCAGACTGTCTGGAGCTTGTGTCGGACATGAGACACAGGCTGATTTGACAGTGTCCTCTGCACAAACACCACCTGGAGCTCCAGGACCAAACTGAAGCTGAAGCAGGGTTTAGTGTTAACCAGAAGATGACTGTAATTGCCCTGGTACTGAGCCGAACCCTTCTGTGCTCATGAGCTTCCTGGCTGGACATTTAAGTACTGTCCACATCATCACCATCACCGCAGTTGGTGAGAATAACTTACCCTGACTGTGAGCTCTGATTACACTGGAGAGCCATCTACTCTCCAGCTGTTAAAATACTTCTCTTTCAATCTGGGGACAGAGGTAGAGAAAGCTGCACTGCTCACATCTTAGCCTTGGATGCCCAGCAAGCCCCAACCCCCAGGTCTGTGGCATAGTTATACAACGTTAGCAGGAAATTTCAACTTACATTTTCCCTAGAAAAATGCTCCCAACTTTGCAGTGGGTAAGTGTGTGAGAGAGCACTACTCCCTATTGGGAATGATCCCAACCTAGACCCTGCAAAGGCTTTGTAATGAGGCTGTGGAGGACAGAAAGAGAGATTTCCTGAGAGTTTTCCCGAGAGTTCTTGTATTTGTTGCCTAAACTGCACAGTGATGGATGTCTTGGGAATTAAATAGCCTAGCTGTTACATCAAAGAGCTGTGAAGATAATTATTTTCTCCCAAATAAACACTCCTACCCAAAAGTATTGCCCAAAAATTTTGTCAGTAGAGAACCCTCAATGCCTGGACCATGCTCCTTCCCTGCCCTGAGTCAGCTGCAAGGAGATCACTGAAAAGTATTAGACGCAATATAAGTATTAGATCCTTGGCTCAACCCCTGTCCATGGCTTGTCAGGGTACTGCAAGGGCTGGGGCTGAACAGTATTTCCAGTATCCCACCCCATGTCACCAATTTTCCCATCATGTAATGAAGTTTCATTTCTAGGAGAACAGGAGTACCCTGGCATTCAGACCTGATTGCCTGATTTGAATTTAGATTATTCCATCAAGGTAATAACAAGATCTGGGATCGCAATCTGCTGGAATAATTTAGTAAGCCATGCGAGGTCACTCTTGCTTCTTACAAATATGGCTTTGACATAATTTACCTGGCAGTAACTTGACCTGGAAGAGAGAGGTTTATCTTCTTGGCATGCTGTGTCTGGGTAGCTTGACAACGTCTAAGTAAATTTTAGATCTTTCATTCTCCAGCTGGTTGTTATTACTTATAATCTCTTAATGCAAAAAGTATTCCTTTCAGAGGCCCATTTCCTTGCCTTTCTTACTTTTATTTTTTTCAAAAGGATTTATTGCATATTGTTGTGTCTTAGGATCTCAGGTCAACGCCCTTGCAGCCATTATAACTTGGTCAGAGCACCAAAAACCTTTTTGATGTTTTAGGTACCTCTTAATTTCTAAATGTTATGCCATATTATAACATATCTTTTTGAGGAAACTTTGATTAAAGGACCTATGGTGAAAACCCTTCTCTGTGGACATATCCCATAGCAGTGTTTGGGATCCCTTTTGCAGGGAGATTACAAGCAGAACAGGGGAATTACAGGATTACAGTAGAAACAGGGAATAATCACTGCAGGGATTCCTGAGGGAGTGAATTCCTCTCAGGGTAGTTACTGTGCAGCTCTTACATACTCGCTCCGTCCCTCTCTGGGTGTCTGAGATGGGCAATGGGTCAGCGCATGCCTGTACTCTGTAGCTGCACTGCCCTTCTCCATCTCTTGGGAAATCCTTCCCTACCCATTGCCCCTTTCCTTGGTGCTGGCAGGGATGAAGCAGCTCCTTGTCACTGCCTTAGCCACCTGCCAGCTGCTTCCTCATGATGTCTGGTGCTACCCCTTCTCCCACACCTACTGCTGCTGTTAGCTGAAGCACCGGGGGATTTCTGCTGCCCTTTGAACCTCTCTGGCTGCTGGAGCATGAAACACCCGCTCAGCATTTCCATGTTCTAGAAAGGGTAGTTTCACTTCGCTTTTGGGCTTTTGGTTTTTTAACCCCAGGCAGGCTCTGCTTCCTGCTCCTTTACTCAAAAGATCCCAAGAGCTGCCCTGTCCTTATGACCAAGTGCTGTGGGAAGCCCTGCACTGCCTTCACCACCAGCAAAGAAGAGATGAAGTGAGTGGTGTCTCTGGCATCTGCCCAGCACTGGCCAGACCCACAGAGTAAACTGACTGCTGTGTCCTGCACTCTTGGTCACGGACAGTCCCACAAACGTGTCCGCTGCCTGTGCACTGGGGCTTCCCTGGGGGGAATCCCAGAGGCATGGCCCCGGCCAGGGCACGTGCAGGGTGTCCCAAGGGATGGAGATGCTGGAGAGCACTGCGGGGTCAGCTGGAAGGCAGCAGATAGACCCTTGGTGTCTGGCCTCAGCTTCACTGCCAGAGTAGAGGGTCAGTGCCTTGGCATGTCCAGCACCAGCGCTGGGCTTAGAGGATGGGCACCAAAACACAGTCTCCCTAGAAGGCAAGAAGCAGCTCTCTGGAAATGGCATTGTTCATTTGGCAGAACATATCGTCCTTCAATAAAATATTTTGCAATGTGAATGTTATTACAGCTTGATACAGCCATAATAGTTGTTAACAGGGCCTGTGAAGTTTCTCTCAAAAAAATCTTTCTCATGTTATGGTTATCTGGACCCCAATCATTACCAGTATCTCCTTCCCATTAGCACCGTACCTCATTTTAGCAGCGTGACAAACATCAGCACCCTCAGAAATGCCAATTTTAAAGTGTGACTAAACCCTCACCTACACTTTTAAATTGGGACAGCTGAGAAGGAGCTTTTATGTAAGATGATGTAGAACATTACAGCCATCCCCATCAGGTGGTTGGGTTTTTTTTTTTCCTCCTGCCTTGCCTCAAGACGTTGCAATTTTAGCTTGTATTTGCTTTTTTCCAGCTCATGACTCTACTTCTGACTGGAAGGCACAGCCTCTGAGCAGGGCTCTGCTGATGTCTGTAACATTAGCACAAGGCTGTCAGGGAGCAGACGGCATGTGATCAGGAGAGGCTAAACCAGGGCACTGTGATTCAGACAACTGGCTTCCCTATTTCTGGCTCTGCTTTGAGGTGCAGGTTCTGCTGCTCCTCATCTTGGAGGTAGGGATGCAGGACCACAGCATCCCACCATGGCCAGCAGCCAGTGCCCAGAACTGCATAGAAGCAGCATGTTCATGAAGTAAGGCATTGGCTATGGAAAGAGGAACCAGCAAGGGGTCTGTGATGGAAATAGCCCAGGGAACAAACAGGGCCTGTGCTGGAAATGGCCCAAGGAACAAACACTTGTAGTAGTCCTGTTGCAGAATTTCCTACACTCATCCCCATGAAAGGGAGCTGCTCCATCCCCTCTGGCTCCTCTCCCACTGCTTTTGCTGTGTGTTTCTCAGCAGCACTCACAAGAGACTGTCATCCCAACTCTTCCTCCTGCCACTTAGTCAAGTGCCTGTGATGGATGGGAGGTGGAGGGGGCTGCTCCTGGGGAATTTATCCAGCAACCTTCGAACCACACAGAATCGTACAACTTCAGCAAAATTTTAAGCTGCCCTTGGAAATTGCAGGTTATTTTCTATTGAAAGAGAGTTTTAATTGAAAATTCAGGGCTATGTCTCCTGTTGGTCTATTATGATGAGTGTAATCACTTAAAGTGAATTTTACTTTTAAATTATGGGGTGGTGTCATAGGATAGGAGCATAATTTCATTCCCATAAGAGTTGCCCACACGCATCTGAGAGTGATGTTATTCCTGCACAGCATGCCAGAGGCCGGTGTCTGAGGAGCATAAGCCTACACAAGCCAAGAAGAAGAAACTAAACTGTTTCCCACCAATCTGCAGTGCAAAATAGTGCTAAGAAAAAAAGGTTGCTCTACCCAAAACACCTATTTAAGTCTCATCCCTCATGGCAAATGCTACCAAAACACCTATTTAAGGCCGTTCTGCAGATACTATGGCTGATGATAAAAAGGAGTGGGATTAAAGTTGCTGTTGTTTGATGTTCAGCAGGTGTTTCTGGAAGAAGCAACGGCTGCTCCATTCCTGCAGGTCTGTTGCAAAAGCTTTAACAAGGTGACAATGCTGGTTGCAGGAGGCCTCTCCCTGCCCCAGCCAGCAAGCCCACAGAGCCAGCCAACCATCGAAGCACAATATCTGCCCAAACTTCATAGCTTCTTTGGTCCAAACCCTCAGCCTAAAGCCCTCACTCAAAGGCCTTCACAGCCCCCTCTCCCTTCCCAGTCCCCTCTCCCTGCTGTGCTTAGCCTGCTTCTGGTACAACCTTAGTTCTCTTTTTTAAATCTGTCCTTCACGATTTCTGTAATTTCCTTTCCGTCTCTGGTGCATCTCTTGCTGTTGGTGCCCTGCCAGAGGTGTCTTCCCCATGGCATCTCTCCCCTCTTCCTCTGTTCCCTTCCCAAATGTCTCTGGTCCAGGAAGATGGCACTCACTGTGACTGGGATGCTTCAGGCCCTCCCCATCAGATCTGCCCCCCTTCCTCCGGGTCTTCCCTCTCATATCACCCTATGACTTCCTGCATCAACATCCAGCCCCACCACTGTGGCCCTATATCTGCATTTCCTTCAGGAAACCCTCCTGCTTCCTGGAGGCAGTATTAGACTGAGGAGGAGCCAAGTGCAGGTTTGTGCATCCCTCCTCTATCAGCAGATAAGCTGCTTAGCTTGACTTGAGAGGACCATGCTATTGCCTTCACCCATGAACAAATGGCTGCTCACCTAGCAGAAATGTCTTTCCCTTTTGACTGCTTCTCCTTCCCACCCTCTTCAGCTGTGGCCTTTGCCTGTGGTTCCTTATATTCTTCCCCACCATCCCCTCACCTACCAGCTGTTCCTCTGTGGACCACCGTAGGGTTTGACAGTAACAGCATCAATTGCATCTCTGCCTCTTAGTCGCAGTCATGCTGTGCCCTGACTGTCTTCTGCACCTGCCCAGCATCACCCCATACCTGACAGACATATGTTTGCCTCCTGCCATCACTGTTCGACTGACACCAGCCACACACTGAGCGGACAGGATACTGCCAGGAAAACAGGTGGAAGGAGCTTACCCTCCATCCCCACTTGGCCTTCCCTTCCCTTCCCTTCCCTTCCCTTCCCTTCCCTTCCCTTCCCTTCCCTTCCCTTCCCTTCCCTTCCCTTCCCTTCCCTTCCCTTCCCTTCCCTTCCCTTCCCTTCCCTTCCCTTCCCTTCCCTTCCCTTCCCTTCCCTTCCCTTCCCTTCCCTTCCCTTCCCTTCCCTTCCCTTCCCTTCCCTTCCCTTCCCTTCCCCTTTTGCCTCTGCCCTGCCCCTACCTCTCAAAGGACCCCTCCCATCTATTTTTTTCTCCTCCCTCTTGGATCTTATGCTCAAAGGCGTATTTAGATCAGAAGAATGAGGGAAGCCTGTGCTTTTTAAGTTCCAGCAATGCTCTGGTCTTGGCAGGTTTCAGTGATGTTGCAATAGATTAATCTACTACCCGGGAAACTGAAGCACCCCACCTGCATCCTGTCCTGCCCATGGTGGTGACACACACTTGGACTCAGACGGGTTTGATGTAATTATTCCTTCACTATGTCTCCCTGGGCTTATTATTTATCCCATGTAAGATCCTCTCTTACCTTTTTATTTCTGACATTGACCACATCTCTTCTGTCATGCCCTCTCCCTTACCCCCATGTCAGCAGATCTTTCCAGTTAATTTCTTAGCACAAATTATGGGTTTTCATAAGTCTCTACCATTGTGATTCTCTTTCCAGTGAAAAGAAAGTAGAGGTGAAATGAAACTAAACTACTTTGGGTGTTTTCCTCTGCATATTTGTAATCTCATCCTGAGGAGAACTTAAAAGAAGTTACAGAAGAGCTTGGGATGACTAATACAATGCAGTCATGCAATTAGCACCATGCTCATTTAATAATTAAGGCTGGGGAAAGAAATTGCCATAATGTCAAGAAAATTTGTCAAAAGCCCAAAACACTAACCATCCAGCCATGGAGGTATTAGTTAACCTCTTCTCTTCTGTCACTTGCTGCTATATGACCTAGGTGTGTGTGAGCCCTTTTCTTCTTCAGAAATAATGGTTTGCCAAATTACTCATGAAGAGCAACCCAGTCCTGGAGCTTTTCTCCAGCGATACGTGGCGTTGGAAGTTTCAGAGGAACATTCAAGCTTCACTTGCATGAAATATGGCAGATTTTTCCTGCCTCCACTTGGCAGTGAAGCTATATGCTTAAGGAGAAAGATTGCCTCTTGTATAGCTTTACAATCCCCAGCGTAATCACAGGTACAAATCTTACTGTTGCCAGCACATGGACTCTGCTTTTGGTTTGGCTGTTGAAAAAAAACACCACTAAAAGCTATCTGAGTGGAAAGCTTCCCTTTGTCCCTGCAGTTTCGGGTGCTGTCTGTCTTATGTCTGCCTCCATTTCTCTGCACACTGTTAGCTGGGGAGAGCTGGGCACACTCTGCCGTGTCTGCAGCACAGCAAAAGCATTTTTAATTCACCTTTTGCTGGTGTGGTGGTGAGGGGTCAGCAGAAGCTCTACCAGGAATCACAGAGATTTTATATGCCGAGACTCCAGAGGAGAAACACGTGCTGCAGGGAGTACGGGGTCTAAAATAATAGACACTAGGGGGAAATAAAAGCATGTCAGTGGGTGGACTGCTAAGCCCACACAGCCAAATCCTGAGAGGTCCTATGCACTCACAAGCAACTCCTGTTGGCTTCAAGAGGACTTCAGGTGCTCATCTCTCCTCAGGATCTAGCCAAGCAGCTTGTACTTAATGAGAAGGTCTCCACTGGCTGGGTGGAGGCTTTTGAACATAATGAAATTATTTTCCTGGATTTACGGAACAGGCAGCGTGGGTCAGGGCTTGTAACAGCAGTACCTGTTCCCCTAGAAATGGTGGTCATGACTCCTGGTGCTGGGAATCTGTTGCTGCTTCTGGACTCAGTGCATAAAATGGGGAACAAAAAGAGCCGCTGTCAGAAGGGCTCGGAGGCAGCAGATGCCTGTGTGGCTCTCTGGAGGGAAGAAAATCTCTTAATTTAGACAGCTTCAGGCTCCTGACACTTCAACAAAATGCATATTGTACAAAACAAAGCTTATTTAAACAAGAGATTTCTTTGTTTCCACATGACATGGAGGGGGTCACAAATGACTCTTCACAGAGGTTTGGAGTAGGTGACCTTTGAAGGTCCCTTCTAACACAAGCTGCTCTGCAATTCTACGCAAAGAAATAGCTAGTAAAACAGCTTTTCAGTGCTCATGCATCCCACAAAGGGCAAATCTTTACCACAAGACTGTATTATTATTGTTATTATTATTATTATTACTATTATTATTAGACACTGAACAGAAGTGCACTGACTTGTAGTATTGTTTTCAGTAGTTATAACAATGTCTGCAGCACACCTGCTCTCTGTGGTCATTTCAAGCCGGCTCCTACACTGTTGTTATTGGCTCCATACCAAGAGCCAGCAAAGCAAAAAATTTTTCACTTAAGCCCAAACTTACTGTTCTCCTGTCAACTTACCTCTAATGTATGACTTCACCATGTCCTTTGACCTCTTGCATTTCTTTATAAAGAAATATAATTAATTGTGAGCCACAGCTTAGCTCTGGGGGTTCAAAACAGTTTCACGTGTTTACTCAAAACATGAACTTTTTTCATTCTTTTTTAATTTCCAGACAGGAAAGGTGATGAGGGTTAAACAAAGCATCTCTCCTTCCAAGGGCTCCAAAGCCCAGCAGGGCTGGAAGGAGCTGATGAGGGGGAGGAGGGATGGACAAGGGGTTTTCTCAGCCAGACCCCAGGAGTCAGAGCTGTGCCTGGGAGCTCAAGTGCAGGAAGGGAAGAGGGACACCTCTACTGCACAAGTAGTCTCAGCCTCAAAGCAGTAAAAAAAGGAAAAGAAGATGATATTTTAGAAAAAAACCAAACCAAAACATCTAGTGTAGGTCATCTAGTACGTAACAGGCTCTGAAAGGGGTGTGGGTTCAACACTGCACCCCTGCAAGAAGCTTGCACAAGGCAGGATGGACAACGTGGTCTGACATCCCACTGAGAGAGCCACAGAGGGACCAGCCCCAGGGGGACCAGCATCTGGCAGCCTTGGGAGCTCATGGTTTGGGTCTATGGCAGCAGCAAACCTGTCGCCTGGGTACAGTGCACAGCCTTTGCCTTCTGGCTCCAGAAGGCTATAAGCAAGAACTTGCAATACAACAGCCTTAAATTTATACTGCACAGCTAGGCTGTGAGCATCATCATGGGTTTCTGTGCTGGCCTGGGGACCTGGCAGCCAAGGGCTGTGGTAAGGCTGCTGCATCTGAGCTGCTGACTTTCCTTCTCCTGGCATCACGGGGGTATAGGTGATGGTGGATCTCTGCAGGTCTCTGTGCTTTGAGGGAATATAATAATTTACCACTGCCAACAGCAACACCATCACTTGGCCTCTTGTGTGGGGTTCCTTGTGGGGAGATACTATAATGAGATGTCCCAGAGACTGGGCTAACACCAGCGTCTTTGCTTCTCACTGAGAAATCAAGTCACAGAGGAGGTATGAAAGTGACACCACTTTCCTTACTCATGCACTAATTCATGAGGACTTGTCACACAAATGTTGACAAACCTCATCTCTGGAGGAAGGTCTTATTTACTAGCCACACCGATACCATAGAAATCCTGGATTGTCGTCAGAAGGCCTGAGGTGTTTCTAGCAGCCCTGAAGGACCTGGTAAAGCCACTTTTTTTGTGCTCTGACTGCTACAGGATTGTTTCTTATGTTGTGGGGTGTGCTCACAGCCCATCTGAGAGCAGCTGTTGCAAATGCAACACTCTTAATCCCACAGGAATTTTCTTAGGAAATGGAGGGGGTAGGGAAGTTGCATATGGAAACAGGAATAAACAAATAGAACCCTCATAAAGCTTCAGCACATTTCTGCTTTTCAGGCATCCAGAGCCATCTAGCACCATAAGCAAACAGTAGCTGGCAAGAGATCTATCCAGCAATAATGAGAGATGCACATGGGGTTACACTTTCAAAGGGCTCTGGTTTCTGGTCCTTATGAACTTAACAGTAGTCCCATAGCTGATGCTCCACTGAAAGCCCTGCTAACCCTCTGCAAGTCAGGTCAGCACCTTTGAAATCAATTACAATGTTGCCACAGTAGTAGTTCTAAAGAGCAATGTTGGCTCTTACATTGAGGAAAGACCATCTATTTTGTACCACTCAGGTTCTTTGAACTAACAGCACTACCCAGGCTTACCGCACCTGACACATCTGCTGACAAGATTCTTTGCTTCTTTCTTACTGGTTTTTGAAAGGAAGCTCTTTTTTTGCTTTTAATAGGAAAAACCCTGGTTCCATAATATACTCAAGGAATGTTACAGAACAGCTCTGCTGGGATGCAGCGACCAGTCACTGAAGATTCATGTTTGTACATCCTTACTTCAATTCTTTTTGCTCAGTGTAGTTCTGAAAACACTCTTGCATGGAAACTATCAGGGAAAAGGTCTAGATTTAATATCAAGAAAGGTGCAAAACTAGTTGAAAAACAGACTGTGGGTTGGTTTAAAAAAAAAGTAAATCAACATTTCATTGTTATATTGACAGGATCAAGTAATGTCCCAACAAGGTTTGTCACAAATCTGGCACAGAGTAGGCAAAGGAGGTGGGCACACCCTGTTATAAACACCAAAGCTGGCATTTAACACCATGTGTCAGCTAGGAAAACATGAAACCTCACGGCACAACTCCAACCTAATCGCGACACATTTCACAGCGGGATGTAAGACAGTTCTGTGCAGTTTACTTAACGGCATGACAGAGTACCAAAACATGGGGTGATGCCCTGCCCGGCACAGCAGCCACAGAAGATGAGGCTGCATGGCCTGGCACAGCAATCTCAGCCTCAAGTCTACAGCATGAACAAAATGTTCAGTGCTAACTCATGACACGTGGCATGAGGCAGGTGTGCTAACATAAATGGGACTGTGTATCTGAGGCCCATCTTACCCTTGATCGTTTTCTGTGCACATAATGAGAAGCAGAGTGCTCAGTCCCAGACACCAGACTAGATCCCTCTGTGCCTTGGCTGCTGCTCACCACCTACCATAATGTCCCAGTAACCTGAATGGCAGAGTCAGTACCAACCTTTGAGGCCACATCATAGAATCGTAGAATATCCTGAGTTGGAAGGGACCCATAAGGATCATCGAGTCCAACTCCTGTCCTTACCAGGGGTGGAAGAAAAGACACTTCTGGAGTCCAGGGACCAGGAAGAGCAGCTCAGGAGGCCACAAACAACACGTACAATATTGTTTATCTAAGAACTGTCTGCTAAACATCCAAATCATTATGACATCTAATAAGGAAGGGAACCCAGTAGTAATTTATCTGAACCATTATGGTCTTTTGGGTAAACTAATTCTCCCTGCCTCTCAAGCACAAGTCCATACAGCTAATGCAGATTGGCTACTCTTTTAGTATCCAAACCAAGATAGATGATTATCTTGTCAGCCAGTCATCTATACTGCTTCCTATAGGAAGACAGGGTTTGAATTCAAATTGATCCTGAAAAGCCCAAAGGAACGGACAGAAATCAAACAGATCATAGTAAAAAAGCACTTAAGAGGGAAATGTCAAATGCAAAAGTTCCAAACACACCAGACCAACCTGTGCCCCTCATGAACTGTCCTGCCAGGCAGAATGGTGCAGAGGGACCCACAGCCTTTAGAGAGCCAACAACTGTGGGACACCTTGGTATTGCTGGCTCACAACACAAGGAAGGGCAAATGTCATCCTGGGAGACACCTGCAAGAGTGTTTTATATAAGACACACAAGAAAATTGTTGTGCTATACTTGGCACTGGTGCAGTCTCAGCTGGAGACTGGTGTCCATTTCTCAGCACCGTGCTTTAAGGAAGACGGAAGTTGGACAAAGTCCAAAGGAGCTCATACGAAAGACAAAAGGTTTAGAAGATGCAGGCTGATACAAAAGGCTGATGGAGTGTCTTCTGCATGGAAATGGGAAGATACGGGAAATCTAACAACACTTAACAGACAGAAACCTGACTTCTTTCTGCTGATTATAAACTGGTGATGTCTTCTGCTCTCTGCTTTCATTTGGTGGGCTTGATACTGCAGGACTGCTTTTGCAGTGCAAATTTAGACCACCTGTTAGAGTATTTTTGGACCTTTAATAGGTCCTTAGAGGAACCAGACCTTCCTCAGATCAAAATCCATCAAGAGTTCCTTCAGGATCACTTTTTGCAGTCAGCATTCACCACAACCAACAGCTTTTGAACACATCCAGTTGTCTGGGAGATCATATGCCTTAGTCCTGCCTTAGGCGTAAGATTAAGCTGAGACAGCTCTGGGACGTGATAGTCACTGTGCAGCGTCAGTCTGCCTTGTGACTTCTTGCTCCAGGAAACAACTGGACACACAGGGCTTGAGCCATTTCCAACATGGGCATCTCCAGTGGTGCATCTGCCAGGGCTGGCAGGTACAACACAGGACCTACAGAAGACCTGCATGTTTGAACCAGCATCTGGACTCAGGTGGCTCTTCCTAGGGAAAAATGGCAGCTAACCTGTGCTCAAGCAGCTGAATTGTGCTGCTGCCCAAGCAGAGGAAGAAGCATCAGAACTGCAGTGTGCTCATTAAATCACTAATAGCAGGGCTACACAGCGCAAGGATAAAGAGCATTGGTACTGCTGGGCAGGAGATGGGGCTTCTGTCCTTCCTATGACAGAGGCTCCCCTACAGAAACCCAGGGCATCCACAAGCACAGCTTGTCCAAGGATGGAGTGCAATGCAGTGCCCAGCGAGGCTGGCAGCAGGGTGCACATGCGAAAGCCAGGGAAGGCAGCGGGCAAAGAGGAAGGGCTGGGCTGGGAGCTATTTCCCCAGCAGTTACTGCAGGCACATAGCCCTCCAGGCACTGTCTCCCCTCCCCTCGCTGGAGCTGTTGCTCCCAAACCCTCTGTCTACCCAGGGTGTGGAGCTGGCACAGACCCGCATCAACCCCAGATCCTGTTTCTGGGCCACGCTGACCAAGAGTGCAATCATGCACACTTCCTTCCACATTTATGCAAAGAGCATTCACCCCACACGTATTTCCACTGTATTCAAGGCCTTGTGTAGTCTTGGCAAAGTGGATGGGTTTTGCCCAGAATACACAATTTAGTGCTAATTATCTCTTCCTGCTGGGCTTTAGAGCACAGAGTTTTCAGTTCAAGAACAACAGCTACAAGAGCTAATAGATTCCTCTGTTACCAGGAAGTAAACCCTTTGCAGAGTGGGGAGGATCCTGCCCCACTGAAGGTCTGGGGAAAGCCTAGCTCTGAAACAATAGGAGGATGGGATTTGTTAACTCTTGAGGGAAGGAGAGAGCATAGCCAGCATTGTAATTGCCTTCTGATAGTGTTGCTGGGGAGAACACCCCGGCACAAAAGAGCATCTCACCCCTCCCACACTATAGCAAATTGTGTTGTAAAAGTAAAGGAAGAAAACTCCCCTTGTTGGGTCAGTGAGAGGCTGTAGAAAAGAAAAAAAAACCTGTGGGTGAGATTCATCCCCTTCCATGTCACATACAGTAAAAGTCCCTATTTTCTGCTCTCATTTGGAGTGAATGTATATTACATGGATTAAACTGTTGCTTTCCAAGCCTCACTTCTCACATGCATTTGCCCCACATCTAGGATGACCTTTCTGCTAGGGATCCACTGACAATCCACTTCTTTTTTGGTGATGGGGAAGAGCTTTGCACCACTCTGCTGGCAATCCAGCCTCAGGTAATGAATTAGCAGCATATGGGAGTCATGCTTGGAGCCAACGATGATTTAATTCACCTGCACTGGCACTTAACCATCCAGCAATAGCCATTGCAGAGCTGCTCTCTGCATAGCTAATTTAGAAGCTTTATAGACCTGCATGGGGCAATCATTTGATTCTAACACTGACATGATACCTGGAGGAGAGTCCAAAGTACCTCCTGGCACAGTGAGTGATTTTACCGATGGTGACCACATCTTAGCTCTCCTTTCAAACGCAGTCTTTTAGGCGTAGGTGCTCACCTACTTGAATATCCTCGCAAGTGTAAGAAATAAAATACTGAAATATAGAGCAGATGCCTTAGGACCTTGGACTAGATCCAGTATTGACACAGGACCAACATTACACCCTTCTCAAAGACACTTTCTCACTTGCTCATATGGTGCACAGATGCAGGCTGCTGGCAGCGATCTCTAAGGCAATGTGGGCAACTTCCAGATTTTCAGCTACCATGTGTCTCCATTTCTTGTGCAAGATCCTGGACAGTTTATTCTTATTTGGGTCTCTCTCTGTAGTTATCATGCTAAAATAATCCCCAGTATTGCTGCATTTTGGCTCTCTTGTGAAAACAAGGTATGGGAAACAGCACTGGATGAGTGGACCACCACCCAGCACTGGAGGTCAGGGATGGTGTTACGCAGGCCACTGAGATAATCCTGTGGCCTGCCTGCCACCATGCAGAGGTTTTAGTGGCAGCTCTTCTACTGAGTCTGTTGCTACCAGTAGCACAGGTTTTTGCAGCTTGGAATTGCAGCTACCAGCACCAAAAAGTAAAAGGCTGTGAGGATTAAGAGTCCTTCCTGAGTCAGCTGAGGAAAGAGCTGTCACAAAGCCTGATGTCCTTTTGCTGAGACAGTTGTGAGCATCCTCCATCATGGTCAGATGCAGTTTCCTGTCTCCAGAACAAGTTGTCCAGCAGTGCCTTGCTGGGAAACACCAGAGAAGTTTTTCTTCTGAGAAATGAATGTAAATAATTCTGCTGCTTTATGGCTGGTGGTTTTGCTGGGAGGTGTTATTGCACAACAGGCTTAAATAAAGCCTGAAGTATGATGGCCTCCAGTTATATCTGGCTATAATGTTTCTCCTTAGCTCTTCACTTCTCTGAGAAGGTTGGTTATGAAGAACGAAAGCAATTCAGAGCTGTAGTCTGCTTGCACATGAACCCTTCTTGCCCAGCCACAGTAATAAGCATGTGAAGTACATATTGAAGTCATTCTTCATAATGCTTTGTTCTGTAACATGTGAAATGGAAGTAAGATTTTTACCTTTCCAAATAAACATTGAGCTAATTATGTTAATAAATATAAATCAAAAACCACATATTTCTCTTCCTCTCTGCATGGGGGACCAACAGGGGCAGCCACCACAGAGGAAATCAAAGCAAAGACACCCCATCCCTGAGCCACTGGGAGCTCCAGCCTTGGTCCAACTGTCATATCTCCAGCCTGGTTAGCCTGTCCCTACTTCTTGTGCATTTTTAGCTGGGTTTGCCATGTTTCTTTTCTGTCCGGATGGTCTGTAGCTCAGTACTGTCCTGAGAGACAGGAGGCACCCAACCCCAGCACACCTCAGCAGTAAGTACAGGACAGCCCATATGGCACAGGGCATCTGGTGACTGAATGCCAGGTGACCTCTGTACCGCAGGAAATGCTCCAACCCTCTCCTCACAGCTACAGCTTTGCTCTCCTAGAGCTCCCATGCTTCACTGACCAGGCATTACTGAAATTAGATGCCACAGCATGCCTGTGGATAATGATTTATGCTTATCTTTCTTCTCAAGATAGGGAAACTGGAGGGGAGGCGTAGAGAGGTTTCAATTATTCATCCTTGAATATGACATTTGTGATCTGGGATTTCTGCCTCCTGCTCCACTTGTTCCTGCATGGAACAAGTAGGATGGGGGCACCTGGTTGTCCCCCATGGGCAGTTCTGGTGCTCGCTTTGACAGAAAGGGGCAACACCAGGCAGGAAGACTCGCTCAGATCCGCACAAAGAACACGCTGGGGGTTTTATTCAGTAGGGCAGCACACTGCTTACCCAGGGGCAGGAGGAACAAGGCTGATCTTTGGGAATTTTTGGGAAGCTTTGCTGGATAGCTGAAAATACACTTCTGTGGGGCTAGGTCTGAAAACACTGCAGGACCATCATCTTCCCTGGAGAGATTTCATATGAAGACGGGTTGAAAACCAGTGAGGCAACGGACAGTGATGCATTTATTATTTGCTGTCACAGCTGATGGAGCTGGTTTATGCATCCCCTCACACAATGTAGGTAGCAAAAGCTAGATCTAATGTAGGTGTCTGTAATAGCCCTTGGCCCCTTTGGCAGGCACCGAGAGTTCCCTGTTGCCCAGGGTCACCTCAGTGCCAGTGGGCCAGCACATCTTTCCTGCACAAGGAGAAGTGAAGGACACCTAGGGGTTTGTGGATCCCCAAACCTGGGGACTGTGGATCCCCAAAATCTCCCCAGCAGCCTGACTTGCTGGCTGTGCCCAGAGCCCACCTCATGCACACTGATGATTTCTGCTCCTTGTGAAACACAGGCACGGGTGGTATTTTCCTCCGAAGCTTAGGTGAAGGACGTACCTGTCCCATATGTAGCAGTTTGTAGTGAGAGCACCCAGTGAGGCTGCTGTGCTCGTTGTCTCCTACTCCAGTACAGTTGCTGAACATGCATGGACCAGTTCTTGGGACACTGGAATCAGCACAGGGACATCAATTCCACCGGGGACTGCTTTTCCTGTGGGGTCAGAGACAGGTTCCCTCTCATGTCCATGCTTGTTTGTATGGCTCTTGTCTCCTTTTCCTACCCTCTCCTTTCACCAAAGTCCTCTAAGGAGGAAAAGTGTCTCAGCCAAAGGAAAGGAAGTGCCCCAGCCCTGCTCTGGGATAGCTAGTGTCTGCTAGGTCACAGTTTTCAGTCACTGGTGAGACAGCGATGGGTGGGTTGTTCCTTCTCCTCCTGGGATGAACAATTTTACCTCTGGGACATGACAGTGAGCCCTGCCCAGTGCAGGGTCTAGAAAAATGCAGATTCTCAGGGGGAAACCTGTGTTTGGACTGTGTGTGGACAGAAGGATGTGAGTGTATCCCTGAGACCAGCTCATTTACATCACATTTGGGTGCACCCAATTTTCCCTTTGCACCATGTACCTTCCCAGCAGAAATCCCTGGACATCATTCCAGGGTCAAGCCCTCAAGTCCTTTCTTATGTCTAGCCTGCAGTCTCGGCATGATGACATCCTGCTGCCAGTGGCTCATTTGTAAATGAGGGAAAAGTCAAGCCATTCTGATTTTGAATATGCTAAATGACTTAAAGAGCTAATTGTGGCCTCTGCTCTTGCAACAGCCTGGAAGTGAAGAAGAGATGTTGATGCAACAGGGAAAAGGACATTTTCTTGCTCTGGCAGTAACTCAGCAGCCTGGACTTAAGCAGACCCGTGCTTTTGCCTTTTGCACATACAGAAATGCTGTGATGGATAAAGCAAACCTGAGGAGTACAATACCTGCAACCCAGGTATTTTTATCCAACCCAAAAGCAGCAGCATGCAGAGCACAGGCATGGGAGTGGGGGGCAGGGCAGGGGAGCATGGTTTTAAGTCACCCAGCACAGAAGGTTAGTTCTTAGCTCTAAACCAAAGTGATCTGCTTGCATCACAGAACACATGCAATGTTTTAGCAGTAGCTGGCAGCAAGCACAGCCATGTATACAGGGACCAAAGGGGGTTGTTTACCCGGTGCCGGTTACACTGCATTTTGGGGTAACAAATGCCAGTGTGGCTCTGAGAGCAGAGCAAGGCCAGGAGTTCAGGTTCAGCTGAACTGTTACTTGTACAGTCTGCAGCAAGAGGCTCCTTCTGAGCTGCTTCCCACCACTGACACCAGCGCACCTGTCTTGGCCGAGTAAACTCTGTGCTGACTGTTGCCCTTTGGCAAACAAGCTTTAAAGTCAAAGGGAGAACATTTCAGAGGGGCAAAATCAAAGGCATTAAGAAGATGCTGAACCTCACCAATAAGCACAGAAGATCTTCAAAAAGCATTTCAGTTAGATCCACTATCAGGACCATGCTGCTCCACCTGAGCTAATTCTTACTTCCAGCAGCTGTACTGAAATATGTGGCCCTCAGAAGCACCAGCCAGATGTGCTGACCTCAGGAGACAGCGCAGGCTGCAGCTCAGGGCGTGCTCGGTGCCTGCTTTACAGCAGGTTAAAAGGGCAACCCCACACCCCAACCTTCCTTTCTCTTGCTCCAGCAAGTCTTTGTGTTACCCAGTGAACTGATCCAGCTGAAAAATAACCAGGAAAAACAATGGTTTACTGGCTAAGTGGATTTGTCCTGGTGGGGATGTACCAGCCTGGGAGAGGGCAGAGCAGAGACCAGCACATGAGAAGCGGCCAGATTCTCCCTTGCAGCAGCAGACACTTGCTAACACTGACTGCAATGGTTGTTGAATTGCAGGCTTGGTGTTTGGAAATATGTTTCTCAGGAGGTTTAAACATCTGCTTCTGGGCATCTCCAGAAGTCCACCTGCATCAAAGTGCTGACAATCCATCAGAGCCCACAGGTCTGTATCCATGTTACATCCATGCTACAGCACTCATGAGGGATATATAAAACTTGTGCTCAGTTTTCCCATCTAAGCGAGGAAGTTCAAAGGCAGCATGCTCTGTTCTGGCCCTCTGCTCTATTATTGGGTTAGCTCTACCTTGTGTGGCAGAATTTTGTATTTATTTGGCTGGAGAGTAAAAAAATTGTGATTCTTAGCCTGGGAATGAGATGAGGTTGTCAGCCCTGTTGGCAGACCCCATGCTGGCCAGACACTGTAGCTACTCACATAACCACAGAATCCCAGAATGGTTTGCGTTGGAAGGGACCTTAAATCTCATTTAGTCTCAACCCCCTGCCCTTGGCAGGGACACGCTCTGCTATAGGCAGGTTGCCCAAAGCCACACCCAGCCAGGCCTTGAACTCGACCAGGGAGGGGGCAGCCACAATTTCTCTGGGCAGCCTGTGCCAGGAACTCACCATCCTCACAGGGAAGAATTTCTTCCTAATATCTAATCTGAATCTCCCCTGCTTCAGTTTAAAGTTATTATCCCTTGTCCTGTCACTATATGCCTTGTAAACAGTCCCTCTTCAGATTTCTTGTAGGCCCCTTCAGGGACTGGAAGGTTACAATAAGGTCTCCCTGGAGCCTTCTCTTCTCCAGGCCGAACAAGCCCAACTCTCTCAGCCTCTCGTCATAGAACAGGTGCTCCATCCCTCTAATCGTCTTTGTGGCCTTTGCTGGGCTCACTCCAATAGCTCCATGTCCTTCTTGTACTGGAGACCCAGTACTCCAGATGAAGTCTCACAAGAGTGGAGGGGGAAGACCACACTGGCTGCTTGGATAATTTATCTGTATTCCTCCCATTCTACCTGCCCTTGATTCACCATTTGCAGGCTTTTTTTGTGTGTGTTTGAATTTGTCCAGGAGCTCCTTGTTCAGCAGCTTTGTCTGACAGTTTTTAGTGGGATGCATCATTCCTGAGCTCAGAGGATGTGATCCTCAAATACTAACCAGATTTCCTGGACCCCTCTTCCATCCAGGGCTTTGTCCCATGGTACTCTGAATTAAATCCTTGAAGAGTCTAAAGTCTGGTCTTCTGAAGTCCAGAGCAGTGAGCTTGCTGTGCTCCCACCTCACTGCACTGAGGATCATAAACTCAATGATTTCATGGTCACTGCAGCCAAGGCTGCTCTTGAGCTTCACATTCCCCTCCTTGTTGGTGAGAACAAGGTCCAGCACAGCATGTTTTCTTGTTGGCTCCTCTGTCACTTGGAGAAGGAAGTTCTCATCAACATAACAATAACAATAATAATAACTATAATAATAATGGTGCAAATATCCTTTTTAAAAGGAATGCAATAGTCAGCTACTATTTAGAAATCCATGAGTGCTCTTCTGTATTTTTTTCTTTTCTCTTTTGTCCTCTTATACAGCAGCATTAACAGGAGAGCAACCAAACTAAGGAAACCCTCTGTCACCTACTCCACCTTTCTCGGCTGGACACGCAGTGGTACATGCTGGAAGTAGTTCAGAGCTGCACTGTGAGGTTGCACAATACCAATAAAGACCTACCAAGGACATTAGTCTGGTCCTCTGCCCTAGACAGCGAAGTTTCACAAATCATGCAAGGACTTCACATCTTTGCCACATCACCTTTTCTGTCAAAGCTGGCCAGGAGCAGTCATCAGGTGAAAATGCATTGCAAGATGAGAGAAGAGAACATGCAGCACAGGCTCACAAACCCATTGACAAGGGAAATTGTATTTTACAAGGATATTTAATTTATTGTTGCCATTTTCGACTGTGAAATATACCATTGTCCCAAATTCAGAGCACCCTAGAGATTATACAGCAGCATTCTTCTACCCCCTAGCCCTGCTGGTCATTCAGCAGAGTATCTCCACGTGCTGCAGGTCAGTGATGGTAACACTCACTTTTTTGGGGGAGAAGAGGCTTTGCTTTCCACAAGGAGAGCTCAGCCCTGCCTGCACTCAGCAAGTCCACATCACATAACATGACACGTCTAAACACCTAGGTAGAAGGGTGGGCAAACTGCACTGCAGAAGCTACAGAAGGCAGCTCACTGAGTAGAATTACAGAAAATGTTCATTTGTGAAATATGAAGGTGTTAAACATGAGATATCCCACAGAAGTTCAAAATCTGTGCTTAGAAGGAAGCATATGAGTTGGCTATGGTGGATTCAGTGCAATGCTTGGGTTGAGCACACAATGTGGTTCTGCTCTGACAGAGACAATACCACTGCCTCCCGGTTTGTTGTTTTCAGGTGCCTGCTTTTCCAGCAGCAGAGGAATTCGCTGGAGCATGGCCACATCACCAGGAGAATCTTGTTTGCCTACAGCAGTTAGAAGAGGTGCACCGATGTTTGGGAGGATTGGGCCTACAGGGCAAAACTGAGAGCAGATGGGTAGAGACTGGGTAGCAGGAGGAGCAGAGGATGGACTGGGGCAGTGCTTTCAACAGACAGTTTAAAAATGAGGAAAATAAATATTCTTTGGTCTATACATGGTTCTGGTCATGAAATATCTGCCTTTTTTTTGGCATCAGATTCTCTAGATATTTTCATTTAGTTTTAGATACAACGAGCTGAACAGGTTTGGATTTCACTGAACCAACCACATGTCCATTATCAGAGAGGAAGCAATGCAGCACTGCAGTTCTTAAACAGGGATGGTGGGGCCACAGTCAGGAACTAGATGAGGTGCTCTAATGAAGGACAGCAAAGCAGGAACTCTGCTTTTGTTTTCCTTAACACTAAAAATCAGAAAAGAATTAACTGCACAGGAGCAAAAGGGGATGCTACAATAGTTTTATTTACATAAGCAGTCATGAGTTGAGCGATTTCTGTAAAGATTATTCGCACATGGAACAATCTGTGGCACTGGAGTGGGTTTTCCCCTCCACTCCTCTCACCTGGGGGCTGCAGCTGGAGCCTCCTGGGGAGCCACTGGGACCTGGACAGCATGTCTCTGATGGGTGGCCTTCACAAAAAAGGAATTGTAAGGAGCAAGATGATGTACTGTGTCAGCAGAGCCATAGACAGGCAGCAAAACTTCCACTCTTTCCCCTCCATAAGAGCCACCAGCAGAACTTGAATCACCCCCAACTGACAGCACACTCACCACTCTGCTTGTAGCAGCAACCCCTGCGTCCGTGTGTGCAGGGGACAATGGGGAGCAAAGGTTACAGCTTCTGGAAACAGCTCTGGAAGAAAATTGCAAGTGGCAATGACCACCTCGCCAAATGTCTCCCCAGCTGTTTTTTGGCATCTGCTGGCCCTGAATAAGATGCTTTTATTTTATACAAATTCTAAGTCTTTGCTGCTTGAGCTGAAGAACAGGCCTCTTGACTGTGGTGTAATAGGATAAGCTTGTCAGGCAGTACAGCTGCTCAAGGGTGAAAAATCACAGAAATGCTCCATTTGTCATATTCCTTCAGAACAAACTGCATGTTAAAGTAAAAGGCAGATGGCTTGGTCATGGTAGAGACCACCGGTTCTGTTCCCAACTCTGCCTGAACAGCCCCGTGCAACTGTATTACCATTCATCAATTAATATTTTTATTTTCCTAAGCCTGGAAAACTGGCCTTCTTAATCAGGGTTGGGAGAGCTACAGAAACTGTGAGCACACTCATCACAAGTGCAAACGCTAGAATTCTTTGTTCCTTGGTCTACAAAAGGCCTCTCACTGAGCTTCAGGACTTTTGAAGAGCACTTGACACAACAGATTGTCTTGGAGACCAAAATACCAGTGTGAAGAACCCTGATTAAAGAGATTAAAAAAAAAAAGATTCTAAAGACAACGCCATGTTTTGGGGAACATGAGTTGCTACTCTCAAGAATTTATAATTTACAGAGGTGTGGCTGTTCTGCCATGGGTGATGCAGGCTGGCAGCTCCTCCAAACATGGCTGCTGGCTCCTGCCAGAGGAATTCTTCAGAGCTGTCTAAATGGGGAAAAAAAGCTGGCTCGAGGTCAACTTAGTCAGCTTGTCTTGATTGAAGTCCCTGTTATCTCCACAACAACAGCTGAGATCGTTTGACCTGGTCAGGCTGTAACCACAACCACTTCAAACGCTCCCTTGCTGGTAGCAGCAGCTTGTGGAAAGGTGCTGCTGGCTGTGCGACCGGCTCCAACCATGAGATGGGTTAAACCTCCCCCTCACTCCGACACTGCTCACAGGGACTCAAAATGAGGCATGTACCAGTCAGATAGCTGTTCAGCTGGTTTGCAGCATTACCTTCCACCTCAGCAAAAGAAATGGTGGACTGCTGTGCATGTGTTTTCCCATTATTGGGTTGATCTGATTGAGAGAGGAGAAAAAAACTCCAAGTGCTCTTTTTGTGTGCAGTGACATGGCTGTACAAATCTCTCAGAAGCCCTTGTTATTTTCAGAGCTTTGTGTGATTTTCCAATTAAGTTATATAAGGAAAAACTTGGTCCAACTGATTTTATTCTTGCATACTGAAACCAGCAAAATGCTCCCTCTATGCCTTTGCAATAGCTTACCTGTCATTAAACACTTAGAAAACTTCACAGAATTCAAGGGCTCCAGTGATACTCATCAATAGTCACGCAGGATTTGGCCTAAAGAGAGAGCTCCTGAACAGCAAGGGGTGGAAATGGGACCCAGTCATACAAGGTGCTGTCAGACTCGTGGTCTGCCTTTGGGGCCCTGGGGTATGTAACAGCGAGCAGCTTCCCAGGTAAAAAAGGAACAGAAACTGATGAAGAATGGTACAAGTTAGTGTAGGTGTATTTCAGGTTCTTCAGGGTTTAACCAATTTATCCCCTTAATTCCCAACTTAACACGCCATGCAAATCTTGTGATTATTACACAAACCCCAGTCTACACAAAGATGAGCAAGACCCAAGGGCAGTCCCCGGCACAGAAAGGTTAACATCTAAACGCAGAGTCAGAGAGCTCAAGACTCACCAAAATACCAAAGCAAAGACCAAAATGGAATTCTCAGTATATTTATTTTAAAGATTACTTCCTGTTGTTCTTGTAATTTTTAAAGGTCTTTTGGGGATCTGCTAGTGTAGAGGTACAGCTGTGGAGACTGTTACCTGGTTGTAGATTAATACTGCCTTTCACATTTGTGCTACTAGGACAAACAGCTCCTGACACCAGCACATTTCACATCTAATCCTAACTATCAATTTAATTTCTAAAAACAGTTTAAAAGAAGAGATTTATTTTTCCATGTGAAGCAATGAAATATAACTTCCCCTAGAGACAACATATGTAGCCATGTGTATGATGGGCATAACGCACACAATTAAGAAGACTGTGTGACAGGTTAGTGACCAGAAGTCATGAAAGAACAGAAGGATAAAACAAAAGCTGTGAATATTTGATTACTTTAAAGAGTTAATTTGATCATCATAACCCTTTTGCACTCATTTTTTTGGTGAAAATTAGGCTGTGCAAGTATCATTAGCACAACTGCCCAAGGAAAACATGCACAATAAATTACAGACTCAAGGGGTATTGTAGTGCTGGATTTCCATTACGAAATACAGAGACTGTTCTAGTGACAATTAAACAAGCTACTCTGCCAAGGAAGAGGGAAAAACCCAGAACTTTTGTGCTTATGTACCAGGACGTGAATTGAACCCCCACAGCGCAGTCTCCACCCCGCGCTCTCAGCAGTGACGGATGTTCTCTCTGTATTTGCTTTGCTTGCGAATTGCCGCTCAGGCTCGTGGCCACCATCACCCGGGCACACACATCAGCCAAGGGCTGCTTGTGCACTCACTGTGGGCTTACCGGCAATAACTGCATTGGAACAATTTTACTTAAGAGTGTGAAGACAACACTTGCTGCCAACTTAAGCTATTATTACTCCTCTCTCTGAAGAACAGTGCCTTTTAGGGTAACTATAGTACATTCTGGGTTGATATGCCATGAAGCATTCTTCTACTAAAAGGTAAGATAGCTATTGAAGGGCACTGAGATTAGCCAAACTGACAAAACTTTCCAATTTCTTTTTTTTAGTGTCCATTAATTAACCTGATGATTTGGAATTCAATGCAATTAAACGCCCCAAACTTTCCAGCTCATGCACACAGAATTGCTGCTCATTGCTGAGTCACCAGTTACACATGTGGAGAGGCTGATCCAGAATCCCTGCAAGCAGATAGTGATGGGGCTCTGGAGAATTTGAAAGTGCCACCAGACGCACCACAGGGATGCCACACCACTACTGCTGAGAGAGGGGAAAGCTGTTACTTATCTGTTACTTATATATCATCTAGTTTTCTCTACGGCTTTAAGTGCCTCTTTCTGCTCCTGTTTGTTCAGGATCTCAGAAGGGTATTCTCCACCCCAGGGCATGCAGCGTAACATTTACTTCTTCTGTAATACTGTTATTCTGTAATATTTTTCCTAATCTCTAATACTTGATAAAAGATGACACACTAGTGTCACAGTTTTGCAACTGGAACTGATTTTGAAAATTAAGTTCTGGAGTCCTACAAGGGTTGGACTAGATGATCTCCAGAGGTCCCTTCCAACCCTTAACATTCTGTGATTCTGTGTGTGCCACTGGGCTCAGGTGAGCACTCTGTCCTGTGCCACATTTGAAGGACACTTTTTGTCAGCATGGACTTGTGACTGTCACTGTTGCTTGGCTAAGTCACACGTGGTGAGCATGAGGGAGAAGCCAGCACGGACAACAGCCTGGGGACACAGGGCAACTGACGTACTTTTAATCTTCTGACCAAAGACCACCTCACAGGAGAGTGAAGTTTTAATAACACTACATTCCATTTTTGCCATCTTTTCCAACTTTTACTTCAAGTTCAGCATGCAAAGGCTTTGACACTTTTGCTTTCACTCTTTTCCATGTGTGAAATTTGCTCCCCTTAAACTGCGCTGCCGTTAAGTTACAGAGAAGGTCCCTGGGGCCACTGCCAGGCTGCTGCTGGTACCTTTGGGGATGGGCTCCTTCACAGCTGCCCAGGCTCTGCACTGCAGGCACCCCACCGGTGGGGCTGGGCATAAAGCCTGCATCTCCTAAGCACTTCTCTGTTCCAGCTGAGGTGGCTCTGCTAAATGAAGATGCATCACAGGTTTTGTGTTTTTCAAATGGGTAATAAATGATGTTATAAGGTCACAAACATCAGAGGCATCTCTGGGCTTCACAGATGCAAAATTCAATGCACCAATCCATTTTGAAGATAAAAATGTTAATAATTGTTTCATAGTTTAAGTAATGAATATAAATTTTCTCCTCCAAACCAGAGACATTTCCTGCATCATAATTGCTAGGACTTGGTGCTCTATTCCAGCAGAGTTTTCTCTTGCTTCATTTAAGGTTTGGGAAATGAAAGGTACTGGCCTTTCACATGCAGCTGTCACTTCTGTGTGTAACCTTGGATTTATTAAAATTCTTGGTTGTATTACCAAAGACAGCAAAATATTACTTCCATACCATTTTCAACAAAAGGTCTTACTGGTTTTATTGTTGTAGACAAGAAAGATGCTCCTGGAATGTGAAAAATGTGAAAAATCTTAAAATAGTTTCAAAAAGGTGTTTTTCATTACCTAGAACAGCAGAGAGACAGTTTTACCTGTGGGAAATCCTGACCTACCTGGTCGATTCTGTTACAGTAATAATTACAAGGCAACATCACTGATGCAATCTAAAGTTATTTTTTTCAAAACAGCATCCTCATGTTTACCTCAATGATATTACTGAGTGAGGAGCTTACTCCACTTAAATGGGCAATATTTGGTATACAGCAAAGTACAGACAAAATAAAACACTGAATACATGTTGTAAGTCTTTTGTATGTATTACTGCTGAGATTGAGAATTGCTCAAAACGTAGGTATGTGAATAGAAAGGAACTTAGATGATGCTGGTTTAAAAAAACAAAAATTAACAACTGTAATCCTCCTTTAGGGATCGTTAAAGAATGGAACTTTGTGGAAGAAGCAGGCTCTAAACTTTGCTACAGCCACAAAAGATTCTAAACATGGCCCTGTAACACAACTCTTAAGCCTCCATACTTACATTACTGAAATTACAAATACCCGTAGCGTTGGCGCTGCATCTTTGGCAAGTTCGACAGCAATACAAACGTCCACCTTCTCACTAGCTTATTGCTAAATGGAGAGAACAGTTTCAGACTTTCTTCCTTGAAAAGCACTCGTATGGAGAGGGAGCATTAAGCTGTGTATCAGCCACAAGGAAATAAAAATAAATCCCAAAGCCACACGGTTGCGTTTGCGAAGGCAGCTGTGAGGTCAGTCAATGCGCTAATGTAGCAGCCCCTTCACCTGCACGGTCAAACCTTCCCTTCACTGACGCGCTCCTCAGGTACAGCTGAAACTGAAGCAGGATCCGTGTCTGAATAACATCTTGCAGAGATACTTTAAAATCATTTTCTAAATGACCAGAATAACAACAGTCAGTCAGACTTGTTGACGCATTTTATTGTGAGATGGGGAGTCTGGTAAAAAACTAGAAAATGACCATGATGTAACAAGGAACTTAAAAATGAAGTTTCAGATTTGTAACATACATACATGAATACAGGAACAAATTGGCACAAAAATGTTAAACATTGTTCCCAACACTGTTTATAAGATTATTCTAATTTGGCTTACTAAGGAAATGAGAGTTTTATGGTTAGACTAATCTCTTAATAAAACTGCAGAGCATCATGCTATTAGTCACACAGTGAATTTCAAAATTTAAGAGCTTTATATTAAAAACTGGGTAAAGGTAAAATGAATTGATTGCAATTGTAAAATTAATACATTCCCGTTTTAATTATTCTGTTCTACAGTCCAAGGCAAGTATAAATGTTAACATAACACTGTTAAATCAAATCTCAATGCAAGAGAACCGATTGCATCTCTACTTTAAATCTTATCAACTTTCCAAATTTTCATACTAAAATATATTATTGTATTAATACAAACTACAGTATTATACACTACACTGTGTAATAAATAAAGAAATATAAAAATAAGACACATAAATATAAAAGTTTTCTAAAACTAAAAAGGTACATATGTCAGTAAGAAGGGTATTAATACTGCCAGGTTTGAAGACATACAGTACAAAATGTTGCACAGATCTATAAACTAAAAGAAATAAAATAATACTGATAGGTAAAAATCAGCTAACATTGTTAATAAATGGGGTCCATAATAACTAACATTTGAAAATACTTATGAGCCAGATAACATGTCATGTATGTGTCTGAAATCAAAGTAAACCAATAAAGCAATAAAGCAGATTAGAAAATTTCCCTTGTAATTATTGTAGAGAAATTCTGCAAGTCAGGTATTAACCCAAAATACCACCAAATAATTAAATAATGAAACATACCAGTGTTCTTACCTCTCTGATGGCTGAGTGTTTTTTTCCCCATGATTAGTTTAGAAGTTTGATACAAATCAACAAATGCTAGTTATTGTAGGCCACGCATTGGGTAAAGGCTGCTCACAGCCTTTGTAATACCGATAAATGGCACTTACAGCACACAGGTCTTGCATAAGGCCAAAGGAGATACAAAGCTTCATATCATATCCTTCATATTGTTACTACATACTCAAAACACAATTACAAACACTGATTTTGACGACTTTGCTGTCCTTACCAGTATTAACACTGTTAGTCCCTGCAATCAGAACTCAACAACAATCTTTTCAACTACATTTTTAATCACATAAGTAAGAAATTTCAGTTCTTTCTATCATCTGCTTTCTTAAGGCTAACAATACACTTTAAATGATAATATGCTCTACTACAACATCTAATGTCATAAACCGCTACCTTCCAGGTTGAATTTACAAAGGTAGCCAAGCACTGTTTGCAACTGCATTACAGGTTTCTGCAAGAGGGAATTTTGTAGTGCAGAAGTTCTCACATTTTAAACGTAAGAAAATACTGAAGCGGATTTAGGAAATGTTTTACCATTAAAAAAAAAAAAGTCCTATAAATCTCTCCCAATTGTACAGCTTAAAAATTAATCAACTAAAGAATGAAAATTAATACTGATAAAACAAACAATGCCAGATGCTTGTCTAATAAATCAGGCTTCCTACCACCTGTTAAATCTTTGCTTCCAGAGTCACTGTATTTTTCTAATCTGCTTCATGTTATAAACTTGTTCCTAACTTTGAAAACTGTGTGAAAAATTACTAAGTCTGAGGTTCAGGCACACCTGGATTTCTTTTTTTTTCTCTTTTTCTTTTTTTTTTTTATATATATATTTTTTTACACAGTAGTGAACAGAAATCACAGTATGCAGGCTACTGCGTTTCCATGAAAAGCATGTATAATATAGAACGAACTTCATAACCAATTTTTTTTTCCTTATACAAAAACTATCATTTAAGCTTTATTTGTTTTTTCTTCAGACACCTGCCCATTATTCTGTATAACTTCTGGTTCTGCATTGCTTGCTTGATTTACAGCTTCATCATTCTTGTTACCTTCAGTTTTCCTTTCTTCTTCTTCTTCCTCTTCTTCTTCATCCTCTACTTCTTGTAGTTTCCTACATTCTTTTTCTTCCTGAAGTCCTTCTATCTCTTTTTCTTCCTCCTCCTCTTCCTCCTTTTCACTGTCTTCTTCTTCTTCCCTGGTTAGACTTCTCTCTCATCCGAGTCGATCTGGGATGGAGATGCCCTGGCACCAGCATGCTCATTGCTGAGGACCTCCTGGCCTGTCTCCTCCTGTTCCGTGCTGTCACGCTCTTCTGCCTCTCTTTTGCAGTAGGAGTAGCGATGATTCATGTGTTGAGAGTAGGACCCCGAGTGTGAGAAGCGCTTTCCACATTTGTCACATTGGTAGGGCTTTTCCCCAGAATGCAGTCGCATGTGTTCAATCAAATGGTGTTTGTGTTTAAAGGCTTTTTTACAGATTCCACACTCATGAGGCCTTTTACCTACAAAATAAAGTGCAAACAATTGGACATCTTGTAGCTGACGTTTTTAAAGTTCAGATTGCTGTTTTTATCACAAAATGTTGTGGGTGAGCTTACTACCAACAATCAGGATTTTTATTTAGCAAGACGTTCTACCCCACGCATTACCAGCCTGAGTTTCCTACCTGAACTCAAAGGACAAGGGTGAAGGGTACATGTCACAATTTCAAAGGTAATTTCTAAGTGTTTTAGAAAAACTGAACACAGTAGGATGAACTTTTTCGTATGTAACTTTTAGCACAAAAAGGTGGAAATATAGGTAAATTAGGAAAGGATGTTTCTTGCAAAACAACGCACTGTTTCTTGCAGCAAACATTATTTCGACTGAAAACCATATTGGCTTTTCTATATTGATGGAAATTTTACATCAACTAAGTTTTTATGTTGTCTTTTATGTATTACTTCCATGTTATCATAGGTAAAGGTAAAATTGTTATAAAATCCAGGTTGGCACAGGTAAATGCCATATGTAAACACCTGCTGGCTACACTTACACTACCAAGAACAATATGCTTTGCTTCACTTAGTTCTCTTTCTGCTGTTTCCTAGCTTTCTACTTTGTTGCTTTGTTTTTAGAGTCTCTTGTAACAGGAGCCTAGTAATGTTAATTTAAATTTAAATCTCAAAAGTTGTCACACAAAACAACTCTGCAGTCTTAGCCTAGAGATAAATGACAGAGACAGTAGCACAGTAGTTTTTTGGTCACACTATACAGAGAACCAAAACTTCCATGTCAGCTTAGGCCAAACAAGCAGCGAGGTGGGGGTGTTAGTCTCTCTTCCCAGAGGGAACGCCTCCAAGTTGCACCAGGAGAGGTTGGGTGTTGGGTATTATGAAAATATTCTTCCCTGAAAGGGTTGTCAAGCACTGGAACAGGCTGCCCAGGGAACTGGTGGAGTCACCGCCCCTGGAGGTATGGAAAAGACATATAGATGTGGTGCTGAGGGACATGGGCTAGTGGTAGCCTTGGCAGAGTTAGCTTAATGGTTGGATTCAATGATATTAAAGGTCTTTTCCAGTCCAAATGACTTTATTGTTCTGGACACTGCACTTAAATTAAAAGTGGAGGAGTTAAAAGAGTCTCAAGTTAGGAAAGGTATGAAAATAAACAGTCTTCACAAATACAAGAAACTTAATCAAGTGGTAAAGACAAAAGAAAAAATTTTTAAATTCTATATGTGAGATGAAATAAAAACATTAATATGCAGAGATACAATGTAGGCATCTAGCCAATAAAAAAAGAAAAATTGTAAAGATATTACAGAAGAAGTAAGAGAGTAACTTAAAAAAAAAAAAGACCAAAGATACCAAAAGGAATGACAAGAAACTAAAATAAAGATCAAAGCCAAAACAGTGTTCTTTTGGGGTTAGATTCCATGTCTAATTAATAGCTGTTAACCTCAGATCATACCAAATGTGGCTCAAGTTGAAAATCCTTCATGCTAGACAGCCTTTCATGTAAAGTATCATAACCATAGATTATCCTTTTCTCTTAATTTATAATTTTAATATTTAATTTTTCTTAATTTATAATCAGGCAAGGTAAACTAAGGAATAATACATCCTTGGTTACAGGCTGAGGCTCGCAGATGATTGCCCGTGAGCCAGATGGAAGGAACTCCGCTTTTTCTACCCGGGTCCAGGTTTCAGAAATTTAAAGAAACAGAGAATTGCAGTTCTGCTGAACCAATATATAAACCATAGATTTCTAAAGACAGCTCAGCACAGATGACAAGAAGGACTATTACATTTCCTTACACTTTCCAAGAACTGGGTTCCAGTTAAGATTATCAGTTACACACTACCAATGAAACAATGATCTGAAACTCATTTTCCTACTACGTACCTGTGTGTTCATACTTGTGCCTCAATAACGAGCTGCTCTTCTGGAATATTTTGTCACATAAATCACATGCATATATCCCATTTTCCGTCTTTCTCATCTTTTTCTTTGGGGGTGTTGAATCAGAATCATTTTGATCTTCCACATTCGATACTCCTTCTGAGCTAGTGTCTTGCCTTTCATCCTTAAGAAAAATTACAAAAAAGATTGAGTTCAATAAAAAAGTGCACTGATGATGCTCACAGGTTATAAAATGTAAGCTGAAGCTGCTGTATTTTTCTCCTTCGATTCTGTGAACAGCCAAACAAAATTGTTTTGACTTAGTAAAACAAATCTTTTGCTGCTTCGCTCTACTTTGTGGTCCCTGCCACTATACAGATGCAGAATTCTCACTGGGACTGGTTTTACTTTATTGCTAAGTATTTTAAGCATTGAAGCTCACCTGTAAGAAGCAGAGTATTTTCTACTGTATCAGCAGTATCACTACACACAGAGTTAATTTTGTTATATATTATCAAATCCACATATAAAAAGGTGCATGTTAGCTGCCTGCAATGGTGCCTGTCTCATAAGCCTTAACATACAAACAACTCAGTCTCTGGCAATACCGAAGCCTGCGTGAAATGTCAGACAGCCAATTTTGAAGATGTAATTAGAAACACTCAGTCTTTACATGAGCCACTTTTCTGTTCTGCTCTGTGCCTACCTGAACATGCACGGGTGTTTCTCAGGAGGCCTGACTCTGATTAAATCACATCTGGATGTACCCAGGGAGGAACAGGGGAGAATACAGGAATGGCAGATGAAGAAGAGATGCAAACCAGCCCAAATTTAAATTGAGAATACATCTGAATTTTGTTTGAAGTGTCATTATGGTGTAATGAATTCAGCTACTCTGCAAGCCAAGAAAGCAGAGCAGTGTGAAGGGAGTGGCCGAAAGTTCCAAAGAGTTTATTTTCTGGATGTGGAGCAAGAAGAGATACAGGGCCAGGAAGAAACACAAGCCATGACCTTTGTTTTTTTGATCAAGAGAATGAAACTGTCTTTAAAATACTGTCCACTAATCTCCAAGAAGATGCTTCTGAATGGCTGAATCTGGTGAAGAACTGACTTGTCCACACACAGAACTATAGAGTTTCTGTCAGTCTGGCCTCAAGCTGCCTGAGCTAACGAGCTATGCAGTGGACTTAACAGGAACTTCTGTTTCCCATTAACAATCAAGCCAGATAAACCTGGTTGCTTCTATTTACATTTTTATTTATATCTTGACAGCTTTCTGTTAGTTTAGCATGGATACAGAATGAATACATCATACACAACACACAGGAATGCACGGACAAAGTACCTGATTTCCATTGGCTTGGGTCTGTTTTGGTGGTGTTTCTTGAACTGCAGGACTAACTGTAGTAGAGTATGTATAAGCCACCTGTGGAATCAAAATGGTTTGCTTATTGGCAGCAAGAGCTCTCAAGCATGGAACACTGTTCTGGTCAGCAATGGCAACAATTGTAGGTAACTGGGCAGTGACTGTAGGTATAGCAATATTTATGGGATTGGCACTTGGTGGGATTACATTTACAATAGGATCAGAGTCTGTAATACTGTTGTCCTTTTGTGGTTCTTTTTTTGCACAAGTTAAGTTCAAAGGTTCTTCTTGGACAGAATAAACACTGTTCTGGTAAACACTAGTTATGGTAGATCGTTCCAATAGTTCTCCATGTTGCTTTGGTAGCGAAAGGTCAAGAGGTTCAATTTGTGGCTCTTCTTGTACACCCTCTGCCGTGTACGTATAACCCTGTGAATTTCTGGATGAAGAAAGGTTTAGTGGCGATGGGGATGGCGTGCTGCTGCGCGAACCATTCAGAGCTGATTCGCCCGGTGAAGTCTGAGACTTTGTGGTACTGACAGGATTTTGTGAGTTATTTGTGCTGTTCTGGGGTTCGCTTACATTTGTGGTTGCTGCTTGATCATCATTATCTGTGGGACTGCTTAATTTAACTTGTTCAGGAGAAGATGGTCCAGAAGACTGCACAGAAATCTGTCCAGCTTGCATTTTTTCAAACCACTTTTTTACCACGTCCAGCGGCAGGTTTACTGAATCTGCTATTTTTGAAAGCTCTTCTGCGCTCGGCTGTGCATTTAATGCATAATAGGCTTTTAGGAGCGATAAAAGGTTCTTTAAAGGTGGCTGACCGGGAGATAAGTTGCTCTCCCCAGTTTCTGATGGGACAGGGGAATCAGGCTTCTCAGCCTGCGTTCCTCCGGGCTCAGGAAGCTGAGGAGGATTTTTCGTTTCATAGTGCTTTAATTCTTGAAGTGCATTAAGATCTCCTGGACAGTCATCACACAGAAGACAAGTGCTATCATTGGTCTCACCTTCAAAGTTCTTATCTTTCTCAGACTTCACTGTAAGATCTTCCGGTAATTTTTCATTTTTGCAACTATTTGTAGGAACAGAGTTTTCTTTTTTAGATTTTGTGGAACAACCTGAAGTTGACTTGGCTGCTCCAAGCTGTAGTTGATGATAATCTTGGTTGTCCCATCTTGGTCAACCAAAGGAAGACTGATAGCTGAAATGAGGGAATGGCCAGCTTGTTGTATAGGTGCATTGCTGATTGTTTCTTGTTCTTTGGACGCAAGATTAGCATGATTGTTTTCCAAAACTTGCCTTATTACATTACCATCCACTGCCACTTTAAGTACATTTTGAATGTCACTTAAGTTGATGCTTATGGGAGACACCAGACCTACTGTTGGCAGGACAACAGCTTGCACCACACCCTGAGGAGAACTGGTTGCCTGCAATGGGCTACCACCACTAAAAACCCCATTCTGCAAAGGGGTCGAACAATTAATTCCTGAAGCAACCACTATGGGCTTGAATTCATAATCCACAGGTTCAGTTTTAATTTGGTTAACAGGAAGTTGCTCTTGCAAGGGTTTATTTTCTATCTTTTGTCGTATCTGTGGTCTTGCTGGGCTACCTGGTGATGCAGAAAGGGAAGGGGAGGAGCACTGAGATGTCTTGAGCCCCGACCGAGCTCGACCATTCACGGGCATCAAACCAATACACTTCTTACTGCTGATGTGTGAACTGTATGAACCAGAATGGGAAAAACGTTTCTTGCAGTTTGGGCACTCATATGGCTTCTCTCCTAAAGATAACAAAAAAGAAGGAAAAAGGCATATGCAGCTGTTTACTTCATTATAGTGTGACTACATAAAGCAACAGTAATTAGAAAATGATATATCCAAATGATTTCTCAAATGGGCCCTAGGGAAAAAAAAAATCCTATACCATGAATCGAACAGTAAGAGTAATTATGTCATCTATAGCTCTAGCCCTAGGGTTCTTTGATAAGTTTGGGATCCATTAATAGATATAGGGTGGAGCCCACATGATCATGATGTGTTCCAGTATTTCCCAGTAACTGTCTATGTATCACATGAATGAGTCTGTACAATACTTGCAGATTCCATTAAACTCCATTCAAGTAGTACCACTGCTAATTTCAGAAGCTGCATAAACTACTTCAAATCAGAAAAAAATAGAGTATGATTAACCAAAGGAAAAATACAAATGCCATAAATGCAAGTCATAGTTATATAAGGAGCTAAGCACATTTTGTTGCGTCAAGCTGAAATACCATACATCCCTATCTTCCAACAATATTCATCAGCTGAATAAAACCAGGGCAAGTTTAAGTAAAGGAAAATGAGACACACGCAGAAGACAGATGGATGTTTGCCTTTAGAGATGAACGCAGGGTTAGACTGCCAGGAAGATGCACACAGCCATGCAATTGTTACGCCCACAGCCGAGAGTTGGCTTTTCTGGGGGTCTGTGCTACAGAGGCAAAGGAAAGGGCCAAAATACATCACAGTTCCAGACCTGAGGCTATTTTAATATGATATTTCAACAAAGTCAAAGCCACAGACAGTAGGAAGCATAGTTGTTATGTTCTGATTATTATCAATTAAAATTTTGTAGCAAGACCCCTAACATGCCAAGCGATCTACAAGCATTGAGGAAAAAAACAGACAATGAAAAAGGACCAGAAGGACACCCCGTTTCTTCTGCTACAGGTGAAGTTTTCCTTAACAGTCAGAGCTTAAGCTGCAACTGGAAATCCTCTTCAGTTATCTTACATATTTCCTGCACACAGCTGAAGGCTGCAGTCAGTGCTTACAGAGCCCCAGAGGAAGGAGGAAAACACTAGGATTTTAAACTTAGACTCACAAGACTGATATTGCATCAGAGTTATAAAGAGCAGAAATGGCAACATTAGTATACAATTAAATGCTTGGCTTATTTACCACTGTGGATTCGTAGGTGCTCCTTTAGGTGATGTTTATATTTAAAAGCTTTTCCACATTCAGTGCACTTGAATTTTCGATTACCGCTGGACTGCGTCACATGTCTCTGTAAGAAAGAATTCACAATTATTGCATAGGGCAGCACGTTGGAAAAACCTCTTGGATTTTCACATTGTAACAGAGAAAATGCAACACAAAAGTGAAAAGAATCAACCACAATTTTAAGAGACTGGAGGTGGTATGCGTTATGCATGAAAAAGAAAAAATCAGAAGCCAGGTTAAAACCAAACCACGTGTTTCTGAACGGATCTGGTACAGTAAAAAGAAAAAAGAAAACCCCAACCAAACCAAACCCCAAATATATATATTTTCCTAGCCTCAGAAGAAGCTCGCATTGACATGTTATGTGAGTAAGAAGTTCCAGGATGCATGCTAATTCTACTTGTGAAGACCAAAAAAAAAACCAAGAAAAACCCCAAGCCCACCACCCACAGAATATGTCACGCAGGATAGAGAAACATTAAAGCATATAAAAGCCTGTTTAAAGTTTAATCAGTTGACTTGATTTTTCCATTTACATGCTTCCAGCGCTTACTATTGGCCTTGGATTCCTCTATGTAATGATGCCACAGGATTGCTCAAGAGAAGATGGCTCAGTGACAACAAAGGCACTCTCAGTCACAAATAATTCTCAAAATAAATGCAAAAAACTACATTAAGATAAATAGTAATACTGAGGGATTTCCCAAGTACACAACATCAAACCTCTTCACTGTTTTTGTGTTGAATCTCTGTGGGTTTTGTTGTTACATTTTGCCTTGTGAAAGCTTTTATTCTTAAGCTCCAAATTATTTTCAGTTTATTGTTATCGTTATATTAGTTTAAAAAAAAAGAAGAAGCTAAGACAGACATGGAAATATATGTAGTATATATGTGACGTATATGTGAGATACAGAACTTCATCACAAACTATGTTGAAAATACATATTCATAGATCTAACACAAAAATTAACATACATTTTGGAAGCAGAGGCAGCTTCATTACCAACATGACATGGAGGAATTAAATTTTATTCTGGTCAAACAAATTGCTTATTTAACAAAACAGCATCTCCTTTTTAAGTAGAGCTCGCTGTGCAAAAAGATGCTCTACCACCACTTGGATGCAGCTGCAGATTTTTGGTAACCAGGGCAAGTATTTTCATAAACTCATTAATAGAGCTATTCACGTACGTGGGGGAAACGGCCTGCCTACGGGCAGCTACCACAAGCCGGCTGGCATGCATTAACTTCCTCTGGGGGGAAACGGTGGTGGGGAGCTCTCACACCTAATTCTGGTCTCCTGCGGCCAGCAGCACTGGGAGCAGATGCTCACCGAGGGCTGAGGCTGTTCCCTGAGTGCGGACATGGCAACTAGGGGCTGAAGATCTGCGCTGGAGACGCAGACATGGGTCAAAAGGCAGTATGACGTTCCTCCTCCGATTTGTGCCACTGGATCTGAAGAGCCCACATCCGTGCAGTTTGAAGTCTGAGCACTCTGCTATCAGATATGTTGTCCAAATTATCAACCCTCCCCATTCTGCACCCTGTCCTCCTTTACACAACGCAGACACTAACACAAGACAAATTGAAACAAGAGAACCTAAATTGCTTCCAAGTACTCTAATTCACCAGTTCCCTCGGGATAAGCATTTGGTTAAGATGCAGTTTTTGCCCCTCAGCACATACTGCTCCCACCCGCCTCTGGGTGGGCTCCTTCCCGCCCCCTCACAGGCTCTGCAGTGAGGTCTCCACTTTGGTTTATCCAGATTAGCACTTGACCCCTATTCCTGGGTTTGTCAGCTGTCTTTTGCTAGTCCACACAGCTTTTCGGCTTTGTTTAACTAAGTCCTTTGAAGATGATGTTCTAGATGATTGTGCCTGACTCGCTGCATTTCACTTTAATGATCCAACTTCACTGAGTCTAGAGGACAGTGTCAGGATTTACTTAAGCCTGCAGAGAATCAGTTACTACTGTTTGATTTGAGATGAAGCAAGTTAAAGGATCTCACCATATATACAGCTACTGCAGATGCTGGACTACATAAATATTCATACTAAATATTAGTGCATGCATTCAATCTGTCAGAAATGTTTCTGCTCCAGTCTTTAAAACTCAGTGTTCTGCTTCCAAGGTCTTTTATCAAATTTTCAATGAGTTTTCCTGGTCATAGCTGTAAGCTGCTCTGAACTTTCTGCTGTGCAGAGTTTCCATCTATTTGGTCTTAACTTCTTTATACTTCTATTTATGTTTAATGTTTGTATTTTTATATTTGTTCAGCTTTCTTGCTGTCTGTCCTATACTTTTTCATAAATCTGGGACATCCTCAGAGTTACTTTAAAAGAACTTCTTTAAAACTGAGAAATCTTAACTCTTCTCTGAAGTACCATGTTTGATACTTCTACCTTAATTTTCTCAGATAGAACTGGTTTTCCCTCTTTCAGTACTGTTAAATCCACATTTATTGTGCCTCTAATGTGTCATAGATTAACAATGCACTGTAGGTAACTACTGTTTTCTGCTCATTAAAGAATTAACTGCAGCATTCAAAGAATACTTTGCAATAGTGTGAAGGTCTGTCACTATCTACTAATACACCCTCTGCATCAAATACTTACTGTGCTTTGGGACTGAAGACCACACTTTTCACAGAATCACAGAATGTTAGGGGTTGGAAAGGACCTCTAAAGATCCCCATGTCCAAACCCCCTGACAGAGCAGGATCACCTAGATTAGGTCACACAGGAATGCATACAGGCTGGTTTTGAATGTCTCTAGATAAGGAGACTCCACAACCGCTCTGGGCAGCCTGTCCCAGTGCTCTGTCACCCTCTCAGTGAAAAGCTTTTTCCTCCTTATGTTCACATGGAACCTCCTACGCTCCAGCTTGCACCCATTGCCCCTTGTCCTATCACTGAGAAGAGCCTGGCTCTGTCTTCCTGACACTCACCTTTTACATATTTATAGACATTGATGAGGTCACCCCTCAGTGGTCTCCTTCAAGCCAAAAAGACCCAGCTCCGTCAGCCTGTCCTCAGAAGGAAGATGCTCCACTCCTTTAGTCACCTTAGTGGCCCTGTGCTGGACTCTTTCAAGGAGTTCTATGTCCTCCTTGAACTGAGGGGCCCAGAACTGGGCACAATATTCCAGATGTGGCCTCACCAGGGCAGAGTAGAGGGGGAGGAGAACTTCTCTTGACCTGCTAACCACATCCCTTCTAATCTACTTAACTTCTAATCTACCCTTCTCAGCCACTGCCTTTTTGAGAGACTTAATTTTCTTCACAGTAGCTGGTATGGGGCTGTGTTTGGGATTTGTGCTGAAATGGTGTTGGTAACACAGGGGTGTTTGTGTTACTGCTGAGGAGTGCTTACACAGAGCCAAGGTCTTTTCTGCTCCTCACTTCACTCTACCAGTGGGATGGCTGGGGGTGCACAAGGAGTTGGGAGAGGACACAGCTGGGACAGCTGACCAAAGGGATATTCCAGAGCATATGGTGTCATGCTCAGCAGATAAAGCTGGAGGTTGGCTGGGAGGTGGGATCACAGCTCAGGAACTAGCTTTGGGTGATGAGAAATTGTGCTGTGCATCACTTGTTTTGTATATTCTGACATTATTGTTATTATCATCATCATAATCATAATAATTTTCCTTTTCTGTTCTGTTAAACTGTCTTTATCTCAACTAACAAGTTTTGGCTTTTTCTTTTTTTTCTTTTTCTCCCTTTTCAATTCCCTCCCCCATCCCATGGGATGGGAGTGAGTGAACAGCTGTGTGACTTTTAGCTGCTGGATGGGTTAAACCATGACAATACAAGAGAACCAGAACTAATTAACCTTTGAGGATTCCCATTATCTGGAAGTCAGGAATTACAGGTTCATTGGGGTTTTCTCACAGATGATTTTGACCATGGTCTTCAAGAACTACCATTTCTCAGCAGCAATAGAAAATTCTAACAGAGTACCTGTGGGTGCTTCGTAAATCAATGAGAAGAAGAAGAAAACAAATACAAGAAGCACTTAATTTATACTTAAGATCTTTTTTGGTGCATGTGAAAGCAGATGATACATACATAGCATTGACTCCTCTCAACTGCTGGTGGTCTCGTAACAGCTAGGGGAGCCGTGAGGGGCACCAAGGATGGGGAGAAGGGAAGGATGAAGGAGAAGGTGCAGGATGGCTCTCAGCTCTCCTCTGGAGCAGAAGTAGTTGCAGTTTGGCATATTTTCCCCTTCCTCAGAGGGTGGCACAAGGTGCATATACCTCTTCCACTGCCTTCACTACACTAGATGGTATCTTTGCTCAATGCTTCCTTGTACAGAACAATTACAAAATTGTCACATGCTGGACATTGACCAGTTCACAAAGTTATCCAAATAATCTACTTTCAGGTGAAGTCCTTTAAGAATAAGACATTCAGGTCTGAAGACACAGCTGCTTAAGATCCACAACCAGGAGGTCTATACTTTACTATTGAAAAAAGTTGATTTTCCATTACACAGAATGATGTAACCATGTACGTGCCCATGGAGTCAACTTTGGAGACATGACAACTTTGTTACAGTACCACAAACAAACAGATATTTTACATTTATCAAGTATCTAACTATTGTAGAATTGATTCTGGTTACAGATCTAGAGAAAAAACACACTTAATTGGTCTAATATTGAATTCCAGTTACTTCATAGAAACAGCATTTACCAAAGGCAATAGTACCTTCAAAAGTATCAACCCATTAAAACGTATCAGCAGGAATAAAATTTAAGCTTCACTATAGCAATTCTTCTGAGATTGCTTGCTCGCTTGGTAGTTTTTATCTTTTCACTGAAACTCTATGCAACTGTGGGAAAGGCTTCTAGCCTGTCCAACTACTTTATTCTTCTGCTTTTAGGTTTCTAGTTGGAAAAACTGAAAGTAAATCTGGTAGCTCACAAAAACGCAGTACACTAAAAGCATTCATAGATTTTTATCGTTAGAAATATAAATGTATATAACACAACAGTGACTTTAAAGTGGAAGCCAAGGCAGTAAGAGAGCAAGGAAGGAATGAATTGTTCATGGGAAATGTATTTGTGTAAGGAAGAACGGGCATGTCAGAATACACTGGTGAAGTTATTCCAAATGCTGTGAGACAGTAAAATCCCTGCAGCAGGATGGGTGATACTTTCAGTAACATTTTTCCTACTTAATTTACCAGTGAATGTAAGCACGGGTATAAAATGTATAATAAATTGCCTGTTAAAATTCTTGGACTTAGTGCTATTTTGTAGAATGTGTAAAAAACCGTCTCCTTTAGTCTGTACAGGCCTTTTGGGTTAATGAAAGATCTGCTGGTTTGGAGCTGCAGGAACTATTTTAGTACCCTTCCCTTTACATTCCTTCCACTAGTCACTGTTTTGCATTTTCTGTGGTATTTCTCTCCAATTTCCTCTCTGGGGAGTGTCAACCTTTTTATTTTGTCCTCAGAAGCGAACATCTTCAAGCTTTTCTCTAGCCTAGCTGTGGAAAATCTGTATCTTTCTTCCTTGGATAGTTCCTGACCATCTCAGTGAGTTTCAGTTGGTTCCTGAGCCTCAGAGTGCCTTTGATAAGCTATGGAGGGGCGTAATTGGGGATGGATGACAGGAAATTGTAGGGATAAAAGAAGAAAAGAAACAGAAGGAGAGTGGAACAGAATCTCAGGACCTCCCATAGGGATGAGATGGCTAACACTTGGAAGGGAACCATGCCCTCAGGTCAGACCATGAACCTGAGAACAAGCTCAAATTATCTTTAGCCTTTTTTTGTTGCTTCATTTAGTACTAAGACATTCTATTTAATATTTTTTTTTCATATACTGTCTTATAGCATGGCTTGCACTGAAAAAATGTATCTCAGTTCAAACAGATGAATCGACAGAATACTTTGTTTCTTACAGGCAAAACATGGGTACAGTAAATTTTGAATTAGCTAAACAACATTTATGAAAAATGTAAGATATGAGATTAAAATAAAAATTATTATGTAATGTTAGCCTTATAAATGCAACCAAGCACTTATAAAAGCTAAAATTTAAACCCAACCATACTGCTTATATGAATGAAAACATCCTGTGACACCTATGGAAAAACTCAGACCAGCAGCAAGTTTAAGTGAGTCTTCAGAACACAGATAATCTGATGTGAGCAGTTTACTTGTTCTGTTCATTTAGGCTCACATAACAGATCACAGCACTGTTACAGAGGGTAATAAATCCTTAATTCAAGTGCCACTTACTTGATCTCTTCCTGATTTGTGTGATGTCATGTGGCGGTCGAGCTGCGTTCTGTACGCAAACGTGTAACTGCACAAGGAGCAGCTGAAGTTATCCTCGTTCTTCTCATGGCGGTATTTAATGTGTTCCTTCAGAGAGGTGAAGCGCTTGTACCCTCGATCGCAATATGGGCAGGTGAGCAGTTGGGAGAATGCGTCGGGTGTTCCTACACAGGGCAGAAACACACCGTATTTACATAAATCTCAGTTCCAAACATTCCCATCAACAAACATGCTTTATACTTACATACATTACTGTAAGAAAACATGCAGCTGCATGAAAAGGACGTGATATTTTTTTTTGTCCACAGGTATCTCACTAACTGCAGTGTCGTATGGTTGCCCCAGTGTGCACCAGAGAGAGTCAGTGTGATATGAATACCCAAACCTGCAGCTCTGTGAGCCTGTTAGACTTCCCAATACAGTGCTAGAACTTCTATGTATGCCTGTTTAAAAAACAGCCTGAAAACTGTGGAGCACGCTTTAAGATCTAGTAATCTCCGTAGAGCTGGTTAGCTTCATCACAGACAATCCTCAAATTCTGTTTACAAATCTGAGTCTACCACTGAAACATCTAACTGTCATCTTCTTTTCAACTCCAGAGGAATAAATAATATTTGCAAGCTGCAGAGAATATTTTTCTCTTTACCTAATTTACAGAATTGTAAACAGAAACAGAACTCAAAAAGAATTACTAGAAACGTGGACCTTTGGACCGTGTCCAGAGGAGGACCACAAAAATGATCAGCAGAATGGAACACTTCTGTAAAAAGCTGAGAGAGTTGGGGTTGTTCCACATAGAGATGAGAAGGCTCTGGGAAGTCCTTATTGTGGCCTGTCAATGCTTAAAAGGGGCTCATAAGAAAGATGGGAACAGATTATTTAGCAGGGGCTGTGGCAATAGGACAAGAGGGTAGATTCAGACCAAATATAAAGAAGATTTTTTTTTATGATGAGGGTGGTGAAACACTGGCACAGGTGGCCCAGAAAGGTAGTAGATGCCCCGTCCCTAGAAACATGCAAGGTCAGGTTGGATGGGGCTTTGAGCAACCTGATCTAGTTGAAGATCATAGAATCATAGAATCATAGAATGGCATGGGTTGGAAGGGACCCCAAGGATCATAGAGCTCCAACCCCCCTGCCACAGGCAAGGCCACCAACCTCCAGGCCTGGATCCAGGTTGCCCAGGGCCCCATCCAACCTGGCCTTGAACACTTCCAGGGATGGGGCATCCACCACCTCTCTGGGCAGCCTGTTCCAGCACCTCACTACTCTCTCTGTGAAAAACTTCCCCCTAATATCTAATCTAAACCTTCCCTCCTTTAGCTTTAATCCATTCCCCCTTGTCCTGCCATTGTCTACCCTTTGAAAAAGTTGAATCCCCTCCTGTTTGTAGGCTCCCTTCAGGTACTGGAAGGCTGCAATGAAGTCCCCCCACAGCCTTCTCTTCTCCAGGCTGAACAAGGCCAGCTCCCCCAGCCTCTCCTTGTAGGGGAGGTGCTCCAGCCCTCTAATCATCTTCGTAGCCCTCCTCTGAACCCTCTCCAACAGTTCTACATCTTTCTTGTATTGCAGGCCCCAGATCTGGACACAGTACTCCAGATGGGGCCTCATGAGGGCAGAGTAGAGAGGGACAATCACCTCCCTGTCACAGCTGGCCACCCCTCTTCTGATGGAGCCCAGGATACTATTGGCCTTCTGAGCTGCAAGAGCACACTGTTGGCTCATGTTAAGTTTCTCATCCACCGTGACACCCAAGCTCTTCTCAGCAGGGCTACTCTCAAGGAGCTCTTCTCCCAGTCTGTATCTATGTCTGGGAGTCTTCTGGCCCAAGTGCAACACCTTACACTTGGCAGTGTTGAACCTCATTAGGTTCACCTGGGCCCACCTTTCCAGCCTGTCAAGATCCCTCTGGATGGCTTCCTTTCCTTCTGTTGTGTCAGCCACACCACTCAGCTTGGTGTCATCCACAAACTTGCTGAGGGTGCACTCAATTCCATCATTGGTGTCATTGATAAAGATGTTAAAAAGAACCAGTCCCAAGACAGTCGCCTGGGGGACCCTGCTTGTCACCAGCCTCCACCTGGACATAGACCCATTGACCACCACCCTTTGTCTACGTTCGGTCAACCAGTTTCTTATCCACTGGATGGTCCACCCATCAAATCCACATCTCTCCAATTTAGAGACTCATTATATGATCTATGAAGTGGAATATACTGACTTTATTTTTATTGAATGTACTGTTGTTCTTGCAACAGTGAAAGGGAAGAGTCAGAATGGTTTTTGTTATTACTGAAAACCTGCTCTGTCATACAGGTTCTTTTACACTTTTTATGGTGTGTGGCAAGGTAACGCACATATTGCGCTGGGTTCTGTGTTTTCTACCACTTTCTGCTTTTCCAGGATTAGCTGGGTTGTCCAAAAATGAACCTGTCCCCACATGTGCAGGTACAGTATGCTTCTCTTCAATCCTCTTTTTTCCCATCTACAATTCAATTCACCTGACATAAAGAATATGCCATTTCAGCACACACACAACTCAGGGGAAATGTCAGAAGCACGTAAACTTAAATTCTGTTTTCACTGGAGCAAATGGCAAAATGGCAATGGTTTCCCAAAGCCAATAAGGATTTTAAGTCCATCACTCTTCTTGTCCAGTCCCCCAAACTGGAAGCATCTATGTAGTGAATATAACTATATTTTTGATGCTGTCTGTTCCAAATGATTACAACACTAAATATTATTATTCAGCATCTTAATTTTCAAAGTATTTCCCCGTGAACTTACTGGGATAGGTACAATTTAAATTATTAATATGAATGTGTATTTTTTATGATTACATGGAAATCATATTGCAAGCCTGTAAACCTAACCTGACAATCCATGGCACTGTAACCACAGATTAAAATCTTTAATTAATTAAAGTGTAATTTTAAAGATGTTACTGTTGAGCATGTATTGTACTAGAAACTTGCAAAGTAAACCACAAAATATTAGCAATTCAGACCATATTTCTGTATAGAAATAGGCATGTACACAGTTGTACACAGTCTACATTTCTTAAATATCTTAACTTACTTTTTTTTTTCTAAAATCTCTGAAACAGCAGAACGAAAGTGTTAGCACTACCCCTTTCACTGATCTCCCTTAGACTGCAGTACAGTAATACAGCTATCAGGACATTTTTCTTCAGTTATGTGTGGTTTTTTTAAAATGATTGGAACACAACAACTCCTAGCCCTTTGTGTAGGGCATTGCTGGTTTTGCTAAATTAAATACTACAGTAAAGGAACACAATCTGGTTTTTGGGTTATGAAAGCTGAACACTTCAGAGAGCAGTGTAGATGTAAAACCAATCTGAAAAGGTTTTGCCTTCAAATATTTTACCACGAAGATGCCTTCAGTGTTTATGATCAAGAAATGAACCAAGTATGACTTCTCATCTCACTCCAAAGAATCTTCTTCATTTCTTGATGACATGGTATTTTCAAAGTCTACTGGAAAGTCTGTATTTCTTAATGGGCTTTCATTAAGAAAAATAACAATGGGTAGTTATTTTATTTCACATAAACATATTTGTATAAACCACATTTCTTTTTCCTCTCTGCTGCTTTCTTTTTAGGAAAAAACCCTAAGCCTGTTGTAGACTGGCTACCTAACAAAAGAACTTCTATCTAATATATTATTTTGGGAGGTTTATTTAGAAATATATATTAAAAAAAGTTGTATCTTCCCCATCATTATTCTTATATAAAGTTACAGCCTCTTTCTTCAGTCCTATTATAATTATATAAATGTCTGTTCTGTTCTTTTGTATAATGCTAATGAATGGATTTATGAGAGCTTGGATTTTTATTTCCAGTTACCGGAGGTTATAATCTATGTACCCATTCAACTGAACCCCGGTGCATGTCTTGTTTCACAAAATCAACAAACGATGTTTTTTCAACGATGATCCCATCCTCTTATAATTATAAACCTAGAGGCTTTTTCCCCCTAAAGCTTTATGTGTATGTATTGTGGTCTTCTAAAATAAAGCAGACCTTTTGAGACAAGTTAGCACAATGTTATTTTGTAAGAACTGAACTGGTGGCATATTTACCATTTTCATCCTGACCACTAGCTTCCGGCGTGCCTTGTCTCTGGTCCTCCTCAGGTGCTTCAGGGTAGATAACAGCTGTATCTTCTTGTTGAAGGAATTCTTCAACATTAGGGTCATGGTTTTGTTCATTTTCTGCATCAGAATCACATTCATCTTCTTTTACTAAGAATGAAAAACGTGACACAAGATGTGGAGAGTTTAAGAATAACATAAATAAGATGCAGTAATTCACATTTTCAAATCACTTCCTGTCCAAGGATTGCAAAACTCGTTGCAAATACCAGTATAGATCAAGCCCTTTAAACTGCAGGAACAAGCAAAGTTTTAGAACTGAGAATCAGTGCCATAATGACTTTTTAAAATTTGAATAAAACAACAGTTTGCCTTTTCAACTCAGTGCATTTTTATCATTTTAGATTTATCTGTTCAACTCAACTTCCCTGCAAATCTTCAATTAATTATGATTTAGCCCTTGTAGTTTGAAGGCCAGTTGACTGTCTTGGCTCTTGTTGGTGAAAGTAAATTTGTTGCCCTCAAGCCATAATTTAATGTTAATTTTTAGTATTATTTAAGAACTGTTCATCAGTGCAAGCCCAGAAGATATTTAAAATTAATAATAAGTTGACTGGCTGAAATGCAGCAAACTTGAATTTTGAGTGGCTTGTTCTCTGGTGTTGGAAACATGTATCAAAAGGGTTTCAGAACTAGTAAACATCCTTCAACATTTTTTGGTTTAGAACTGAAAAAACAATCAACTGACATCTGTATTTCAAACTTTACAAATAATAAATTAAATATTTTACGTAATGTTTGTACAATAAACAGCTGTTATAAAGTATGTACCTAAATACATAAGTTGAGTTTACTTCTAGCATGCTGAAACATTCTGAGAGCACCTGCAGCCCACTAAACCAGGACAGATCTCCTCCACTATAATGTGAGCTATATTTTTAATAGCAAGGAGAAGTTTTATGGTTCAACTCTGGGTGTGAAGCCACATATTCAATTTACAATTTGACACAATGTTTTTATGACATCTGAGAGTTTTCTCATATATACACTGTAACGGAATTCATAATGTAGTTCTTGTTTGGGGGCACCTGACCTTATAGCAACTAAAAAGAATGCCCCTTTTTTTTAGTACGGCTTACACCAATAATTTCTATTACTTAGTACTAAGGGCATTTAAAAATAACATATAAAAACCTTTGAAAAAGCTGGATGGGCTGTATGTTATGTCTCTCTCAACCAGAGAAATAACAGAACATCAAAGCACCTGTTTTAGTTTAATTCCAAAACCAAAGTTACACATTTTATTTTGCCTCCTATACAACCAATACAAAGGAGCTGATAATAAGATACAGTAGTAGTTTATTTTGGTATACTCATTATTAGTTTAAAACACTATTGATTTGTGCTTGTACTTGTATTCTATAGAACTACACCTAAGACCAGCGCTATTCCTTGTTTTCCTCTTACTCCTAAAGTCATTAGGAGATGTGATGCTGCAGGGGCACTGCAGTCAGTCCTCATGCAGAGGACTACTCTGTGTCTAGCCCAGGCTATTCTTCCTCATCCTTTACAATTCAAGACCTCTAGTGTGGAAGAGCAAAGAGTTTTATAAAGAGAGGTGGAAGAACTTCAAAGATTTCAAAAGGATACTCACCCAGCCAGAATTCAATAGCACTTTATGAACAAATGACTCAGATTAACAAATACATACCTGTACATCCAACTTCATCTGTCTGAGCTTCAGGCCCCAGGATTTCCTTTGTTTCTTTTCCAGCTGAAATAGTAAATTTCAAAAAAAGAAGAATGAGTATTTAAAAAAACCAACCAAACAAAAGACACACACACACCTCAACAATTTAATATATTGGTCATTTCTTTGGCATTTTTTTCACATGGTTGTACTGTTTTGAACTGCATTTGAACAAAATGTTCTTTCAAAAATATGGATTCCACATTATTTCAGCAGTGTGTAATCAGTTGTACCACAAAGACCTTCCATGGCTAAAGAAACGAAACCTTAAAAGGAAGCAACACTAAACACTAACCATTGTTTGAAGGAAGGTAGAAACAAGGACAATGTGTTTCTCCAGCAAATACAGAGTCAGCTACTTAAATAACTCTATCTACAAATGCAGCTGATACGCACGATTATTATTTCTGGAAACCAGAGTATCATAAAACAGATATGTTTACATTATTTTCTCCAATTAGCAGTTTTCAGAAATGACTGATGATTTGCTGGTAATGTCTGCAAACAGCTACCTAGTGCTGTCTTGTAAATCATCTAGAAACCACTTATAGGCTGTGACTGCTTAAACAAACAAGGATTTTAAACACATCCTCCCCACTTCACTTTGACTGTGCACTACAAAAGTGCTTCCTGTATCAGTATCTAGCAGGAGGCTTCAGATAGCAGCCATCCGTAGAAGGAATGCCATGGGGTCTACCTGTCTTCAGAGCTCCACCAGCTTCTGGCAAGCTGCAGCATTCAAGGATGGAAGTTTTAATTCACTAAAGATAGTTGGTCCAACTCAGTGAACAGCTAAGTGGTTTCTAATTTACATTTGAGTAGCCTGGACTGGGAGGTTCCTATTGGAAAGGCCACTGGTCCCATTTCTGTCAGTAACTGGCTTATAGCAGGAGTGTAGGAAAGCCGTGTTGTTTTTTTTCACCTTTGTCAGTATTATGCTACGCTAATGTATGCAAAATTCAAGTGTTATTTCATATTTAAAGGGAACCATAGGAGCTTCAGAGCTACACTGCAGAAAGACACTTCTACGATACAGGTTAGGCTACACAACCCCTTGACAATTGCTACACCTTTACCTTAAACTTTGATGTAGGGAAGAATCCTTTGGTTTGGCCAGTCAGAACCCCAGAACGTTATGGCTATTTCATTAGAGGAGAAGCCAATTTGTCTTTTACACAGAAGATGATAAATTCCAGGAGAACTTAAAGTTCCCAGATAAAACCAGCTTCCTCAAAGGAAAAGATTGTTAATCCTTGCTACTTTGATAAAATCCCACAGAACCAGAACATGTGGAAGCTATATCTGCAGGTAGGCACAAACAAGAAATATGCTTAAAAAGAAACTGTAACTCTTAAATTTACTTTAATTTTATCTTTAATAAAAAAACCCCAACACTCCAAGCAGTACATATTTTATTGGTCAATACTGGATAGTGAACTAACTATAATTTTGGCTCATGATACCACAGACTTGGTCCAGAATTTGTAAGATGGATGCATGCAATGCAAATTTAAATAAAATATTAAATTTCTTAAAAACAATTATGATGCAAACCCACTATTTTCTTTTAAAAGACTTTGTGAAGTTTTTCTCCATTATGAAATAGGCTCTGTGGAAGAGGGGGAATATCAATAAGTTACCACTCATAGAAATTTAAATTACAGCATCCCTAGCAAACTCCACTGACTTCAGTACAAATAAAAGCTATGCTTCCCTACAGAATGCCAAGGAATTTATGGCATTATAGATTAATTCAGTGAAGTTAAAAACCCTCTCAATTCTAGTAATCACAAGCTCTATTTGATACTGTCTCTGCCCAATATCTGAAAGTATAGTGTAAGACAGGGAGTAGCCCTTTTCCACAGGGGGTTATCTTCATTAATGGCACAGGAATAATTAATAATTTGAAAAATCCTAAATCATAGTGTTAGGCTATGACTGGTCAACACAGGAAGGCAACTTTGTGATTGTGCCCTCAAAAGTCAAATTACCATGCTGCAAATAGAGCTGCTGGGAAGCAACAGAAAGGGATGTGTTGATGGGGGAGCAGATCTTCAGACAGTTACACCAAGGAGAAATCACAGCTCTGAATTCCAGAAGACATTTGAGCTACCTGCTGAATGACTGCTTAAGTACAGGTCTCCACAAATAGCATCTAGGGAACGAATATCCATCTTGGCATTACTTCTGGACACACCAGATAATTGTAAAATATGTTGCTGGACTTTTGTGTCTCATCATTGCTTGTAAGCAGCTGCTTAGAGGTACAGTGGGACTTCCTAGGGTTAAATGCTAATGATTTTCAGATCACAGGCAACTGTGTGTACTGGAAGTGAACATGCATGACACTATCACTGTGTCATAGGCTGACTGTAAAGATCTCTGCATGGGTAAGATAACTGATCAAATTTAAACCACTAACAAAATGGAAATTCTGGTTAGAAAGACAAACTTCATTGAAATTTCCACTGCAGTCTTATCTTCAGAGAAGGGAATAAATTCCAAAGCCTATCAAAAGAGTTTCTAATTTAAATTCTTTAGAGCTAATTTTCTGATGCACATGTAGCAAGCACTATTTACAGCTTCCAGCATTGCCTGGTTGCTTGCTCCTGTAAGTATAAGCTTGACCAGAAAGATGCCACACATTTTTAGCCTTCCTTCCAAATGAGATTAGTACAAAATAGTGCAGCAACCTTCCTCAGCAACCCATCTCACTCTAAGACCATAAACCACCTTACAGCACATAAGCTCAACCTAAAATTTTGTATGTTAAAGGCATTTTTGAGTTCCAGGAGGAGCTCAAACATAAAACATGAATTCAGTAATTTGTAAAGGTTATTTCAAGGTCTGGACAGCTTTTTAAAATGTCCGATTTTTCAAAGCTATCTTAGCTCAAGGTCTGAGATCTCTAGATTTCCTAAATACTTATAATATGTAATAATACTTTTTTCAAGCATATGAAAATAATAAGCTGGTAGGTTTAACCTTTGCTTTTTTGATTGCAGCAAAGGTTTTACTTGAAATTAAAATAAAAAAACCCCAAAGCCTGATCATGCTGCAGAATCACACAAGAATGCTGGCACACTGCCAACAACTTGTGCAGGATACATGTGGTTCACTTTTTCAACCCCCTCTGACTGTTTCAGTTAAACCTCTTGAGATACACACCTTATATTTAAAACACCTGTTCCGAAGGTCTTTTAGAAATTCAGTTAGAATGACTGGAAACGGAAGGAAACTAATCTGATAAAGAAATGTTATGTATGTTGTTTCTATTCTTGGGCATTTGTGAACAGAATAAATATGTAAAAATCTCATTCTGTCAAGTTCAGCTAAACCCATGAACTTTCAGTACTACTTTCTGATGAAACACAGCTTACTAAAACTGCTGCAGCACAGGTTTTCAAAAATAATCACCAGTCCTGAAGATGTTATTAGTGCTGCATGGACACCTACCCCAGCACCTTTTCCTGTATGAGAGAGATCCTGTCTTCAATGCCCCTCTCTTCAGATGTCTAATGTGCAACTAAAGCTGATGATATGATTATCAGCTTGCACCTTTCCTTCTGGGAAAGCTGTAGAACCGTAAACTTTACCATAGCTAATCAAAGCTCCATCAAAACTAATGCAGTCTTTATTTTTCTCATGCAGTCATCACAAGGAATGAAGTCAGTTTCTTTAAAAAAAAACAACTATCAAATAAAACCTCCTCAAATAAAAACTGCTACAAAAGAAGCTTCAGAGTACATAATTCTTACACAGCAGAAATCTGTTAGTTTGTGCAACTGTTTAATCTTTTGTCAGTCTAAAAACTGATGAAAGCCTGCCTTCATCAGCAATCCCCAAGGCAGAGAAAACACTGCCTACATTGTGATTCTACAATCACAGTAAAATATGGTTCAAATGCTTCATTTTAGCAAAGAAATTTTAAAAGGTTAAAAATGGTACATTTGAAATAAAGAGTCAAAAAAAGATGCCGTCACATATCGAGAGCTCTGAAAAAACCCCAGAGGGTTGTCTGAGGCAAGATGCTGTGTCATGACTACCCACAGGTACATCTCCAGGAAATGTTCAGTCAAAAGGGTCTTGACCCAGCACCTCTGCCAGTCAGTGCTCTTTTTCACTCCCTCTTTCAGATTTCCTATGCCTGTGCTTGAAGGGTTTAAGAAATAGTCAACACACAGCCCATTTTAATGTAACAGCAATTCCTGATAGATACAGCCTGCAGTAGAGCAAAGATAATATAAGACAACTAAGAAAATCACCAACCTAATAATTTAGCTCCAAAACACTCATTTCCCTGCACAGCATACCTTGGCAATAACAGCTACGTAAAAAAAGGCTGAGTTGATGCTATTCTTTGAACCCTCAGCTGCTCTCTCTCAGCTGGACTGCAGTTAGGGACCATATGACTGCTTTCTGTTTATTTAGATGTGAGATCATGCAATTTGTCTTAAACCACCAGTTCTAACAAGGTGGATGTTAAAGAACTGCGGCTGGAGTTCAGACACAAACAGGGAGATGCCGGGAAATATTCTGTATCTTTCAGGGGATCAAGGCCAAATTCTGCTATAAATTCCACTAATTTATGCATTTATCTCAATTTGGCTCAAATGTAAGCATGCTGTGTGATATTATGAAACCCAGTATCTGATTCCACGGTAAAAAAAGGCCCATTTCCTGAGTGCTTCAAATTTTCAGCTTCTGAGGTTGCTGCATAATATGTGTAACATTTACCTCCTTCCAGTGTTTTCAAAATACAGACTCATTATGGGTAAGATAGCCAATTCTAAAACTAATAAGACAAACATTATTTTATCTGGCTGTATTTTACAAGGGAAAAGACAGAAGTAGCTCATGGGCATTACATCTGAATATTACTTTGTTTCATGTTTTGGCTTGCAGCTTACACCCCAGACTGAGCAATCCCTGAACATTACCAGGATCTATGGTGGAGACCCGCTATGCAAAAGACTTGGAAAAACTAAAAGTAACTAGTCTCTGATTACCCTTGAGAACACTGTGTTCACAAATCTGAAGCTCCTGTTTAACAATGCAAATGCAATGAACGCACCTCAATGAATCTGCCTCAAGCATTAAATGAAAACCACAAAATATGTTACAAGAAACACACTAGAAAACCTCTTTTTTGACTATGAACATTGCACGTTATTTCAGCCACAAAGTAATGAAACAAAGTTCTATCGAGTCTCAGTTTTGGAAACCTTTCTCTACATAGCATCATCAGTGAAAACGAACATACCTTCATCTTCCCAGCAACTGTTTGTACTCCCTTCTCTTTCACTGTTTTCTGGTAATACTGTATGGTCTGTTGGCAAGTCATCTTCTGGCACACTAGCATCACAGTCTGCTGCATCAGTTACACTTTCTTCTTCCACTATATGCAATTTATCTTCATCATCTGAATCTGAATTTGCTTCTACCACGTTATTGTAATTGGTAACTGTGGACAGAGAAAAAGCAAAATCCTGATCAATATACTTTTAATTTACAGCACAGATGTTGGTGTCTTTCACTGCTGTGGTGAGATGCTCTATCTGGTGCATGTTTACAGAGTCGCATTAGTATTTCTTCTTTGCACATGGGGATGGCAGCGGCTTGTGAGCAACTTGGATGTAATGATGGCACATAAGGAGATACCTGATAGCTGCTGGGCTTCTGCTGCTGCTAGGAACCATGATAGCTATCACTTCTGCACACCCAGCACAAGAAAAGGCAACAGACAACTCCAGAATCCAGTTCTGGACCACACTGAAGTGTCATGCTTCCACCTGGATTACTCCAATTTGGACACCAGCATTATTGTAAGTTTCCTTGAAGAATATTATGGCCTGCTCAAGTCTGTGAAACACGTTTTGTTACAAAGAGATGTATATAATGAGGATAGGCTGTATGTATATAGCAACCAGCGGGGTACAGCAGGAACAAAACTGTATGGAAACAACCAGGACTGAAGATCAGGTGTCCCTAGGCTGAGTACACTCCAGAGAGAGAAGCTCAGTTGCTCTTGTCCAGTCCCACAGAGGAAGCCCTTGCCTGCAGTTATGAATGCTAGCTGTGCTCACCCAGTCCATCTCACTGGCTTTTCTTGCAACCCCATGCTCTGGGTGTGCAAATCAAGGAGCAAAAATTAGCAATGGAAGGAAATACTAAGGAGATTTGATTCAGAAGAGCTAAAATGCTCCAAAATACTCCTGTAGTTACACCCAAAGATCACACTAAGGACTCGGTAGGATGAATGTGAAAGGAAACATTTCAGAGGTGACTTAGAAAGGAAATCCCACATAACGTTTTTCCCCGCCTACCATGAACTGGTAATAACCCACTTTTTTGGCCTGGAGAACATATTGTAAGTCTTGTGGACAAAAGATTACACGACACTATGTATGTTTCTGTCATATGGGAGCAGATTATTATTAGTCTTAATTTGTAAGCACAAAATGTAAGTTACAGTAATTTCAATTTCAACTATAATGATTACATATTAAGAAAAAAATGACTTTCACAACCTGTTGAAACGTTACTCACACTGAAGTTAAACTATTAGACATTTGTATCTATATGTGCATTGCTTATTAACTTCCAAGTTTGAACTTCTTACTGAAACGTTACAAAATACAGTCTAAGAAAGAGAATAAAGTTATTAATGAATAAACTAACAAGATTTGTCATGGCCACAGTACTCCTTCAGTGGTTATCAGAATTATACCTGGGAGGCACATAATGATGCTACTTTATGATACCTGCATCTTGTCACTGTTAGACTGTTAGATGAGAAGCCAGACTCATGCTTTCATGTGAAATCTTGTCTATTAAGGTAGATAAATAGCAAACCAGACTCCTGCTCCTCTGAAGTTTGCTTCTTTTTTAAAAATAGATATTCTAGTCATTTAAAAATGCATTTGAGCAGGGAAAGTGAGTAACATGAATCGACAAGCTACTATCTCATTTCCTCCCAATTCAGGAGAAAAATGTCACATCTAAACCATGCAGAAGCATGTCAAAAGAACTTTCTGAATTTAAACCAATCACTCCACATCTCCATATTTTATGCATATAGTGTAGTTTGAAGAATGTAGTACAACGCACTACTCATGCTATCAACATCTCGTTAAGACAACAAATTTAGGCAAATTGCCTAAAAACTAGCATCTGGTCCATTTCAATCAATAAATTGATATTCACTCTATATTCTGCAACTGATTTCTAAAGTAAAATTAGTACTGCAAAGGATGTCATAACGCTGTGTGAAAGAGAAGACATACATCTAATCCCCTCTGAAACAATAATTTATGAATTTGCCTGAGCAATAGTAAACGCACCTTTAAAAATATCTAAGAACAAACACAAAGCAAGAAGAAGTGGAAAAAATATTTTAGCTTGTTATCTTTGTTGGCTTTTACTGTGATGTTTAGATGTAGAGGATTATTAATATAAAACACCAGTGTGTTTACCTTTGCCACAAGAGAGGACATCAGTAAGAGCAGGGATCAAAATTTAACTGCAGTTTACATATAGGAGTTAGTTCAGATTTCAATAACTTAGATAATTAATACTTAATCTTTTAAAAAAGATTTTCTTGTTTAGTTTGGAAAATTAAGTGGAAACTCTTATATTAGAGTGTTCTTTTTAATAGGAAATGAAAAATCAGAAATTTTGTTCTCAAGAATTACAAAGAAAAAACTGTCTCTTCTTCATCATGTACTTTGAAATACAATCTCCTCATTCAAGCTCTATTTTTATTGACATTGTCAATACACTGACTCGTGCTAGCTCAGCAAAATCTAAAAACCCCTCATCGTCCAAAAGAAGCGAGGAATAAATGGTCTTTGGGATTTTGTTTTCTTCCACTGAAGATCAGTTGTCAACAAGGGAACACAATAAAATCAGCAAGTAATCTGGCTCTAACATTCCCATTTTCCTTTTCTGTAGAGCTTTGGGTAATCTGGGGAAATTAACTGCCAAACCTTCATCTCAAAGGGCTTGGCACATTCAGGATGGCCCGGCATCCCACGCACTAAACGCAGCACAAAGTCGAGCACTTAAAATGATGGAATCATCCATATACCTATACACAAATCACATTAAATGATTACATACTGCTTTCCCTCTACAGGATCCTTGCTTCACCTAGAGCACTGATGGTAAACATGCAGGCGATGCTCAGCTTTATGGAGTGAACTGAGTATTTGTAGGATCCTGCCTCATTTTAACAGACTGAAAAATGATTCTGCATTCTTTTTATCCCCATCAGCCAGCAGTGTTCCCAAAGCCTCACTCATAGGTTTACAGCCAAAACAGCATTCCTTGTTATATATAAAAGATACTATTCATTTTATATATATATATATGCAGCATAACTATATATTATAAAATATATTCTAATAAATATTATATACCGTTTGCTGCATGATATTTAGTAGGAATGCTTCAAAAACATAACTGAACTGTAGTAGGGAGGTGGTATCTCCATTTTCCAGAGAAGACACTGGCTGCTTAAAAACCAGAGGATTCTTTCAGTAATCCTGCCATCGCCACGTCAGTGTAAGGCGTTTTGGGCCTCACTTTGCACAGGACTTTGCATTTTTGCAGAATTTTATGCATTCAAAGCACACTGCATTCATTCCAAATGCAGCCGTGCTCAGAGCCCAGGTACCCTGGCCTGCAAGGCACCGCAGCTTAAAAAGATCATCTCCAAAATAAGTGACCTTCCAGAATCAAATAAAAACTCCTTGAAAGAGAGAATAAAATCTAGTCTTTCAGTGGAGCTTTCAAATGCCTTGGAGAGCATGCTTTCGATTCCTGCAGCCCTCTACTTAAATTACTACACTTTCCAGCAATTAAGGCAAGGGTTCTGGAGACAACAGCTTCCTTTAATAAACATCTCTGATTCATTCTCCAGGCACCATTCCTCCTGTGAAAAAATTATGTGATCACATAATTAAAGATCTTATCATTATGCATACATGCAAGGGACAAATTAAACCAGATTGAGCAATCGTCATTCTGACATTTTCCAACTTTTTTTGAATGTTCAACTTTCAAAGTCAAGTATTTGATTTCAAAGAATGTATTATTTTTAATAGAAATGATGGTTAGAAACAATTGCTGTATTTTACTGTATATTTAGCTAATTAAAATTAAAATCCCATTACATGGTACCATACTGATGTCTGCACAGCTGAAAAGCTTAGCTTTAGCAATGCAGATCTGCTCCTGGTGTCCTATGAGACTGAGGGGTGGTAGTATCAGGCTTCCGTCTTGTTTTGCTTCAGATTTTGGCCACACATTTCACAGCTCTTGGAAGGCATTAAAGAAACCCAGGAACTACAGCACCCGGCATCCAATTGCACAGGTAACCATCCCCCGCCCCGTCCCTTCTCCAGGTCAATCCTAGAGCCAAATTCAGACTTTCCCTATCTGCACATCATTTTGGGTGTTCTCTTCTCTTGTCCTCAATGTTTCCTCAGAATAGTCACCACTAAAAGAAGAGGACAACAAGCTTACAAGCCTCCCTTGATGCCTAGCACCAGAGTAACTGCTGAAGTTGGGAGGAATACATTTAATTAAATCCTTTTGGATAGAGATTGAAATATACTCAATACAACAGCAGTACGTAGAGACAAGCAGTTCTGAAAGAAATCCAATGGAATACAATGACCTCAAGGGGCCTCTAATTTGGGCAAATATTCCATGCAGAAAATAAAACGCACGTGTAAAACCTCACTCACAAGAACAATTACAGCTTTTCAATAAACTAACTACAAATACTTCAAACTTCAGTAATATTTACTTTTAGTTAATATCATTTAAATGTAGTGGCTTCCTAAAGAAAATAATTCTGCCTGGATCACAGGAAACTGGCAGAAACAGCAATTGACATCTCCATGATGATACTGCTCTGTGAAAAGCAAGGACAGGTAGAGAGGTCGCATCCCTCTCAGCCATCACCGCTCCAGGGATGGCCAGCAGCACCACTGAAGGGCATCTTAGCTTCAACTATAAAAGTCTGACTCAAATCATGAGTCATTGCTGTAAAGCCTCTGAAAACAGGTCAGCAGGCAAGCACATATGACATATAACAGACATACAAGCCTATTTTGTCTACCTTATACCATGTAACCATAGCATAAAAATGTACACTATTATAGTAAACAGTTTCATTATTAATTTCAGGTTTATTTTCACAGATAAATAGAAAAGAAGGTCACATTTCACCATATGTATTACAAATGACACTGAAGACTATTTAATAAATATAGATTTTATATCATTACTACCTATCTTCTGAAATAAAGATGAAATAGTTATTAAAAACAATGAAGAATACATCTTATGAAACATAATTACTTCCCTGTTGATAACTTTCATGCTACAGTATCCTGATTCTTAAAGACTAAACAAATCTGTAGTTGAACCTTTCATTGCTCTAAGAGTAAATGATTGCAAAATGAATTGCAGAAAATGAGCTCTTCTTTTTGGATTTTTATAGTCCTAAATGCAGAGATGATGTATAATACTGGGCAATTCTAATTAAAATAGAAATATGCTCAAGTGGAATTAGCGATTAAGCAGCTAAAACAGAGAAATATATTATTTTGCTAGTTGAATACAGCTAGGACACCATGATATCTATGTTCAGTGAAATTCAATCTTTAGTTCTTAAAACCAACAAATGCAGGAAACTTAAGATGAACACTAATGTTGTGGTGATGGAAGATTATAGGACTTGCTGTTTCCATAGCAAATACTACAATGGGAGAGTCCCCCTAAAGGCGAGTACCCTGAGTGGAAATCGAAAGAAAACTTCTCAAAAAATGGCAGCAGGTACCCACTCAGTGCTCTCCCATCCACATCTGCCCTCAGAATCATTAGATGACATTCCCACACAAAGACTGACCCAATCAACTTCATATCACTCAACTTCTGATAGGAATTTACTCTTCTCAACAAGAAAAAACGTACATGGTGGAATGTGTGTTGGTGTAATTTGAGATCAGGTGGCAACAGTACAGAACTGCACTGAGAAGAGGACAGGCTTCAACAGAACCAATCTGTAATCTCTGCTCTGTATCACCAGGACCTGGAAGCATACAGAGGGGATGCTTTGAACTTGACTTGTTACAACCTTTTCTTCAATATTTGCCAGGGATCACTCTCTTACATAGAGTCTGGTCCAACTACTTGTCTCACACCTCTCCATACTTTATTCAAAATCCTACCTACTTCCATTGAAAAAACCCCACCTTTTAATAATTTTTGAGTTAACACAAACATCCTTGAACTTTTAAAGATGTTGGACACATGTAACCAACACCTCTGAGTTGTGTGGGCTCAGTATCTCAACACAAGTGGGTGGAGATCAAGGACAGGTGTGAGGGATTTTGATCTTTTAGAAATCCTACTTCTAGAAGCCCTTCCAAGTTCTAATAAAAAAAATAATGAAATCTTATTCATGAATACTGCTAGAAAAGAAACCTTTGATTCTGCAAACTGGAACAACTCCTGTGCTCTATGGAGAGCATTCTCAGTTCATGGATTTCTGCTCTGACAGCCTACAATCACCTCCTGGAAAACATTTACTCTGTCAGCTCAACTGAAAATCTGCACCTATGTATTATTCTGCTCTAGTCTTAAAAATATTTTAAGCAAAATATATTGCAAAGGCAGAAATAATTTAGCATTCATCATTTTATATTTAGATTTTAGGGTATACTATTAATTGTACTATTATTCCTGAATGAAATGCCATAGTTCTGCCTCTCCACTGATACAGTGCCCGGTATCTTTACTAAAGTTAGACCATTATGTTCTTTTCATATTTTTCCTCTCAGTGTAATGCATATACTTGAAATCACTTAGTACCTTCCATGCATTAATATATACAGAACCATGTTACCATCTGAAACAGAAACAGGAAAGAGCTTAAGAACAGGGGAGACATACTGAATCTTACCTAATAGCCTTATTTTTTGTGAATTTGTCTTGTCACTTTTTGAGTTCATGAAAATGTTGGTATCCATATTATTCTGAGACAAGCAGTTTCACAGCTCTCAGCTGCGGGAAGAGTAAGTTTATTCTGTTGACTTTGAACTTACTCTGTAGTAGATTCAGTGGGTGTCCCCTAAATCCTCCCCACTTGTGCCCTCTATGCTGTTCAAGATTTTATACTCTTCATTGCACAGCCCCCCTAATGTGAAGACTCCCTGTCCACGTGTTACTCATACAGGAGCTGTTCATTGAGCATTTTTGCTGCACCAATCTGGACCTTCTCCTGGACTGCTGTATCACTGTGTTTACACAGGAGAGAGATGACAAACAAGAACTGCACAGAGAATCCAGGATGTACATGCATCAGGGATTAGAACAGCAACATAACAACGTGCTGTCTTCTCTACCCCTGTTCTAATAATGCAAGTCATATTCCAGGACTTTTCGTGACCACTACAAGTAATTAAACAGGCACCAGTACAGGTTTATTTTCTGTAACCCCAGGAGCGCTGCTCCTGAATAGTAACAATCAGCTCAGAACCATCATCATGGCCCCCTGATCCTCCCTCCAGAGACTCTGCTTTACTTTTATTTACCTAGAATTTTGTCTGTGCTACTACTGCTTGGCTAAAGTTTGGGGGCCCTTATAGCAGCCTTCCAGTACCTGAAGGGGCCTACAGGAAAGTGGGGAAGGACTGTTTTTAATGGCATGTAGCCATAGGATGAGGGGCAATGGTTTTAAACTAGAGCAGGGTAGGTTTAGATTAGACATTAGGAAGAAGCTCTTCACTACAAGGGTAGTAGATCACTGGAACAGGTTGCCCAGAGGGGTGGTGGAGGCCCCATCCCTGGAAGCATTCAAGGCCAAGCTTGATGAAGCGCTGAGCAACCTGATCTAGTTCAAGGTGTCCCTGCTTACTGCAGGGGGTTGGACCAGATGACCTTTAAAGGTCCCTTCCAACCTAACAGATTCTGTGATTCTATGATTCTATTTGGAAACATGGTCATTATTTCCCAAACAAGTACAAGCAACCCTTCATGAAAATACTTGCAGCTTCCCAATCACGTCACTGCCTCCATCAGGCAGCACGGTGATTTCCCGGAGTCTCAGGGCAGCCAGCAGCACTACAGAGGGGAGTGGAGGCAGCAGAACACATTACATCAGGCAGCTTGCTGAACTCAATAAAAATAAACTACAATGAGATCTCATTATGTGGAAAGCGTGAGGAAACTGTATTATACTCTAGTTAAATCAAATAAGAAAAAAAAGAAAAAAACCTGCCAGAGATTAGTTTCCAAAATAATCAATTTTAAATTTAATTTAGAAACATGTAATTTTCAGAAAAGTCATCCTGCTTTTAAGAACAGTGTATGTGGCAATAGAACTGTATTGTATATATAAAGTTTGACTCACCATTTATTTAGACATAGACACATGTGAGTGTGCTCACAGAGGAATACGGGAACTGGGTTCTTTCCTTCCTCTGCCTGAAGGGATCAAACCTACATCTGCCACGTGTGTTTATATAAATACATGAATAGTTGTAAAAATGCAAGTCTAAATATTTACATGTACCAAGCACATTTCTGATAATCTTAACTAATAAAAATATCTTTCAAAATGCTTTTACACCTCTTAACTGAAAACTAACCAATCAGAAGAGGCCTGAAAGACATTTTGATTGAATATGCTGACACAGTACAAAACACAAAATTCAAGCCCCTTAATATAAATCACCTCAATATAACATCATTAAGAGATTATATAAATCATCTCCTAATATAAATCATCTCAATACACACGTACTGGACTATTTGGTGTTCTGGTGAACTCAAAGACACTCTGAGTGTAAAAGAAATGCTTTGCAAGCGGACTGCATACTAAGACATGTTCTAAATGCCGTACCAAAAGCGAGAGCACGTTTGGCTCGGCTTACACACCACATATTAAAATCAATGGCATAAGCACAGATTTTCTACTTGTCAATTTTAAATCATGGCTTTCAAATCAATCAGTATTTGACATTAGAAAACAAACTGACCTTCAATGTTGAATTTTTCTATAGATATGGCAGTCTGGAGCAAAGCCTGATGATCTCAGTCAGGACCAGTTCCCCAGCGTTAGGGTAATGGCTACAGCTCTGGCACTAGATTCTGAGATGACATAAGCTATACTTGAAGCAAATCTAGCAAATATTCCAGACTCAGTGATTAAATTTTTGCTGCTTGCCTTTGTTCATCTGATCATTCGTTTGACTTAGGGTTAACTTAGTCCCATATGCACAACTGAATCAGAACAGGAGGCTTTGGTAGTGTCCTACTTTAAAAGCCAGAAGCAGCTCAAGGCTTTCCAGCAGGGCAAACACAGCAGAGTTTCTGTCACCAAGGTGAATAAAGGCAGACAAAGGAGAACCAGCCCACTACCGCTGCCACCTCTTCCCACAGTTCTGGCGAGAACAGCTGGGGAATCTCTTTTTCGGCTGCTCCTGGCAGGTTGCTGCTTTGCCTATGACTAGCACAAGTTCTGGGCAGAAGAATATGTGTATTCCCTCCATCCCTTCCAAACTATTCCAACTACATACCTAAGACATTAGATTTTACTTCTGTATCATTTCTGGGATGCTGAACTCAACACCGAGTCAGGAGAGGGTCAAAACCCAAGTCCCACTGGTTGTAAATGATTTGTAAGAACCATTGGTTCTGATGGCAAGGACAGCACTCTTGCCTGCAGAGTCTGAAGCATAAAACTTCCCATCGCTCATTCCATTACAAAAATGATTAAATGCATGCACCAAAACCTCCGCCTGTAGACAACAGGGATCTCTTCGGTCATCTACCCCATTCCTCCACCCTAAAAGCAACCAGGTCACATATTCATTGTAGGCAACAAACCCCCCTATGCAACATGAAAGTGTTCGTAAGTAATTGTATTTGTGAACATATGTGGACAAAATAAGTACCAAACAGAAGGTCGGGAGAGCCATGTAACACACAGGCAGGAACTTCTGACTAGATCTCCTGCTCTCTGCCCGTTTTTCTTTCTAAAAAACATAGATAATTTTTTCCATAAAATTATACTGGCATAAATATAAAAGAAATGGAATCCTGATGTTTATGCATTAAAAGAATATATATATTTGAATTGTCAATACACTATGGGGACCAATTCTGGGTAGGCAGCAATAATCTAGTTGTTCTCTGCTCCAAATTAGAGGCAAAAAGTAGAAACCTTTCCCTCATGCCCTATTTCATCCCAGGTAAGTTTGCATTTCTGTCACCAGTATTAGTTTTATAGTCATTTTACTCAGAAGACTGGAAAAAACCAATCTACACATCCGACTGGTGTCCCTCATAGTGCAGAACAGTCTGACAGCTGCAATGGTTTACTGCTTCTGAGACAGATCATTAGAATGAAGCAAATATCTGAGAAGCCTTCATCTCCTAGTAACTCCAATTACCAAACAACTGGCAACAGTAAACTGAGGAAAGACTGAGAAAGTAGTAGTTCCATGGGTTACATAGCTTATTTAACGCTTCGAAAACTGTTTTTACACATTTCCTACACCGGATGCTTGACTTTTTTTCCATTATAAAACTTTTCACATATGAAAAACAGTTAGCTAAGAGAGGTATTTAAAAGGCAAAATCATTCATTACTTGCTCAGAGACAATTTTTAAAAATAGAGTTTCTTTTTTTTTTTTTTTTTTAAACCCTGCAGTAAAAAATTAACCCTTGCACACAGATAAATGTTACCAAGTTTAAAATGAGCTACAGAAAATTGTCTCATCTTTAACTGGCACTAGGTACCAGTGGGCACTAATCATGTGGGAGAATGCAGTCAGTAAGAGAAATTTATTTGATAGCAGGATGGAGGTATTCATTGTAAGACATATACAGGGATAAACCACAAACACCATGGTAACATGCTTCAAAATTACATACAAATTCCCTCATACTGACCAACTTGCTATTAAGTGCAATATCCTATTTCTGTTCATAACTGTAGCTTCAATTGCATACAACTGCAACACAGTTGCTTTAGATTTATCCTCATTTAAAGAGTTAATCTGATTTACAGTTAGATAATTACCTTAATCCATACTCAAAAACTTGGCAGCTGTGTTTTAGCCTTGTACATAAAAACTCAGGTTAGCACAAATTATCAATTGTAACCAAAATCAGTCCACGATGCTGACTGAATCCATCTGTGGGACAATTCCACTCCTGTGGCACCCGTACGTGGGTATCAGTTACAGAGCATCCACTCAGGCCTGAATCTTGTGCCATTAATTCAGGCATAATTAGGCCAGGTTAATTCTTCAGGAAGACACAATTGACACATCTATAAAAATGTATATGACATATACTGGTGATTCTATGCAACATCATTACCTATGTTTATATACAGTAAGTATTTATTTGACGGATAAAAAAGACTATAATACCGGAGTCCCGGTTTGACTTACAAAGTTTTGAGGTCCTCTTAGATATAATCCAGAAGAATGATACTTCAAGTACCACATTTTATATACAAGAATAGCCTATTGCAGCAATTCTTTCCTGCCCCTAAAGTTTTATGACTGTCACAAGGTGCCATTAAAAGACTTCAGCATGAAGAAAATTATTTATGTGGTAGAGATATCTCCATAATGAATCTCCTGCCTTATGAAGCCCAGACATGTTTCTTTACTCATTCCTAAATTAATAGAAAAATAAATTATGCAACTTTGCACAGATGTTGCATAAATATAAACTTAAATAAAGAAAATATCAAAATTTATTTACACAGTTTATTTTCATTTAATATTTCACAACATTTTTTTCTTAACCTCTAACTAATTTCTTAAATACATCCCTTGAAAGACAGCTGATTTGTGAAATGAATGGTCAGCTGTTTATTCTGACTATAGGTTTAAACATTCCAATAGTTAAGTAACTCCCCTGTTCCCTTGGCTGCCCCCTGCCTGTGACACAGAAGAAAGGGCTTTTTTTGGTTGTTTTGTTTGGGTTTTGGGGGTTTCTTTTGGTTTTTTGTTTGTTTTAATTTGCTTCTTAAGTTGACAATCTACATTTTGGTTTCACTCTGATTTCACATAATTAAAAAAAAGTCTTATTTAATGGTGTCCTAGGTTTCAGTTTTCAAAATATGGGTCCTGACTTTTGGATTCAGGGTAACTAATTTGTAGAGGTTACATGTTATTATAATGGCAGATTGTTATATCAAACACTTCTAATTCACTTTTCCTGAAAATAAAGATTACAAAGAGACATTAGAAAACCAAACTGTAGACAAACACAGTTTGCGTATGTAATGTGGATTGTTTCATGTAGCTTTGCAGCTCGAATATCATGAGTTTATTGCCCATATTCATCTATTTCATGCACATTATTTTTTGCATTTCAATTCACAGCTAATCAGCCAAAACATTTGCAGTAGAAAATTACTGTCTGGGAGCTGTATGACAAGTTCCAAGTCTCTCCAATTTTTAATTATCTACTACATTTTTGCAATACTCATTTTTACATTACAGATGTTTCACATTACTGATTTTCAAATCTTTTAAAATAATAAATCACTGACCATTTATATAATTTATTTGTGTGAAGTGGGAAATAAAGCACCACCTAAATTCTAAGTGTGGCTTGTTCATTTTGCAAGATAATGAACAACTATCACTCCCGGAAACCTACTGCAGTATAGCAGCATGAGTAAGAGACGGCCAAAAAATATGCCATAGGTTTAGTGTTTAACAGGATTTCAAGGGTAGATGTTTTGTGGTGTTGGACTTAAACAGGTGAATACAGGAGATTATGAAAGGACTTATCCTGTTTAAATAGAAGAAGAAAGTTTAAGGGAAAGTTTTATTTTCAAAAGATGCATTCTGTAAGGGTAACATACACTGGTAAAATGACAATAAGAAATTATACATTAGTGAATTTTATATATGGAAATAAAGCTTTGCATATATATACAAGTCAGAATGAAACCTAATGGGTATTTTTGAGATTATGGAAATAAACATGTTTTGCCACACTAAACCCTTCGCTTCAAAAGGCTGTGAATGTAGCCTGCAACACAATTTACCAACATTTTCTCTGAAAATCAAGTAATCAATGATAGATGCTGCCAAAGAAAGGCTTGTTTGCTTCTTTAAAACCATGATCTGGATTTGCACTGTTCCATTCCTGTACACAAGTTGATCATAAATAGCTACTGAACCTCTTTGCAAAGGCAATTACACAAAGATTTTTGGACCAAGATGTGGACAAACCAGCTCTTCAGACTCCATGTCGAAGAATAATCCTCATCTAGCCATTGCAGTGTTTCACAGACACAGCCCGTGCTTCAAAAGAAGAAGGTAAGACAAGAGAATGCCATGAGCTCAGGATCACACAGCTTCAATGACTCTGTGACATGACATCTGCTCCCCATCAGAGGAAGATGAAGATTTAAACCAGCATTGACAAACTGCTGCAAGAATGAAGGGAACATACAAGACTATCTTGTTGGAATACTGACTCACAAATACACTCTTAACACGAAGAAACAGTACACTTAGGCACTAGCTTAAATTAAAAAATCCCTCATTTCCTTCTCAATAGAACTATCAAGATGAACTAGCAAACTGAGAGATGTAACGGCAAACTTCTATTTTCCTTAAGAAGTGGAACAGCATCCTGTGAAAGCAGCACTTCTGGATGTAAAGAATGATAGTCCCTCTCTCCAAAACAGTCACAATGAATAAGAAAAGATCTTGCAAAGCCAGATAAAACTTCAAAGCAGACATAACATCATGACATGATATTATCTGTCTGAACTACTTATGTAGCAGAAAATATTATTAATGAAAAAAGATCTTACCATCTTAAAACTATTTGAGCTGTGACAATATTATTGAGTGTATACAAGACTCCTACTGAAGTGTTTTTTTAACCACTCCATGCAACATGTAGATACTGAAAAAAGCATGCCACAGAACAACACGCAGTTCCACTTAACTACTGATAATGCTTTAGTCCTACCTGGACTCCTCACCAACGCTTCTTGTGGCCAAATCAAGCATGTCCCTTCCCCCTCCTAACAGTTATACACAGCTATAGATAGCATAAACCAGATTCTTACATAGACTTGGATGATTTGTCAATGAATACGAGCCTGAAATCTGACAAGTTCAACTCTTTGTGCCTAAGCACTATGTGAGCGAACTGAAGAAGACATGTAGGTGGCCCAGAAGGTCCTGAAGACCAGTAGCACAGACAGGTATGGCTTCCACTCTTCCCCGATTCCCTTCCAGAGCATGAAGTCACTTTCTGAATGGCAACCCTTGCATTTAAGCCATTCATTCAAGTTCACTCTCATATTTCTGAATCCTACCACTGCCACTCCTATCCTACTGAACATTTGTATATTAAACAAGTTAAGAAAAAAAATCTCAGTCATCCTCAAGAGAGGAGTGGACTGCATAAACCCCGCACAGGGAGAAGGGATTATAGCTGGAACACGGGCAAGGTTTTCCAACATTTGTATCTAATCTACCTAGTTTAAACAAGCAACAGCCAAGAAAGCATTCTTCTCATCAGAAGAGAAGTAGCTTTCCTCACAGAACAAAGTACAGTAGTTGTTTCTGAAGGCAGTTCTGTCCGTTGTCCTTTGCTGGGCCTCTGGAGAAGCTCCCTCAGCTGTTGTGCTGCATTCAGCCTCACATCTGTTTCTTTACAAACTCCAAACAGAACTGTTCCTTAAACTGCTTCAGATTGTCCTGTCACAAACAAACCAACACCAGCAAAAACATGTCTAATCTTTCATTAGTTTCTTGGTGCCTTTTTAAAAATACATAGATATGAAAAAAAGACTGCAGATTAGCTATAATTATGATTATTTGGAGCGGCAAATGAGGTGTTGGCACAACACACAGTAGAAATGAGAAACGAGCTTTTTGACATTCTTCAGTCAGTGTAACATTACTGTAACATGAGCTGAATGAAGAGTAGCTAATAAGCTAATGCTAAAAGCTTTCTTAAATATTCGTAATTACTTTTTATAGTGTGCAGCTGCATGCTACACTGCATTTCCAAAAAAGCATTCGCTCATGTTTATACAGCATCAACACAGGACACAATACGCCTGTAAAAGGTTCCCAACATATGAATACTTTAAAAGAGTTCCAGAAGATGATTCAAAGTATGAGTCCAAGAAAGACAACTGTGAGATTTTAACTATGACAGAGGAAATTACTATATAGCAGGTATGTCCCAAGACTTGTAATGGTGATGAATAACTTTATTCAGTTTAGTCCAACACCTCTAAATTCTCAGTGTCTACACAAGGATGAAGTTAAACATTTTGAGATTTTAATTTAAAAGAGCTTATCTGTTCCATTTGACATTGAAATTCATACGTAAGGTGAATGAACAGCAATAAAAAAGAATGTAACAGAGGATCAACCACAGGATAGCTTAAAAAGACCAGTTTAAAAAAAAAAAAAGAGAAAATATCCAACACCGTATTTATTCATGTAGATCACCTGACATGCATTCTTTAATTTTGCCAGTCTTTTGTAAATGAACAGAAAAATACAGCAAGAAAGTAACAAAGACATGCCTGATTTCAGATTATTACTGAGGAGGACAGTAAGAAACATGTGTCAATCACTCCAAGACAGAGACTTTATCTTTGTAACAAACCACAATGGGAGAGTTTGGCTTAAAACAAAAATATCTTTTGTTTAGGAGATTTTCAAACTTACTGTATCTGGTCTCTTACAAGGAGACAGAACTTCTAAAAAGGGAGAAAATCTTTCGAATGCCCTGTGATGATTTTTTCCCCAATGTTTCACATCCAGTCTCTTAGAAATGTCTTAAAAGCTACCTGGTTACAATTACAAGACACACAGATACTGAAGGTAGCAATGGCATAGTGTTACCTGTAGCTATTTAACATATGTAATTCTTTAATTTTATATACAGTATTTCTATAACAGATTTTAAGACTCCATGAGACCAGCCCAGCTGCAAGTCACTGATATGCTACAAAAATGAGTAACAGCAATTACGCTAATAAAACCAAAACATTTTAACCTAGTTACTCAATGTAGTAAGTCTTAGTTACAGATAGTTGGCTGTTAATATCTCAGATATTAAACATCTCTATGCTTAAAATCCTTTATTTCCTAAGGGAAAAATTACAAGGAAACAAGGCATTTCAAGAAGAGTGAAGTATTAAAGTGCAATCAGATTGGGCTTTTGCATCTTTTGAAATAAGAAATCTGTTTTCCAATCTGATTATTTATTCCGAGAAGATACCGAGGCGCATTTTTAAGATATATCTCATCTTGTGTCTCTCCTAAATATAGCTGAGACATCCTTATGGTTACAAGTCTAACTAAAATGATCACATTCTCCTAGAAGGGTCAGGCTAAGTCCCCTGACTACTTCTGCAGGGGAATTCAGTTTTCTGAAAACCATGATGCCATTAGAGGAAAGGAGACGTAGGGAAATGTATTGAGCATTATGGCACATGCACAGTCAGTGAGCAGAGGCTACTGAGAAGTTGTCACTGAATAGGAAATCAATCTGCCCACGAGAGAGAAACGGCCAAAATGAAGGTGGAAGGATGAGATGAGCAGTGTTTAAAAAGAAAAAACCCTGCAACTCTGTGAGGTAGCCTGACAGAAGTAGCGCTTCTGGAAAAGGCAGGAGCATAGGGGAAAAAAGATCCTTTTACACTGTGCTGAGGATTGTATGGAAAGATTCTGCATCTAACAGTTGTCCTAACTTGCATACACCACCAGTATGAAGCACTGCCTAATGAAATAGGTGAAAGCATTACGGTATATACCAGTAATCGCCAAATACATTCGTACTGCTCTTGGGATCCAAAGTCAGATCAACAATTCTCCTCTCCTAGACTGTGAAGAAGGAGAAGTATGAGGATGAACCTTTATTGGTTAAAGACACCATGTGGAAGCTTGAGATGTCTGCTGTGGAGTGGTAAAAACAGAGAAACACCTATGAAATCTCTTCCCACATTTTTTTTAAAGCCCAACATGAGATATGTGAGGTGAAATAAATACTCTTCTCTGAAAATATCAGGCAGTAAATATATTCTTGCCTTCAAAATACCCCTTTTTTTTTGGAAGCTGATATAAATGACATATCAGTCTTTTTGAAGGATGAGGAAACTAGAGAGATAAAGAGAATGAAAATTTTAAGACTAAAGAAAAATTAAGAATAGACTAACAAGGCTTTACTCTACGACTTAAAAAACTCTTTGGTGTAAAAGTGAAAATCAACTTTGTTTTACCAGCTAAATTTAGATCAATTAGCAATCACTGCACTCTAATAGGAAGCAACTAGTTTTAGTCACTGCAGGTAATCACTGTGCTCCGGAAGCCAGCAGCTGTAAAAGGTACTGTAACAATACATCATCTGGCTCACTTATGAGGTCTGTTGATTAACAAACTCAAGGCCACACAAGTATTCAGTAAGGAAAGAAAAGGGTGTGTGTGTAGGGAGTAGAGTGGGTAATTACGCTTTTCCAACCTTATACAAACACATGTGAACATTCCTATGTAAAAAAGAAGTGAAGTTACACATACAATAGGAGGTCAGCACAGTTAGGAACCTTGAAGAAATAAAAAAATAACATATGAGAGTATATGTTAATGCTTGTCCTATGATGTTGAGCTCAACAGCAAGTTCAGGTAATATTTTTTTCAGATGAGAAAGTACAACCTTTGGGCATTTTTATGAGAAGAAGCCATAAACAAAACAAGATAAATGCAAGAAAAATTCTTGCATTCTCAGACGTAGTTGAATGATTAACTCCAAATATTAAAAAAAGAAATCCTGTTAAAAAACATAGTTAAATGATTTAACTCCAAATATACACTTTTCTTCAAGCCATATGATAATCAGATTCCTTTCTCCAGCACAATTCCTAGGCATTTTGACTGACTACCTAAACCAGAAACACTCAATGGTACAAACCAGCCAACTCCCAAGTGGAACATCACATTCACTTAGAGCCAGCTAAAGCAGAGCAGCATTCTGAGGAAATTGAGTGAAGAGTGTTGTTATCAACTAGAATGGTTGAAAGAAGTAGTCATAGCTTGAACACACCTACAAAACAGCATCCCTGCTCTGCAAAGAGCATGGTTTAGTTCTTAAGAACAGAAGCAATGCAGATTAATTTTACAATATATTTATTTAAACAATATTTCTATCTTATAGTAGTCCACTAACTCAGTGTACTCGGATCACTAATTCTACACTCTCTCATTTTAGTGCCTTATGAGGTAAAACATGTAAAATTATGAGCTAAAGCTCATGGAGCTATCTTGTATGATAGGATTCTTTTAGTGGCCACTTACTCCTTTTAAGTTTTCCACGATCCAGCAAAATAATGAATTCTTTCTGCAATTGTACTTTGATATTCTACCACTAAGCATGGCAGTGTAGTCATATCTAACATGTTCTTAGTAATAAGGTAATATGAAAATATGAAACAACGGGTTTCTGCACCATTTATCGAACACTCTGAAGAAAAAATTCTGCTGTGCACATTAAGATTTAAAAAATGTTCAGGTTACTGATAAAAGAAGACACTGAAGTGCTAAAAAAAGACTACCAATTTTTGGTTGCGAGAAACTCAAACTGCACACGAGAGTCCTTGCAAGGTTCTGCCACACCTGCTCCAAAATAATTTAAAATGTTTTACACTGTCACCATGGAGTTTAAAGACCTACAGAGACCTACTTGTTTCCATAAGCCAAGACAAGAGTGAACAGGGGCTTTAATTACCGCTTGCCTTTAGAATAGGTCCAGTAGGTCAAGCGAGACTCTAGTAACAGCAGAGCATAAGCCCTAAAGATTTTGTGCTTATCAGATGTGTGGATAAACATGGAGTATTATCTGATTATCAATCTTATCTACAAGCTCATTGGCATACATTGTTAAAGAAGTTGAATTACTTCAACATGACTTGCAACAAAGCCAGTCACAGTCCTTTTTTCCTTGATTCTTATCTTTGAACAGTAATAAAAAAATAACCCCATCTCCTTCCTTGAGTTAGAGATATTTAGAATCCTAATCGAAGAACAAAAACATCAGAGACCAGTCTTACTCTCATCTGAAAGACTGCTTGATCAAATTCATTTCTTTCTATGTGGGAAGAAAAATATCTGATTTTTCCAAGTAAAAACGGATTTGTTCACTCTTATTTTAATAATCTGATATAGACAGATCATTTGACACATGGTAAGCAATTAATTAACCTTATGCAGCTAAAGAATTTTTATTTTGTAAAATAATAAAAATGTCAGCCACATATACCTGTTCTATGCACTTGTCAAAATGCAGCTTCCCCTCAGAAAAATGAGGTACAACTGAGCAGCATAAATGTTCTAACAGCGGTTTAGCAAACAAGGAGCTGTCAACTTCCAATAAGCTATTATTCACACCTCTTTAATCACTGCCACAGAGTCGATTATAAATAGCCTCATACATTTTTAAATAAGGTCATTCTGAAATGAAACAACAAAGAGGGTAGTAAATATTCCAGTACATAAGCAATTTAAATTCTAGAGCATAACAGAACTGTGCGTTCTCAAATATTCAGTTTAAAGAAAGCCAACAAAACCGTTTATTAACTGGTGCAGTGTCAAATGTGTAATCTCAGTGAGATCAATAAACCAGCCCAATTATGTGATAGTTTGCAAACAGATTTGAATGAAATGAAACTATTAAGACTTGCTATAAAATACAGCTCCAACAGCATTATTTACAAATATACAGTAATACAAATTAATACAATACATGCACTGCATGAGTAAATCTACTATGCAAAGATTTTACATGAATATGAAAGAGCTCCTCTGTGCTTTTCCAGAAGCAGAAGACAAATAAACATCTTATGTAGAACCCCAATTCATGAGACCCTGTTTTCTGCTTTTCTTGAGATTTTAAAAAATTAGACATGAATACATAATGAAAAACAAGAAAAAGAATTGCACAGGTAGAAGCAAGTTCTTTTTTTCTCTTCTCCAGTTTTTCTCAAGTTTACTTGATAAAAGGGTATGACAAAATAATGCTAATATATATTAACAAATTAGCTTAGGGAAAAAATTAGAAATATTTATAATTATGCAGAATTTTTGTTGGAAACGTCGTAATAATCACAGATGTCAAGTTGTGAGAGAAGCTAATTTAGCACTACCAGAGAAAGAAAGAAGAAAATATATGCAGCGTTCCCATATTACTGACCCCCAAGGAGTCGTTAATGTTTTAAGCACTGGAATTTCTAGTACTGGTTTTGTTTTTCTAACTTGACATTCATCTTTTTAGACAGACACTTAACTGCAGTTTTTCATAATCACAAAAGAAATGCCTATTGATAGATTGTGTATCTGCCCAAGTATTGATAGCCCTTGTTGCTCCACTGAGCAGTCCATTCCAGAGAATGGGTTCTATGACTAAGGGACCCCAATACCTTCTGCCCCCTCACCCCCCACCGCTTCTGAGGTATTTAACCCAATTACAATTTAAGCCTCACTTCTTTCTTAGATTTAGCTCAAAGGCATTGTGAGTGTGAGGTGAAGTTTAATTAGTTCACAAGCTGCTGTGCACCTGATTCTTACAAAAATCTAGTATTTCACAAGAGCAGCAAACATACCCAAATCTTCTTGTCTAGAAACACACTGTAACAGTACAATGGTATGTTCAAGTGTTTGTGCATCTGGACAAATACAGGACGCTTGAGTTCATTCTGCCTATACTCCAAGTTGACCATGCCCAGAAGCCCCACTGTCTTCTTGCCTCTTCAAGTTCTCACCATAAAGCAAAAGTAACCTTTCATTCTTCGGCATTCAGAGTAATTACAAGCTTCATAATTATAACCTTTACCCACACCCATAAACACCCTAGAAGTGAGTGAGAAGGTTCCAGTTGTTCTCAGTCTTTTCCCACAGTACAGACAGTATTGCTATACCACGCAGCCATACCTCCTAGCTGGATCTCCATGTCCTAAATAAAGCATATTACAGCAACTTACGCAGCGAAATGATAAAGTTGCAGCTGACCCCACCAATGTCTACACAAAGGCAAGGCATGACTGCAAGGAACATACTATGCTATTTCAGTTCCCAGATAACACAGAAGCAGAACAAGTGCAGATGCCAACAGGCATCTCAGAACATGTTCATTTGCACCTTAGGCATGTTACTGTTTCATTTACTTCAGTGTCATCTCTCTCACTACAGCCCTTACTGAATGCTTAGAAAAGGAAAGACTCCAGCAAGGAATTGGGAAAGAGCTTACACAAAGAAACATGCCTTCTCACTCTTAATACCACCAAAGTCTGGTTCATGCCCCAAAGCTCAAAAATTTTTTCGTAGATGTATGCTCTTCATCTACTCTATGTTTCATATTTTTCTTCCAATAGCTAGGAAAATATTCCAGATTGTATTAATTGCCTTTTTTTTTACATATGTCAGGGAAAGAGATGAATGTCTGAACAGAAACTCACTTTTTTCCTCAAAAAAACAACTACGATCTTATGCGCTTTAAGTGCATCATGTTCTGTTGTTGTTCTACATCCATTGCTAAACCACCCGATTTTTCCATTCATTCTGTAAAAGCCAATTCTGCACTCCCACCCTAACAACTTTTGGTAATGACAACGCCTCTTACATGCTGTTTACAGTATGTTCACAACCAGAATTTTCTGGAAGAAACACAGAGTCAACTATATGTGATTTCTTACTTGTAGGAGCATTTTGGGAGGGGAGGGATTCAAGCTCTTCTTAATATTGAGAGGATATCTTCATTGAACTGCAAGTCTCACGACAGTGTGCTTTCAGCTGCTTCACAACCTTGCAGAAGCCATAGAGGAATATTAAGTTCTGATAAACAAAAAAGAGTTGTAACACGTTTCCTGGGGCAGAGAGAAGAGCATAGTTTGGATCCACAAAGCACAGCGAACCGGAGAGGTGACAAGTCTGAACCGTGAAGATGTTTCAGGACAAAGCTACTCAGCACTACCATCAGACCAAGAAAGTTGCAGTCTCATAGCAGCACTCCACAAGAAAGTATGAAAGGAACATGCAAATGAAACTCATCAAGTCCCATGACCTTTGGATACCAATAACAATGCCACATACTCCCAATACCAAAAAAAGCAAGTGCACTCAGAAGTACAAAAGGGGTAGAGCAAGATGAGTCCCAAAACCAATGGAAAGCAGTAAAGACATAAAACATAATAAAACTATACCTGTTATTTGTATTCATTAGTATCAGAGGTGACTTCTAAGAAGAGTAAAAAAGAAAAATATGGTTTGAGTTTTATAAAATATATAAAGAATACACATACACATATATATTTACATACACATATGTATATAAAAATAACTGCAATTATTTATGGACTGCCTAACATCCTTGAAAAGCATTGCAACCTATTTGACAGTGAACTAACTCTACAGGGGGCACAATATTATTGTAAATCCTGCAAGGGGACCCTCCTCTCCTTGCTGGGCTTGTACTGTAGCCATCCAAGCTGAGAATAGGAGCAGGAGTGGAAAAGGGAACAATGAAACAGAAAAGGTGCACCTCAGCTAAGACCCAGAAGAGTTAAAAAGAAACCCAACTCTCACATGGTAGAAGAGTATTACTCGGTATGTTAGGAACACGACACAGTAAGTGGAGAAGAATGTGATACACACGCACAGATGAAAGCAGCACAAAGGTTGCGCCTGTTTAAACTGTAAATGAGACTGAAAACCAATACTTACACAGTAAAAACTTAAAAACTAGCATGTGGGCAGCCCACATGGGGTGAAAACTCATCTAGCTCAATTCAATATGAGAGATAATACCCCAAAGAGGAACTTGGGGCACACGCAAACAGGAATATCCACACGAACCTGAGTTCATTGCAATAGGAACATTGACCAAAGCACAGCCTCTTTTTGTCATACTATAATAAAATTATTTTAAACTATATAAATCAATGCTACTAAATTACCTTAACCTATTCAAAATAAATTTTAAAAAAATTATTTTTTATAGAAGAAAAAAAACCAAGCTGGTGTGCTGGTCTGCTGACCTGCTTGTGAAAAGCTTCATTTCCCACTTCTGAGCCTCCTTCCTCCCAACACTTCTCAGTCATCTCACCTGCATTTCAATTCACGTTGTTATTACCAATTACATACACCTATACCCTGCTAAATGCCTATCCACATTATTATAACCAATTAGTATAGTTTAATAGATAAACTAATGTAAATCACATGGAATTAAGTAGTTTAGGGACAGGTATATATCTCCCGGCCATGATGCAGCATCTGGATTGAGATACAGTATGTTACCAGTTATACCTTAATATGTTCATTATCCAGTGGATGTTGCATCACAAGAATCAGCGATAAACATCTAAAATTATGGTTCGGTGTTTTATTTTCCTTCTTGGTGGCTACACAAAGATTTTCACAATTTTTTTCTCTATAGCATATATTTAGTGCATCCAATGGATGCCTAGTGCAGTCTGACAGCTATCTACCTCAGGAGAGGTGGGCTGCCCTGTAGAAGTGCTTACTTCTTTCGAAGACTATGTGGAATGAACATAGCAGGATTCAGCACCTGAAATGCTGACAAATAATTAGCACAGGTGACTTTTGGCCAGTATGACAAGGCACCTGAGGCAGAATGTACCTGGGATAAGATACCTGGCAATCACCTGAAAGGAAACAGACACTTTCAGGGTTAAGGTGTACTTGAACCTCCACCCAGGAGCCAGCAGGTAAACAACGTCCCTTGCACAAAAAGCTTTGAGTTGTACCCCTGGTTTTCTCCAACATTCTGCTTTAGGTATATTTGGGAAGAGATGTCTGAATTTCCCTAAACATGTAGAAATTAGGAGTGTCCCTTGCAGAAAGTATGAGAGGGGACAGCATCACAGGAGAGTAATCCTGGCTGTGTTTAACTCAGTAGGAGCTACTATGAAAGGCTTACAGCATTATCATCACTGAACTAGCCCTGCAGAAAACCAAGGCATGCTGTGTGCTGCACAGAGAGGCTTATGGCCATGGCCTGATACAAGCCAACGTTAAACCAGCCCTCACAGGTATGTAGCACTGTGCTGAGCCCAGGCAAACCTGTCCTGCCGTTTAGCCTGGCTTGTCAGTTCAGGTATGCTGCCCCAGAGATACACACCACCTATGTCAAACTCATGCAGAGCAGTGGTGCAGGCAAACTGGAATACAAAGAATAGTATGTAACTAAGAATAAGCTGAAGGAGGAAAAAAAAACCCCAACACATGACAAGATTAGCTAGGAGCCCTAAAGCTTGCAAACAGCAGCCACTCTTTGGCTGCAGGTGCCATACTCTGGAAAGAGAGCTCTCTTGCTAAGCCAAGATTTGCCACTCCAAACCCTCTTCAGACAAATTTACAGCTGAAAGAGATGAAACCAGTGCCAAGGGAATGTTCAGTCTTATTTCTTTCAAAAAAAAAATTGTTAGTGTCAGAGGAACCTTAATTTTGTATAGTGCCTCTATCATCCCTCCTGAGTATACTAATGCTCGGGTCCCTAATGCAGTCATAAACTGGTAGGAAAACAACAATGGGAGAAGCAATGAAAGATCTAAAATATATTTAAAATTGAAAGAATGTTTGAGCATCCTAATGCAAATACAGGCCATCATGTTTATCATGTTTCTTTGCTGCTGCTGTGGATCTAGGAATGAAGATTTTAGAAGATAATTTTTACTTAAAAATTATGACACAGATAGAAATAACAGTGTATAAAACCATTTTCCTCAATTTGATGAGTTCACACAAATATGTGTTTATAATCCTATTACACCTACTCAAACTGTAAACCTGCTCTTCAACATACAGGCCTTGTTTTTAATTTCTAGCTGAAGTAAAAGCAGAAAATAGGTGTATGGACCTGTGACCATAAACTGGATTTTCCCACACACAAAAAGTTTTCTTCATCATCGAGTGCTCTGTTACTGCGTTTTACATGAGTAACTCCAGGAGTGCTGGCATATAGGGACAGCTGCTGAGGTGCCCAAACAGAAATACGTGGTGCAGTATAGATAAGAACTAACTAGCTCAGGACCAAAGGAAATGTGACTTTCATACGGTGAAAATACCACCTTAATAACAATCTCTTGTTTTCTAAAGTTTAATTTGCTTGCTTTCAGTGTTCCCTACCTCAAGTAACTAAGAAGTGCTCAAATCCCTTCTGGATTTAGAGTATGCTACTTCCTTTGCTTTGTGTCTATGTCTACACTACTGATGTCAGATGATACACAAGGTACAACACATGCTGTTTCAAATCCCTGGAGAAACAAATCAGGGTAACCAAATGCTAGATCTATTTTATGATGATTTTAACTTGCCGCTAGGTACAACAAAACAAAAAGGTGGCAGGCACCTCATCTTCAGTTCCAAACTTTGCTCTTCCACCCTGACCACAGGCTAATCTGGGCTACTCTGAAGCCACCCTGCACGACCGGCCACTCTGTACATGTCAGCCCACGTTCAGCTGTCCTGTCACACAGAGAATGTCTTTGCTCAGCTTACCAGCGGGGAATTTCCAAGAGAATTTGTAGTTTACCCTGCTGAGCAAAGGAATGAGAACGATGAAAAAAGGATCAGTGACAGAATGGCTTAATGTGGTTCTTGCCAATAATCTGAAAAGATGAGCCAGTTGTCAGAAAGTATCTATAGGAAGGTCTTTTTTCCTTTCTAAAGTCATTCTGAATTAGCTACACGCTGGTGCAGTTGGTAGGTCTGTCGAGAAGGAATATGACAGGACAATTTTTTCCTACTCTGTATCTTGTAAGTTACGTTATACCTGGGTCCACATCTCAATCTTCCTCAATGTCTAAACTGAAAATACATCAAAGAGTGATTTCTATACTAATTTTTTAAACTCATTATTAGCTGATACACTGAAGACAGACTATAAAAAACTTATTATTAGTAGGAAAATGTCAGCAAATTAATACAATACTCTTGAATTTAATATACTGCTTTCTGGAGAAAAACTGAACACCAGCCAGTGCTTTAGGATCTGTACAATGTGACTGCATAAGGAACATAAAACATTCCACTGCTACGAATTAAGAAAGCACTACCATATTCAAGGTAGTTCCTTTAAATGAAGGCTCAACTCTACACCAGTGCCAGATCTTCAGCTAAACTATCAAAAAACTATTTCTGTTCCTTAAGGAACCTAATAAAATACTTCAGGCAGTAAACCTGATCACAACTTTCAAATAACCAGCTACATTTGGAATTACTGCATACGAGTAGAATTTTACAAGTTCCCTCCATGCTTGCAAGACAAACCTGCATTTATTTTTCAGAGCATAGAAAAGCGAGTTTAAGAGAAAAAAACTCAAAACTTTTCCCATCTTTGGTTAGGTTTCTTGGTTTTTTTCTTTCTGGAATTATTCTAACAAATGTAAGTGGTCTCCTCTGATGACAAAGAAAAGCGTACCTTTACACGACAACTGGTAATGAGTTTTTAGCCCCTCTTCCCAGCTGGTAAGGGAGAACCTCACACCACACAGGGAGGTGAAGAGTGCCAAGACAGAACACGAAGTTCCCCAGACCTCTGTCAGCTGTATGAAAGGTCAGAGCCTGGGGCTGCAGCTTCCCGGAGCTCCTGGCCTTCTGCCGACCATACGAGAACAAGAAGTGAGAGTGGGAAGGGCAAAGTTTTCCCAGTTAGTGAAGAGCTTCAGAAATCTCAGAAGAGGTGGAGATGGCAGTGTCTGACAGGCTTATTGGGGAAAAAAATTGGAAGCCATGTTTGCAGATGCATATTTATATTTAATTTATTAACTGGCAGTTCAGAGGTTTTTTTTTTGCACACATTTGGTAGCCTTGTCTACTCAGACTAAAGATTGTTTTTATGACTATCCTTTTACTTCCTCTGGTTGAACTTTTTCAGGAAGTAGTTATATGGTAACTCCTCCTCCCCCAGGTTAGTTAACCGACATCTGTGTACAGAAAAACCTCATTTAAAATGTTCTCTAGAAGCAAATTTGAGTCACATTTAAACAAATGACAAATAGAAATTTGAAAGTGAGAAAAAAAATCTTCGTAACACAAAGTCAACTTTTGAAATGAAGAACTGATCTTAGAGATTAGAAAAGAGGAAGTGGAAAAGTAAAGGGAAAGTTATTTTTGCATGGTACCATGTGAAATTAAAGGTTTCATTTAAGAAATCCTTATGTATTAACTTATCTTGAGAAACAATTATTTTCTATCAACTTCAGAAATTTTCTGAGAATGGTAAGAAATGCCACCACATTCATTCTTCCTCCAGAATCAAAGTGACAAGCAGCTAAGAGATCAGCAGCCAGAAATGTGCCGTCTGCAAGCTGTGCCAATTACATTATTTCCAGTAAAGTAATACCCTTTATTCCCCAATCATTAGATATTTCTGATTTCATCCAACTTTGAATAGTATCTCAGTAACACATTATCGACACAAATCAGCAGCAATGCCACGAATCAGAACATCTCTGCAGGAGCGGCTGAACGTTCATTGTACATGGCACAGCCCCTCCTTGCTGTGTCGTCCAACTACTGAAAACACGCATGTGTGTGTGTGTGCCCTTAAATTTAGGAAAACAATCATGCTAGCACTTACAATTTTGAAATCACCAGCAACAGACTGCAAAAACCCCTCAAATTTGTGATGGTAAGAAAAACAAAACACTCCAGGATACTGCTTTGTAGGTGTGATGGCCATTTCAAAGCACAAAGAAAACAGTGACTGTGACTTTGACAGCTACAGCTACAGCCTTTACAGCACTTGCAAGGGGCAACTGTGCCTTCAGCAACGCACAAGTCATTTCAACACTAACAGTGTTGAAGTTTTCTGCAATAAGTAAAGAAGAAACACAATTAGTAAAATATTAGCATGTGCGTGGCTGAAATGAAAGAAAATTATCATTTTGTCAAGGATATCTTTATGCTTCAAGCAGAACAGGAAAGTGACCAGGTATTTTCATCTATGTGTATCTTCAAAAATGCAGCATTTGTATCAAAGTCTTCCAGTGCTCACTTGTTTTTTTTGTTAAATTAGAGAACACCTTCATGAGCCTCAAAGAAATTAATTGTTACAGAAGTCTTACTCTGTTCCAATGTTAAATCATTCCAAACATTTTGTTAATGTATAAATTCCCTTGTCCCACCACATTTGAATGCAATATCCTTAAAATGATTTCATGACATGATTTGACAAGAAGAGGAAAAAGTAAACACTTGCATATTGAAAGCCTGAGACTTGGCTCACTGAGTGTCCATTGAAACATCTGATAAGAGTATAGTGAAACAGTGTCTTGAGCTTGATGTGACAGTAAAATCCCCCATCAGCATATTTGGGAAAAATTTAAGTTTTCAACCATAACTTTTGATTCCCACAAAAAGATCCAAGTGACAGGCCCAAAAGCTAGAACTGTCACCCATTAAGGATTTCACTGATAATTAGATTTGATCTAATGAAGTTAAACAGTAAAAAAACCCACTGGCTGATGGCAGGTCCTACCCTTTATATGCCCACCACCATTACTGGCCTGCTTTGGCAGGGGGGTTGAACCTGATAATCTCTCGAGGTCCCTTCCAATCCCTACAATTCTGTGATTCTGTGATTATGACAACAAACCACACCAGATTTGAAAAACCCTCTTAAACCAATCATAGAATCATAGAATGGCATGGGTTGGAAGGGACCCCAAGGTTCACAGACAGGGCCACCAACCTCCAGGCCTGGATCTATGCAAGGTCGCCCAGGGCCCCATCCAACCTGGCCTTGAACACCTCCAGGGACGGGGCATCCACCACCTGTCTGGGCAGCCTGTTCCAGCACCTCATCAATAGTTTCTTCTACCTCTTATGTTTAGTATCTTAGAAGGCAAACTTACAGCACCACAAGATACACTTGAAAAGCAATGTTGCGGTAGATACTTGTGATCTAATGTGATCTAGCTGATCACACTGTGAAGCACCAAATGACTGAGTATGTTGGTGCAAGGGGTGGGCATTCACCCGACTGCAAGAACAGCCAGGGTTTCTTGTGGCACCATTCTGCTAGTTCCACAGGTGAGCCACCATCCCATCCTTGACAGCAAAAAACTCTTTTCATCTCCAATCTTTAAAAAAATTAGGGTCTTATTTATTCCTTGATTTTGCTATGAGCATGGAATTGGCTACAGCCTCAGTGAAGTCTGAGACATGTTACTCTCCTTCAAAGCAGAAGAAAATTGAGACTATGGGTGAAGAAGTAGCTGGACAAAGTCCTCTGATTATGGAGCAGGCAGTATGCAAGGATGAAGGAAGTAAAATGCTCTTTTATTTTGCTTCTTCTGGGTCTCTGGCTAATTCAGTATCTTTTCCAATATACTAAGTGGTTCTCAGGAGCAAGACTGGTACCAACTTCAATGCAAGCAGCTTTTTCTTATATATACAATGAAATCTATGCTGCCCGGCCCATTGATATTCTGTCCAATTTCTACATTTTTAATTAAAGCATATTTTCATAATCTATTATATTGAAAAAAATATGCTCAACAGCCTTGGTGAGCCAACAAAATTCATCTTTGGCATGGAGAGTGCCATGTCAGAAGGAAGAAGAAACTGCAGGCTAGCTCCAGAGAGCTGCTGACCCAAGTGCTCCTGGAGTTTTCAACATTATTTATCTTCTGTTTTCAAAACAGCAAAACATAATTCTTATGGTGGTCCTTTTCATGTACAAAGCTATTTTCACACTCTCTGGTTTACTACAGCAACACAGTAATGTTCTAGATGCTCATTAAAAGCAAAATCCTGTAACCACTTGCTATGCTGTAGCCATTAGGTAACCAAGCTGTACCTCAGAAGAGCATGAAGCAGTCTGAAATTTCAGAAGCTAAAAATAGTTGGCAGCTTAAAGCAAGACTAAAATTAATGGTATTAAACAATTTTTAGTGTGTGAAGAAAAAAGCTGTTATATCTGGAAACATCTTCTAGTTTTGATACTGTACTAAAATCTGAAGTTTGAAAGATGTGTGACCAGGCATAACCACTAGTTTTGAGATGAAAAGCAGAAAATCATGCATGTGAAAGGAAAAAAAAATTAAAGCAGGTCTAAGTTTTGGTTTTGGGTTGTTGGTTTTTTAAAGACTTGAAATCTACATTAAATAATTTTTCTTTTCATTAGCATGACATTTCCCTGCTTTAGTTGCCTTTCCAGTTTGTTGGGGTTTTTTTTTTAGCTTTTCTGCAGGACAGACTAAAATACTGTTTTCAATAAAACAAAACTATATTGCTACAAGTGTACAATTTCTGTGGTGTATACAGCAGAAACAGTATGATTAGAAGGAGCAAAGCCATTAGCTCTTATTTTACAGATAAATAACACATTTTTAAGAATTCTGCTAACAGCATCTAGGAAAATATATTCATGAACTTGAATTCATAACACAGGCATCTGCAGTATCCCTGGAAAAGTTTTAGGATCTACAACATGAGCATTGAAAGCCACTGGCAGATACACTGCACAGTGTGCAATACATCAATGCTCTGACTAATGCACAGTTGTAGGGATTAATCTGAGACTTGTAGAAGAGATAAAAGCAGACTCAGCATATAAAAATAACTCAGCATAGATTACATAAGAAACAATAATATATGTTAAGTATAGAAGACTGCACGGTTGAGTCAGCTGGGGGGAGGGGGAGGAAATAAAGTCTCCTCGCATCTTCAGGCTGTCCCTGAGACAGTTTACTACAGACGTTTCACTTACATGACCACATGCCATTTTTCTATGCCTCATTCAGCACAGGATGGGCCATGTGCTCTCACTAGGCACTCAGTCAAGTTTTCATTAGCACAGGTATTGCTGAGCAGTCACTCAATCCAAAATTTCCTACATTCTTTCTTTGTATCCATGTACTTAGACAATGTCACAACACCCCTCTGACAACAGGAAGAGTTGGCTCCACTTGACAAGAGATTTAAAGCAAAACAAACCAACAGCCAAATCCAAACCCAAACAAAGAAATCACACAAAACCCCACAAAGTGCTCAAAAATTTCGAAGTTCCATTTGAAGTACTCAAGTCCAATTTCTTAAAATTATTTGTCACTTCGACAGCCATGTATATTTGCAGATGAGAATTTCAAGAGCACAGCTACTCCTGTGACCACCACATGCTGCTACTGAAGTGATCTAAGCAGCAGCCACACAGCCTGAGCAACCTGGAACAGATGTGATGGAAAGTACATAGCTATAATTAAAGACCATTGTAACCACTACTGTCCCAAGCATGGAGTGGCCACACTTCACGTTCTACACACGCTTTCCTCCTTCAGCTGGTGACTCTCATATCTTGGCTGCTCTGGCTACAGACCGCAGGAACTCAGCGCTCAGACTGGATCTCTGAGTTCTGCCTTTCCTTTTTTCTCAATCTGTGGGTAATGTTGGATAATTTATTTTGGCTCTCAAGAGTTTCCAATCAGAGACCGAAAATAATCTTTCACTGACATCTTCAAAAGATACCACTAACTTCTCAGGAGATACGTGAATGAAAGCAAAAGTCTGAAAGACAAAGCACAAAGCTTTACCCATATAGGACTGTCCAGTACCTTAAAATCCTCGCCAAACATTTATGCTCCTCCTGCCCCACCCAGGATTGGCTGATACCAGCCCTGGCAAGGGGGCACAGCCTGCTTCATGGTTGTTTCCTCAAAGTTTGCAGGTTCCCTCTTTACAGTTCCATTTCATTTTAACCCACAGAATTCAAACAAGTAAAGGTAACATCCAAATTATAAATGCAAAGTGAGAGGCACACAGAATTTAATATTCACTTAAAAAAAATCTATGCCAAACCTCTTCTCAAGTACATGTATCATTGGGCTGAATTAAGATTTTGCAGACAATTCCCCCTCCCAATTTTTCAAACCCTTTTTGTTTTACTATTTTCCTTTGTAGACAATATCCCAACATTATAAACAGTTAAAGAATTTACAGTGAATGGAACCACACATCACCGAGGGGCAGCAGTAAAATCTTCCTGAGTAGCTTTTTCAGCTACAGATTTGGAACATACCAAGGACACCTAAAAATTATAATTTTGAGGAGTCCTGTAATTATAAGAGCTATTAAGATTAGTAGTAGAAATTTTCTATCATCATTTAACTATTTAAGATGGAACATACTCTAACAACTCCGATGATAACTAAATCTTGACAACAGTACCTATTTACAAACTGCATTTGAAGACCCTGAATTTCAAATAAATCTACATCAAGAGGACATCACTAGCCATATTAGGACCTTCTTTCCTGACCATGACTCTGATATCGTTTTATAACATACATTTAGACACCTTTTTTCAGTTAAAAAGCAACTGACAATCCTTAATCACTCAGAGCTTAAGACAAATAACTTGCCAAATTTCACTGCAACCAACTTTGCAAAATCATTCCACAGCAAAAAGGAATTTTTAAGACATGCACAAGAAGGTGGAAAGACAGCACAAACTCCCGTGTGAATACTGAAGTTTTTGCAAAACATAAGCAAAAAGAAAAATGTTTTTAAAAAATCTTACTTTTACAAGGTGACGTATTACCCAGATGCTGCATATATTTAACACATTTTAAGCTGTTAGTCAGATGTTAGTTTTAAGATTAAATCTCAGAGTCTGGAATTGCTGTTATGAGGCAGATGTTTAAGAACTGAAAGGAAAAGGACAGATGAGGGCAGTATAGATTTTTGTCAATTAATATTTAGAAGATAAGGAAACATGTACAGCTATTTTTAGCCACTGCTTTCTGCTGTTTTCTAGACTTACAAAGTTTAAATCAAAGTGCCACTTGTAGCAGGGTAATGCTGCAACTATGACAACTTCCAAAAGCTGATGCTGTTTCCCAGAAAAGCAGAAAGAGAAAAAAAAAAAAAAGAGAAGGAAAAAAAAAAAAAAAAGAAAAAGAGTGCCCCAACAGAATCCTTCTAACCCCTCTTGCCTGAAGTGTAAGCTTGTTTTAGCCAGGAAGGATCTCAAAGCATCATGTTTTTACTGCTGTAATGTAAAACTAAACACTTAAAGACAGGGAAAGGGAGTATAAATTTCTACAGGTTAAAGAGGAGCAGACAAAAAGGAAGAAACAAGCAGTGTTAAGAAAAAAATAAATCAGCAAAGTTTCCAAGCAGAACAGATTAAGATGACAAGTCGGTACACTAGTTAAAAATACTCTGTATTTTGTCTGTGGAAGTGCACTAAAATATATTCCATTTCAGTTTTACAGGTGTACCTCATTTAAAACAGCATGAAACTGATAAATGTGCAAAAATCAAATAATTCATTTCCTCAAGACTGTTACTCCAGTTGTCACATCTAATTCCAGCTCAGGTGTCACGCTAGGAAATCCTAGACTACTGCCATTGAGACAAGGGTGGGTTTTTTTCTTCCAGATTTGTTGAAACCAGAAAGACAGATGTATTTTTTTTTATAACCTTAAGACTAAAGAGGCAGAGAAATGCAGAAAAGAAACCGTTCTTACATGTCAAAAGCAGAAGATACAAAGTTTTGCCAAAGTATTTTCTACATAATGGCATTTTACAGTTTTTTTCCTCTGTGTCACAGGAGGGTGGTTTTACTTACCAAAATTAGGTATTTAAAAAGCCACAGTAAAAAAAAAAAAAAAAAAAATATATATATATATGCACATACCTGTGCATCTGTGCATTTCCAGGGATAAAACTAAAAAGCAGTGTACTGAAATGCTAAACTAGTTTTACACATAGTGAAACCTAGGTAAAAGTAAGTGTAATTCCAATAAAGGTATGTAGAAACAACCACATCAAATGCCTTCAAGTACTGCTATGGGTTGTTGGCAAAAAGCAAAACTACATTAATGAAGTTTCTAAAACAAAAGGTTAAACATGGAAATCAACTTTCATACACCCACATCAGTACAGAAAATTAAAATCTTTGCAAGCATCCACATATTCAGTGCTTAATTCATCAAGAATGTTTTCACTGCATTTCATAATAGCTGTTTCATGTTTATAAAGCTCTAACTGAAAACAGATGTAAAAATCACTGCTTATTTTAACACTAAACAAAACAATTATGAAGTGTGTGACAGTTCAGGTAGAAATATTGGTTGTTATCCATTAAAAACAAAGTAAGTGGCATTTCAGGTAATTTACTACTATACAAAATAGCTGTTATTATTGTTAGTTTGCCACTGCAAAATCTCTCCCTATCAGCAAAACCCTACAATTTAGAAAAAGCAGAGTGAAATGCAGAGAGAAAACCAGACCTAAATAGAAAGGCAACACCTCTACCCAGGAATGATGACAATATTTTATAGTGTGACATAATAGCATATACTAAATCATATAGAAGACATTCCATAGAGCATGTATATCTATCTATAACTCAATCCTTCTAGCCTAATTTTTAATGTATGCAGAGATTTTGATTCAGGAAGTTACCAGAGCTACACACTGCTGAATTTGGATGGTTTGCTGTTCTCCTTTTTTCGTGTTGTTCCCTTACCATTTGCTGTTAGTCACCATCTTTCACGTTCTTCTCCATTTATGGTTGGGTATTAGCCTCGCTCTAACAAAATCACACAGCCCAGCTGTCATACAGGAATAATAAGTTAAAAGCAAAAAGTTGCTGGTCATATTTGAGCCCTCAGAGATGACAGAGAAAAGCCCACGGCAGAATGGTCCATGCAGGAAAGCCCACCACACAGGAATGGCTGTGGAGCCTGGAGTAGAAATTCTGAACCTGAACACTGAGGCAGACCGGGTCCTGTTCCCACCCTCTACTCAGGAAGGGGGGTCTCAAAAACCATACAGACAACCAGTGCAGGACACTCACTAGCTAGATCCTTACGTTGGCTCAGTGCAGACAGGCCTTATAATCAGATTTGATGACTCAGTTGCAGAAAAAGAGGCAACAGATTTGATGAGTAATTTTTATCTTAGGAGGCACTAAAATTCTGAGTCCTAGGCCAGACTTTCCTAGTTTGGCTCTGGTTGAATTGCTCTCTCTTGCTGCTAAGGATGCAAGAACAAAGGGACAGCCGAGGTCAAGAGGAAGAAGAGAGGCTTTCATTATCTTGTCATCATGGTTGAAGGATAGCTCCCTCTTCTAATGGACCAGCAGGGAACCAAGGTATTTGTTGTTATTCCAAGTGAACTGTTTAAAATCATGCAGGACAGAACTAAATTTAAAGATTGTTCAATACTCATGTTGCTATTAGAATCCCGCATCTTCACTTGCTTATAAAAATAACATCAACCAACTTTGTTAGTTTTCATGTATAAACGGAGGCAAATACTCAACATGAGGCTTGTGTGTTATAAACCAGCTCCAACCATTGCAAGAAACATGGATAAAGGAAACATTTTAAAACTTCAGCAAGATGCATGTGCACATACACACACACACTGCATCTTTGGGTGTGGCTGCACCTCTGCATTTAGAAGAAGGAACCTCACACATTTAACAGCAGGCAATCTACATGGTTGGAATTTGCCTTTTGCTGTCTTTGTCCCCCAGAATTTGCCAAAATGTATCTTCACGGCACTGTGGGAACAGGAAATTTGTTCGTACTGATGACAGTAAGATCCACAACACTCCATATAAAGTCTCAGTAGGTTGTTGCAATTTTACCCGCTAAGACTTGTAAGAGCTGTGGACACCTCCCAGTATTATCAGGGGGCTCTATGCTTCGTTATTCCCAGAGGAAGCTTCCAAGTTAGATCACCCGGACGGTTTTATACAGTACACAGACACAGCCCCAACAACCGAGCATCTTTGGTGCACTGACATTGTCTGGAAGAGCACTGCCACAGTGTCTCTCAAAAAAGTTTTGGAACTTCAACAAGACTAAGTTTTACAATATAACAAACATAACTTCAAGGGAAAAGCTGATCTCTTTAAAAATGGATTTTCCCCAGAGTTTTAGCTCTTTGGTTAGGTAAGCACTGAAAACACAATCCGGAAAACAGAAGGTTTCTCCTGTGCTTTCAACTACTCTGTGCTGACACCTAGGCAACATGGGAAGGAAAATGTGACTGGAATGCAAAGGGCATGAATGAAGTGAGGAAAAAGAAAAAAGTAGATTGTACCAGATCTGGTGAGTGGGAAGCTGCAGGAAGCTGGCAAAGAAGGGTTTGAGCCTACTTGACAAGGCCAGTGGGGACTGGAGGGAAGGTCAGTGGGAAGCCACATCATTTGGGCAAAGAGGATTAAGACAGACTAGGAGATTGAATCAAAGTATGGAAGAAAAATGGTAGATAAGGACTAATAAGCAGTTGGATGAAGAGTGATTATGGGAACACTGAGAAGGTGGGAAAACTCTGGAAACAGGAGGAAAGGGACAAGCAGGGACTATCACCACAATCAGGATACTCTGGGAGTAGGAGGAACACAGAGACTATCACTGGTGCTGAAAGGCAGCAGGAAGAGGACAGATTCATGTAGCTCTTTACCAGTTTTCCTCATAGACACAGATGAAAAGGAAAATATCAAAAGGGAGTAACTTTTTTTAAAAAGAAAAGCAAAAGAGGTCCAAGGAAGGAAATAAAGAATGGTAGTCAGAAAAAGGGAAAAGGGGGAAGGGAGGAAAAGGTAAACTTCCATGAAGATACAGGTATAGTATCTAGAGTGTGACCGACACAGGACCTCTAAATAATGCAGTTGGGTATCATGAACAAGATTAAGAAAAGCACACAAAGATGGAAGGAGGGAGGGGCGGGGAGAAGATAAAGCAACACCCCTTGCTTACTGAAGGAGTGTTGGTCTAGATGACCTCTAAAGGTCCCTTCCAACCTTACACATTCTATGATTCTAAGATAGAAAGGAGACATTTTCATGCTCAGAGCTGCAGGAAAAAAGGCAAAAGCATCTATGCTTTCTAGAAGACTTGTTTGAAGTTTCCACAGGAACAGGTAACTCCTAAGTGTTATCTTTCATCTCTCTTAGCAAGCACTATAGAGCTTGCTAACAAAACATGCCTTCTCCTGTTCTAGGGTGATCAATGTGAGTAGTAGCAGCAGCCCACCTGGTATTGTTTCTTGTAGAATTTAAGGGTTTGCAACCTGCTGAGCAAACGCACTCAGGCTATCTGAAGTGAAAAGGTATCAGTTCAGGCTTCTAAACTCTGCTTCTCCCACACCACATAAAACTAAAGTGACCCTTCCCACCAAAACTCTACTAACCAGTGTAGAGGATGCAGCTCCACTGGGAAAGAACAAAGATCTGCACATGATATTAGCATCTCTGGGTCATCTACTGCAGCATTTACCAAGTTGTCAATGACACCAGCATTGCAGTAGGACAGACTCTTAGCTCACAGAACCGCATGCTACTCCTGTCTTTGCCATAGAGTCTCTGTTACCACCAAGCAGAACATTCAGATCTGATTTTCTGGACCTTAATATTTATGTTACTTTCTCTGTTTTTTCAGATATCCAACTTCATTTGCTTCTAAAGCAAGCAACTACTAAATAAGTATCTGCAGCTACAGCCACAGGGAGCTGTTCTTGGTATTACACAGTACTTCTGTGCTTACGCTACAAGTTAAGCAGGTTTAAGCATTGTAGTATTTAAGAATGTAGAAATTCTTTCTCAAAAAAAAAGATGGAAAACCTTCCTTTTACAACCCCACTGTGAAACACTGTGAAGAGAGACAGCAATTGTGAACCACTCATTTAGAAATAATTTTTATTGCAAAATAGCATTGAACATTATATTATAAACCACAAAGTGACAGTAAAGTGAGAAATTGATGTGTATAGCTTCCTAATAAATATGTATCTCAGATCTGCATTGAGAGTGGAGTTCCACAGAAAAAACTGCATTTGATCAGGGAATTACCTGCAATAATGCACACACATACATGCACACACATTCACTGAAGAATAGGTGCTATCTTCACAGAAAGAACAGGGAAAAGTAGTGAGATACACATTAACTGCTGTTTGCCATTTTTTAGCCTCTGAACACTCATGTAAAGCAAAAAAGCATTTAAGATGTAAGAGCATGTACATCGACACAGGAATTTAGAGGGGTCTTGCTTCAAGGGTTCTTTTTCCTTTTCAATAGTACATGGCTCCCATGTCCTAGGATACAGTCTCCAGGTACTCCATTTGCTGTGGTGCTTCTTTAAAAGCAAATTAACATTTGACAAAATTTCGATACCAACAATTAATTAAACCCAAAGTGGTAAATTACACTCACAGCCCACTTAAAACATTAAAAGCTTCTTTTGCTGCTGAAGTTTAACAAGTAAAATTACCAGGAAAAAGATGTTGATTTGTAAAAGCAATCCTTTTCTGGTCAGATGCAAACGTTTGTTTCTTGGTTAGAATCTCCACAGATCTGGCAAAGGATGAGAAGAAACTAAGGCTACGCAGGGAACAGGTCATGTCCTCTACCTCTAACTCTGGGAATAAAGAAGGGTGACAGTGACTCACTTTATATGCATATCAAAGGCATGACTAAGGCTGAATCTCCCTGCAAAATATAGTAACCCTTTGTCCAAAATAAACTTCCAACACCTGTCAATCATTCTAGAGAATAAATATAAATTAGCAGAATCACTGACACATTCTCTCCTTTGCTACATGCATTCTCCTGAGCTGTATTGGAGAAGCCTGGTCTTAAGGGTTTGAACTAGGATAAAAATGAAAGCCAGAGAAAGATTGGAATCCATGATGTAGTGCATATTTAGAGTGGGTGTGCTTCATCTGAAACAAAAATTTCCATTCCTGCAGTTGAAGACTGAACAGAGACTGTATTTTAAAAGTAGTGTTCTCCTGTAAGAGGTAACAGAAGACGAACCACTGAAGAACAATATGCCTCGTACTGGTCTTGAAAAACAAAGAATTTATGGCAACTAGATGGACTCTCTGGAGTCTGCAGCACTCTTTGGATCAGGTGATGAGCCACTAAAAATCCACTGTTCCCAGTGTTAATGTTATGTGTAGACTCAAGAGGAGAATTTGATTTGACAGTGAATTAATCTGTTCTTTTGGTTCTCCTTACAAGAGAAGTAATTCCGTGGTAGCAGCACCTGTGTAAAGCAACTATATTGCAGGATTTTTGTTCCTCCACTTGTGTCGTAGATCGTGATTTATCCTTTTATTGGTCTTTCCTGTTCTGCAGTGGTTCTCGTATCAGACTCATTTTAAATTAGATTTCCCTGGCTACAGACTTGATGAAATGCTGTTGATCTTTTCCATTTATGTAATTTGGTAAATATGGTAATCTGATATACAATGAACTATAAAACCCTTTTCAGTGTGCCAGTATCACAATTCTGGGTTAGTTTCATGGTGTGTTAAGAGTATCCACATCCTTGGAGATGGAGACTAATCACAACCATAGTAATCAGGCCCATTTACCTCAAATAAATGCTACAAACACCAATTATGACTGTGAGAAAAGACAGTTTTCCTGCAAGAATTTCTACCATGCTGCACTCCAGATTCCTCTCTTCAATTCTCACCTTCCATACTTATGAAATTTTTCCTAACACTGGCAACAGCTCATCAGTTTCCATCAGCTGATTTGGTACTTCTGAAAAATGGATTTTACATAATTTCTCTCACAATCAGCTGCTAGAATGCAGTAATATTTTGATCCAACATTTAGAGCAAAAAACGACTTTGATGAAACTGCAATTTTGCTTGGGGCCAAGTTTAACTGTTTACCAATTCTGATTTCTACTTTTGTCTTTATCTGTATTTCTACTTTTGCTGTTCTGAACTTTTAGATTGTCGTTCCATCTCTTCTGAACTATGATTCTACTTTTCATAAACCTGTTGCTCATAACAGTGCCAAATTTGTAAGAAGACAGCCCCCCCCCCCCAATAGTACTACATTTAATCTTTACTTTCTCGATGCTGCTGCTACAGCACTTGACTCATTGCATGAATTTCTGTTGAGAAATGCAGTATTTGTCCTGTTAAATTCTAGTCTCTCTGAAAGATGACTACCGGTTTTTTTGATGCATGTATTTGGAATCACAGATGAGCCACCTGTCCTTTACAGTAGGACAAATACTTCGAGAGCTTTTAAATACATTGAATTTCACTTGCCCTTTTTGACTTTCTAGCATGAAATCTTTCTGCAACTCCATATCACCCTTGTTTCTATGACGCTGAATTACTTTGCATCATTAGCAGAAGTTACTCTTTTCAGTATCCACTCCCTCTTCCAGATCTTTTCTTACATTATCGGTGAAGAATATGGATTCCATAAGATTCACACAAATGCAGAAAACTATTTTATCACCACTCCTTTTTTCTGTTTCTTGGATTTGGGTTTTTTTTGTGGTTTTTCTTTTGTTTGTTTGGGAGGTGGGGAGGGTGTTATTTTTTCTTCTTCTTTTTTTTTTTCTTCTCAAATTTAAACTAATTTCTCTACCCAAAGAAGTTCCTTATCTTGCTGCAGTCTAGGATTTGAGAACTTTTAACAAGGGGTTTGGTTAACCATGTCAGCTGCATCCCCCTTGCTCACCTGGTCTGGGACTTCTTTGGAGAGAGCTGGAACATGCAATCAAGCTTGCTGGTTTGAAGCTCTCTGGACTCTCCCTGGAGTTGTACTCTCCTTCCCAACTGTCCCATACTGAAGCAGTTCTGGGCAATAGGCTACATTGCTATTTCATTCTCATGTTATTCATAGGATCATTAAGGTTGAAAAAGATCTCCAAGATCATCTAGTCCAACTGTTCCCCTACCACCTATATTACTAACAAAACAATGTTCCTAAGAACCTTATTATGAGGAAGACTACATTTGATCTGGGGGTTTGGTCTTCATTTTGCTCATTGCCCCCACCTCCAAACTCTCAGCAACCTGTTTCAAGGCAGATTTCTTTTGCAAGTGAATTTGCCTGAAACTCCTGCACCATGAACAGTCAACTCTAAGTATCGCTTTTTTGTTCTGTGACCTTATTTTCTTAAAGTCCCACTTCTATACATTAATCAGTTTCTAGCATTACAGTAAGCTGCTTGTTTCTGACACTTGAAAAACAGACTTTATTAGTTTTCAGGCACCTTGTAAATGGTTCCCCAGACTCTTGTTTTGGCCTCCTCTTCAGTGTTTCTCGATTAAGCTTACCAGAACCTAACATACTTTGTATTCCCTATGCTGGGCACCATTTCAGCTTTATGAGAGGTTATCTTCCTCCTTCTCTAGTTCCATTTATTGCACCATCTAATCATACAACTCTTTTGATCTTTCACAAAAGTCAATCACTTGCAGGTTACATGGCAATTTCAAGGCTTCAGGAAAAATCACACCACTTTTAGCTGCCCCTTTTCATTTCTTTCTAGGGTTAAGGAATATTCTTAGACTTCCCAGTCAGGGGAGCTTCAACACAACTACAAAGGACCCGTTTCGGACAGTTGCAACATTCCTGCAGGAATGAAGTTCAGTCTGATCAACATTAGAATAATTCCTCAATAGAAGCATGTCCAGTATCTTAACTTGGGTTCAGCACACAGTTTAGGACAAATCAAAACTAGTTTTCCTTGCAAGGTCCCCAACAATCTGCTGTCTGATGAATGCGTCAAATTGTGTACTGGGATACTGACAACTTCTTGCACACAGGTATTGCTCTTTAACGGGGCACTAAGCGTATCTGTGGTCTGCCTGGAAGCTGACAGCCTTACAATGTAATTTATAAAGCAGCGCCAGATCCTTCAAATTCTGTTATCTATGAATAAAATCACTGTGGGAAATGATTTTATTGTGACCTTGAGGGAACCACAAAGTTCAACTGGGGACAGTGTTATTGTCTGTATATGCATATATTTACATATTAATACCAGAGCAAGACAGCAGCCTGAACTGAAAGTTTTATCACCCCCTTCAGCAATCACAGCTTTTATTTTACACTTTGGCAGCTCATTTATGAGCAGCATTCTTCAACGTAAGTACCTAATTAAAAACGTAGTAATTTTTCCCCACTGTATACTCAGTTTGTGAGAGCTTGGTAATGTACACGATAAAGTTAAACATTCCTCCTCAAAACAAATTGTTTTGGGTTAAATTTGGGCATTAACAACATTAATTCAGTCTTTTATTCAATAAAGCAAAGAAATACATGAAAAAGATGACTCAGTTGTCTTAATGTTGCATTTTCTTTCTTTCTTTTCTTTTTAAAAATCATGTTTCCTTTTGAGATACGCAACTAGAATTACCTTTCATATGAGAAATATCTATGGGGAGGTTGTCGTGGTTTCACCCCAGCTGTGGGCCGAGATCCACGCAGCTGCTTGCTTCTTAAAGTAAAAGAGCAGGGGAAGAGGGAAAAAGGGGGAAAACAAGGGAAGGGAAAAGGAAGGGGCAAATAACTCCAAAACCAAGAAACTAAGAGGCCCGTGGGTTGGGATAAGGATAGTTTACTAAGATAACAGAAAGATAAAATATAACAATGCTAACAGGACTTTAGAGCAAAAGAATATGAAACTATTGATACACAATGCAGTTTCTCGCCGAACCACACAACTCAGGCCGTACCACCCAGAGCTGTCCTGGAACCCGACCGTCCCCCCAAGCACCACGCGTCCCGCGACCGCCCCTCTTCTTCCTCCCAACAGCCCCCCGTTTTCCTAGGCAGGACGTAATTGGCATGGAATACTCTCTTTGGCCCATCTGGGTCACCTGTCCTGGCTTTGCCCCTCCTTTCTCATGAATAGAGAAATACGAAGAAGCTGAGAAAGTCCTTGACTGTCTGACTGCAACTAAGAACATCAGGGTGTTATCAGCACTGCTTTCATTTTAACTCCCAAACACAGCATTCCATCAGCTGCTACAAATGAAGTTAACTCTATCCTGACTGAAACCAGGACAGAGGTCCATCTGCATTCAGTATTACCCAGGTCAGTACTGACTGATGGGAAGTCACCATGATTGAAACAAAAGGTTTGGAAGCAGCCAGCTCTTTATACAAACAACATTTGTATTACCACACACATAACTAAGTGGTCTCAAGACCAATACACTACAAACATGTTTAACCTGGACCCTGCAAGTGTCAGGCTGCATTGTCAAAGTAAGTATAAGGTCCTGTCACCCAGCAGAGAAGATATGCAAGTCTCCATATACGCACGAAACAAATTCCTCTGGGACAGCTGTAGAGGACAAAAATTCTTACCAATAGCCAGATTGGTAAACCAGTAACTACTTTTATGTATCTCAGTAGCGTTCACTGAGATTAAACTGTAACTAAAATAGCCTGCCAGCTTTTCTTACAAAAAGTTTAAAAAGTGAAAAAAATTATCTACTGTAATTTTTACAGAGCTTCATTCTCAGACTTTGCTATTCATACATATTTATTTCCTTTGGTTTCTACAAGCCATGAGGTAAAACTTGAAGGGATTATTTGCATCCAAAAACCAAAACCGACAAAAATCCTCACTCAAAGATGACACTAAAATTAAATCTATTCACAGTCAAATCTTGAATTTTGTTATACACCAAAGGCAGTATTTCATACCCATTTCACTAGGATATCTTGAAGCTTCAGAAACTCTCAATTTCATATTTTCAAATACCTGAGTCATCAAGGCTTGAATACTGTACTGAATTCTCAGACAGGTAAATATTTTTAGTAGCTGTATGAATGTATAAATATGAAGAATTATAAAGTATTCATTAAACCTCATAATCCTTATCAGAACTACTATTCATCAATCCTGTATTAGCAGCAGGAAGTGTTTACTGTACAGAAAACTCTGATATGATTTCCAAATGAAGAAAAATATTTTCTTGATTAACTAAGTAAACAATTTAGGAGAACATTATTCTATTAGATGATTTTCAAGTTGCCTTGATACTACCAAGTTGCATTGGGGCTTTTTTTCTCCCACTTATGAAATGTGTATTTTCATTTAGGGCATTTATAAGTTTCATACAGATGAAAAGAAAATTCTGTTAGACTTATAGCTAAGTGACTAAATACGGAAGCTGATTCTGCTTGATGATATACACTGGTAGTTTTATCAGCTTCAATAGAAATTACAGATGCTCTCAAACCATTAAAATCAGAGAGCAGCTTTGGAGACAAAAAAAAAAGGTTTAAAAAAGGTTTGAAAGTTGAGCAAAGTTCATCTATTCTCTTGTATGTTTTTATTTGATGTGGAAGGATCTTGACACTAACATTTTTTTCTTTTCCTATTAGGATAAAGATTTTTTTTTCCATTTTAGACTACTGTTTTAATCTGAGTTTCCCATGTATTCTTCCAACATGACATACAAGAGTTTACCAACCACTTCAGCGAGGAAACAGCAAGGCTGCCAAAGGCTGGTTCAGTGCCAGTGACAGAGCATCAGGCAGGGGAGCGGATAGAAGGATGTGAAGGACAGACAGGAGATTGAGCTACGAAAGGGGAAAAGTCTCAGTGGCTCGTTAGTAGAGGGAAAGTCACTGCAGAGTACAGACCAATGGGTGCACTGTTCCAACACAGCAAAGCAATACCAGAACAAGAAGATAGCAGAGAACATTGGGCCAGGTCCATGGTCTTGCCACAAGGCCTATATCCAAACCATCCAGTGGTCTTTCTGCACAAGTAATCATAAAATTCCACACCTCAGGTCAATTATGATTGTAGACCATGGGACATCTGAAACTTTATTATGAATATGTAAAACTATTTATTATACACAGTCCCTGCAAAGCCAAACATCAAAACACCCAAACCCCCAAAACCTACAAGACCATATCTGACTCATGCACACAAGAGGGTTAGTGACAGTTTGTAGTTCAGGACAGGAGACTAAAAGCTTGTTGTTAATTTGTTATAGGCTTAAGGATAGAAATTAGAACTATTAAAACATAGAAATAGACAAGAATATGAACTGAAATTTAGTATACAGGGTAAACATTACTGGCAGCTTATGTTAACTCCACTGTGTTTCAGGGGTCAAGTAGCTAAGAGACAGCGGAGACACAGGACAAAAGTTGAGATGCTCTGTTGACAAAGAACTCCTCTTTCTCACAAATAGGCAATAAATACATATTTTACCTTATAATAATTCTACCTGATTGTTGCAGTTTGCTGTAGCTGTGCTGCTGAGATGGCTTTTGCAAAGCAGCAGTTACAGTTTGTTGTGAGTTCCCAACAGTAAACAAGAGCTAATTCAAGGCCAAAGTCACTTTTGACCAATCACAGAAGGATTCACAGCGCCTCTGCGGATCACAGATTGGAGAAAAAAACCTCCTGGCTGGCGCACTTTGCCACGGGAACGCAGAGTGGGAAGATGTGACCAGCTGCACCAATAGCCAAGGCCAGGCCCAGAAGGAGGAAGGGGGAGAAAGGAATGTGGAAAGAAAGTTTCCCCTGCAGCTCGTGGAGAAGACCATGGTGAAGCGGGTTGTCCCCTCACAGCCCATGGACGAGGACGGGGAGCAGAGACATCTATATCCTGTGAAGAGATTGATCCACGCCTCAGCAGGTTTGCTGGGGGACTTGTGACTTTGCAGGGAGCCAGGCCAGGGAAGCCCAGGCCCAAGTGTCAGAACCCTATGGAAGGAAGTCCTGCTGAGAGGCCTGTGGTGAGGAGATGACTTCCCGATGGAAAGGACTCACGCTGCAGAAGTTCGTGGATACCACTCTCATGTGGGTGGGACCCCACGGCGCTGTAAGGGAAGTGTGTGTGTGTGTGGAATACCGCCCCCGTCCTCCAGCTGAGACAGAAGACAGCTCGGGTGGAACAGACTGAACCCCCCCACTCCCCACTTCCCGCCCCTCCTGGTGCTGCAATGGGAGGGAAGAAGGGAGCGAAATTGATGATTAAAGCTAAGGGTGCGAAGAGGCGAGGGGTGGGGGGAAGTAGAAGTGTTAAGATCTGGGGAAGGAAAGCAACTGGTACTGCTGGAACCCCACTCCCCATTCCCTGCCCCTCCCCATGCCATGTTGGGGGGGAAGAAGGGAGTAAGACCATGATGAAGTTTAAGTTTGCTAAGAAGGGGAGGGGTGGGGGAAGGCGCTTTAAGACCTGGCCGCTTCTTACTCTTATCTCATTCCGGTTCACTGGGTGTATCAGTCGTAGTTGTAATAAATCACTTTTCTTTCCTTTATTCTGTGCCAAGTCTGTTTTGCCCATTGCACTAATTGGAGAGGGATCCCTCTGTCCTTATCTCAGGGCCTAAGCCTCCAAAAATGTATTTTCTCCCCTTTTCGGCTGAAAGGGGGAGTGAGCGAGTGGCTTGGTGGGCATCTGGCCTCTAGCCAGGGCCAAAACCACCACACTGATTATGATAGTATAATCATATTCTATTCCTTTGCTTTTTTAAATATATGATATCCTAAATAGTTTGGCACTGAGCCTTTGCTCATCCAGAGGTTTCATTCCTAGATGTTTCAAAACCCTCTTTGAAACCTTTCTCTCCAACTTTAGAGTAAAAGGTCAGTTCCTTTTAGTTTTTAAAAAAACTTAATTTTGACTTTGTTATCTATTCTTCCTCCTGATTTACATCTCTTTTTCATTTACTAGCTACATAATTGCATGGTCATAGCAATAGAAAATTCAATTGCATTATACCTGGTTTTACTACTCACTATGGCACATTTTTAAGACTATATCTAACTATTTGAATAGTTAGACATATTTAGTAATACTGCTACCATGAACACCTAATCTCTGATAATTATTTATTGAATGCTGTTGGGTCCTATCTAAACATCTGGATAGCATCAATATGACATAGCTGTGCAAAATCACTTTTCATCCTTGATCTGAAAGAAAGAAGGAAAGAAAAACATAGGGGTTATACTCAAAATTGTTACCAGAAATGATGAGCAGTTTCATAAAGGGCACAGGAGGGAGGGAAAAGGGTAGGAAATAAATAAAGAAATGCTTTTTAAAAAATGCATTTGGCTAAGGGCACCAAAAAACATGTAAAGGCTACAGCAGCATCTGAATCTTCAGAAATGAGTAAGAGGACTTCTGATGGATGAGCGTTCTTTCCCTATAAAAGCAGGCAAGTTCTTCATTCTACCTGACTTTTCTAATTGCCTTTGAATTGCCTTATTTAACTTTCTACAGCCTCTGCTCAAACACGCGTGCAGAAGTTGGATGTAGGTCACAGAAACACAGATGTGTAACTTCAGTACTCCAACACTGAAGTACTCAAGGTACTCTGAACTATTAATTTTTTTATTGCCCTTAATAATAAAAATGTAGGACAATAGTTAATTAGAATAAAATCTGTTCATGTTAATACTAGACGTGGAGACCAACAAATAAAATATGAGTGCTCTGCACAGACAGGTTTTTGTATTAGAAGACCATTTATTTGGTATCTGTAAGACAAACCAAGCAAGAATTCATAGGAAAAAAAGAATACACAGCGTATTTGAAAGCAAAGTTTCTACAAAGTCTAACTGCCCAATTCAAAACGACAATATTTCTAAGTTTTACAGAAATTCAGAAAAAGCCTATAGATACCACCTGTGATTTCATAGTTACAACATGGCAATTACTACTCATGGCAGAGGAATGCCTGCATGCCACCTCCATAAAGTGCATATACCTCAGGTATTGGCCTCAATAGCTTAGCTCTTGAAACTGTTATACAATGTCATGTGCATTTCCAGGAGGCTGAACTACTGCAAGAAGGATTTTTAAATTTTAATATTAAAAAGCTCAGCCAGGGCCTGATCAGCTGGAACACTTATCTAATGTGACTATTACAGGTTGCTTAATCACCTAGGATAAACAACATCTGCTCAAAGAAATGCCTTACTTGTACTTAATAAATACCACTGCTGCTGAAGTTTATAATTCCCAGTTCTCAAGAATTTCACACTGCTCACATATTCAAAACTGTACAACAGTGCCATCACAGAAGTTTTCAAAGTAATTACCAGCATCATAAAGGGTCCAGACTACTAGTTTAAGGTAACAGATAAGAAAAACATTTACCTTTATAACACATACTACTTTTAGGGAAAAAAAAACAACAAATCTTAAAAAGAATTTGCTCAGCATGCAATTCAAAGGATCAACATCAGAAAGAGACCTGCTCAAGGGTGACCCCAGAGTCCCAGAAAGCAGCACCCCGATACAAACACATAGAACAGTAAAGCTTGTTATATGTCTGCACAGGCTGAGGAAAGTCTTGCATAAAATATTTCCATACAACTCTCTAAGTAGGTCAAGACAGTACAGTTATGTACAATTACTCTTTGAAACGGCTTGAAACTTCCTAAGAACCAGAATGGAATTTTTAAGCATCTTAAAACAATGAACACAACTTGCATCCAAACCAAATTAAAAAAAACCAAACAACGAACCAGAAATGTGAAAGTAAGCTACAAAATGTTTGACAGTCAAAGGCCTCCTTGTATGTAACTAACAGATTCCCAAAAGCCACACAAGCACCAGAACTACTTTTTCAGTGTAAGATCAGCACCTGAACAACTCTACAGCTCTGAATCTGATCAAAACAGGTACATTCTCTCTCCTCCCACCCTGAAGCCTTTATTTTACTTACTGTAAAAATAAATGGAAAAATTATAGCATCTGAAGGTTAAAAATACTGTTTACAAAAAGAAAACAAACCTCCACCTAAGAACTGATATAAGCAGTATGGCTGAAATGCTTGAAGGGATGAAGCTTTCATTCTTCAGAAATGGCAGAGGCATTTAGTCGTACAAGTTTTAAATTTGTCTTTAAAAAACATTTTTCTCACACCTCTCCAAGCCCCCCAAAAGCTCAACCCATATGGATATATCATCATGCAAAAATAGAGACCTACAAGGTTTGTCTGTGAGTGTATGTGTCTTTGGGGGAGCAGGGCAGACTGGGGAGGAGGGAAACATAAAGGTATGTCAATCTGGAGGATGCTGTATTAAATCTGAATCACTCAAAATTGCCTAAACATTATTAAAAAGAACAGCAGCATTCCCTTAAAATCAATGAAGTACAGAACCAGTGTTATACTTCACAAGGTCTTTGGTTGTAAGGGACTCTGCCTGGTGTTTATTCTAGCTCCGATTATTCTTCCCAAACCCTGCGTAAGGGGTTATTGCCTGGAACAAGCTTGTTTCCATCAATTAACTCTTGTAGGAAAATGGATCCTGAAGGCTTTTATGTATACAGTAAAATAGAAACAAACTAGGATTTCTCACAGATAAAAAGTTTTTAAACACCATATACCGCAACAAATAATGGGGGGTAAAAGGGTGGATTCTTGTTGCAGAATCTTTCTGTTACTTGAAAACAAAGATGCTCACTGCACAAAGTTAAGACTGCCAAAGCGCTACATCTCCATTTAAATTACATCCCAAAACATTACTCCTTCATCCAATTTTATCCCTCGGTAGTTTTCTTACATTGGGGAGCAGAGAGAACATCAAGACATCTGCTCTCTGTACAGTTCTAGGAAAACTGGTTCACAGTCACCAACAGCTTAGCTTTGCACTGAATGCCAATGCTATCACTGTCTTACACCACCTACTGACTGCTGAAAATTTGGCCAGTAGATATGTAGGACATCCTAAAATGGTAAGTGTCCTGAGTTTTAATTTACTTACTCAAGCTTAGACATGTCTTGTATTGAAAAGAAAAAAAAAAGAGCAGCAAACCCTCTTTATTTTTTAATAGCTAGGTGTGTGTGATTAAAGAAATAGATCCATGTAGAGCAACCTGCATTGTTTCAAAAGGAAAATCATTGTTTCTGTGTCTCCTCACACACTCTCCAAGAAGCATACTGTCAGTAATCTTCCTCCTGAAAGACCGATGGCAGGGAGAAGACTTCACAAAAGTGATTCTGCCTGTATCTGTTCAAACACCATGAAAGCCTCCCTCATATTTCTACTATAATGTGCCAGGTGAGATTCCATTGATTTATGACACATGTGTCTAGAAATCATAAGAAAATTAAAAGTTTTGCAAAATTATCAGTTTTATGCTATTTAGCTGAAATTGCTAAGATTTACCATTGTAAGCATTTTCAGTTTATAATAGGAAAATATTGAATGTAAAAATTCAAGATTTATATTTTATTGGGTTTTCAATACAGACTTCTCAGTTTATTTTGGTTCTGAGAGGCCTCTATCTCAGAGACAGACAACAGCTGTGGGGACAGTCTGCAAGCAGAGTATCTCATTTTCAGCTTATTCCAACAAGATGCCCACAGACTCAGAGAGCTGGTAACTTGAATATTAAAACCACCCCCACAAAGTACACACAGAATTCCTACACAAGAAAAGTTGATCCAGAAAGTGATGGCAGAAAACTAAAGCTTTACAGCTCTTTTTTGGACAGCCGCATACTATGAAATGGTATTTAGGGAAGATTGATATTCCCTTGCAAAACATTACAGATGAAGTGACCAAAAGGGAGAAACAAGAATTAAAAAAAAAAAAAATTTACATTGACAATTTGGAGCAGAAAGACCTCCCCTGATTCTCTGACTAGCTTATGGCTGCTGGGAAGCCAATCCAGGCAAAACCAGAGCTCGCTTAATCAGAAAATCAGGAAAGAAGTGATTTAACACTGGTTGCTCACAGTCCTATCCCATCCTGTGTCCATCCGTCCGTCCCCCATCTTCTAGTTTAATTGACACATGTAGCCTTCTGGCAATTCTGTTTATTACATTTGCAGATGATCTTTATAAATATTAAATCTTCTCATGTTCAGTACGATCACTCTATCCATGCATTTGTCTGATTTGTTTTCTCTCCTACAGAGGGTAAGCCCATCTCCCAGCCTCTAAATCCATAAGAAATTTCTTTAAGCAATAGTTTAATCTGAGGTTCACTTAGAAAGATATTATCATTTATAACAGCATATCTACACATACATATGTGTATTTTTAAACAAGGGCATGGAGCTCTTGTTTAGGATGCGAGTTATTCTGCAAGGAAGAGTGAATTAACTCTCTGCACACACTTTGCACTATGATCCAAAACCGCAGATTTAGCTGGATGCTTATCTGGGGTTTTACTTCTTCAGTGTAGCATTAGAAAACCAGCAGACAGGAGAGACGGTGTGAGCCTGTTGCTCAGGAGTTACCAATGTTCTCCAAAACAGAACCCATGGTAAAACACGTATATCACCTCTCCTCACATGTTTTTAGAGTAATGATTTCCAGCTACCACAGTCAGAATCCACTGAACATTTAATGTTCTTAAGGAAGGCTGTTACACAGCTTAATAGCAGTAACATAACAGAAAGTTCATCCTCACTGACTAGGGCATGGCTGCCACTGACATGCTGACCCTAGCCCAGAAAAATGTATTTAGAGTTGAAAGATGTAGTTTGAAACACCATAAATAGGAGGAAAAAGGAGAGAGAAAATTCAGGACATGTATCATCTAACAATGATCCTGATCTTTCTCCTCATTATTGTCTCTGGTCAAATAATCCAGAATTTTAATCTGAAATTATTCTGGTTCTCTGCCTTTCATAAACCCATAAAATTACCAATTAAGGATTCCAGGGCCAGGGTGAGGGGAAGCCCTCAACAACAATGCTGATATGAGAAACAGCCATGGAATTATGGCTTTAAATGTAGCCTGCTTCGTTTACTACTTGGCTTAAAGTGTTCAACGCACAATATGAAGAGCCATCAGTATCCCAAAGTACAGAAGTTATCTTTCTCAACCACTTCTCTGTAACTTTGCATTACATAATGGCACATGGGCAAAAGCAGGCAACTCCTCTCTTTGACAAGGACTCTGGCTCATTTCGTATTTATTAGCAGGCACAATAAATATTTGAAACGTGACTGGAAAGCTATGCTAACAGTCTGACATTTTTCCCCACCCTTTTGTCCCTCCTAAACAGAGGAGATTGGCAGGGTTTATTGTTGCTCTGCACAGTAGAGTAATAGGAATTAATGCCATCATTGAGCTGGATTTGGAACAACTTTATTTCAACACAATTTTTAACATCAGTATGACAACAGCATTGCAGAGTCTCTTTACATAGCATACAAAACTTTAGCCAAATATTCTTATTTATTACTATCAGTTATTTTCAACTATGAGCCATTAAAGCCACAGATACACCATATAAACTTTTGTGTCTCTATTAACAGTGAATGTAGAACTTACTTTATTTTATGCAAGATTATGTATTTTGGATACTTCTACATGCCAAACGTGAGTGCAATAGCTGCATCCAAGCCTGTTCCATAGAATGAAGCATTTGCTACAAGTGTGCCAAGTTCAATTAAAAATACATAGGTTTGAAAAACTCGCTATGTTGGTGACAGCCTGAACTTATAATCATGAAGAGTAACCTGTTCAAGCTGTACATCCCTGACAACGACAGCCAATTGCAAACTAATAAAATTCCACAAGCAGTAATGCATCAGCCTTCTTCTGTGGAAGTCCTGCCGCATCAGGCAGATTATAAAGCAAGACCTTTGAGCTGCTGCGCTGGGTTGTGCAAGGCAGAAAGTACCAACACTTGCACGCATCTTACAAGAGCAGAGCCTCTTCAAACAGTTTACAAGGATGTTCTGTAACTTGTTCAGCCACTGGGGTACGTCCAGCTTCCCTTCCTCCTCTTCCCTGCTGCTCTTCTACATGTTGAGGGAGATGCAAGCAAAAAAAAACCCCACAGATGCTAGTAGAAGGAATGGTATTTACACTGAGAAATACAGTTCATAGTTGGAAAGGATTTTTTTAACAACCCTCAGAGTATCAAACTGACAGTGAATATACATAGTGCAGACTCATATCTGTAATTCAGAGCACTCTTCAGCCATAGTCTTCAACTGTGTTCCATAAGGAGGGAGGATGTTTATGGAAGTCAAAGAACAATGCTTTATTTTGGCCCAGTAGCCTTCTAATTTACACACTATGCATTCCTACTGTAATAAACTGAAGAGGAAAAAAACCACTCCACATGTAAACGTACATTAGATCGCTACATTAGATTAACTGTTTGCGTCCCTTAAAATGAAGCACAGGAAGTTACATACAAGCAGAACAAGTGCCGTTTCTCCAGTTTTCTTTCAATCTCTTCTTCATTCTTAAACAAATCCTTTCTTGGTTTTGTGGGTTGTTTTATTTTTTGGGGGGGAGGAGGGTGTTAAGCTATTTAATTATAAGAATTTTTTCTTCTTCAAGCTTACCTTTTATGTGTTCTAAAAATCTGGTTTGCTTAGTAAAGCTGCTAATTAATAACTAGATAGTATCTGGAAATACTACAGGTGGGCAGTAGCTTAGTTGAAAGAAGCCCAAACATACAGAAGGGGAAAGATTACAACAGAGACAGGGGATGAATAAAGAGGGAGAATGATTTAAAGTTTGTAAGAGCAGAAAAACACCACCAAAACCATATCCCATGCATCTTACCACAGGAGCACCTTCACAAGGTATGGGACTACAAATTATTAAACAGTATGAAATCCTTGTAAAATTTAAATATCTACTTCATGCTGTGCTTTGTCACCTATTGATCTGTAACACTGATAATAAACCATGTAAAATTTAAGATTTGGCCAAGCTGCAACTCTTCCTGTTTTTCTGTTGGTGGCAGCTAGTCATGTTTTTTTACAAATAGCTTTGAATACTTTCAACTTGTTCTCCTTTCAGTAAAAGAAGTGCAACACCACCACTCCCTTGTGTGCAGTGAGTGCAAGCGCTCAGGAAGGACAGCAAAACCTCTGTTCTGCACAGCTTTTTGAGTTTTGTTCCCCCATTTTGTAGGTCGGGATACTTTCATTCTTCAGGAACTTGATTTGCAACTGTTATTTGAGATGAATATGCAGTTCTGCATGTGTCTCTGCAAGGACAACTACCTTTTTAAGAGATGTAATTCCTACAGGAGGCTACAGGAGACACACTGTTCTCATCATGGTCCTCTTAACTTTTGAATGACTGCAAAAAGACACTTAAAAGCACCACTTTTCAAGAGGATAAAATGGAAAAAGCTAGTCAGAGGTACAAGCATGGGTTACCTAAATGAAGAAGATGCCCAGGTAAATGAAGAAAGGCAATGTGCATTACATATACAGGCCTGTAGTAAAACACTTCTCTTATTCCCTCCTGCCTATATAAGATCAGCCTCCCAAACAGACTGTATTTAGCTTTATTCAGTAAAACCAGAAATTTAGACACCAATTGCCAATAAATACCACTACTTGAGGATCAAAATCCCATTCTGAACTGATTAGATGTTGGTAGGATTAGCTTTTATCCTGCTGATTCCCAACTTCCCATAAACAATGCAACTCAGTTAACATCTAGATGGGTCTTTCCAAATACAGAGATGGGGATACCAGGTTAAACACTAATGCCCTTGCATGCAAACAGAAGTATCCCAGCCAGTGTCGGACAAATATTAACTCCTAGGAGATTTTTTACAGAGGCTCCAGCATCATTTTCATGGAACAGCTCTCCCTTTCCAACTTAGAAAAGAACACCAAACAAAGAAACAAAAACCCCACACCCAAAACACCACCATAAAGCTAACCTTAAAATTGAGATCAATATATTTCAACTTTGAAGACAAATAGAAGGCTGCAGTTTAAAAAAAGAATGAAAAAAAAAAGCAGTGGTCAAGTATCAGCCTGAATTTCAGTATCTAAATTTAAGTATTAACTTTCATTCTACCCTCTCATTCCTGTATCTCATCTAAATTAGAAGACACAGATCATCACTATTTAAAAGGGAGCTACCAAGTCCCAAACAAGTTAATTATTTCAGCCTGCAAAACACATGCTCTTCTGTGCTAACTAAATACCATAAGGACTCTTCTTCTGGCACTTACACACAACCTTATCAGTACCAGACCTCTCAGCTGAGTGCCCAGGACCACACGGTTACAGATCAAGGCCATCTCTGCATGCAACCACAACAGTAGTTCAACACCATTGCACTTCTGTATCTCACATCTGAAACTTCTCTCATTTTCAGTGTGGCGTAAACGCACCACACTCTGCCAGGAAGGGTTTAGGGTCATTACAAACAAAACATTTTCAGCAAGAAAGGCTGTTATTGATGCCCTTGGACCACTGAAAGGACAAGAACAAGAAGATTCTCTGATATGTTAAGACACGGATTAGCAACTAAGTTCAGCAGCCTCCTTGCCCCCTCAGAATAGGGGACATGCCCAACTTGTCCTACTTCCCAGCTCCACTCCCATCCTACACTGGTAAAGCACTTAGATAATTCCTTCTGCCTCTTCCATGAATAAGATGGCCCTTTACACTGCAGAACCTACTGCTCTGGCTGCTTATTACCTGAGAGTTCAAAAGCAGGCAGTCAAGCACAACTGCAACTTCAGTGGACAGAAGACCAGGTAATAGGAAAACCAACACAGGATCATTAAGCTTGGAAAAGACCTCCAAGATCATCTATAGTCCAAACATCCCCCTATCACCTATATTACTAACTAAAAGATATCCCTAAGTAGTTCATCTAACCTTTCCTTGAACACCCTGAGGGATGGTGACTCCACCACCTCCCTGGGCAACCTGTTCCAATGCCTAAACACTCAGAGAAGAAATTTCTTCAAATTTCAAAGCTGAACCTCCCCCAGCACAACTTGCAGCAATTCACTCTTGTCCTGTCACTACTTATCTGTGAGAAGAGGCTGACCCCCAGCTCATCACAACCTCCTTTCAGGTAGTTGTAGAGAGCAGTAAGGTCTCTCCTGAGCCTCCTCTTCTCCAGACTAAACAGTCCCAGTTCCCTCAGCTGCTCCTTGTAAGACTTGTGTTCCAGACCCTTCGCCAGCTTTGTTTCCTTCTCTGAACACGCTCCAGGGCCTCAATGTCTTTTTTGTAGCAAGGGGCCCAAAACTGAACACAGTATTCAAGGTGTGGCCTCACCAGAGCTGAGTACAGGGGGATGATCATCTCCCTGGTCCTGCTGGCTACACTATTCCTGATACAAGCCAGGATGCTGTTGGCCTTCTTGGCCACCCAAGCACACTGCTGGCTCATGGTCAGGCGAGTATCAACCAACACTCCTAGATCCTTTTCCTCTGTACAGCTTTCCAGCCACCCTGCCCCAAGCCTGTAGCATTGCCTGGGGTTATTATGACCAAAATGCAAGACCTGGCACTTTGCCATGTTGAATTGCATCCCACTGGCCTCTGCCCATCAATTCAACTTGTCCGGGTCCCTCTGGGGGGCAGACACTTCCCTCAACTTGGTGTCATCTGCAGACTTACTGAGGATGTGCTCAATTCCTTCATCCAAGTCATCAATAAAGATATTAGAGAGGATGGTCCCCAATACTGACCCCTGGGGAACACCACTTGTGACTGGGTGCCAGCTGGATTTAACTCAATTCACCACCACTCTCTGGGCCTGGTGATCCAGCCAGTTTTTAGCCCAGCAAAGAGTGTACCTGTCTAAGCCATGGGATACCAGCTTCTCTAGAACCATACTGTGGGAGACTGTGTCAAAGGCTTTGCTGAAGTCAAGGTAGTCCATATCAACAGCCTTTCCCACATCCAACAGGCAGGTCACCTGGTCATAGAAGGAGATGAAGTTGGTCAGGCAGGACTTGCCCTTCATGAACCCATGCTGGCTGGGCCTGATCCCCTGGTTCAATTACAGTTTCAATCCCTCCTTGAGGACTGCTACTATTAACTTAATTCATGAGCTGGAGTCCAAAGGACAAGCAGGATCTGGTGGACATGAAAGCCCAGAGAATCTCCACAGGCATGGGTGCTAGCAGTACATCAAGTGAGCGTGGCTCTACTGCAAGACTTCACAGTCCCCTGCAAAAGCATTTTTCTATATCATGTATTGAAGTCCTTTAGTATGGTACTTGAAAGCTTGACAAACAAACTTACAGCTTGAAGAACTTTGATAAGCCAAGTATTTAACTTTTTGAACAACTACACTGCCTAGCTTTTAGTGACCTTTACATGTACTAAAAGCTTTAAAGCTGCCAGACTTGATAGCACAAGTATCTGAAGTTATTCATCATTATTATTTCAATAATTTGTCTGCTTGGGTATGCTGTCATTATTTGTCATTCTGCACAGTGTGAGAAGAGGTTATTAATAAAAACAGACACAAGGTTTCATACATTTCTGCATGTGCCTATTTTCATACTGCTGAAGCCAGAGCATTTCTGGATGTGGTCTCACTACAAAGGCCTAGATTTAAAATCTTGACAGGTACAGTTCACATATAAGAATTCCATAGTAGCATTAATTATACTGAAAAAAGCTGCCTTTCAAATTTACTTTGTACAGAAAATACTATAACATGTACTATCAAAAATTATTTGCTAATATAAGCTGAATTTAATTTAGAAGCATCTGGAGTTATTAATAACAACCCTTCTAGTTATGCCCACAGCGTACAGTTGTTGTCCATCAAAAGCATTGCTCCAGGTTACATGGTACTTCACAGAACTTCTGCAAAACAGTCAGAGGAACTCACTCAGCTTGGTATTTACCCAAACAGCAAACATCAGTTGTTCTGACTTCTCTTCAGAAACCGCACTCATATAGGTGATGTGTGTTCTGATAACTTGTGTCCTTGTTGTATCAGGCATCTCTAGTGTGTCACATTTAGATTTAACACTGGTAAAAACTATAATTCAAATTCTTATTTTGTGTTTCATTTGGTAAAAAACCCAATCCAAGTGCTTTAACTTTAGTTTTGAGGTAAACAAAATAAACTACAAGTCTTGGCAAAAAGATTACAGAAATTACAATCCGTTTTCAAAACAGCTCTGCTTGAGGGATTGCTCTCAACAGCTCCAGTCCATCAAATAAACAGCAGTTTAACTTCCCCATCACCTTATGTCAATTTGAAGTTACCAGCACATCCACTGTATGCAGCCAGCATTTCCTTTACAGCCTGGGAAGATTCCATGATCTCTTGAATATACTTCCTTGCACAGATTAAAGTTATAACACATCCTGCAACTTTGCTCTGAACCTTCAACATGGATAACGATGCACTGAGAAAGAACTGGGGTAGCTTAGAAAATGCAGTGCACCAAACCCACATTTTAACTTCAGGTCCTGTATTAACCTAAAAGGAACCTGAAGTCAGAAGTGAAAGAAGGCATTAGGAGCAAAATAGTGCTAAGAGGTTTTTAATGATTTCAGAGACTCTTGATAGAAAGTCATATGGTCCATGCTACTTACAAAGGCAATCGTTAACATTTCTTATTACTATGACCCATGGAACAAGTAGTATAGCCAAAGCAGTGAGCTATTCATGAGGATACTAACTGAAATGCAAGTCAATACAAGGAGACTCTAACAATACATGAAACACCTTTGGATAAAGCCTTAGAAGAACCCTCCGTGTAATTCTGGGGAAAGTCTTTGGCCTTAGACATGTGCAACATCCTCAACCATTTACTCCACTGCAGGAAGCTGGTGACTATTTTTGTTTACCAACAAACCAAAAAAGTGATTCCACAGTAACCTGTGTGGTGATTTTAAAGATTATATAAAAATGACAGTTCAAGCAGCAAGTAATAGCCCAAGGTATGTTCTTGATAAGTAGAGAAAGTACATTATCATTAGCATACAGAACTGTCCATAGTAACATGATGCCCCACGGCCATCTCCTGCAAGGTGCTGGCAATACTCAGGGGCTGAAAATTACCTAAATGGTTCTAAATCAGAATTATATCCAAAGGCAGAGTAAATGGGAGATGCTGTACATGAAGCGTTGGTCAAATAGAAAAGCCCCAACAAAATAACAAAACCACAAAACAAAAAACCCAACAACTCTCTTCTTCAATCACCACCAAGCAATCTTAAAGCCAGTGCCTACCATTATCCTGGAAAATCATTCATTCAAAGACAACTCCTGTCATTGATTATCAGAGCTTGATAGCACCACAACCCAAACACAGCTACTCCATTTGTATCTGATGACAGCACAGGAGTCAAAGACACTAGGAAAAACAAAGATGAGATTTATTTTTGCTCCATAGGTTCTTCCTCACTACTGCTTTTTCAGGGTAGCAAAGAGCAAGTGTGCAATTTGTGAGGAAACAGTGAGCATTAATTACAAGGAGGATACACGACAAACCACTAACTCCTTCAAATAAGACAAGGTTAAAAGTAGTCACCTGTTTCACTTTGTCAGCAAGTTCTTTACCCACACTAGCAGAGAAAGAAAAAGAAGTAGAAAAGTGACTAACAAAACCAGTAGTGAGATTCAGTGTGGAAATACTGAAGTGGTTAGCCAGAAAAAAACCCAGGCTTCTTTACAGCTCGCTAAGTTGAGTTCAACTTCTGCAGCTTGTGAAATTCCTTTCCAAGTGTGATACAAGGCAGGCATTGGTTATTAAAGATAGGTTGGCTATGATAAGTTTAAAAGAATGCTTATCCTTCGATTCCCTGAGTCAGGATTATACAAGTAAAGAAACCCCCTGTATTTTAAGTCCTCCTCATGATTTGACTATCAATTACATTTGATGCTTCCCAAAGCTTTGGCTGTGCCATGTTTCATTCTTCAACTTAACAGTTTTCACTGTTCAATTTTAGGTAAGCCATGAATTACATCACTGTCTTATTTCTTTCAACTTGAGAACACAGGTAACTCAATGGAAGACCTCCCAAGACAAGGACATTGATTTCATATATCCTTGCTCAAGATGCAAAAGCTCCTCTGCTTAATGCATTTGAAAGAGTGTTTTAAGTCACTGTAAAATTGAGCTCAGGTGTAAATGGCTGTCCCGAAGAACTGAGATAGGCTTCCAAATGAAGCAGAGGATGACAAGCAGTAGAAGCGTTACCTTCCACCATCAGAAGCCTACTGAGGAACAGCAACCACCTCAACAACTGCTATGACTACAGGTAGCTCGTAGAGGAGCAAACAGAATAAAGCAATATCATCCTGTCCTAAACACACACACACACAAATACTCATACATGACCAGACCACTTGCAGGCCTATACAGGAAGATAAGAGAGCATAAAACCCCCTCAGGTTGCAATTATTCAGTTCTAGAACAATAGTAGTATGTGAGGAACAACACCAAGTTGCAGGGAAAAAACCACTTTAGTCTGTCATAGACCAAGTTCTTCTGGGCACCTGGAACCAACTTTTCTGAAGTCACTGAAAGCTACTTTAACACATCTTCAAGCATCACACATTCTACAGATCTTACAGCTTGTACAATCAAAGTGATAAACAGAAGTGTTTTTCAATTATTTACTGAAAACATCTGACCAGTCCAAACACTCAGCTAAACCAGACTGGCAGTTTTACCGGATTGCTTAAAATGTTTTACACCTCCCACAGTTATGCAGAAGCTCTGCACTGATGGGAACAAGGCTCCTGTGCCCCTTTAATTCTGCTGCAGAGTCCATTCAACACATATAAATACACTGCATAGGTGATTCCCATTCTCAACACACAGTAGTGCATCTGCACTTGCTACGCCACTCCGTACAGAAAATGAAGGAAACATCCCTGTTCTAGTTTTCTGAATTCAAGCCTAAAGCTTTCAGATCCAGAATCCCAAGTTCAAAATTAAGGGAAGTCAAAAACAACTGTCAGGTAAAATGCTGTAGTTGGCACACAATTAAGTGTCTAGATAAATCACCATGTATACTGTATTGACAAATAGAACTTAAATACAGATTAGGTTTTAAATTCAGAAAACATTATCAGCTTTCCGCTGACATCCAGTTCATTTAGATAAATTCCATGAGAATCACAGAATCATAAAATATCCTGAGTTGGAAGGGACCCATCAGGACCATCAAGTCCAACTCCTGGTTCCACGCAGGGCCAGCCAAGTCAGAGCATGGGACTGAGTGCATCATCCAGACACTTCTTGAACTCAGTCAAGATCAGTGCTGTGACACTTCCCTGGGGAGCCTGTTCCAGTGCCCCACCACCCTCTCAGTAACGAACCTCTTCCTAATATCCAACCCGAACCTTCCCTGTCTCAGCTTCAAACCATTCCCTTGGGCTCTATCACTGGTCACCAAAGAGAGGAGATTAGCACCTGCCCTTTTGCTTCTCCTCGTCAGGAAGTCATAGACCATGATGAGGTCTCCCCTCAGCCTCCTCTCCTCCAGGCTAAACAAACCAAGGAACTTCAGCCTCTCATAAGTATTCCTCTCCAGATGCTTCACCATCCTCACTGCCCTCCTCTAGACGCCCTCCAATATTTCTGCGTCCCTCTTACACTGTGGCACCCAAAACTGCACACAGTTAAACTTGCGGTCAACCAAGACCCCCAAACTGCCCTCAGCATGGCAGGCTTCCAGCTCTTTGCAAGGCTTCTCCACCCTCAACAGAGTCAACAGCTCCTCCCAATTTGGTGTCATCTGCAAATTTACTTAAAACACCTTCTGGTCCTGTGTCCGGTGCTGCTTATGAAAATATTAGAAAGAACTGGACCTAAGATGGAACCCTGGGGAACCCCACTAGTTACTGGCTGCCAGTCCAATATTACACCATTTACTATCACCCTCTGGGCCCGACCCTTCAGCCAGTTGCCCACCCAACACATTATGGCTTTGTCTAGTTGTATGCTGGACATTTTGTCCAGCAAGATACTCTGAGACATGGTTTCTTAAGCCTTACTGAAATACAAAAACATAACATCAACTGGTTTCCCTTGGTCAACCAGCTGGGTGACCTTGTTGTAAAAGGAAATCAGATTGGATAGACAGGACCTTCCTCTTCTGAACCTGTGTTGGCTGTGACCAATGACCGTCCTTTAAGTGCTTTTCAGTAACTCCCAGTATGATTTCCCACGTAATTTTACTAGCTACTGAGGTGAGACTGACAGGCCTGTAATTACCAGGGTCTTCTTTCTTACCCTTCTTGAAAATTGGGACAACTTTTGACAGCTTCCAGTCAACTGGGACCTTTCCAGATTCCCAAGACCATTAAAAAATAATTGAGAGATGAAGATGTAGTTAACATGTAAAGATACAAGTTTGTTTCCGGATTCCCTATTCACGACCTCCTGTGAAACTTTAAACAAGGCCATTTCTCAAGGAAGTGGTGCAACAGCTCAACACATGCAAAAGTTGTTCTGGATACTTCCCATCCTCCTCAGAGGCACTGCTGTTCTAAAGCAAGCAGCTTCCAATAAGGTGTAAATCATCAATGGTCCCACTAAAGGTTTCTAACAGGAAACGGATTCAGCAGTGGCAGCCAAAAAAAGCCTAACAAATAGACTCACAAATCTCATTTTTGTGCAAAGTCAGAAGCACTCTGGGACTTTACTACCTCTCTGATTTGTTTGGGTTTTTTTCCTCTCATAGCCAGAGAACACTCTGCACGTCTTAAGTCTGTGTCATAGTTTCTAGATCTTAAGTGACAGAACCATATACTAATTACTGTAAATTAAAGGAACAGCTCAACTTCCTCGAGGTGCAATGCTACCTTAAGTTTACCTTTTTAGTCTGAAGTTATAAATCTCCAGAGTCTAAAACACAGTGAGGACAAGGAAAAAAACACAGTTTTAAAATTTTTCCTACTACTCTCTTGAGGTAACCAAAATAACAGGCTGATATCTAACAGAAATTACCTCCCTGTGATGATATTCATTCTCAAATAGTATCCTCTGGTACTACTTCTTACTCTTCCCAAATTCTTAGATGCTTTGCATGGTTTCATTACAGATATATGAAAAGGATGTTACTTCCCAGCATACAAGAGGAAGGAGGATGTCCTTCTGGAGTCCAGACCTTTACGCTTCTAGACCTTGTGTGCTTTGCTCTAAGATGCAAAATGAGGCCTTGCACTATTAGCTGGGAGAGAACAAAGGCTTCAACACTAAGTCTATCACAAGCTGAACAGAAGGATTACGATAGTGAACAGTCACAAGGGGTACAAATATCCCATATACTTAATTTTCCCATCATGATTTGTTTTGCCATACAAGGATCCTCAGTGTAACAGAAAATACAAAAGACCTTTGTGCAGAAGACAAGTGTAGCTGAAATAGTGCCAAGACGACTGACATGCTTTTTGCTCCATCTGCCTGCTAAAGACCACACGAGCAATCAGCCAGCTGTCTCTACTGTTGATCTCTAATATTCAGGAACTTCTGCAAGACACACAAAAGTCCCCAAACCCCTACCCTCACTCAAAACCACAACAAAGAAAATGCAGTGCTGTTGTCCAGAAGAGACTGGAAGACAGAGAAGAGTCAAGAGGAAGACTGCAAGGAAGTCCAGGCAATTTGTTTGTTTGTTTAACAAGGATGAGGGAGCCTTACATCATGTTACAGCAGCAACTCGGTGTTTGACTAGTAGTGGCAGTACTCTTACAGTCAGCAAGATTTAGCATAATTCTGGCATGACATTATGAAAATACATGCAAGCCACTGTGTTAAAAAGCAATTATCTCATGGGCTTTTGATAAATGCTGCTACTCCATCAGCAAACCCTAAACCAACCAAACAAAACCCAGCAGGGGGCAGGGAGGGGGAGATGCCCACAACAAAAACACTACTGCCACCTTTTCCTTTTGCAATACCACAGGGCATTCAATAGAATAAATGTAAAAACGTCTTTCAAATATATTTAGTTCAATCTCTACAAAACCTATTAACCCACACTTTTTTCATCAGCATAAATGAACGATAATCTTAGCCACTGGGGGGCTCTGAAATCTTTGCAGATATATATATTCCTGCTCTACTCCAAGTACTTTTCGCTTATGTTTTTAGACCTGAGAAGCACAAATTGTGAGCCTTCAGCATTTCTTAATGCAACTGTTACACTTTGATCTCAAAATTACATACATGCTTTGCTTTAAAATGAGTATTATATCTTACATAAAAAAAAATTCACATAGTTATATGTCACGGTATTGTGATTTGTGTTTTGGTTTCTTGTGGGGGGTTTTGTGGGTTTTTTTCTGTTTGGTTGATTTTATTTTAAATTAATATGGAAATAGAAGAGTAATCCAGGGTGCTGCATGTTAATGGAGCTGGAATCATGCTTCAAAAATTGGGGAGGTAAGCTTTATTTTTTCCAAACTTATGCTCAGTTCTTGACAGAAGAGCATTTAAAAAGGGAAGACCAAAATATAACTCAGTCTGTTCTCTTCATCCCCTCAGGTTTCGTATTTTTTTTAGCTCCAGTGGCTTCAGACTTCTTTCTTTGCTACCCAGTTACCGGAAACAAAATTTCTTCTTGTCAGCATGTGCCACAGTTGCATGTTCTAATACATGAGGTGGTGTAAAATTGACCACTATACTAGTGATTAGAACTGACTCAACAATATTTAGTATAAACAGATGGCTCAGGAAAGCCTCATAAGGAGCTCTGTTTTAAATTGTGTTCTAAAAAGACATTGAGACCGGAGAAAGATGACTCAAAACATCCTTGATGCTGATGCTAAAAGCAATTTCAGGCATTCATTAGATGAAGGATTGCCCAAAAGCAAAGAATGAATATTTTAGATAAAGAAACCGGAGGAATTTACTTTGAAATGTTACATATGACTTGTAAAACTGATCAGCGTAAGAAATAAAAAGCCAGCATACACCTTAAAAACCCCCAAACCACCAAAACAAACAAATAAATAGAACCTGGTCAACTGCGATTTCAAGTTTGGTAGCAATACTTCATTTACTCTTTGCTACAAATGAAACTTTTTTATATGACCAAATGTGATGAAAAACTTTCTTCAACTAAAGAGCAGCATACCCCAAACAGCAGCATGATTTAAAGTACTTTATACTTTTTCCTCCTTCTAAGTTAGCTGCTTAATGAGAGGGTCAGAGGGTTTCTTTTAGGGGCAACACTCTGGTAGGATCCACCTACCAAGTAATTTGGAAGTTCATAAAAATCTTTAAAAGACTTAACCTTCCTAGAAGAGCTATTCAACAGTTAAAGGGGTAATTTCTAATCATATATTTAAATCAATCAAGTGCAACTTTTTCAGAGCCACAACCCTGGAACAAGTATGGGTAAATAAGCACTTTTCATAGAAATCTGGTTATTAATGCAGAAGTATGATAAGTCTAGGTAACATCAACTTGTTTACAAGTTCACACCTTCTGACTTTAAGAATATGAATGAGAATTTTATTTGGATGTGAATTATGAAGTGGCACCACACATGCTTCTGCCCTGAAACTTCCCCTTATGCTGCTATTGCCATCTCTTCCATGGTAGAGCCTGAAGTATTTTATTGTGACTGGCTGCAACTGAGAAAAAAGGTTGAATAAAATAGAGACAGAGAAGTAGATGGTGTTGGTTTCATGCTTCTGATGTAGTGGATTTTTTTTAATTTTTTTTTTTTTAAGTGGACTGAAGTCAACCTGAAGTTTAGTCCTTGCTGAAGTTTTTTCTGTTCAAAGTCAAAACTCACAAGTTGTTTCCAGTAAAAATGGCACTTTAATTAGTTTTAAACAGGTCATAAAAGAGTCATAGTTCACATACAAAGCAATTTAACCATTCACTAAAATCCTATTCAATAGGCAATGAAGCTTAACAAACTGTTTCTTCTAGAGGTCTAGCAAAGACAAGTTCCAAACACTCCTGAAGTAAAAATCTACACGTTGACCTTGGTTAGCAACACACATATAACAAGGAAATTGCAGCCAAACTGGTTTCCCCTCTTTGGCTGCCCCCTCCAGCAAATGGAGCATAAAAAAAAATTTAAAAAAAAATCACTGTCAGAAAACTTAAGTGAATTTTTCCACAAGTTGCCCAACCATAAAATGTATTTTCAGGAAGAGGAGAAAGCCATCATTAACAGTTAACATTTACAAAAAGTTACTGCAAATCTATGCATAATAACCCAGTCTCAAACCCATAAAAGTCATGTACCATCTCCCTCCCCCAAAAGGGGGGAATCAGATATATGGAAGAAGAAAGGATGAGTACAGAAGACACACAGACAGACTCCCTTGAACATAATAGCCAGTTCTGAGATTTTTGAATCATACAAATCCAGTTGCTTTACTACAGCTATGATAAATGCTAGTTGTCTTAAATTTTGAATTTGTCTGCTTGCTGAAAATCTCATATTAATATTTTATTCTGTTACATAACGCTTCCTTTACACAAAGCTAAGTTCCAGAATCTTATACCTTTACGTAACACAGAGCTTACAATCCCCCTCCACAACCTTCCCCCACATTTCATGTTAAATTAAGATGAAAGCAGTGCAGCTCCTCCCTTATCCAACAGGACAGTTTGACATGTCTCCTTCTGAGCCGGCTTCCCCGTGCCCCTCTGTCACTGCGGTCCACCTTCCCAAACGGAGTGCAGCAGCTCTGAAACACAGCCCAAGGTCACTCCTGGCTGAATCTACCCCAAACAACAGAAAATATTTCTACTTTTCTTCTTCATCTGCAGTATGATATAGAAGGAGCTAAAGGACTGAGAAGTCCCACACTGCATGATAGGTAGTGGATGTTCAAACAAACCAATAGTTACACAGAAACATCTTCAGCCTGGGTAAGTGCAAGGGAAATGGTTGTAAAACATACACAATAAGCAGTTTTGCTTATTGTGTGCATTTTACACACACAAGAAGCATGGTTCCTTCTTCCAGTGCTTTTCTGGTCACACCCTAATAAATAAACTCAGCCCCTTTGCTGCTCAGGCTGTCAGAGGAACACTGAGACTTCAAAAAAGCCTACAGCCTCTCAAAACTGTTCATTGACACTTCCTTTAGAGTTTTTATGTTGCCATAATACCTGAGATTGTTTCTTCAATGCATCATGGAGGCAGAAGGACTTTACAATAGTTAAGAGCATGAATCTGCTTGGATTCAGTTTGTCTTACTATTAGCAGAAAACAAATGACAGTATTCAATTATTAAACTGTGAGATTTACTAGGAAAAACTACAAAAGCAAGGTGGGCCACAAAGCAGAAAAGCATTTTATTCCAGTGCTTTCAATTCTCACTCGGGATTGTCGTTCCACGTTCAGGCTTTACAGCATATGTTCAAACACATTGAGTCCCTCCATTTGTACTGAAGTGTTTTCATTCTGCCTTTACCACCTACTATTCCCTCAGAAAAAGCACCACACCAACCGCCTGTACTTAAAGTATGATTTCTGAGCATTCTTCCTGTTTTTCTTAAGCTCCTTTAAAAAAAACAAAACACACACCTTAGAATGGATTTTCTCCCCTTGAATTGAAGTACAGCCTTAAGCCACATCTGCTCCCCTGCAATGCGGCTGGTTCCTGGAAACCTGAAGACACCTCAACTCCACAAACTCCTTTTATTAGCTATGTCTGCCAGCTGCTCTTCTCTTTTCATATATAATATAATCTTTAAGCAGCATACGGCCTTCACTATGTGTGTATGTTCTGGCAGGTTCAGGCTAGAAGGGTTACAGGCCATTTGTCAAGCCGTATCACATTTCCTCCACGCCCTTCCTCTCATGAGTAACTCAACGCTGCTCACAGCTACAACTAGATGCAGAAGCGTGGCCATGACCGAGTGAAGGCTATTACTTGAACCTAGCAAAATACCCTGGTGTGCACATAGTGAATCACAGCTCTTAAAATAAAGGGCATGACACAGTGGAAGTTAAATTGATGAGAAATTAACAGTTAATCAGGCTTGAGAAGAAAAGCCTGTTCTCTAAAATTGCAGTTATTATTGGGGTACAGCCCTTAGTTCTTGCATTTAGAGAGAACTGCTAGAGCTGCTGTGCACCAGCACAAAAGGGAGGTTGCACTACGCCATCCTTCAGGCTCACAGGCAAGGAAGCCCGCACTCTACATGCTCAAGAATCCTGTTCCGCTCTGTGCAGCATAAGATTTGTAATTGAAAGGCTCCACCAGTAGAATACAACCAGCCAAGTGATGATCTACGCAGTCTGCTTAAGAAAAGGACAGTTCCAGTAAAATTTACTTGCTTATCATAGCATCTCCAAACGTGTTACAGGAAAATCACTTAATGTCAATATAAACTCAATATAAACAAATATGTGATGTAGGGAACTTCTCCAGCCATGGCTGTATCGCTCACAAGGTGCACTGACACACCAAAACCACTGCAAGCAGGACAAGCTTTCAGTGTACTACTATCTTGGCTTTCATGTCCTACTTTCTCTGAAGCACAGCAGTGCTTTGGGACAAGGTATTAAATGGATGGCTGGAACGTCAACTTCAATTCCCCCATCCACAGCTTCACAGACAAGATTTCTGTACTTCAGTAATATATCCATATACCAAGATAAACTTTTTCCTCTTCTAAATAGTGCATTTCAAGTGAGTTAATTGCATGTAATAGTAGAAATCTCTTTTCTTATTCAAAATAAGCACAATAAATCTTTATATTATGACAATTGTGAGAGATCACAACAAAAGCTTTACCAAGAGAATCACTATTTCACGTAGGTCTGTGAACAAGTACTTCACAATAAATATTTCAGTATTAGGAGGGCTTTTTCGACCTCTAGACCAGACACGTCTGGAGAAAAGCAGTAAAATACTTCTTAGTATATTTAATAATGGTTGACAAAAGTCTGTGGATGCTTCCACACTTGGGAAAGGCCAATACATTTCAGAACTTGAAATCTACAAGCATTGCACCACTACAGGAATGAGGAAATCCATCTTGTTTACTTAATGCCTCTGAATTTGATCGTTCCTTGATGACCTATAAGAACGTTAGCTGAATCCAAGTTAATCATGTTGAGGTACTACACTGCAAAAATATCCTGTATAAATCTGCTTACATATCTACATGGGTAAATAGGAAATAACTGATTAAATAAAGCAACGTGTGAACAGATGGATGTGTTTCAAAGGTTTTGGTACAAATACAGCAGTGGCCTAACGCTTGAGAAACAGCAAAAAACCCGAAGGTTTTCAAAGCAGAACACCACACACCCATTTGAGACCATACAGCATATGGCCATATACATGCTGAACAATGAGACATACCAGCATGCAGCAATAGATTCTGGATTTACAGCCTATTCTACCAACCCTGTCCTTTTTATTCCAAATGACTAAACAACACTACTTGGACAAGGAGATACCTTAAAAGAGGGAGGTCCTATGCCTGACAAAAGACCAAGCAATTATAAAAAAAAAATATTCTCACCTTGGGAAATGCTACTCTTGCAATTGCTTACCCTATTTCTAATGGAAAGGTTTGAGCTTAAATAACAGAATCAAATTACAAAACTTGGTTTCTGAAGATATTTCAGTGCAAAAAGTTTGTCACAAATTGTTAAGTATGTCATTAAAAGCACTTAGATAAAAATAAAAGAGCCACAGGAATGCCCACTCGAGATAAGACCAAGTATCATTCCCACACCTCAAGAAGTTAAGAGTTCAACAGCTAAAGCAGGCATAATTTCACTTTCCCTTAGTCCCCTCTCCCTCGCTTCACTGACATTCATAACAATGGTATAAGTTGGGGAAGAGTGGAAAACACCTAAGAGGCCACCCATGTCCAGATATGTATTGTTTGGAAAATACAGTCCTCCAGTGCCTTTAGTGTATACCAAAGAGACATTCATACAGATACCACATAGGTGCCAAAACGTAACCAGATGAACTTCTCAGGACTGCAGTTAGCACTGCAGCAATCCTCACTACCGAGGCTATCGATGGCACAGTATCACAGAAGGCACTACAGAACTCAAAAAGTTTGGATCACTGAAAGTGCAGCAGCAAAGTTGTGTTCTCCAGGTAAAAACACAAGTGGAGTGCTTCATGTACAACTCACCTCCATGGAAAACAGCGGAAGCCTTTAATAGTGCCCCTTGCCATACCTAATGTTTTGTTGGCTGTGCTATTTATTAATATAACGATAGCATGTGGCGACCTGGAATCAGAAACAGCAAAACTAATACCAGTGACATTTATTTCTAAATGTAAATACCTAGATTCTGAAACCCTGAATTACTGAATTGGAGTCTGAACAGCTTCTTAGCACCAGCTAAATGCCACACATTTTGCCTGGAAATGAGCTGCAAAACATACTGTCAGACATCTTTGCATTAGTTTGCTTTGTGGTTTGTTTCACCTGTCCCAACCACACTTAAAATTAGTTGGGTTTGGGGGGTGTGGGGGGGATGATTTTCTCTTTTTTGAGCTTAAAGCTATAGAAATACTCTTTATATGAGTACTGAACCAAAATAACTATAACTCTGTTACTTGTGGCAAAATAATTTGTGGAGGTGGAACTAACAATTGAGATTGTAACTCTTCAGTGACTTCTGCAACTCCAACTCTACACTGAACAGAACTGTACAGCATGTGGATATCCCTTGCCAGTTGACTTGTTCTCCAAAACCTCTGCTCTGTTTCATTTTCAGGAGAATGTTATTAAGTAAAGTTATAAAGCATTACTTGCTCATATCCAGTAAAGCAGATGTTGGTTGGTCTGTGGGGAGTAGTCTCATGCAGTATTACTGTCACTAAGGAGAATCCCCCAGACAACTCCTGCACAACACAGAAAGCAGTCAAGCTCCTATGCCTGGCAGCACTTCACAGCTGATCCTGGCCAACACGAGTGCCATCTGCCAGCTGGGAAGTTAAGGGTTAGATTGAGCTGTGTTTCCAGAAGGCCAGGCGCCTTTGGTATGCTGAAGCACATGGTATAAAACTGAAGAGCATGCATGTTCAGCAGAAAACCTGCTCAAAATAAAAACAAACGTGTTGGATCTGCTGCCCTGCAGAAGCTGACATCCCTGGTCACAGCCATTATATACTGGCCACCAACTGCGCTAGCAAGTGCCTATAAAAGACTGTAGTCAAGAGGGGAAGGGGAAAAAGATGACAGTTTCACATCATCCTCACTTTGCAAAATAGCTGGCAAATACAGAGCTGCAGGTAGACTAGCTACCAGCGCACTTCCCTTCTCCTTACTAATTGATGTGAAGCACAGCAACTGCTTTTCTTCCCTTCTGGAAGACATACTCTCTAACTGATACAGGGGGAGGGGCATGGTGGTGGTGTTTGCTTTACAATCAAAAGTACTAGATCTGCCCAGTGCTATAAAAAGTGAAATTGCAGTCTCTCTTGGTAATGGCTGAGGTTTAAGGTGCACTGAATGATCAGTCCCCTTCATCAGTTATTCCACTCAACGAACAGCAGAAGAGATCTGAGGTATTAGCAACGTATGCTTTCCTCTTCAACAGCATGTTATGTTTAAAGCTGGATTTAAAAAATACTCAAACATCTGGGGAAAAAACCCCAAACAACAAAACACATTGTAACAGAGGAGTGTAACAGAAAACTCACTCCTTGCTGAGTTTTTAGCAGCCAACAGCAACTAATGCATAGTACAATGGGACTATCCGTTTTTCTTCCTAACACAACCACCTGGTTGATAGAAATCTGGTATACCTGGTGTAGATTAAGAGCATTTCCAGCTTACTGAGAAAGTGAATCTGGCAGCATCTGGCCCCCAGAGAGTGTGTGGCCAGGTGCATTATTCAAAACCTCGGAGGCCTGATATTTAAACAGATAAGCAATGCAAGCAATTTTACAGTTCTACCTGAGTAGAAGTTGTATTTGCTATCCTCCTGATATAACCTAAAGAAACTAGACATCCTCCTACAACTGTTTAGCCATCACACAACTCAACAGTGGAACTAGTGTAAGAATCAGCTATTGACTCACTTCTCAATTTGCCTGTTGGGATAAATACCAACCCCCTAACAGCCCTCAGTGCTATCTGTGGAAAGTCATCACAGATATTAATGCTACTCACCCACTCTCTCATCACAATGTACTTCTCTTATGGGAGAGGGGTGCAGGCAAACTCATTTTAAACAAATAATGCCCAAGATATACAGTCAAGGTGTAATCTGCAAGTATTTAACAACAAGGCTGCATATATTCTCCAAACTTAAAAATATTGCACGCATGTTAGCTGAACTAAACTTCATCTGAGTAAGTTTTTCTTAAGTAACAATTAATTGCAAAACTTTTTCAGAACACAAATACTGGAAGTTTTGTTTCTAGACTAATTCATTTCACAAATGTGTATAGAATTGTGTTCCCCCCATCCCTGGTTATAAAACAGATACCAACATGATGGTCTGGTCTGCTATCTTCAGTAGCACAGATCACAAAAGTTGCACTCACCAACTTTAGAAGTTCACAGTTTCTGGTTCATCTGGAACCTATTACTTAGACAAGCTTTTAAAACCCATTTAAGGAATTCATTTACAGACACCATAATCCAACTTGCAGCAAATTCTTCAATTTCAACTGTCTTTTAAGATCTGGCACACAGAAGCAGAAGGTATGCTAAAAGTAGCTACTGAGAAACAATATAATACACCTTTGCTGTACAACTACACAACTTCAGCTTTCACATCTTCCTTCCTTTGAGCTATGAGACTCACCACAACACTTCCTACCCTTCTTTCGGGTAAACTCAAACTGTGCTTCTTTAGTCTCCCTGCTATTAGCTTTACTGCGATTTTTACGTAAGGTTGTTTGGGGTTTTTTGTCTGTGGTGGTTTTGGGGTTTTTTGTTGTTTGTTTGGTTTTGTTTTTATTACGAACACAGACGCAATCTTTCCTGCATACCATGCTATACTAGTAACTATTCTGCAGAGCTGGCACAAGAAACAAGGATGATATTCCAGCTCTGGTCTTTACTAGTGACATATAAAACTGCATACACAACTTTGTTAGCTTTTGCTTGCAAATAAGGAGCCATGTTTGAGAGTCCTGGAAGGTCACAATCAGTTAGCCACCACAAACCTCAACATCTTTCAGGATCACCCTTTTTAAAGCATGCACACATTAGCACCAGTGAGCAACTACAATCTGAAGAGCTATTTAGTATTTGCTGTAGCTACACTCTAGCTCAAACTGTTCAAGACTGAAATCCCCAAAAGGTCAAAATGAATAGTCAGCAAGCGATGATGCCTTCTAGGTAGATAATTTCACTTACTGCTACATACTGGACAAGTTACTTTCAGGCCACCGGCTTCTTTTACATTACATATTGTAAGTTTAGCTATCAAACATGTGGGTTTGAATTCTTCAGAAGGGTATTTGGAACAGCTAAAAATGTTTTTGACAAAAAAATAAGGTATTTCCTAAAGAATTCTTAAAATTTACAGTAACATAGAAGGATCAGAAAAATTTTACATAGATCATTGCGACTCAGACATCATTTTCAGACTGTTGAAGGAATGTTGTGACTTTTAATAAATCTTCTTGCATAACTTTAAAATATTTTTATTTGTACAGTAATAGATTAATATAACATTTAGTCTATGAAGTTAAACTAGTTCTCTTCAGTGGTAATTTGGAGAAATGAACACAAAATTTCTAATATAGTTGTGCATGTAGAGTTAGCTCCTCTGTGATTTTAAATCAACTGACAATTCTCAAGTAAAGACTGTAACAAAAACAGATACAAACTGAGGTTTCAATGTAGATAGATACTACTCTGATAGTCATGAGAAGGAAGAGTACAAAACACAAAGATACTTCTATGGCTGCATGAATTTGTATCTGCTGAATGAGATACAGAAACAAACCAGCATGAAGTTTGAGAGAAAGGAGTTACAGTCTCCTGAGAAATCTACACCTGAAGGGATAGATCAAACAATCCCATCTCTTGACCTCAAAATGTGAGATTTTACAAGAGGCAGTTACAAATTTAATTCCTACAGGAAATTCCTACTGTGCATCTCTGTAACTCATATTTATGGCAATGGTGTAAACCTACTCCTGTTCTAACGTCTCATCTACATAAAGTATAAAAACACTGTAAAAAACCCCACCATTGTACAATATGAACATTAAACCTCAGAAGAGTTTCAGCCAGACCTCTGCAGAGTGGGGAAAACTTAAAGCTTTTTATTTAAGCACCATTTCTTGGGTATGTCTCTGAGCATGTCCCCATGCCTGGCCACTACACTAATGAAGTACAGAATGTATCCTGTGGTTAGCAGGCACTTCAATATTGAGGATCTAGTAAAATTCAGATACAATCCCTGGCTAAGAATGAGGCTTTAAAAATGAAGTATTAATATCATAATTAAAAACTGAGAAGTGAGAAAAGATACTTTGAGTTGAATTCGTTCAGTTACAGGATTGACTTTTCCTTGATGCAAAACAAACTGCAATTACTCTAACCACACTGAAGTCAAGGCTATTGCTGAAAAATTCACTGCTATTAAAAAAAAAAATCTTTGTCCTTTATAAGGACATCTCAGTTCAAAGCATCTTTTCCCATTACCAAGCCTAACCATTCCAATACCCCACACATCAGTTTCATTTGTGATCATCAATTCAGTACAAAAGCTCTGTTTAAGTAATCAACAGAAACTAACATTATGTTAAAAGCTAGTTGTGACCAGCTCTGATAGCACATGCAACTAAGAGCAAACGAACGATTTCACTAAGACCTCCAATAGCATACTGATTGCAAGAAACTCATTCGTTTCCTGTTATGAGATAGCAGAAACATCGCTTGAGTCAGATGAGGCCAGTGACAGCTCAACACCAAGATGTTCTGAAGGGACGTGCACAGGGCAGGAGGAAAGCAGGATGCTTGCTTCCCAGCTGAACTAAGGTACCAGCCTTCAGTCCCAGAGAACTGAAAGATACTTAAGATCAGCCTGTTAAAGAAAGCATTGAAACAGTCATCATCTTCAAGACGTAGCTTTCAGCAGTCATTAATTTCAACCACAATTATAATTTTCAAGAGAAAGTAACACATGAGAGAACTCAAAAGGGGTACAGGGATATTTTAATAGCAAAAATAACATCAAATGGCTTTTCAACTGTTAGAGATAAAAAACAGCATTAGGGTGAGACACAGCTCACATAAAACCTAAATTTAGGATTTTATACATTAACTATCTGCCTAAATTTGTACTGTAATCAATGGTATCTAAAGCAGTATTCTGCTCATCCTAAAGCAGATACCTACATTCAGTCAGCTAACAGCTTTTCAGGTCCACTGACTAGGTCTCTGCAGACTATAACGGGAGCACAGGCAATGAGCTCACACCCTGGCATCTAAATTTAGGTGCTGTAGTCTGTGAGCCAACCCTACAGTTTATACAGCCAAAGTACATAGGCATGCTGATAGGCCAAACATACGCATGCTGTAAGCAACTGCTGGGAGAACAGTCCTTTTAAAAACCCTTTTCTGAACAAGGACCCTCATGAGAAAATGCAAGTCAGTATAATAAAAAAGCCTGCTAATAGAACACAAATTGAATTCCTGAGCTGCACTCCATACAAGTTTCAGTCTGCACAAAAAGCAAATGGTTTCTAGATAGACCTAAGGAGGAAGAGATTCTGCCCTGCAAAAGTTGTCTTCAAAAATAGCAACACATTCAAGTGATTTCCAGCACACAACTGATCACAGAAAATATCCCTCATTCATGAGCTGTGTGAGCAGGGAAGGGCTGACAAGGATTTCTCTTTTAAATAAGTAAGCATTATAGCTGTGCCACATTTTTCTCCAGTTGCTCTATGTAAATACATAGGACTGGACTTACAAACTGGAAAGCTAACTAAAGTTTGGGCAAAAGAAATTGACCTGTTCTTAAAAATAAAGGAGGGCGGAGCCCTACACCACAAAAGCCAAGAGAAATTCAGTTGGGGCACGCTCAGGCTCTACAATATGACAACAAACTACCACTTCCCTGAATTGCTGTAAATTGACCATGCAGTCATAACCCGTCCAAATTTTGAGATAAAATAAGAGGCTATCTCTGCATCCTGTGCCTCCCATAGATCTACCTGTTGACAGAGCCAAGGACCACATCATTTGCTTGTCCATAGAATACCACTGAGACCATGTGTTCAATAGTTACATGGGCTAACATCCTTCTATCTCCTTGTCCCTCAGTATCACACAGTCACAGAAAACAATGTAAGAGCAAAAGCACAGGCTACATTCTTCACCCTTGAGATGCCAACAGCTGTCCTACTGAAGCCTTCATGTGCACCCAGCTTTCTTGGTGACCAGGATTCTCCAAGGTAAGGAATGACTGACATCTCATTCTATAACTGATTAGTTCTTTATCCTTTAGGTTGCCTGTCAGCTTGACTAGGAACGATTTTCAGTCAAGGACCAGGATGCAAAAGCATAGATTCAAGCAGCAGTTACAGTTACAGGAAGACTTGAGTAAAATATTGCTGTAAATAATGTGACATTGATTCTGCATTATTCTATCTTCTTGGAAGTCTCACTAAAGCTGTCACTTCCACACTTTTGCTAAGATTTCATCATGACCACCAGAGCTAACACTCTCCCTAACCCTTTGCTTAATGGAATTTTATTTCCGGCATCTAATACTTTCTCAAGTCATTCCCAGTAGCAGCCTTTCTGTTATTTCACCTGAGCAAATACATTTGCAATTATTTTGATTGCCCTGTATTCCCTGTTAGCTACTGGGACAGGATTTGCTCTAAGAAAAAACAATGAACAAACCAACCAACAAATAAAACCCCCAGAAAACAATTCCACAATAGTAGCAGCACAGAGCTGTCAACTCCTTTTAAGTCTTTAGTAGTTGCTACTTAGATAGGATCAAAATCAGTTTAAACTAAACAGGTGAGGTAACTACTAGTTTTTCTTTTGGAATGAAGTGTTCTACAACAAATAACAAATGATAACTTTCAGCTAAAGCTCAAAGAACAAAAACCTTGGGGCTGCCAGTAACCAGGGAACTCAACTCCCCTGTCCTCAGACAGAAGGAAACCAGAGGCCAAACCCACTCCCATCATATTTTATGAGGGCCTTCACATGTTCAACACACTTAAATTCTTTAGGAGCTCAAAACTATAGCAAGGCCGGACAGCAAATGTACATTTCAGTACAGTCTGAAGGAACACTTTACACCAGTGGGCTCCAGGCCTCGGCAGGCAGACTTTCCAAATTAGCGACATGACTGCAGTGTGGCAAATTGCAGGGGCAGATGAGCTGAAGGACCCCCTACACGGCAGGCTTCTGGTCAGCTAGTCCACCAGGAACTGGGGCTTTGAATACACTTCTGCCCATGCCTTTACAGTCGAAATATTCCAAATCAGACGGCCTTTAAAACACAAAAGAGTTTCATTTATTGCCCCAGGCATTTAGGACAGAAAGAGAAATGTAAGATCAGACATGTTAAGTTTACATTTCTGAATTGTCAACTGTTGGCATTGCTGAATTATATTGCTGCCTCTTTAAACTGAACTGTTTGTGATCAACTGTGAAATTAGATCAGCAACACACAGCTAGATTGCTTTGCTGCTTCGTTGATAGATTTTTAGCATTGTATAAGTTTTAACAGAATGCTGTTACTTCCTTAGTATTCGTATCACTTAAAAGAAAGGCTATTTAACAACAAATTTGACTGGCTCTTTCCTGCTCTGCAACCAATTTACTCCCTAGTTTCATCTCTATTCCACGTCTGCACACTTGGAGCTGGCAGAAGGAGAACAGTTATTCTGACCTTTTCGGAAAGCCCTAAGAACAACTAGGGATGTACTACTTCGAAACTAGGTACAAACCAGCAAGTTTATTTCCTTCAGCATTGCTCCTCCAGTTCAGCATTTTCATTTCACAGCTGGTACGGCTGCTTCTCCAAATCCCACCTTCACACCACTAGAAGTTAAAAAAACCACAGCAGATTTGGCAGCCAATAGACTAGTCATGGGAGCATTAGTTACTAGAAAGTCTCCCTTAACATCTCAAGACTGAAACAATCTTGAAAAGGAGAAGATAAAGAAAAGAGAAACTCTTACACAGCACGTAGTTTCATAGCCTGACAGAAGAGGAGGGAGGCAGAAATAACAGAAGAAAAGCTGCCAGTATATAACAGTGTAAGTGGCATTTTAAAAAAGGGAGGTGTGATTTACCAATTAAAAAACCCTTGATATTGCAAAAGCGAACGTTTGACTGTTGCCTTTTAGTTCTGATTAATACAAGCAAAGGATTTTCTGATATTATTTACAAGTACCCAAGATTAGTAGATGAGGGTTCATAAACAGCTCTGAAAAACACATACCAGTTTCACTCAAGTACAGTGGAATTGTTCAGTGTTCTGCTATACTGTGAAACAATAAACATGGTGGCATATATTTGTAGGTGGATATTCTAGATGTAACTTTCCAGTTTAGAGCCTGCAAGGGTAAAGGAGTTTTAAGATGCAAGTTCCTGCTGTAATCAATGTTATACAATTAAAGTAAGCATACAAAAAATCACTACAGTCAGATACATAAGCTTCTGGATGCAGGTTGGTGACACTGAGGTAGGAAAGTGTGACATCCAAAGATGGATCCACATGATCCAGACTACAGCAGGTTGTGATGGTAAGGGGGAGGGCAAACAATCCAAGGGGAACCCACATGAAAAACCACACCATGCTGCTTGGCCCATCTGAGATTCTAAGCAAAATTATCTTGGCAGTGTTGAACAGAGGCACTAAACTTATTCCTTAAATCAGCAAGAGATGATGATGGCAGTAGGATTTCCAGAATTACTCTCCTAGAGCAGTTACCGGTGGCACTAAGCAGACTGGAGGCTGAAAATGTCTCTACAACACATGGAAAATTAGAAGGGATGTGGCTAACAAGGAATAAAAGCCATTGCTGAAACCCTATCAGACTGCTTCCTAACCCCAAATACCTCTTCTGCCCTCCTGCCAGTGGCCACTGCTTCCATAGCACAGACAGCTAACGTGGGCATAGGTCCAGGCCTCCATACTTCCTTTTAAAATTACTCTGCTGTAATTCCAAGCTTATGCATTGGGCTGTGACCTATGAGGCTGAGGGCTCTTCAGTTGCTTCTGCAATGGAAGCAGGATCCTGCCCTGGGTGTTCACGTCCGGCAGAGGAGCAGAGCAGCTGCTCCACTCCAGCCAGCCTAGCTCACCTGGGTCAGGCAATGCACCAGGGCCTTGCTCTCCTCAGAGCACTCCTCCCCTCTTCCTAGATGAACTGAAGTAACTCAATTCTCCCTTAAAAAAACCAACCAAACCAAACAAAACAAAACCACCCAGCTCATCAACGAGTCTGTGTGAAAGTGTTTTAAATCTGAAAATTGGGTGCTGAGTGAAGCATGTTTGTTTTCCAAGCAGAATGATCAGGGTTTTTTTAAGCACTTATCCACTAAGCTACAAAAAGAGAAAGTAAACAGTGAAACATGTAAGAAGATGAAGGGAACTGCGGATTTAACACAGCAAACATCAAGTTTCAACGTTTAGTTTAAAAAACAGAAAAGCACACTCATGCTTTCAGAATGACTCTTACTAGGTTTAGTTAAAAAAAGAAAGAGCTATCTCTTTCCTTGAGCTCTGAAGCTAATGAAGGGGAGTTCTTTCCTAGTTTGGAAGCCCTTATAAACCAGCAAACCCCCTCCTCTTAAAAAGAAACTTTGCAAAGTTTGATTAAAAAAAACCCAACAGAAAAGCCCCAACCAGCACACATGCAAGGCGGAAAATACTGGTCGAAGTGTCAGATTAGGAAGTGCTCACCCCACGACGCGCAGGGGGTTCAGACAGACGTGTTAAGTCGTTTCGGGCAAAGCCCCAGAAGGCACCGGGTAAATCTACACAAGCTGAAAACCCACAAGTCGGAGAGAAATTTCCCACAAGCCTCGTGTGAAAGACTGCCTCCTTATACTCAAGTCTTTGAATAGTGCTTTTCTTCTGAAACAAAGTGTATGAGGTACAGCGAACAAACTGTAAAGGTAACTAGGCCTTTTGTCATAGAGTTCCTCCACCCACTTGTACTTTACCGTACAATAGCTCGTTTACAGATTCAGACCACTCCAGCTCCACACAGAAACAATCCTGTATTGTGAAGTGAATCTACCACAGGAGTAAAATCTAAAAATACTGCAAAAGAAGTGCATAACAATCATTTAGTAGAACTCTATGGTTCTTCCCTTAGAGACAAAGGCTTTCCCAATTTGAATGGGTAATAACAGACTTAGTCACTCCTTACTTGACTATGACTAATAGCCTGCAAAAGCAAAAAATACATACATACTGTACAGTATATGAAGCTGTGCACCTCAAATTAAAAAGATGATTTGCACTGGAGGAAAAGTAGTTGTAGGATAAAAATCCATGTTAATTCCTTTCCCATCTTACCAGGGGAGAACAAACCACCATGTAACACAGCCCCATTTCTGTATGTGCTACCCAAGACAAGCTCTATGTGTTTGTTTACATCAGCAGCTAGGTGCAGCAGCTATAAAATAGCAATGGGTAGAACAAACAGCAGATCACATGGATCAATGAGCAGTCTGCCTACCCAGCCCATACATTAATGCAAGTAAATCATGGGAGACCAGCTAGGTTGTTGGGAAAGTCTGGAAGAAAAGACGGATAGCCTACCTACACACTACTTGCACTTTCACCTCACAGAGAATAGTTACTCCATCCCCCACAAGCCACTATAATAGAATAAAGATAAACGCAGGGATTATGCCAAGTTGACCCCAGGCTTTGTTCTTTCCCTCCAAGCACATTCAGTGAAAAGGCCTAAACACACATCTGATTTGACAAGCATTCAGATTCACAAAGAACGTGGTGAAAGTGAAATCATACTTGGGGCATTCATGGGTCCCTATGTCAAAGGTCATTCAGCAGCGTTTCAGCTGCCGCTTGCTAGGATTTAAAATGAACTAGTTTAAAGCCCCATTGCTACAGACACCAGCGTATAGTTTCTGCCAGCCAAGAATATTTCAGAGCACGCTGAGCAAAATTTAGCTCAGAGATAACATAATATCTGGACAAACATTTAATCGTCACAACTGGCACAGTCTCATCTACAAATGATGAACAATCTTCCTTTTTTGCCAGATTCTTGATGTCACATAATACATCTGCAGAATACTGAATTATTATTAGAAAGAAGGCCTGAGCAAAGAATGTGTATGCTTTCTCCCTTTAAAAAAAAAAACCAACCAAACAACAAAGCCACCACTGTTTTGCTACCAACCTAAAGGTTGATCAGTTGATTGAAGCAGCAAAAGTCACATTTAAATCACTTAGCTAAACCAGAGAGCTCAAAAGGCTTTATTAAATAACTTTTCATTGATTTTCTCAGTTTATCAAATATCATTCAAGTCTTCCAACCTTCATTAAGGATGTTTAAAGAAGGTGCATTAGAAACTAACTTGAAATGGCTGGACAGCTTCAGGGCTACAAAAAGTGGGGGAGCAGCAACTGAAAACCTGCTGAGAAATAACAACAGAGCAGGAAAACAAATGTATTCTTCCAAAGCCTTTGTGAAGTGTGCTCTCAGCTACAGGCGGCACAGTGGTAAGCCCAGCTGTCGATTCAGCAAGCTGCAAGACTGTCACTCCAAAACAGGTCACAGTTCAGCAAACAAGTTGTTATTTGTTTTTACTGCAAATGAAGAGGTCTATTCGCTAAAAAGCTGCATTTCTGAGGCAATGTTTTCCTAGGAACATCTATATGCCTTTACAGCAGTTGTTATATGCCAACATACAGCACATTGCTTGCTACTAGTACACATCAACAGACTCCTTTACTGGAGAAAATATCAAACTTCGCTTTACTACAGGAGGTAGCTTCACATAAGGATGCTGGTTTGCTATAGCTGTCACGCAGACATGTTTCAATCACTTTGCTAGCACCCCAGACTTGCCCGAAGTTGAATGATAGAGCATTAACATCTCGTCCTCCCACCCCTAGTTCTGATGTCAAGGCACTTTGAGTGCATCTCCCAAAAAGCAGCCTCTATTCCTCAGGGCTGCCACCAAAGGCATACAACTTGGTAACACACATTGGACCCACAACCAGCTGCTTCTCAGGATGACCTGTGTTTAGTGGGACGTGCACCATTACCTGACAGGAATTAGTTGCAGTTCGTGCTCTCATCTCATACACTCAGACATCAATTGAAATAACCTTTGGGCAGAAGGCAGCCTTTATCCTTTTGACAAATGGGGAAAAAAACCTCTCAAAGAAGCACAAAATGTACTCGTTCTTTATAGCTAAGGAAATAGCCCTCTCAACCCCCCAGATGCCCAATATGACTTCTTCATCTGCATCCTTCCCCAAGAATAAGTAAGAACGCAATTTAAATAAAAGATGGACGTCATCTCCAAGACTATTTTGTTTCATAGCTCTTATGCCTAAATGGAAACCCACATGTAACAGGCTTTCCATCCATGTCCCACTTGCACAAATGGAGAAAAATATCAAAAATAAAGACATACTACTAAAGGGTTTAGGAAAGGAGAGGTGACGAAAAAAAAATACCTTGTTCTTCATGTGATACTACAAGGATGACAACACAGATATCACAAGGCAAGACAGGCCTCATTTCTCTCCAGATGCCTTCCATCCCCCAGTGGGAACAAAGCAGCTCGCCTTCATAGTGACTGGCAGTTTCTGTTCAGGGTGGTGTAGAAATCCCGCCTATTCTACCATGCTGCATCAGCAAACACATTTGTCATGTTGATGCAGTTATTTACTATATTTAGAATATTCTGAGTTTTGTAGATGACTGACAGCTACCACGTAGTTTTAAGAATCTATGAGGTGTAGAAGAATAACAATTTAAAAAACCCAACAACAAAACATCAGAGGTATTGATTAGGTATCAATAGCATCTAAGGCAGTAATACCAATATGCCTGGGGCGCTGTGGTTTTCCAGAATGCCCTTAAAAAACACAAGGAAATCTAAGGGCAGGCACATGCAAATGAATATGAAAGATTTGTTGAACACATACTTCCTCCAAAACAGAGTTTATCACTCCCTCCTTGTTCTCATACGCTACAGGCTGATCTGCTGAGGATTACATTTCAGACTTTACAAGTTACCCAAATTAAAGAGTTCCCAACTGTAACAGACAGTGTCCACTGGAGTACTTGGCAATAGTCACATAGGTTTTGCCCAACTGCATGAATTGCTCCAAGAAACCTAAACCACCTATTATTATAGCAGAGATAATCATAAGCCTTACTTAAGCTCAAAAACAATGATTTGGCTTTTTTGGTAGCATTTTTTCCCCTTCTCCAAAATAGTCTTGCTTTGAAGAGGAAGGGGAAGAAAGGTGAAAATAAACTGTAGCTCTGTACATCTTACAATACTGAAGTTCCTGGACAGCTAGATGAGACAGCATGAGAGAGTTCACTACCTCGTTCAGTAGGGAGAGCAACACCATACCGATGCCTTTAACATCTCCTAAGAGCCACTGAATTCTAGGATAAGGGAAAAACATGAAGCTTTTAAACATTTGTCTCTGAAGCACATCTAAGAGGCTCTTCTTTCTATTCACAGAAAAGAAATCCCACAAAACTGGAGTCACCAGGAAGGATTCACATAGGGCCTACAACATATAGAAAAAGACGGCAAGAATCAATCTCTGGGATAACAAAAACACCTCCTACTGCAGATTCACACACTTCTATTCTACCATGGAAAACAACAGACAAATAAAACTGAGTTAACTGTGTGGTTCTGAGCTGAACTAGGGAGCAACTTAAGGCAAGGGCTGGCCGTCAAGATTGAAGAAAGCAGAACCGGGGAGAATTCAACAAAGCATCTTCCAGTATCTCATTCTGTGTTAAGCACTGCACACTCGTTTGTATAAGGTCTGCTGTATTTTCATATTTTATACACTAGATACTTTACAGCAGAGACATTAAGATCCCTCCTCACTACAATCAACAAACAAAAGACAATTTCTCCAGAGGACGTTTTTAAATGCCTCAAGTTAAAAGGTAACCGATTCAGAATATTTAACGCTAAATCTGAAAACTGGAATTGCCAGGTTTGAGATTTCTTCCCTATGCCACCTCAGGCACTCCCCAGCTCTGTGGCTTGTGACCATAATTACTGTGCCCTAAACTAGGGATTCAAACTCTGCCACACTAGTACTTGTCAATGAGAAATGACATAGAGATCTTAAGTATCAACCCAAAAGCTGTTAAAATTGAAAGATAATCTCATTTATTAGTAACAAGGCTGTACTTTTCTCCCCTATTTTTAAATACCTCAACCAAAGTAGTTAGGTTAACCCTATTTTAGTTAACCTCAACCAAAGTAGTTAACTAAATGTTTATTTTCAAACTAGCAGGTACAAGACCTGGTTAAAGTTCCCAAAAAATCCTACTTGCAATGTCCCTTGCAAAAGGGACATTTGGAAATGGTCTATAGCTTGGTCAGACAGACTGACATATCACATCACTTACCCCTGATTAAGAGCAATCGTGAAACTTTAGGAAGCGAGAACAGTAACTTCACACACAGTATACCATATATCACAAGATTTCTTTTATGAATGTTTGGAATAATTTAGCAAATCCTTTCATACCTGCAAACTTTCCTCACATGGTATCTGAGCCAGCTACTCCATTGTGTTGCCTAATACCACAGAAAACAGCACATAAAACTATCTCCCAGAAGAATATTTTTCTCTTTACTACTTAGTTTTCCCCAAATACCTTTGTTTCCTATGTTTCCTTCTGGCTGAGCTTTCAACTGTTTTACCACCCTGTCTTTGGTATTCTGCAGCTTCCCAAATCTGTTCTGAAAACCAGCCATGGCACAACACTGTAGTCATATCAGACTAGGTCGATCCAAGGCAGCAATATCTTTCCCAGTATGACGTGTGATTATTTTTAAAAAGTAAGAATCCCATTAAAGACAAGACTAGTTCTAGATTTTATTCATATTCGTAATTGCAGCTTCCCTAAACTGCACTAGTGTGCAACATGCAGCTTTCAGCAGCACCAATTAAGTCACAGAAAGATTTATAAAATATGTAGCTACCTCCTCTTCCTGTAAGATAGCTCACTTTCTTATTTTTAACTCAAAATGTCTGTGCATCACCTACAAGTGACTACCTCCTTTTCCACCTGTGACTGCAGAAACTAGTGGCTTCTCACTGTAAACCACAGCATCACATGGGGCAAGGAAAGAGAAGAGGAGGAAAGCTCCACAGATCTTCTAATAAATTAGCCCAGAACATATTTTAGTTGTCACCATATACAGACTACCCACTGTTTGAGAAAGTTAACTAAGCTTTTGTTTTATCACCATCTTCCTTCATAAGCAGCTAGTCTTCAGCATCATAAAAATGCAAGCTCATATGATCACAGAAACAATTCTGAACTGCAAAATAAAAATGCATGTAAAGTGAATTAATACTGCTGTCAAGGGAGCAGCATCTGTGGAGCTCTGTGGTAAACTGGTCTCAAAATCACTCTCAGTCGTTTCCTTTTTCTTTTGGGGGGTGGGATGCAAGGGGAACAGACGATGACAACACACAGACTTTATTCTGGGAAAAAGGAGAGAAGTATACATTTTGAGGAAGGGTTTTCCGTTAAGGAAAATCAATTCAAGAGACTGGGAAAGAGTTGGTGTATAAAGAGCAGCTAAAAGTAGATCTTTGAGACACATGTTCCACATAACAGATGGAATATACGTCCAGAACAGCCACAATGAGACCCAGCAGCAGCTGACAGAGTGAAAAAAATAACTCAGATGTTACTTAAACAGTAGTCTCATTTTATTTATTACATGTTGTAACTTGTACATTTTGTTGCTAAAGCATACATTTCCAGAGTCCTCAGACTGTATCCACACCGACATACTGAACAGATTCCAGCAAGAGACACAGGCTAAACCACATATCAGTCAAAGAGGTTTCTTTAAAATTAAGCATTTTCAGACAAGTTTTGCATGCTTTAGCAATTCCTTTATATTCTATATACCACATTATTTTAATGCTGATTTGCTAGTTAGTTTGGAAGCCCACTGTCTTCATTTCCTGTGCAGATGCAATCCAAGAAGATACTCCATTTAGCATAAATGAACATAGTGCACCTCTTTTTACGGCGGGGGAAGCACCTTTTAGAGCTTGCATGCCATAAAACAAACAAAAAGCATTCTTGAAAGTTGTAACTGGTGGAAGTTAGGAGGGCAAGAGCAGACACTGCTGCTTAGGCACACAGTAAACTGCAGATGGTTGAGAAAGTTTGGGGTTTTTTTGAGACACCAGATACTTATAGAGAGTAACTATAGCTGTCAAAAACCTTGATAGGAATCCTAGTTATTTTTCCTGCTACTGTGCTTCTGCACACAGATTTCTGCCTCTGTTTGATCCAACTCACTACAGCTTTATGTTTTATATCCTCCTCCAACATCTGGATTCCCTCTGTCTCAGCCATGTTTCTGGCCGAATTTCCTTAAATCTCTATCAGTTCATCTTCCAAAAGACTTAATAAACATAACACACTTCTGCAGTGCAGATTATGAAATCCTGTACACTAACCAAAACAACAGAAACAAAAATTAAAAGAAAGAAAAAACAATGCACCTGCATGGTGAAAATGAAACCGAGCCACCATGCTATTACTCCTTTCCTTCCCCCCCACACATACAGCAATCAGGAATAGCAAATAGTAGATCATCCATTTATCTCATTGGTATTTCCCTGCTAGAAGGATCTTCAGCACTACTCTGTACAGCACCTATAAACACTTTAGACAGCTGGGAAAAAAATTAAGTTTATTTTACACCCATTAACATGATCATAAACCAAAAACTATTCTCTCCATCTCCCCAGTAGAGATATCCTCCATGGCAGGCTTGTCATTTTTTGCTTTATAATGGAGTCATTTTATTGTATGCAGGAAGCCTTAGGCATTTTGTGCAGCCCATTACTCTTTGCTGCCCACATTCAGATGGCTAATCTGCTATCAGCCAGAAGCTTGACAGACAAAAGGAGAAGGCAGGAAAACAGCACACGCGGTTGCGCATGCGCACACACACTTCAGCCACACAGTGTTTGGACAGTAGACCCAAGAACCAACAAGACAAACATTTGATTGCAGTCCTATTTAGTGCTTCTGTGGTAGAAGACACACAAGTTCTTTAAACGCAGATTGGCTGGAGAGACATTAAAAGGCTAAAATAGGATGCCTGTTAAGATACAGTAGGACACAAATCTGGACAGTTTTACTCTGTAATTGAGCATCTTGAAACTTGAAGAGTCACAAAAAATCTTTCTTTTCTGAGGATTTGCTATACAAGACCTTCAAAATGCTTAACAAATGGAAAGAGTTAGATAACATAAGGGCTAAGCGTAAGCAATTGTAATCTGTTAGAACAAGACATTCGGCAAGTTTTCAATTTCAGCACTTCTGTTTTCTTACCTACTCAGAAGAGAATTCTAATTTCTTAAAAGTTATATATTCTTCCCCACATCTCAAACTATTTTAACACCATACATATCCAAAAGCAAACGTAGTGAAATGATTTGCATATCATGCTGCAGAACAAGGAGTTTTTAACAAGGTTGGGGTAATGAAATGGAGAAGGCTTGCCACTTCATACCAAAATAAACCGGCCACGTTTGCTGGAGTTCTTAACTACCTTACGTGTTTTTGGAGGAAGGCATCTCAGCAGTCAATAGTGGCAAAAATATTTTTTGAGCACCAGATCTACAGGCAACAGTTTGCATCAAATGCCTTGTAATAATGTTGTCAAGATCATAAGCCTCTGTTGCGCATCATGATTTTCATTCAGCTTAGTCTATTTGTATCCCTTGCAGCTGGACAGCTAAAATTGTCCCTCTTGCGTGAACTGGCTTAGCTCACAGAAACAGAGAGTCTGCCACTAGTTTTAATTATTCACATGCTGAGGTACAAACCCAGCTCATCCTTTTATGAAGTCCCTCTCTATCGTGTAACTACCACATCAGCTCTGCAGGCTGATCCCTGAAGGCACAATTAATCACGTGGTGAAATACAGAGAACCATGGCATGTTGTACTGCATTATGTGTCACTGGAACTATTTCCCTTTTCCTAGGCTACAACTACCCATTCAATTTTGCTTCTTATTTATTATTCCACTTTTGTGGAGAGTCTCCTAGCATTCTGTCTGAAATATAGAATTGATCCTGTCCTACTTCCATTATTTGTTGTAAAACATATTTGGGGGTTCAGCAATACTGTACACCAATTTAAAATCCGGAAAAAGTTCAAGGCAAACCTTATCACAAAGAGTAGAGTTTGTCAGAATAGTCTTTTCCATAGAATTAGTGTCTGTGGTTTTACTATCATTACAACACTGATGAACGATAGAAGTTTACCCCACGTTACTATAGGGAGCACTCAATCTAGTTTAATAGATTAGATTATTGAATATAATAACTATAGATATGCATGTCTACAAAGCAAACTCCTGCTGTAAATGCAAATCCACTCTCAGCACTCAGCAGCTAGAATGTATCAATAGGTTGTTATAACAAGTCCTCCAACAATCTACTTCCATCTAAAGTTTAAAGTTGGGAAGAACAGTGTTTTATTGTTGCCTCCGAGTTACAGGCACTCTGAAATCTCCAAGTCTTACCCTGCAGGATGAGTACTTCTCTCCTGCGGTCATCTGCAGCACCATCCCTGCCAGTCCTCTACCTTATCTTTCTCTCCCACATGTGCAAGGTAAGAGAGGAAAAAACCACCCACCCACATTTGCATATGCAATTATGGTGTAGCTCTGCAGTGAGTAAAAAAATTACTGGAAGTTGAGAACAGATATGCCTGATGACCACACCTTAGCTTTTCAAATGAAAACACTTTGCAAGGAAGGGGAAGGGACAGCAGCGGGGAAGGAAGCCAGTCGTTACAGCTCCAAATCTGCTTCAAAGTCCTTATTCACCACCTTACGCTCTGTGGGGCCAACTGTACCTAGGTCCTTCCTGTGAACAACAACATAAGAATGAAAACCCAGTAGTATGTGACTAGTTCTATTTTGTTTGAATTTACAGAAGAGCTGTAACACAAATACTAGAGGGAAGAAAAGGAAAGGCTATGGAAAGATATAAACAAAACAGGATGGAAGACTAAGCGGGTTACAGATTCTGAGTAGTACCTCCTTTCCCACTCTAGAATTCCACATGACTTACCAGTAAACAGCATACAGGAACTTAAGAGAAATAAAATGGACTACAAGGTGGAGTAAGGAAGATCTGATGCACACCTGAAAGGACAAGGCAGAAATTCCTCAAGGCTTTGAGAGAAACTGTCTAAAAACAAGTATGTTTAGGAAAAAGGGACAACTTATCTCCCTCATGTTTTGGGGCATTAAGAAAAACACTACACGAGACTGTGGGAGGAGGAAGGTCTAAGGAAAAAAAGCGACCAAAACAGAAAACCAACCTGCTTCTTTAGGTTAAATCTACCATTTTTGCAAAAAGCAACCTAATTCCTACAATTAAGATCTGTTTTTTCTGTCCTTCAGTTTGCACTTTTTCCGATGGAATAGATTTCCACAGGCCTTTTGCAATCATGCCACGTTTGTGATGTTTTCTAATTTCACTTTGCTTTCCCCCATATACACTGTGGACAGATGTCTCTACAAAATGGAACAGAAAACTGCCCTCAGTGTCTGTCAGATAGAATTTGAAAAGGGATGTTCACTGAAATAATGAAACATTTCATATCACAATATCTGAAGCTGCTCCTTACCATCACTGGCCCAAGTAGCATTTGATCCTAACAACGACAGACATACTAGTTCATAGGTAAAAATACTCTCTACCACATCAGACTTTTAACCCCTTTATTTCAAGTGTCATCCATGAAAGTTGCTCTCAGGATCATGGTAAAGGTCAGGTTTATAATCCATTTATCTCCAGCACTCTTGCCAGCTCCTCCAATGATCCTGATCTAACGCTTGGCTTATGAGAAGCTAAAAACCAGAAGAGACAGAGGGTATATGAATCAAATCCAAAAACATATTTAAAAGAAATACAAAAGAGATAGTTAAGGAAGAGCTGTTTCTTTTCCTTCTGATATAGCATATAGGGCTCTTAGCATTTAGAGAAGTAATTTTACATATCCTTCACTCAAGGACTGCTACTTCTACTACAGATCCTAATTGGATAGGATGGAATGTCAGCAGCACAGGATAGAGCTAAAAAGATAAATTCTTTCTCCTCAGTCATAATTGAGCTCCCCCCAATACATCCAGAAGAATACATTCATCATTAGACATGTTCATTTGCTTTACATAGTTCTCCAAAAATAGAATGCATGTAACACACTGAAGGCAGAGCAAGGAGGGAGATGCTACCAAACAGAAAGCAAACATGTGTAAGAGAAGCAACAAAGGATGCCAGTTTTCAGGTTTTAACCTTTGGGTGACAGCAGTTGTTAACCAAACTACTTTGCAGCAACAGGGGTAAACTCCTCACATCAAGGAAATTGTGACAGCTGGGAATGACAGCTGAAGAGGAGAGAACTGAAACAGGCAGCTTTCAAACAGTACTGATTTCTCAAAAATGAGAAAGCATATTTTTAGTTAACTTCTGTTGCTCAGAAAAAGCATATTAAAATAAAAGATATAGCTACATTACAGTAATGGCAGCAGAAACAAACACTGAGTGAGGCAAAGCAGAAAAGCCTCTTTTCTTCCCTATTTGGGGTTCCTTTGGGGACAAACATACAAGTCTTAAGAATCCTGGTTAATAGGTTCAGCAGTAACCCACTGAAGCATTTGAATCACTGCCTGGCTGCTCCACATGTAGATACAAACTTCAGTTTGTTCTTTCTGCTTTACCACCACCTATCCTCCTAACATATGAATGTACGCTGTCAGACACTCACACAAGGAGTCAGATGTATAGGCCCAGATACGGGAAGAGAAAACTCAGTACATATATTTTTACTGCCTGAAAGGTGCTTACATACTGTGATGATGGGGGTAGTATTTTCCTCAGGAGTACTGAAATAGATTTACAAAGCTATGCTGCATTTAACTGCAGTCAGTATTTCATCCATCAAGTCTCACTATTCTCGACCAGGCTTCCCGTTTTCTTTGACTGTAACACAGGAATTACATAGCACGAAGGAGAAAGCATTACAAAAACCTACACACGCAAACCCCCCTACAGTGTCCCCAAACAACTGCAGTGTTTCAAGGCATCACCTAGTCAACTGAGGTCAAAGTTACTTCCTACTATGACCTTCTCAGGTAGCCAACCAGGGACCAGATTCATTGCTCCCTGGAAGGCCACCAAGGTACCAGACCTTCAGTGAGAAGCAGACTACTCCTTTCCCTTGTTCACCTTCTCTCCTTCCCACACACGCTCTTTGCCTCACCCATACACCCCAGCTCTCCATGGTGAGCCTGGGCTTTTAGTGCCTTTTAAAAAAATAGTTATTATTAAAGATTTCAAATATCATCTCCCTCAAGAAGGGAGAGTCCCTATCATAACTGATCTATGACGCAGCCTTCTGACCTGAGCTAACCACACATTTTGCTGATGAAGATACCAGACTGCTCTCCACACTCACTTCCCCTCCCACCACCCAGCCCCCTCCACCCCCACCCCCCGGCAGGAGCAGCACCCACCTGCACCCATAGCCACTTCCCACACAGCTCCACCTTAGCAGCAGCAGCTGCCCTGTGTCAAACAGTACCGGTGGTAAAACCTAGACTTGGCATGTGTTTGTCCCAGTCAAGTAGATGTTCCAGGCCTGACGTTCATTTAGGAACTTTTAGGCAATTTCTGTTTTAAGAAGGACTTACACTTTTTTGTTGACCTCTCAATCATTTTCAAATATCAGAAATACCAGTCCCATGCTGAGACGACTCTTTAGTCTTTACAGTCCCAACAAAGCCACTACCTGATTAAATCACCTCTGCCCAGACATTAACCTCCAAGAAAAGAGTCTTCTAAACAACCCACACATCAGAGTAGGCATGCTGATGTTAACAGTGTGGGTGTTACCCCAATTCCCTCTTGCTGTGTTTTACTTTCAGCTAACTACACATCACTGAACTTCTGGTAGTTTTCATACTTCCCAAAGCTGAAGACAAAATGCTACTTCTCCAGCACACCATTACATCAGCATTGACTATGCAGACAGGGAACATCACCAGTGAAGACACTATCTTAATACCATCTAAAGATTATTAAAGAGAAAATCTAAGTATTGTATACTGGCACTTGTTTACTGAAAGTACAAGTATTTCAAAATAATAAATATGAAGATGTTTAGAAACTGAAATGGAAAGAAATAGCAACAGCTAAGGAATATATCTGTTCTTTCTCTTTAAGGCTCTAGATCAAACCAAATGCAAGGATAGTCCCAATGATTAAAAATGGATTGAGACTCAGTCTTGCTCTGGACTTCCTGTGTGACCTTGGGTAAGTCACTTGAGAATTTAGTTCTCAAAAATAACAGGCCTATTATAGCTGCTCAGCACCAAAGTTTCTGAGACCCTAGCTGTATGCCATGTCCTGCTTCTTTACCCAGAATGGAAAATACTTTACCTGGTAAGCCTTTTTGGAAAAATGCAGGTAAGTAGGACCAAAATTTCTAGAATAGTGATATTAAGCACTTCAGAGTTGTCCTGGTTTCAGTCAGGATAGCGTTTTCAAGCTCTTGTTTTGTGCATTTGTGGGAAGCCTATCATGTGTAGAATCTTTATGATCTCCAGAGATGCAGTGCATACAGTTAAATACTGGATTTACAGTCAATGAAGCACACTGTATCCTAATCAGCTTGCAATATCAATTAGTTAGACTTCTTGAAATTACTACAAACAGCTAACAACTTGAAAGCAATAAGCTTATATTTTTGGTAAATAATAATGATTTAATTTAGGAGTAGGGATACTTAAGAGTCACTTGGCTACACACAATAGTTCCAGCACTTTCTCTGCAATAGAGAGCAGTTGCTCAAAAATCAGTTAAAAACCAAACAACCAAAAAAAACCCACCACTCGAGCTCCACAGAAGTTGGATTTATTTCTTTAACATAGCAAGAGTCTCATGCACGTTAAAAGTGTCTGCTATTCCCTCACTGGCATTTTAAACCCTAGTAAAACATGAAGGCAGGCATTGGACTGATTTTTTACTCTAGTTCACTCCAGCCTCTCCCCTGACCATAAAACCTCTGTAAGAAGAAATGACAGGTTAATACCACCACCTGAGTCTCAGTGGGGAAGGTGGCAGAGGATGACTGCAAAACCTGTTGTCCCTGCACTGCCAACAGAGGAGCTGGCTTAGAGAGCAAGGGCCTAACTGAAGTCCCTAATGCTGCTATTAATGGGACCTATAATAAAGCCCAAAGTCAACAAAGACTTGATGGGGAGGGATGGCTGATGTAACAGAAACTGATCAACAGAAAATCTGAGCTGAGCTGACAGAAGTTAAATCCTCAGACTTAAAACTATAAACTTTAATCTGAGTGACTTCAATGATAGGAAAGCCCCTGTCAGCAGGAAAGTTTCATCTGCTTGCTGCTTTTCATCAACTGTTTCAGCAGCATGTTTAGCAGAGTCCTACAAGCAAGGTAAACCCTTTCAGGCAACTAATCACCTTAGAAAACTCTGCCACAAGTAGCTTCAAACACCCCACTTTACAGCTGTTAAAATAACAAGCACTGATTGCTGAGAGAAAAATGAAGAGACAAGTACATTTTAAAGTGTATTCCCATTATATTTCAGTAGTAAACATGAAAACAGAAGTACTACTTGTTTATATGAGAGAAGATTTCCCTGGACTCAAACAGTTAATTCAGTTGCCCGTGTAGACCTGTTCACTGTGCCTGGAATTTTAACTCTGACAACATTCCTCAATTCCCAAATCGCAAATTTAAATTAATGCTGGAGTGAAAACATGATACCTAGTGAAAATGAAAGAAAGGGAGGGGGCAAGAGAAGAAGGCACGACAAGGAATGTTGTCTTCCAAGCGTCACGGACACCCGACATCCTGCCAGTAGTTAACACCTTGGAGTTAACAGAAATATGCCAAGGTTCTGCCTTATTCAAAGGCACTTACGATCTTCTCATGGTCCTTAGCATTGTAACAAAACTTTATATGAAATGATTCTCCAGTAAAAAAAAAAAGAGAAGAAATCCAAGTGTAAAGCATCTGAAACAGCACTCTAACAAGTCAATCTACATAACCTTTTAGTAATGAACTCACTGTTACCAGAGGCTTAAAGAGAAGCCTGCCTCATACCCCCTCCTCATACATACCTAACAGCACGCAGAACTTACTCAGTTTCATACGCTCTTCTTTTTGCCATTAAATACACATCTGAAGGATATAAGGCATGCTTATTTTCAGAACATCAATATGAAAGGCTGATATCTTTTTAACCCTCTACTAAGGGAAGTTTTAAATATTTTTATTGGCTTATTGATCTTACAGCATTGCTGAAGAACACGATGTGTTACTTTTAGTTTTGCTGTTTAAAAAGAATTAAGTCAATCCTATAATATATATATGAGAGATGCTAAGCAAGCAACTAATCCTGATCCCACAAAGAGTTTAAAAACCTTTGCTGATATGGAATCTATTTAAAGTCCGCACAGGATTCGCATAGCGTGGCAGCACGGATGACTGGCAAAACTCACATCCCTGTTTTCTCCTCCCCATTTCCCTATCAAAAGTGGGTGAAAAGAGGAAAAGGTAGATAGGAAGAAAGGCTCCCAAACAACCAGTACTATGTTCCTGCTTTATCAAAATGGTGCTTTCATCCCAGCACTTCACTAACTTTCAGACATTTTCATGTACTCGCCAGAAGTAAGGACAAGGACAGAGGGTAGTTTTCTTTAGGTATGAAGTGCCAGATTTTCTTCTAAGTGGAGGCTTTAATGGAAGCACCAATCAGCTCTTTTGCTGATCTCCTGCAGGGACCAATAAACAAGGTAGAAAAGGAACCAGCTCTAGAGTTAAGATAAGACTGCCTTTGCAGCTACAGTTAATGCACCAGGACGGCAGTCTTTAAGTCCTGGCTCCCAAACAAGGGGGAAGAAACGGGGGAAAAAAAGAAACAACAACAACAACAAAAAAAAGAGAATCAAAAGTTTAGAGTACAAGGACAGCTGATTTATCAACAGATAAACAGAAGGAAACTTTACAGTATAGTAACTATATACCATAACTCAGTATTATTAACTGGTATGCTGGATGTCAGGTGCAATCTTTCCCCAATGAACTCCCATTCTGTGGGAAAGGGGAGAAAAACAGCAACTGGAAGAGCATAAAATTGGTTTAGTTTATACTATGAAAAAGCTAGTTACTGAAGTATCTCCTGTACGCTGATCTCTCATTACAGAAGGTACCTATAAGAACAAAGTGCATCTACAGATTTACAGGAATAATGTTTCATGCCTATTTATTGCAAAGGTTAAAGAGTTAACATTTTTCTAGCCATTTTCATTGGTAAACATTTGCAAGTCAAACATAAACCCACTGCTGAGAAATCTCTATTATCCAGAATCTATTATCTAACTGATCCTGATGCTTCAATGCACAATGACTTGAGTTGGTTTTAATTCCTCAAAAAAAGGGAACCAAAGCCATCCTTTAACAAAACATACAATAATTCTACCTTGCAGAACTAGTTCATAAAGGCTCTGAGGCTTTTTATAATAAGGTGGGTGCAGCAATGAGATCCAAAAGTGATGGAGATGAAAGATACCTGGAATGATACCACGTCTTATACACCTTTTGTTTTCCATGAGTGATACATGCTGCAGACAAAACGTTTTGTGCTAAACAGCCTCAAATCTGTTTTTCTAATATTAAGCACAAAGGAAAAACACCGACAGCAAGCTTGGTAAATAAATCCCTCCCTTGAGAATGAAAGCAGCAGACAGGAGGGGGCTGACATGCATGCAGGAGAAAACTAAACACCATCTTTTTTTCTACCTGCACAAGTTGCCATTTGCTGCAGTGATCAAGAATCTCTTTTCCCCGATGATTTCAAAAGCTAGGTTTTCAGAAAATTTCTCTCTCAAGTCATCTGTTGATATGCTCTAAGAGTACGATATTCGTATCACTGGATCTTTAAGAGAAAAATCCATTTTCTTTCCTGTTCAGGTAAACATGTTTACCGCTCCTGCACAGACGCTGGGTGGTTCAGACTCACATGTCACACACATGTCGTCAGCAAAAAGAAAAGCCCCTTTCTCTGATCATCAACATTTTTAATAAGGTAAAGAGAAAAGCACTTTCCAAACTTACCTTTAGCACAGCCAAACCATGAGCTAAATATAAATATTGACACTAGGAGAAGGAATTAACAACGTGAGCGTGCAAACAAATGTACTTGCTAGAAAACGCACACAGCAAAAATAAGAAAAGCCTCCTAAGTTCAAAGCAATCAAATCAACTCGTTAGCCCCCGAGGAGGCCGTTATTTATCACCACGTTACGCCCGAAACAGTCAGAGAAGAGAAGAGAAACACCGATCGTGACTCTGATCTATTTCGGAGACCGTTCACTGCGTAAGAAAACACCTCGGATAGCAGGCGAAAGCCTTCCTATCTGTGACCCCGCACAGGAAATGCCACACAAAACCTAAAATTGCCCAGGAACGTTACAAAATCTCCTGTTTTACATCTCATTGCGAAGTCTCGCTACGAGAACCGAACTACTTCTCCATTTTCCAGAAAATAAGTAGAGTGGGTGTTAAGAGCGTTTATTCAACCCCGCCGTGTACCTTCCAAACGCATCTTAAAGTAACACACGTACCGAAGGAGAAGAAGAAATAAACACAACCCAACAACCCCACGGCAGCCCTTAAGCCTGAAATGTAAATGTAATTCCTTATATAGACTGCAGCAGTTGGTCGCACACGCACGGAGAGCTGAGCGGGGGCCCCCGGCCAAACCGTTACCACCCATTATTATACAAACAGGTACCTCCGAAGCCAGAGGGAAGGGAAGGGAAGAAACTTCGCCGCCCGCCCCCGCCGCCCGGGATCAGCCCTCCCTTTCCCACCGCCCCGGCGGGACCCGGGGCGGGGAGGCAGCGCGGCCGCGGGGCGCCGCCGGGGACCAACTCTCGGCAGGGAGGCGGCGGCGAAAGCGGCAAACGGGCGGCGGGGGCGCCGGCCCCCTCCCGCTGGCCCGGGGCGGCCGCGCCGCGCTGCCCCCGCGCGAATCGCTGCCCGCTGCAGCGACGGTGCCTCCCCGCCGGCGGCGGCCGCGCTCCCCGGGTGTGCCCCCCCACACCCCCTCCCGCCCCCCGGTGACGGCTGGCGTCCCCCACCGCCGCCCCCCGAAAGGCGAACGGCAGTCCGCTCCGCGCCGCTGGCCGGGAGCGAGGAGCCGGCCCGCTGCCGGGCGAGCGAGGGGAACTCCGGCGGGCGACGGAGAGGCGCTCCCGGGCGGGCGTTACGGGTGGGGGGGAACCCGTCTGCGGGGCCCCGGAGGCGTGGGGCGGAGGGGGTGAAGCGGGCGGGGAGGCCCCGCTCCGCCGGGGCGCGCAGGTAACAAGTTTCAGAGTTGGGGCTGCCGAGGCCGGTCGGGCGACGGAGGCTTCCCCGCCGCTCCTCGCGGGACTTGGTGTCCCCGCCCGGGCCGGAGGGCGGTGGCGCGGCCAGGGAGGGCCCCCAAGCCCGCTCCCCGCAGCGGCAGCGGGGCGGTCGCGGGGCCGGCGGCGGGGCGTGTGGGGGAAGGCAGCGTGTAACGGTCCCGGACAGGCGGCGGAGTGCGGAGGCACCGCTAGGCGGAGGAGGGAGGCAAGCAGCAAGGCGAGGGAGGCTCCAGGTAGCGGATATAACGGTGCGGAGGGAGCCGGGCTCCCGGCGAGGAGCGGCGGGGGAATTACTTTCGCGCCCGCCCGACCTCCCCCTCCGCGCTCGGGACGGCTCTGCCCGGTCCCCGCCCCGGCCCCGCCGCCGCCCCAGCGCGGCCGGGCCGCTGCCCCGCGGACTGACTGACCGTTATTGCGCCTCGGGTTCGCCTGCTTCCTGCGCTTACACCTGGGGCCATCCGCCATGATCCTCTCGCTTGTGTCTAAATGCTCCAGTCACCTCCTCCCCCGCCCTCCCCCTCCCCTCCCCTCCCCCCCGGACCTGGTTTACGACACTGGGTGGTTTTACTTTTACATCACCTTCCTACACCTAGTGCTCGGCCGGAACCTTGTTGCCAGGGGAGACGGGCGCTTTACGGCAGGACGTTTGAACGACGGCGGGGGAAAAGTTGCGGCTACAGGTACCGGCAGCGGCGGCTGCGGCCGCGGAGCTCCCGGCGCGGCCACGGCGCCGCGCGGGGACCCCCGACGCGTCGGGGGGTGCGCTCCCCCGCCCCCCAGCCCTCTGCCGCCGGCAGCGGGGGGGGTTGCCCCGCGGGGCGGGCCGAGGGGGCGGGAGCCCTGGGTGGGTGGGGGGAGGGCGTGAGGGGGCGGTGGGCGCCGGCCCCCGCGGCGGTGAGGGGGGGCATCTTCGCCGGCAGCGCGGCCCGAGAGTTCCGCCCACCCCGCATCGCCGCGTTGAGCGGCCGGCCCGCCGCCTGCCTCCCGCCCCGGGCGGGCCGCCCCGCTGCCAGGTGCCTCCCGCTTCGCTGCCCAGCGGCCTGCTCGGTGCGAGTCACCGGCAGCCGCCCCCAGGTACAGCGGGAGCGGGCAGGCGGGCGGGCCTGGACTGGCTGCGCCTGTGCCGGCCCGGCTTCCCCTCGCCCCCGCGCCCGCACCTGCCTCCGGCGTTAGTGCGACAGTGGAGCTGTCACCCCTCGATTTCCCCGCCTCTGCAGCCTGTCCCCCCCGCGGGCTCCCTTACCGTAACCCGGCCAGGGAAGGAGTCGAGCGGGGAGGGCACCGCAGGGGTGTTTGCGCGGGCTGATTCACTCCGTGACGGTAATCTTGCGTTACAGGTCTGATCAAGAAGGAAACAGCTGGACCAAAGTGATGCTGCTCCCACCACGTGTGAAATCTGTCATTCTTGGGCTTTCCTTAATTATACTTCCCACTTTTATGAAGAGGAGAGGAGGTATAATATTTTATGCCCTAAAAAATAAAAATCAAAGGGAGCCATTTTTTATGGATGATTAATAAGCAACTTTATTTGGGCTTAATAGACACTTTTAGTGCATTAACAATGGAAATATCAGCATCAAACACTCATACTATTTTTCTACTCTTGCCTTTCACTTTTCAGGCAACAATTTTTTTGTAAGTTTACATTTGTTTCTAGGCTTTTTTTTTTCTTTTATTCCCCCCCCCCCCCCCATTATCCCTAGATAATTCTCTAGAATTGATAGTTCTGTACTTCTGGGGAATGGTTTTATCCAAACAAATTAGATTTCAGTGAAAGCATTTCTGTTAACAGGATACTTTTAATAAGTAATTGATACACTACTGAACTTGAGGCCTTTACCTATCCTACATTGTCTCCATGTGCTTAATGTTCGCATGCTGTAATACATCAGTCATCTCATGGAAGCGGCATCATGTGTCTCTAGAAAATTAACTATTGCACATTGGCGGTTTGTGGAAGTACCTTGCATCTAAGCCTTTCCCAGAAGTCAGAACAATCAGACATGCTTAAAAAGAGGTATAGGGCTAAAATGGATGTAGAGTTACCTAAAGATCTAGAGGTATTTTTTCAAAATTCATCGTGCTCTCAGAAATGTACATAAGTCACAGATTTGGGTACTTGCATGAAAACAGTTGTTGCCCTTTACAGGCGTAAATCATTTCTATAATATCTCTTAAAAATGGTAAATGTAGGTATAGTGTTTTTACATATGTATTTTTACCCAGTGTGAATTGTCTGCCAAATTCAAGAACAGCACAAAGTGTTTGATGGACGAATGGAATTCATTTAAAAGCATTACATTTGATATTTGCTGGGAGTACAGAACGCCAAATACAAGGGTATTTAAGAACCGCAACGTCAAACCAACTACAAGATAAAAATTAAATTCGTCAGCAGAATTTTGAGTGAATTGCAGCTTTAAGGCAGAATCTCATTTCTGTCCTGCTTTAATAGTACAGCCTCCTCACTTCTCAAGTTTTTGTACAGAAGGTAGCCATGGCAGCAAAACTTCTTACAGACAAGGACTTGAGGTGTTCCAGAATTCTTGGACGTTTTTATCATTCTGTGGATGAATTTAACCCAATATCATGCACAAGTGTTCATGCTAAGTTTTGAGTTCCTTAAAAATTGTCATGTTTTAGAAAACAGTTGCAAAAATAAACCCCAAACCATATTTGTAAATACACTTGTAGATTTTTATTCCCTTGCATACCCACACAAAATTCCAGGCCCCTCTTCAGGTAGCTTGTTTTCATTGAGTTTTCTCACTTTTTACCTCTGTGTAAAAATTCTTGTCTGTTCGTGTTGTGCAATTTATGTTTCCTAACAGAATGAGGAGAGAAATAGTCTCCTGGAGTTTGTTATTGCTCTTTTACAAATAGCCTGAGTGTCTCTTGGAGCATTAGTCTGTTAAGATTTCCAAGCAGCTTGGAGAAACCGGTGACAACTCTTGCTGCCCATTAGTTTCTGAAGAGCGGGACTGAAACTGGCAGGAGCGTCACCAGCTCTACACTGCCATAGCTTTGATAAATGAGAAGAGAAAACCAAAGTAATCTTTCTATATGTTATCTTTGATACCAAGGAGGTCAAGAAACTAAAAAAGCTGGATAGAGCTCTGCATCAGGTTATTGATTATTCCAATCACTATTCATTCTGGAAATGAATCACTATTCCAATCACTACTCATTCACAACTTGTAAATAGATATGTGGATAAAGTTGATTTTTTTTGTTGTTGTTGTTTTTAAACTTTAATATATTTAATCCAGGCAACTGGGCATTTCACATCTTTGTATACAAAGTTCCCATTATTTACTGTGCTGAAAAGCTTCACAATTAAGGATGCAGCCACTGTCAAAGTGTTTTGACATAATACATTCTTCTAATCCTGGATGCAAACTCACTAGCTAAAATTCCTGCTATCTTTGTAGCGTTCTGCAGTATATGAGCACATTGTAAATGCAATTTAATCTGGTGTGTGCTACAAGAATGAAAAATCCTGGTTTTCTTTATGGTGCACAGCTTTCAATCTGACTTTTCAGTCGAGGATGCAGGGATTAATTATTGTAGTAATTCGGGAAAATCTCAGCAAAGCAGTATAGTTTCTGCATCCTCCTAAATGTGGCAGATTTGAGAATATGTTTTTTAAAGGAGGGATTCTAAGACAGTGGTCATCCATAACAATTAGTTTGTCTCTAGTGCCATAATTTGTGTGAGAATTTAGGCCACCTAAATAGGCATAATGTAGATGAAATGCCAAATTGCATAGCTGCTGTACTTGCAATTTATTTTCATTGTCTGAAGACAGGAATTAAATATACTTCAGTAGTCACACTGGCGTATGGATGCTCAAAAAACAGCTAATGATTATTACAGCCAGCTTTTGCCATTTTAAAGTCATGTGTGTTGTGTTAAGGTTTATGATCTTTTGAGCATGTATTATTAAATAAAAGTAATCAGTCCTCTGTTCATATGCCTACTCCTTATTCATGTTTGTGAAATGAAGATTCACATACTATCTTGAGTATTCTAGATTTAATGGTGTTCATTTAGTTGAATGAATTTAGTATTACAGTGGAAAACGACTCAGTGAATTTTCTTATTTCATTTCTGGAGATTCTTTTTTTATTCTTTCTGATTTTCATTAGTGAAACTATTGTCACTTCTGTGTATTTTCTTGGAATGCCAGTTCCTAAAATTTACTTTTTAATTGATGATTTTTTTTTCTCCTCTTTAGAAATTGAAATATTTACTAGGAGAACAATGACCCAGAAATATGCAGCTTGACTGCAGCTAGCTGAGGAACTAATGTTGAATAAAATGTGGATTTTAAAGATCAACATATGGGTTTAGTGCGCTTTTTCTGTACTGGACCATGAATTCATTTGTTCATTTGAAGACTGAAGCTGTGATTCCTAATAAATTGTTGTCTTGCATGGCTTGAAAAGTCTGGACCTGCTTGAAGGATTTAAGTACAAGGGTGTAAAGTGCCATAAAGCATCAATATATGCCTAGTTATATGTAGCTACAATGACTTGCATGTATGCAGCTGACTTTTCAAAAATCTCCCTTGTTAAAAAAAAATGTATGTGAAGATCACAAAGGCCCTCAAAACTGTTCTGTTTGTCTTGCTTTCCTCTTGCCCTACTTGTTGCCTATTGTTTTTTCTTGAAAGCAATTAACCTCTGCTGATACCTGTGTCAGGTTGGTAACATGTATAAAAGTACAAAAACATTACCAGGACCTACAATTCCATTCTTATGCTAATTTTAACTTTAGATGTGATCTCTGTTTCAGAGCCTTTGCACAAGCAAAAAATTATTTCAGAAAAGGAAAAAAAGGTCATTCCACATTCTTCATCCCAAAGGCAAATCTGGCATGTTCAAAACAGAATTGGAATGCAAATTTGGGTACAAGTGTTGGATTGAGAACAGTTGTGATTTTTTTAGTTTGTTTTCAAAGTACCTGGAACTTCAGTTGAGGATGTCAACTTAAATACTTCCTTTTCTGCTACTAGATGCAGTAGCAAAATACTGTTTCAAAATATTATTTTTGGTTTAAATTGCATCTGAACTTGTGACTGATCAAATTACAGTTATAGTGCAGTTTGATTACTGGGGTTTACTAGTAGCACATTTCCCATTCATCTTTGTGATGACTCTGCATAAGTGTCCTTATCCATTATATTATCTAATTAAACACTAATGTATTGTGAATATTTCCCCATATGGTTCACGTTTGTTTCTGTCTGTACCTCACACTCTGTTTCTGATTTAGTTCTGCTCCCCAGCCCTCTTGCTGTCTCAGTTTTGTGCAACTGCTCATTTGGCTCTCGTTTGGAGTAACTCTCTTTGTTAGAGTATCTGTACAGCTGGCTCCTTCAGTTCTCTAAATCCCAACTTAAAACTGATAATAATTTCATTGCATGTTTATAGCTTTTTTTTTTTTAAATTACTGGAACACATTCTAATGTTAGATGGTATTCACTTGTTATCATTTGTCTTCTGGGGTTTTTTCTCACTGCAAAGTGCATACCACTTCTGCAGGAAATGTTTGTTAATACGTAAAGGAATTGTTTTGGAGCTGCTATAGTTTTGGAGCTTGCAGTGTGTTTTATGAATACCCAGGAAGAAAACCACAAAAAAAGGAATATGAGAGTACCAAAACAAACAAATACACTTAAAAGTCTTAATTTTACTTAACAGATCTCAACAAATCATCAGTCATTGTTGAAAGGAATAACACAGACATTGTAGTGGTTCTTGTCTGAGATGTGAGCTGAAGCTTTGGTGTACTCTGCATAGTTGGTCTGATTCTTCTTGGCAAAGTAAGGGTCTGTCTGATAGATACAAACATATGGTATTAAAATGGACAATAGTATGTTTGAAACTCAGATGTGCAGATCAAATTTGTTGGCACTGTAAAACTGTGTAAGATTTAGCGTAATTCTATTTGCGTTTAGTTTACTGGAGCAGGGAACAGCAGTTCAGAGCAAGAAGGATCTTGTGCTGATAAAGAACTGGAAAGGGATTATAAATCTCATGTAAGGCTACGTGTATCAGGAATTTTTGGTTGCAAAATCAAACAAGGAAAGTCTAGTTTGGATCCATCCAAATAACCTTTTCTGTGGAATTAAAAGCCTAAAAAGATTTTATGTGTGATCAAATAGAAAATGTCTTTTTTACTCAAGTGTTAAAACCTTGGATTAGAGCAGTTGTTAGAAGCAGAGCAGGTAGTCTTGGAGTTTTCATGAACCAAATGATTTGTAAATTCCATTTATTACATGCCCTCTTCTAACTGGGCAGGTTTGAACAGAGATGTGTATGGTGGGCAGTACCCTAAATCACTGGGCTTTAGATATTCTGAACATCATAATTATGATGATGATGATTATGATCTCATTTTCTGTTATTGATGCTGACTTAACTGTAAGTTCTAGAAGAAGGACAAGAGGTCCTATATCATCTTAAGAGAAGTACTTTGCAATATGTTCTGCTTCTCTCACCACGTAGATAAATGCTCTGGCCATTAGGCTATACTCTTTCTCTAGATCAATTACAATTTTGTGTATTTTCCAGAAACAAAAAATGTTCATCACTACAAATCAAGACCACCTGTATTGTTGTCTTTTGGAAGGTGAATTGACATCACCAGTGAATGATGATGATTCAGATTTCCTTGAGGAGAGGATAGAATTGAATTTTGGTTTTTAATATCCTAGAGGAACTCAGTGACCACTGGCATTTCATAGTAAAGATATATTGCATCCAGCATTTCAGGCACGTAGGGCATGTTCTGAATGGCCCAAACTAGTCTCTGCAGAGCAGCCAGGTGGAGAAACCTGCAGGTGGTTAGGTAGGATGAAGAGCTAGGCAGCTGTAGGGATGACCAGAAGCAGATCTTCATGTGCTCAGAGAATTTAACTGAAAAATCCCGAGTAACTAGGATTAGCAAGAAGCTGAAAGGGGTAATGGAGAGCTTTGTTCAGGTTGAGATGCCTGCAGGATCTTGTCTGACCACTGGTTTGCAAATGCAAAAGCTATCTGGAGTAATAAAATTAAAATTTGATGTGGTTTAGGTAATCTTATTGTTATTTATAAGATTCATTACCTATTTCAGTCGCTGTTGGCAGGCGTTCATTGAAGCAGTTGATTTGTTGCGGGCAGTGCTAATTCATGGTTAGTAACCATAGTAGGTGATCATGCGTGGATTTAGCTGCCTTGTGTAGAATTTACTTCTGGGCAAGTCCCTCCAGGCTGCCTTTGTAGTTAGTGAGCCTGGTATACCCAGTAGACAGCTGAAGTGAGATGAGGTGAATCTCACCCCATCTCTTACTCCTGATACCAGTCCAGTCAGGGAGATAGACTTTCCTGTCATGCTGCAAAGGCAACCAAAGCATTTGTTATGGCATTAAAAAAAATGTGCTTTTTTTCTAAGTATTTGGGGTCCAGCCAAATGTTTATAAAATGTTTGAACAGTCTTAGCATTGGGAGGATAACCGAAAACCTTAACCTGCAAAGATGTACAATTGAAAAGCTCAGTTTGTTCCCACAGCCAGGTATGCTCGTATTTGGATTCATCATTGAAGCATCTTGAAGAAGAGGACAGAATAAATTTTGCTTAATTGTTATTAATAATAGAACTTTGGTGCCATGCCATTTATTCTAAATAACTGCATAGGATTCATGGCTAATTTTAGGAGTAAGAATAATTTGCAAAATGGAAAAGCTCCTCACAAGAGCATTCTTCACCATGAATCCAGGACTATACTTATATGCATGCTGTACCTTAGACTGCTTTATCTTTAGCTGGTGATTGCTTCATAAAGGCTGCTCTGCTCCTAAATAGTATTTATAGGTTCTATAATGGCTTTATCTTAACTTTGTTGCTTGCTTAAATGTTTATTCCAGAAGGTCTGAAAAATTATCTTTGCAACTATGGTTAATTTCCCCTATGAAAGGTAGCTTATGCACAACTATTTGTCAGAGCCTATTTCAAGACATTTTAACTACAGTCTAGTTTTAATCTGAGTCAGACTAAATCACAGTCACATTTTCTCTTGAATAGTAACGTTAGCTTTATAGCCTCTGAAACTGCATTTTAAGGACATGTGCACTGCTTGGGTCTCCATTCTCAAACTGATGTGTATTGATATGAATCTTATGCACACGGTTTTGGTGCTGTTTTCCCAGCCTATTCTTCCTGTGGTACAGTGGTGGCTAACCCTTTCTGTTGACTTGGGCAAGACTAAGGGGAAAAAAAGCAAACAGACAGACCTGCCCATTGCTGTGATTACCTAGACTGAAATGCCAAACTCAGCAGACATCTATAGAAGATAGACAAGTCTCCAGCCAGCTAGGGATCACCAAATGTACCAGAGCAAAATCCATGGTTTAACTGTAACAGAAATATTTTATGTGAATTCATCTTGCTAGCTGCTCAGTGCTGTCTCTCCTGTCCTGTTGCACAAGAGCTCAGGGTGCCTTTCTTCACCAGGTTTTTTTACCTTTCAAAATATTAAAAAATATGCAAACCAAATTTAGCTAATATTTGTGATGCATATCTGTTACTATATTGCATCTGTTTGCATACACATGCATAAAGCTATTTTTAAAGATTAGGAAGGTCACAAAGTCACGGGCTTGGCCTAGATTTGTGATCCCTTGGTTATACCCGCACCCGCCTGCCCCATCCCTCCCCGAGAGATTACTGCCACCGCAGCCAGGGCTGCCGTTCAAATCCCCGAGTATTAGCAAACTGAAAACAGCGGTAGTTCAGATTAAAAGTACTTCACTGGACCAGCAGCTGCAGACTCTGGGGGTTGGACCCGATGATCTCTCGAGGTCCCTTCCAACCCCTACAATTCTATGATTCTATGACTCAGTCTTTCGCCCATTTATTTGAAGGGGCTGAAGAGGTCACCATTTCAGCTGCTCTAGCTATATCCAACATGGATGGAAACACTACAGAATGCAAATATTATTGCTTCCCTTTTCAGCCATAGAGTTTTAATTTTTATCCCATATTTCGATAGCTACATTACGCCATCTCTTCCTGTGCCTGGAGAAGATGTCACTTGGCAATGTATTAAGGTATTTTTCATCCTTTTTCAAAATAGTTCCCCAATCCTAATCATGGAGGTTTTGCAAACCCCACTCTGAAGACAATCTTGGAATCTCCATGGAAGACAGTTCTAGGCAGATGTTTAGGTTTGATGTTTGACTTACATGACATGCAGTATATAGAAGGTCATGCATCATTTCAGACATGTTTCGTTCATCAGAGTTGGCTTCCCAAATGCTTTGAGAAACTAGCCAAAATCACAACATGGTAATTTCCTTAACCACAAAGGGTGTTTGAGGATTCATTTGGACTTTCTTGTTCCAACAGCGTTTACTATAATGATAACTACCAGCTAGAGGTATACATCTCTGAAGAGGAGTAGGATGGGGGGAGTAGGTAACAGAAAAACTCCAAGTGCTTTTTATCTCTCTTTCCTGCTGGGAAAAGATTCAGATTTCTTCAAACCTTTTGCTCTTCCCCATCAGAATCCCAACAAATTCATCAGGAAGCTCCTTCTTCCTCAATTAAAAGAATGTCAAAACCACTTAATTTCCCTTTTGCAGTCCTACTTCAATCTAAATCTGCATTTGACATTTCATGCTACGCCCAGTTCCAACAGATGTAGGCTTTGTGGCCTTACCATTAGGTACTATGTTGTTATATCTAATTTTAGGAGATGCCATATGGCTTTCCGTGTATCTTCTTAGACGGTTAATGAAAAGTAACATGCTGCTTCGTTACAGAGATCCATCAGATCCTGAAGTCATGGGAAGGCTCATGCTTCCTCAAGAGGATCCAGTGCTCCTTGAACCACAATCCATGTAGAGCCCTTCCTACCTCCTGGTTACAGATATGATCTCAAAAAGAAAAGGTGGGGGTTAATTCGTATCAGGACATTGATCTGGAACCTGAGAACATAAGTTTCAGGATGATGATGCAGTCATTTTTTGTATCTTTCTCATTACAAAATGCCATTTGATTTTAGTAATCTCCAATTTTTAGGTTGCTATTCATTTCAGTGTAACAGACATCTCTTCTGTTATCTGACCATCTGGGATGCTTTTATAAGAAAAACATCATTCCAGTATTAGAAAGAGTATTTCAGCTTGCCGTATTTAATCAGAACACATTGAAGCAAGATGCAAAGCAGCATCGCATGAAAGCTAAACTGCACTATTAGATCCTAAGTGAGTATGACCTTCCTGTATAAAGAAAGTCAAAGAGTTTAAGAAATAACTGGCTTGGTGTTTATTTAATAATTATATTGGCATAATTAAATATTATAATACATGCAAAGACTAAGATAATGTTGATTGTGATATATGTTGGAACATCTTAGGGGTTAAGATATATGTTGTGGAGTGTGTCAGGTTTGTCTCTGTGCCCCTTATGTCCCCATTAGGGATTAGATCACATTCCACAAGGCTAAAGGTAATCTCCTTGTTATCATTTCCCATTATGAAATTTTTGGTGCTGCTCTGTCAAGCTCTAACCACGTGTTTCCTAAACAGAGTCCATCTGATGAGTTGTCAGCTGGTCTGCTCACTGCCCGAGCATCCGTCACTCAGCGAGTGTTCCCTCCTCACCTGAGACCTTTGCTTATCCAACTGTTCCCAGAGCAGAAATCTACAGATGGCTCTTAAAAAAGAGATGGAAGAGGCTCTTCCCCAGAAAGCAGCGCTCTTTGAGACAAGCACAATGAGGTTTGGGCCAGTGCCTCACCACATTCTGCTGAGTCAAGTCAGCTCTAAGTGAATTAAAATTCTCCCTTGGGAGTCCTAATTACCGTTGAGGATCTGAGGAAGTTATGGAGGAAACAGGAAGGCTGGAGTGCTTTCATACCCTCTTCTTTTGAGTACAGGGAGAGGCCCATGACCCATGGCACCAGAAAACTTCACTTGCAGGTCATACCCAGCTTCACCCCTACTGATTTCATCCACAGGACTCCTATTGGAAAGGATTTTTGGGGTGATTGATTAATTGGTAGCAATTCCCTACAGAGCTGTCTGCAGTAAGATTTGCTGGCACCAGTGCTGGATCTTTTGTGCTTACAGTGCTGGTGCCTAATGTCCATTCTTCCTGGCCTAAATTGATGTACATGGCATCTGATTACATTTTAGTGTATTCAGTATTTTGTAACAATTTATGTTATTACCAGAGTGCTTCAATGCAGCTTGTTGAGAGTAATCACCCTGTAGTTGCCCTTCATTCATCTAAGGGCAGTAAAAGTTAAAAAGCAGTTACAGTCCTTGGAGTGATACAGTTAAAATAAATCCATTGCCCAAAGGTAACAGTCAGCAATAGTGTCTGTAGTCAGCTGTGCAGGTGGAAGGAGGGATGGGTGGAAGTAGGTGTCACTGGCATACAGCCTGCCAGGCTGCTCATGAAAAGGCAGAAAGAAGCAACAAGAAGTAAAAACGTGCTTTGGGGAGAAAGTCCAGACAAAGCATGTTTTTGGTAAAGTGCTGGTTGAAAACAGGCTGGAAATGGCAAGTAAAGAAACTAACTTCTAGGTTTAATTCCTGCTTGGTTAGAGAAGCCATAACCAGAGGTTTCTGAAAACTAGTTTGCATTTGGCAGGCAACAGCTTCAAGAGCAGACCAGGGCACGGACGGGTTTAGGTCAGCTTCTGCCTGAGGCACCCCACCAGACTCCAGTGCTATTGGGCAGCACCCCCAAACACCAAGCCTCTGGCACCCTCCCTGCAGCCTGGGTAAGCACCCATCAGTGCCCTGTTTGGCGGAGCGAAGAAGTGAGATCAGGTTGTAGAGGTCCTAAGGCATCACTGGGCAATTAAGGATCCTCGGTTAGGGAGACCCTTGAGGCAGGATGATGTCTGTGTCTGGGAAGGAAAGATTGGGCATTAAGTTGGTGTCAGTAGCTTGAGAACTCTTGGGTTGCATTTTCTTTGGGCTTGTCTTTTTGAGTTTTGAGGGGGTTTTGTTTTGGCTTCATTTTGGTTTGGGATTTTGTGTGTGTGTGTTTTATTTTGTTTTCTCTCTCATTTTAATTATACTTATATTCCTAAGGGTTTTTAGAATCAAGTGTTCTGAAACAGTGAAGCACAGATAAAGAATAAAAGTATTTTCAAATCTTTGAACCAGTAATCATCCCCAAAATTCTGAGTATGAACTTTTGATACATGTGAACAAAGCTACCTGTGGTAGGACACCAGGGAGACCTCCCAGAAAAGTCTCTGAAAACGAGCAGTGTCTTGAATCTGTCAAAGTGAAGGTCCGAGGGAGTATGATCTCCTTTTTCTGGCACAAACTGCCTTCTTTGCAGCCATTTCTTACGCTTTGTTTTTTTGTCCATCCACTTTCAGATGTAAGTAATCTCCCCTGGGTGGTGATTCCAGCACTGCTGCCGAAACTGTCCCACTGCACATTCTGTAATAAAAACCGCGCCACAACACGTTATATTTAACAAGGAAAAGAGGAATAGAAAGTGGTACATCTGCACAATGAATATAATATAGCATTGACTTGGAATTTCCTGACTTCAGCAGTCCCTCCAAAATAATAATGCATTAATAGAATTACACTTAGCTTTCTGCTTTTAAAAGGAAAATATTTGAAAGCAAAAGTCTTTTCATCTTCCAAGTTCTTCTGGCTCTGTGTGTGAGATAGTGGAAATAACACAGGACTGCGTAACCACAGCAAACAAGTGGGGTGGGAATTCTGTAGCTGCTTGGCTGGCCTGAAGCAGAGCCATAGTGAAGGAACAGCCTGATTTTGGATTTAATAGGTGGATTTTTCCCCCCCAAACTCCATTCATTTATATGGACGAACATAAAATTGCTCTGTTGTAGCCAGAACTGGTGGTGACTTACAATTAAGGATGTCTGAGATTTCCATTATAAAAGGCAGGTCTTAGTTGGGTACAATTTCAGCAGTTTGTTGGTTTGAATTTCAACTGATTAGACCCTTAGCGTTTCCTTTTCAGGATGTCTCCTGCAATCGGACCTTTTGGAGAAGGATGCGGCAGAGAAACAGCAATACATTCAGCAATTTTTTCATCAGAATCCATAAAGCAATTAAGCAAAAATACCTTATTTGGACCATATAGAAAAACTCTGAACTCCTTACTTAAAATTTGACAAAGAAATCATCCTCTTGTTGGGATGTCTCTCCTGCTTTCTGTGGAAAGTCTCAGTTGATACATAGGCACTAGAAATTCATTCAAATTTAGCACATGGACGTGCAAAAAAAAATAAATCCATCCACTCTGTGCATGCTCCAAAGCAGGGACAGAATTAGCTCACTGAGGAACACTTGATTGATCCACCAGTAAAAATGCTGAAAGGCAGCAGAAATATGTGCATATTTAACCTCCCAGCAATTTTAACTTTAGTGGGGTTTAGCTGATGGAATGTATAAAGTTATTTTGCTTCCCTGTTTTACGAATAAAATTCCTTAATATAGACAAAATTTCAGAAGTGTAGACTTTATTCTCTCTCTTACAAATGAATTTTGTATTTAAGGTCACTCTAAAAACAAAAATTTGACCAACTCTGACTCACTGACTTCTTCCTAGGTGTTTTTCAAGAAGGCATTACCAAATGCTCTTTGGAAACTGACATTTTTAACTGTATCAATAAAAATGTCTGTGGTGTGTAAAGATATCATAATTTGGGGATCTTGGTCAGTGGAGATCAATCGACATTATCTGTATGTAGCTTTACATCTTAGCTCCTTTCTCCTTTAAGTCTGGTTTTAATATTCATCCTGTTGCTACCAAACAGGGATATTATTGACGTTCCATTGTCAGAGGCTCTAGTTCTGAAGCTTCCTCAGTGATCTGACAAAGTCAAAATCCCCTGCTTCTCATTGTCCATGTCTCCTCCCCCTGTTAGGTTTTTTCTGTCCTCAATCAAATCTTCTAAGAAATAAAAAGGCGTAGAACCTCCATTACTACTGGTAAAGAAACAGCCTCACCATTGTTTACAGAAGCAGTGCCAATCTTTTGTTTTCATGATAAGAGAGCAAATGTGTTTGTTTTCCTTTGCAGGTTAGTCCCTGTGTCAATAATTTAAGATACTGGGTTTTTGACACCTTGCTGTTTTCCCATGGGAGTGTCTGGAGATAAGTTCACAAACACACAGGTTTAAATGAGATCTATTGCTCCTGGTTTGGGAACGGCTCTTCTGGCTGGGTGTATGGTACACTGAGCACTAAGGGCCTGGATGGCAGGCTGACACCATCATTAGAATCATAGAATCATAGAATTGTAGGGGTTGGAAGGGACCTCGAGAGATCATCGGGTCCAACCCCCTGCCGAAGCAGGCTCCCTAGGACATTTCACTGAGATAGGCATCCAGACGGGTCTTGAATATCTCCAGAGAAGGAGACTCCACCACCCCCTGGGCAGCCTATTCCAGTGCTCCGTCACCCTCACTGTGAAAAAGTTTCTCCGCATGTTGGTGCGGAACTTCCTATGCTCCAACTTGCAGCCATTGCCCCTTGTCCTGTCTCCACAGACCACTGAAAAGGGGCTGGCTGATTCCCCCTGCATCCCCTGCTTAAGATAATTGTAAACATTAATTAGGTCCCCCCTTAGTCTTCTCTTCTCAAGGCTGAACAGTCCCAATCTTCTCAGCCTTTCCTCATAGGGGAGATGCTCCAGGCCCTTAATCATCTTCGTAGCCCTTCTTTGGACTCTCTCCAGGAGATCCCTGTCCTTTTTATACCAGGGAGCCCAGAACTGGACACAATACTCCAGGTGGGGCCTGACCAGGGCAGAGTAGAGCGGGAGGATCTCCTCCCTTGACCTGCTGGCTACACTCCTCCGGATGCACCCCAGGATCCCATTGGCTCTCTTAGCCACCGAGGCACACTGCTGGCTCATGGCCAACCTGTCATCCACCAGGACCCCCAGGTCCTTCTCCACAGAGCTCTTCTCCAGCAGGTCATCCCCCAGCCTGTACTGATAGAAACGGTTGTTCCTTCCCAGGTGCAAGACTTTACACTTGCTTTTGTTGAACCTCATCTGGTTTCTCCCTGCCCAGCTCTCCAGCCTGTCCAGGTCTCGCTGGATGGCAGCGCAGTGTTCCTGCGTGTCAGCCACTCCTCCCAGCTTTGTGTCATCGGCGTACTTGCTGAGGGTCGAGGCTATTCCCTCATCAAGGTCGTCAATGAAGATGTTAAACAGGACTGGACCCAACACCGAGCCCTGGGGAACACCGCTAGTCACAGGCCTCCAGTCAGATTCCACTCCACGAATCACGACCCTCTGGGCTCGGTCCGACAGCCAATTCTCAACCCACCTCACTGTCCACTCATCAATCCCATGCTTTCTCAGCTTTGCTATCAGGATGTCATGGGAGACAGTATCAAAAGCCTTGCTGAAGTCAAGGTAGATGACATCTACTGCTCTCCCTCCATCTACCCAGCCGGTGATGAGATCGTAGAAGGCTATGAGATTGGTCGAGCACGATTTCCCCTTGGTGAATCCATGCTGACTACTCCTCATGACCTTCTTCTCTTCCAATTGCTTGGAGATGGCATCCAGAGCAAGCTGTTCCATTACCTTTCCGGGGACAGAGGTGAGGCTGACTGGCCTATAGTTGCTGGGATCCTCCTTCTTGCCCTTTTTAAAGACTGGAGTGACATTGGCTATCCTCCAGTCCTCAGGCACTTCTCCTGTTCTCCAGGACCTGTTGAAGATGATAGAGAGCGGCTCAGCAATCACCTCCGCCAGCTCCCTTAGCACACGTGGATGTATCCCATCCGGACCCATGGATTTGTGTGCATTTATCCCTTTGAGCCGCTCCTGGACCTCCCCTACCTCAACCAGAGGGAAATTCTTCATATCCCAAACACTCCTATTTACATCCAGTGCCTGTGGGTCCCGGGGGGCCTTTGAGGTGAAGACCGAAGCAAAGAAGGCATTCAGTATCTCCACCTTCTCAGTATCCCCCGTTACCAGGACACCCTCCTCATTCAGCAAGGGACCTACATTATCCCTGGTCATCCTTTTGCTATTCACGTATCTAAAAAAACCCTTTTTATTATCCTTTATGTCCCTTGCCAGCTTCGTTTCCAAGAGGGCTTTAGCCTTCCTAGTTGCGACCCTACAGGCCCTGACTACATTCCTGTATTCTCCCCATGTGCTCAGACCCTTCTTCCACAATTCATAGATCTTCCTCTTCTCTTTGAGTTTACTCAGCAGCTCCGTGTTCATCCACGCAGGTCTTCTGCCTCTCCTTCCCGATTTCCTGCACAAAGGGATGCATCGTTCCTGTGCTTGGAAGAAGTGCTGTTTGAATGCTAGCCAGCTCTCACAGGCTCCCATTCCTTCAAACAGCGTAGCCCACGGGATAGCCCCTATTAAGTCACGGAGGAGATCAAAGTTAGCTTTTCCAAAATTCAGGGTAGCTATCCTACTTTTTGGCTTGCTTCTTCCACCCAGGATCTTGAACTCAACCATATCATGGTCACTTAGACCTAAGCTGCCCCCGACCTTCACTTCCCTAACGAGCCCGTCCTTGTTAGTTAAAACAAGGTCCAGCACCCGCCCTCCCCTTGTAGGCTCCTGCACCATCTGTAGCAGGAAATTGTCTTCAACACACTGCAGAAATTGTCTGGACTGCATACGACTGGCCGTGTTGCTTGCCCAGCAAATATCTGGATAGTTGAAGTCCCCCATAAGGATTAGTGCCCGGGATCTTGAGGCTACTTCTAACTGCTTATAGAATGCACTATCAACCCGCTCCTCTTGATCAGGGGGCCTATAGCACACTCCCACAACAATGTCCCCCATACCGGTTTGCCCCTTGATTTTAACCCACAAGCAATCATTGCCAAGACTCACGGAGATGTTGGTGGATATTGGGTCAGGCCCTAGAGGTTATCTGTCTTCTTCCACTTAACTGCAGGCTTAGAGCAAGCCTGAGCAGCTTTTCCTGCGGTGAGCTTAAGCGTGGGATCAGTGCAAACACATATGTTCTTGTGGCTTCGTTGGACCGATAAAATCCGGTGGGAGTAGGTATGCAACTTAGTTGTGATTGCTGCAAGCTGTGAGCGTGACCAGGGACATCGCAGAGCTTCAGAACCTTCTTGAATACCATGTTAAGCTTAAAGATTTTGAATATGCAACTGATTTACAGCATGCTGAAAGCATGCCTTCTATATAAGATGTAAAAGAATAAACAGTGTGAACTGGGATGAACTTGATGTGCAAGTTTAACACATTGCTGCACCCTAAAATAACTAGGAAGTATTGTTTGGGGGCTTTTTCAGACTAAAGATGTAATTCTGATTTTCACTTATTAAAAATCGCAGTGTGTATGGTGCTTACAAGTTCCAGAAGCTAAATCAAGGTTTTGTCTACCACTTCTGTGGTATCTACCTACTGCATGTCCTATTTAGCTTGAGGGGAAAAAATGTGCTGGCATTATTTTTTTCCATCTGTTCCATAACCTCTGATATTGAGCTTCTAAAAAGCTCAAAGCAGACTAAACAGGTCACAGTCAAAACAGTAAGGTTGCTTTTCATGCATTCTTTAAATCCGATGTTTTAATTATAGTTTTTAGTTTGTTTTTTAATTAGAAAACAGGCCCACAATGTGGTATCTATCTTCTTCCATTTGAATCAATAAACAGAGAAGTCATGAGAAAGGGACCTCTTCCCTTCAGGGAGTCTTTTCTTGCTAATGTTGACTCAGGTTGTTAGTGCTTATTCTTGTCCCCTTTCCTCTTCTGCCGACTTCCCAGTCTTTTCTCTTTCAGTTCCCCCTCTTGTTTCCCAGTGCAAGGGCTGTTGCCTTACACACAGCATGCGTGCATTTGTCCTTTGTATCTACCTGCCCTGTCATGAGTGTGCTGTATTTTTTCAGCTTGCACTGTGAAAGCTCTTTAACCAGGCTGAATGATGCTTTTTAAGCCTCGTGAGTTTCACTGAAAGTGAAACAAGAATAATACTTCAGCTATAAATAATGGATATGCACTTTTAGATAACTTGAGACCTGTTTGGAATTATCGTGAAGGTTTGCCTCCCACCTGAATATCACAGTGCTGGCTGAGAAGTTAGTACTTCATGTGCTTGTAGCTTGATTGAATTGATAAGTTGCTAAATGTTCTCACTTTTTGGTTTGCTCTGTGCTTTGGAGGGCATAGTCAGATTTTATAACTTCTCTTTTACGGTTAGCTGAGTCCAATTCCTGCATAGACTTACCATGTATATTTAACTTTATTTTGGTTAACAGTCTGTGTAAAGACTTTTTCAGATTTGGGACCCTGATTAGTTTCTTCCTTGCTGAAAAGACCGCTGTAAATTTCAATAGGGAAACAGAAAAGTCCCTTAACATTTTTAAGGAAGCTTTTAAGACAATGATTTGAGGATGTACTATTTAAAGTGAATTGCATCAGACACTGTATTATTTTCAAATAAAACCTGCTGTTTGTGTGTTCAGGCTTGCTACTGCACACTTGGAAATTCAGAAACTATTTGTAAGGGAGCAAGTCATCAGAAATACAAGCGTAACTGAATGTTGTGCGGTCCCAGGGCTACAATTCCCACTTGTTCAGCCGCGAGTGCAGGATACAGTGGGTGCCTGCAGACTCTTGATGCACCCTGCTTGTACACCATACTGCTCCTGGTGTCAGCTCTGAAGAGCTTCTCCTGTCATCTGGAAATAAAGAAAGGTCAGTGAAAACAAATACCATAAAAGGACACAGTCGAATTTTTCAAATTTTAGAGACATTATCTATCTTTAAATCCCCTCACTAGACCTGCATTAAAATAATGATTGCAACCCAAATATAGAACATCTGAACTGTTCTTTTCCAGGCCAGATGTGCTACATTATGTAATGCCTTTTTAGGGTGATTGCTGGAGCTTGGAGTAAAAGGAAAATGAACATATTGTAGATATTCTTTCAAAGAGCAAACATCATAGAAAATGTTATAAAACTCAAAGCCTTGAGCAAAAAATCCTAGCAAGCACAAGTTCTACACAGAGCCTTGCTCACACACAGGCTGAGCACTCCAGCAAGATACAATCCAGCCACAGGCCCCAGAGATTACGATAAAGACAAGTGCCCAAATACACATCCCTGCACCAGCACGTCGTACACAGATACCAAAGCACTGTAACTCCTAAGAGCTTACTCCTCCAGGCACAGCACATCTCTAAGCTAAATGCACAACAGCAGAAATTTTCTCCATATGCTTTTCAAGCCCCTATTAAATAAAAACCATCCAAGCAAGTAGTTGTTGATACGTCTGTGCAACAGGCTTCCCAGAAATTCTTTGTAAATAGAGCATCAATGTTTTCCACGGTTCGCAGGGAGGAAATCTGCTGAGTTCAGGCTGCTGTAATCAAATCCACATTGCAAAGTCACAAATAGAGAAACAAAGGACAATCACTGTCCATTTTTTGCACTGCGGATGCATTAATCAGACTCCATTTTCTTCACTGCTTCGAATTGCGTTCTCATAGTGATGTGCCAGGCTCCCGCCTCTGTTCGTTACGTAGCTGTCCCCTCCGTCACTGCAGCCAGAGCTGGGACAGCACACTCACCACTTGAAGCATTTCATGATTATGATCCCAAGCAGAAGACCAATGTCTACACAGAGCATTGGAGAAGCAGGTATACCAGAAGGAAGGCCTAGAGCATCTACATTTAGCGTTTAAACATATATAGGGACCATACCAGGAGTCACCCAGCTCAGTCAACTCAGGGAGCATTTTTTCTCTTTCAAATCTCTTTACCATGAAGAAAATGTTCTTCCTTTTCAGGCATTCTGTAGCAAGAGCAAAAATAGGAACCCTGTTACACCTGGCCTCTCTGCAGGGAGGTGAGAGCGGGTGAGGACGGAGGGTGCCATGCTATGGTCATGCCTAGGACACAACCTGTGCAGACACGCACAGGCCCTGACCAGAAATGAGAAACGTGACCTCATCTGTCCTCGGAGGGAGTGGCAGAGCAGCAGGGGAGGCTGTATCTGAGCTCTGCTCCCTGAAGGGCTAAGCCTTAGGGTGTTTATATTTTGGGCATCCTTTGCATGAGTCCACCTCATAGAGCCATGATGTGAGAGAGTATAAATAGTCTTTCCCAGGGCTGTTTAATAGAAAGCTTCTTCCGCCTGAGAGAGGGACTCCGCAGTAGAAGGGCATCATTTGTATACTACTGCGGTGCCCCCATGAGCTGAGGCTGCCATTTGTAAGACTGACTGAGGGGTAGGGGCAGGGGTAGCAGGCAGTGTGGGCACAGCGGATCCTGGTGATCTGCCAGCTCTTTTGGCTGTACACTCTGCTCTGCCTCTGGACCCAGTGGACTGGGCCTGTCTGCACCCAGTCTGAGATTATTAGCTTGGCTCGGGGAAGGCTGCTGTGCCTGCACAGCCCTCTGGCATTGTTCAGAAAAGCCAGGGTGGATTTTCAAACCCACTGAGTTCTACAGATATGTTTCATTGCTATGGTATTTATAAACCTATGCCCCCTTTTTTTTCCCTTTAGCACCAATAACTTTTTCCCTTTTTGCAATTGAAAAGACAGGTCTTGTCTGGCTTGATTTAGCAATTTTTTTAGTCTTGTAGTTTACTTAGAAAATAAACTATTTAACATTGTAGCCTTCCTCTGCACTCACCTCAGCTTGACTTTTTTAAATATGAGGAACCCAGTAACTGAAAAGATTTCTGGAGAGGTGTCACCAATGCCTTGGACAAGAGCCTGAATTTCCCCCATGCATTACTGACACTCTTCCATATCCTATGATGATATTTTGCATCCTATGATCACGTTTGTCATTTCTCAGCACCGCACTGTCTGGTAGGCTACAGTAATCCTCAGCCAGCATGTTCACGCTTATCTCCTGCCTCGGTTGTTTCCGTTTCATTCTTGTTAGGTGACGCTCTTGACACTTTCTGCTTCGACGTTCCAGCTCACTTCTATTACCTTACTCCCTTTTTCTGACTTTTTCTGAAAATAGCTATGCTATATCGATGATGTCACCTCATTCTCAATATTATCTACTAATTTTCTTCAAGATATCATTATTTTATGAAAAATAATAAAGTATGACTCTAAGCAGGAGAATCAGGAAGTTTGTGGGGTTGGGTTGTTGGGGGGGTGTTGAGTTGCATCGATTCAGATACTCTTAGACAGCACGTGCCTGCCTGCCTGCTGCGCCGGGGCTTGCAGCTTGTGGAAAGTGAGTGTTGCAGTACTGGCAATACCCACGGAATTTGCAGCTCACAGGGAATCACTGTAGGGTTATTATGCAATTGTTTAAATGCTATTGTGCAGAGTCATCAAAAATGGAGCTTCACAATATATGTGATGATGTGCTTTGTTCTAATCTTTGCCTGCATAATATCAGAGGAGCATCTATTTCTAGATAAAATGAATTTATATGGATTTAACCAAGCCTGACAGAAGTTATCAGACTTTCTAATTGCTGAAGGTAAGCAGAGAGAATATAATTTTCCCGTCCCATTTCAAATGAAATACTTTAAAAGCTCACAGGTGGAGGATTTGCTGTTTTAGGGGGCTGGTACAGCAGGTCTCTGAGAGGTCACGCAGCAGAGGCAGCAGTGATCTGCATGTCCCACAAAGGTGGGGAAAAAGGTGGAAAAAGCAGTAGAGATTTTATAGTAGCTGAAATATAAATACAGGAGAGAAGTCTGTGGATGAGTCAGCCAAGAGGTTACTGCATTTTCTCAGAAGTGGGCTGTTTTCTAGATCACACCAAGACTATGAAACCAAGATAAGGCTGCAGAGTCTGCGCTTGAACTTTTTAGAAATCTTTGATTAATTGCTAGAGGATGACACCTAAAATATCCTTGTTCTTTTCTTTCTCTCTTTTATTTGGCTCCTGTTTCTTTAACTTTCTGTTCTCTGGCCTTTTCCTTTTTTTTCTCTTTTTTTTCCCCCTAATTAAATATAAATAAAAAGAACTGCATGTTCTGTGCTGTCACTTGCAATATATAACTTCTCACCAGCAATCCCAGATTCAGTAGTGAATTTAATTGGCAGTTTGTAATTAAAGAAAGTCAGAGGTTTATAGGTTACGACAGCATATCTGCATTTTTTTGTGTTCTGGGTGTTTTTTGCAAACTTAGCAGTGCATAAATCAAGCTTTTTTACATCTGCACATGTATAAATATTTCTGCCTTTATATCAGATCATATTAGTTTTATTTAGGTCACCTCTAGTCAAGAAAGCCGTGCTGGGGTAGCAGTATCAGCTAGGGGAACCATTCCTTTCTGGCTGGGAAAATTCCAAGTTTAATGTGCAGTGAAACTAAAGAACACCCACAAGGATGTAACAAAAATTCTTGCTTTTCCTGGGAGAGCTTATTTTCCTTTGGATAAAGCTCTACAGGTAAGAATAGTATATTTTTCTTCTTTTTTGTTTGTCATTCTCTTCCCGCCTACCCCCGCCCTCCCCCCGCCCCGCATCCTCCAATACTCCGTACGCTGGTTGTGCACGCAGCAAGGCTGCCAGCATGGCTGCGGCAGCGTGGCTCTCCCAGCAAACTTGCTGCCGGAGCGGAGATGACACTTCTCTGGTGCAGCGCTGCCATGGGTTGGACTTCGGGTATGAGCCGGGCCCTTCCACCGCCGCCCAGGCTGGGAGCGGTGGGTCAGCCGGGGGTGAGAGGAGTGCGGGAGACGGCCCTCCGTGCCTGGGGACGCTCGGCGACCTCCGGCAGCGGCCCTGGCTCCCTGGCAGGAGCCGGCCCGCGGCGGCCGCCGAGCCGATGTTATTCCCCGCATCCTGCCAGCTCCAGGCAGACAGTCCGGCTGCGAGAACAGCTGCAGAGCAGGAAGCGAACCCAGAAAGAGCTGAAAACTGAATCGAGCAGCAGCGGTGGGGACGGCGGATGGCTGATGCAGTTCTGCTCCTAAGGGCAGCAGTTGTCCTGTTCCCTTTGGTGCCGCTAGCCCTTGAGGGCAGCTTGGTCTGAGGCCTCCCTCCACCAGGCAGCAGATGGCCAGGGCACCGTGCACGCACGGCGACGGCGGGGACGCGCCTGTGCCAGCCGTCGGGCGCGAGCTCGAGCGCGCTCACTCACACCCCCAAAGCACGAAGCTTCCGGGCTCCTCACGTAGTTTAAAAAAATTAACACTATAATTTTCACAATATAAACTCCAGTGAGCTGGCGAAGAAGTTATTCTCTTTTTTAACTTTGTAGCGAGCTGGCTTTTGAAAGAGAGGCTTCTTTGACTGTCACTCCTCAGTGAGAGAGCTGGCACTTCTCTACGGAGGTGATCTGCCTTGCCTCCCGGCAGAGCTGAGCAGGTCCCCCTGAAAGAGCCATGCCACAGGGCAGCCTCAGCTCCGGGCACGCTTTCCGTAGAAGAGGATGCTGTGAAACAGAGAAACTAATTCCATTTTGGGTTCTGCTCACTCTACCTTGGCAATCCTGCTTCATGGTAACGCAAGTACTAAAGGCTGGGAAAACTTAGTTTATGCCATCCTGCCACAGAGCTCCCTGCAGCCTCCCTGTTTTGTCTGTATTTACTCCCTTTTCCTATCAGCACTGCTTACCGGGTATTTTTTATGAAGTAAAAGCCTTAAATGCAAACTACTTCCCAGGCCAGTAAGAAATATTTAAACACTTCAGGCATTCAGTCTGTGATTCAGAGATTTATTTATAAAACTGTTGATTTTGGGACACTAAACCAGTGCATTTAAACTGCAGAAGTGAGTCATATTTGTGGGAGGTAATTACTACCAGAAAGTACAACTAACTTTTGTAGGTTTCTCTGTAAAATGTCCACTTATGATCTGCAACTACTAAAAATAACACACTTTGTTGAATTTTAGCACAAGTTATCTTTACAGAATTATGTGGCCTTATACATATATTCTGTTTTCCTGACATAGGGTAAAATAAATGACTCACGCGCCTGAGAATTTATTTGGGGGTTTTATGTGGATTGTCCTGACAAGGTAACTTGTATATACTTTTCATGAAAACCAAAGACTTTGTGGTAACTACTAGCGAAAAGCCATTTAACATGGGAAGGGTTGTAGCTAGCACTTACAAACAGTGTTTATTCATCAGAAAGGTCTCTGATTTCTCGTGTCATCCAAAAGCACAGTAATCTACTCAATCTGTTCTCTCCTCTGTAGTTAATAGGTCTTCGGAGCTGAGGGAGTTCCAGATGTCCAACACCTGCAGAAGCTACTTGCAGAGCAGGGGGGACTTTCTTCATTATCCCTCAGTCATGACTGAGGAATTCAAGTTTATTTAACTTGTGGTCACTTAGCAGCACTCCCTACCAGCAGATGAGTCAGATGCTATGCCACCTATCCCAGGAGAATACCCTGCAACTGGGATCAGGAAAATAATGTCATCCATCCTGGCACACTAGGCTTTGAACTGTTTTTCCCATGTAAATCAGGGAGAACTTAAGGTGCAACTTAAACCCAAGTGGCATTTCATTGCTACCAGACTAAAAATGGAGATGCTATCCAGAAATTAAACCACAGTATCTGAATATCTCCTTCCCCTTCAAAACAGGCAGTTATAGAGAGGAGGCTTGCCTTTAAAATCTATAATTACCTGTGTGTGATTTGCCAGGACTCAGGTAGCCTCTGCTACATTTCCCAAGAATCTTGTGGCCAGATCATGGTCAGGAAGTCTTTCCCCTCTTCTCCCTGCTTCTTCAAAGTGAACCCAGCTCCCACCAAATGTGTAGCCTCTGTGAGGTTTTGGGGGGGGGGGCATCAGAGATGGGAAGGATGGGACTTGCACATGCCTTTCCTTGGCTTTCTGAGGAAGAACTAAACACTATGTCCTGGAAACGTTCAAAGTCTTGATGAAGCTCTTAGCAACCTGATCTAGTTAAGGGTGCCCCTGCTTACTGCAGGGTGATTGGACTAGATGACCTTTAAAAGTCCCAGCCTTACACATTCTATGATTCTGTGATTATCGTCCTTAACTATGCCTCTTTGAGCAGCCCCACCCTATTTTACCCATGCTTTTTGGACAAATAAGCACTGAATTTATTTTTCCTGGCTTTTTTTCCCCCTTTTTTTTTTCTCTAGGATCAGTTTTTCATTACCAGCTGGCTCTGGGAAAATGTGCTGCATTTGGCCATCAGAGCAGGGCTGGGTGACAGAGAGCTTGTCCACATTAAGGGAGCTCTCATGCTGCTGTGATGCCACTCTGACGTACCCACTCAAGAGGAGGGCTGGGTGAGGGCCAGCCTATGCTTTTAGACACCACACATAGCAGGATGCCAGCTGGTCATCAGGGAAGGTCAGGACTGAAGTGAATTCGGGTACACTTTAAGTTACAAATTGCATCTTTGAGATGTTCTATCAGTACTACTTGCTACAGAGAACAGTTAGAAGGCAAATTGTGTATTCCCTTAAATGTGCTCTACAAGAAAGCAGGAATTGTGATTTCAGTCTGATTAATGGCCTACTCACTCTAGTGCCTTCAGCCAAGGAGCAAGAGTCACCAAAGCTCTGGAGAAAGAGATAAAACCTGGTAATAAATATTTATATTGTAAGATTCTTTTTAGGCAAAATCATCCCTTATATCAAAGGACTTCCTTGAAAGATGAGCACAAATCCCTTCTGATGGTTTCTTTGGTGGCTTTAACAAAGGAAACAGTTGCATCTCAAACACAATGGCCTTGGAATCGGAAAACCATCTTATGGCTATTATTTCACTGGATAGTCAGTATCAAAATTGGCTAAAGAAAGAGCTAAGCATAGTTTCTTTCTGTTTCCACAGACACTGTAGGGTTTTCAATGTTCATACTGGATGGAAAACCAGATGGTCCTTACCATACAAGTGGCAAAGCAGTCAGTATGTTAGGGGTTCAGTGGTCATGGGTAATAAACACACTTGCACTGAGATGAAGTGTTTCTTAATTTTTGTTATCTCACTTCAGAGAATTTTTCTGAGTATTTTTTAAACTTCCTGATTTTAGAAATTAAACATGACCATACATTTTGCGTGTGTGGAGGAGGGGGTCTCTGTTAATCCCTCAGCATTACCTCAAGCCTTTCAGAAACCCTCCAAACGGGTGTGTGCTTTTAGGAAAGCCAGTGATCTTCACTGAGCGTCAGGCTGTACTGGGACCTGGATGCTTCAAGGTAGGTTCTGTGCTTGTTAAGTGGGTCTACTTTTCTGACTCATAATTTTTCCTGCAGCAGTGAAAGCATGCTCTGCTTCACTTATGCATTTAGATCTGTCCAGAAACTGCCTAGAGCTGAGTTCACACATTTCCCAAACATTGTTCTCCCTGCACTGGATCCTGATGGGTGTTTGCCTGGAAAAGCCGTGTCCCAGTCACATCTCCTGTAATGCTCCTGTACCATATTGCCAGGTTTTGGCTACTTTTTTTCACAGGAGGGAGAAATACGAGGAAAGAGAATCATATAAAAATTATTCATACTTCTTTAGACTGATGCAGGTGCTTCTGTATTTTAGTTACTCAGTTTTCTTCACAACTGCACTGTTGCTTCAAAAGAAATAAGCCAGGATTGGACAGGTTGCTGAGACTGTGCTGCTAGCTCTTGATCGTCAGCAGCAAGGCCAAATACATTTTCAGGGGAATGTTTGCTAAAATACCAGACGTGTCCCACCTTGAATGGGGGATGCTAAGCCTACCTGGTGGAGCTCCTCCTGCCTCTTTCTCCAGACAGAAAAGGCAAATAAAGCCCATGATCCTTCTGAGAGGATTTGACTAGCTGCCGCGAGGTCTTGGTTTGAGGATTTAAAGGGGGTTGCCAGTGAAATGGTGATGCAGGGGTGGCATGGGGCTGACATGACCCAGCTTGGCAGCTTCTTGCACCAACATCACCTATGCTTGGCACAGGCAGCGATAAAGGGCTTTTCCCCCTTCTCACCCAGCCCTGCAACATGGCCCATTGCCTTGTTCCTTCCCCTAGCTGGAAGCTATTGCTCTGGGTTGGGGTGAGCACCCTCCCAGGCTTTGCTTCTGTGGTGCTTCTTCCAGGTTACCCCGTCCCTTGGTCCCACTGCTTTTAGGCACAGTTAGTTGGTGTGAACTACTGCAAGTAGTAAGTCCTTTATGGTGTGTCTCCTTTTCTAAGAAGGAAGTCCTTGCCAGAACACTGAGGTCACCAAGACCAGGCCATGCACCGGGAGGGATTTACTGTGTGCCTTCTTCCTTCTCTGCCCTTCCGACTTCAGTAAGGACTGTCTACTTCGTAGTTTCTGTAGAGGGACTTTTGCCTGATATGGGAAGAGTAAGAAAGGCTGCCTGCAGGCAGACAGGCAGAATGATAACTCTGTTTCTGTACCACAGTTATGACAAGCCTGGGTTCTGCAGTCTGTGGTTTCAGTGTTTGTAAGGGGAGTTGGCAGTGTTTTCAAGCCAGTCGCTTCCAGTGATTCACCTTCAGGGGATCTAGAAGCGTAGTGAGGGTCGCAGGGATAAAGACTAGTCATAGATTGCTCATAAAAAGAAAGAAATTGTAGTGGAACAATTTAAATGCTATCTGACAAATTTTTTTGCCAAGTTTTAGTTCAGTAGAGTTGAAATGGCCAAGTTTTTGATGCCAACAATTGAGGTTTGTAAAGGAAATACCGAACCAACCTTGGCAGAAAAAGAGGTGGACATTAAATTACAGAGCAAAGGCTGCCTTTGCTTTGTAGGCAGAGAAATAAACAAGTTACAAAAAAAGAAAATAAGTTTGAGTTTTTCAGTTTGAGTCCTGAGCCGAAGCAGAAAGGGGCTGAAGCAGAAGATTCGCGAGATTTACCAGTAGCGCCTGAGCTCAAGCAAAAGCTCAGCAAGCTGTACAGAAAAGTTGGCAGGGGGAGCAGGGAAGGGGAAGGGTACAGGGCAGTGCTGCAAAAATGCTCAGAAACAGTTGCTCAGTCCCATCATGTAAAGATTTAAAAAGAGCTCGGACCACAAATTCTTCACTGTTCTTATTTCAGTGAGTGCCAAAAAGACACATTCCTTAATGTATACAATGGTTTTTCTTGGATACAATGTTGACAAAATACACTTGTCATTGGACATTTGTGTAATTTTTCCTATATAATGTGTAACAGCGTGCCCCTGGATTCCTGCAGCAGCAGCGGGCCAGCTAAATTCACCGTGAGCCCTATCCTCCGTCCAAGAGGCATTCCACTGAAGTTGGAGAAACTGTTCACGGTGTGGGGACTGCCAAGGCACACTGGAGCAAGGATAGCAAAATCTTCTCCTGAAATATTATTTCAGTCATTTCAGTTTTGTAAAGAACAAAAGCAAACATTACACATCGCACGCGTAGGCTTCTTTGTCCACTCTACAAGGCTGAACGCATTTCATCCAGAAGTGACAACAGGGCCCGAAAAGCCACTTCTCAGAAGTAGTAGGTTTATTTTGTGGTGCATCTTGCCAAGCCCAGGTTTCCAGACCCAGTAATGGACATCAGAGATGTCACAGTGCAGAAGTGACAAAGCATAGGCACTGGTTCTTGCAGAGCAACCTAGAGATAATTCGACTGCGCATATTCCACACCCTGTAGATCCCTAACACATGTGCTGTCCGTGTGTTAGTGGCAGAGACCAGCAGTGGCCATAAATTCCAGACCTCCTTCAGATTACCTAAAAATGACGCTCCTCCCGCCTTTAACTTGCTAGCTCAACGCAATGCATTCCTCTTCAATTAAGCAGCTGTCATGCTACAGCAGGGCATTTCTGAGATTTCTGCTGTAAATTATTCATACCTGGATAAAAAGCAACACCAGCTAACATTTGGGTACTCAATCACAGGCAGCAGTCACCTATATGTCCCTTTGTAATGGTTGCAGTCATTGGCAATTAGCTGCTGCAGTTTTGCTTACTCTGTGCTATGCTTTTCTGCTCTTCCTTGATTGTCATTTTCTGTAAAATAGTTTTTAATAAATTTTAAATAAATGTGAGAGTGCTTCATCATGTGCAGATTTGTAAATCTCACGATGCACAGGAACAGACCATTGCTACTCTGCCTTAAGCAATGCACAAACTTTGTTGGTTTAATCTACCAGATAAAATCAGAGACAAGTTTTACTGTTGAAATGATCTGCAGCAGCAGGAATACGTTATTTAGTTTTCCTTACATGCTCCTTGCTAGAGGTAAATAGGATATCGTTGCAATACTGTTCACCCTGTTACAGCTTTGGCTGTGTCAGCATTTACGTCACAAGCCTCTTCTTCCAGGGGTCTGTAACTCAGCCATCGAACACACTCTGGTCTGAAACTTGGCATGCAGGGTCTCAGCCTGGCAAGTAATGTAATTTGCAAAAAGTGAGAACAATCCAATACCTGTTTGGCCACATGCAAGTTATAATTGTTTAGGTTCTTGGAGACAGAGTGAGCCTACAGTGAAGCACAAAGAATATCCATCTGCCTGCCACATTGCTCCAGCCTCACCCATTTGTGGTCACCATAAAATACAGGTGTGTCCAAGCCTAAAATGTTCCATGAATTTCTGCACACTGCAGTGAGTCTAATTCAAAAGGTGAGGTTTCGGAAGTATTGTGCATTGCACTTCTCCAGGCAGTGCTCCTGCTGCTCCTGCTGTGAGCAGAGCTCAGCTGAGCCCCTAGGCAGCTTTTTGTGGTCCATAATGAAACCCCCCAGATCTGCTCTGATGGCAAGGACCGATGCCTGTGTCACTTACACCCGTACCTTCATTTTCCTGGGTGTGAGCATTGCCTCTCACGGCCCCAGTGAGGGCCCAACTCTCCTCTCTTATTCTTGCATTGTGGCAGGAGCTCGGGCATCTCTTTGGACACAGCTCCCAGCAGCCCAGAGTGATGCAGAGAGCTGGGCTGCCTTCCACCTGGGGGGCCCCGCAGCCTTTGTTGGGCTTCACATTCAGAGACGGAATTTGCCATGCCCTCCTCTTGGGCTTGCTGAGAGTTTATTAGGGTTACAGTGCCCATGGCCGGGTGCCCTTCCTCAGTTGCAGCCCTTGGCAGGCAATGGGGCAGCAGTACCTCTGCCACGCAGCCACAAACCTCCTCCTCTGCAGCAGTTACCTACCCTAAGTCTCCACACAAAATTTCCACAAGACCTCCTGGCATTATCACAAGGCTTTCTTCTACTAGTACTGGAACACAACTTGGATAATTTCAGATCCTGGGATTTGCCAAAAAAATTACCATTTCCAAAGATGTTAGTGTGTTAAAGGGTGAATTACTACAAGAAGAGCGGGCAGAGCACCTTTTTATGGAGCTCATTTACTCCCTGCTCTTGCTCCGTGCCACACCTCAGGCTTTCTCCTGTTTCAAGAACGTGTTTTGGCTCTCTTTCCATCCCCAGTTGAACTGAGGAAAGGAGTGAGCACTAGCTGAGTTTGCCAGGTTTTATATACACTCACTAACTGACAATTATAAAAAACTTTTAGAACTTACATAATATATAGATTCTGAGTGATGCTGTTATTAACTATTAAAGAACATGCTTTATTTAAATAAAACCAGAACGGCTGATGAGATTTATCTAGAATCCATCTTTAAGGCAAAGACGTGAGATGTCGTTTCCAAAGATTAATTCACTCTCATCTTATGATATTTCCTTTTGGAATTAAAAAAGCTTCAACCCTCCAGGTTCTCTCTGTTTCTGCACTGCAGATGGTGGATGATCATGTTATTGATTACATGTGTTCAAAAACGAGCTGTTTGCTCCTGTATCTTGAACCCAAATACACATTACTACGTGTAAGAAAAAAAGATCTTAAACGTGGTTTTGAAGATATACATGCGAAAGCACATTTTTAATAATCCCACCATCTTAAAGTATAATTCAAATAGACACCTAGTATTCTATAAAAATAAATTTAAAGAAAAACAGACACGCTGTTCTGCCTTGTTTAAGCCAAAGTTTGCATTGGATGTACATTCAGGGCATATTTTGCCTGTATTGTTCAACTATTTATGGCATTTGGAAGGAGATTATTTCCAGTCTCCAGCAATGTAACTGATCTTCCGAACTCACTGACAATCTGTATCACAGAAATAGAATCCCAGCAATTAGGTGATTAAGTCACTGACACAACCAATTCAATCAAATATTTGGACTCCATTTTAAAATTTATGTTAACTGATAGGCTGTTTTGCTGTCTCCAGGGAACATTAAGAAATGGGAAGGAAATAAATCTTAATAATAGATTATGCAAGCTGTCATAACAAGGATTTGGGGAGAAAAATGGGCAAATAAAAAAAATATGATTGTATTTGTTTAAATAATGGAGCCAAGCCTATACATTGCACACTTACAGAACTCAGCAGAGTTACAGCAGTGTGCAACCTCCCTCCCGAGTGCAGGATAGGACTTTGTTCCATCACTTTTTTTTCTGGCCAGAGAAGGCCCATGCATTTTGGGAGACTAAAAACACATACATTAAGCAAGTATGTTCACCTTCACACTGGCAAAGCAGGGCAGATTTTTCTGCAGTGGTCTCTTTTTACAAAAAAGTGCCTATTGTCATCAACTTCCATTCCTGAAGGAAAAAGAGAGCAGAAACATCCACCTAGCAGACAGTGTCTGAAATGCAACATTAGCAGAAATGTTGAACCTGTGAGTCTCAATAAGAAAATACTGTCACAGCAACAAAACCAAATTACTCAGAAGTCTTATAAAAGATTTGCTCTGATAAATTGTTAGATTGAGTCTGATGCTGGAAGAGGTGTCTCCTTTGTTGTGATGTTGTTTGTTTGTGGTTATGGAGACAAGATGTTTTTCTATGTTCTGAAACCCATGAAATGACTGGCAAAATTCAAAGAATGAAAATATAGGTCTCAAGTGACAAATTGTATAAAAATATTTCATCAGCTCTCTTGGAAATTTTTCTTTGAATTTTTGAGTTCAGGAAGTAGTCTGACATTTTGAAGAAAATGCACTGGACAATCTGTCTTTTTCTACCTAAGGCTTTCCCCTTGCTGGCCTTTGTGGTCACATAGAACTGCCAGAACAAGCGTGCCAAGAAACAGATTTTTCTGCCCATCCACCAAGCAGCTGCAGTGGGGCCCAGCCTTTTCCTCCCTGTCCCACAAGCAGTGCATCAGCTCCAGCCCAAACAACCAGTGTCATCAGGATGAAGCCTTGTGGCTTTTGTGGCCTAATAAATCCAGAGACCCTAAGGAAAGCCATCTGGGCAAGTGGGTTGCAATTTGCACCCTTGTGTTTGCAGACGCCATCACAGGAGCACAGCCACCAGCTGGGAACCAGTACTCAGTTGCCCACTGCTACCAGTCCTCAACCTTTGGAAGATTTTCTCTTTCCTTACAATTTCTGAAGTCATTCAATCCTTCCACTTTACCTTTGGCCCTATATTAGGGCTGGTGTATGTAAACAGGATTAATTTATTCTGCAGAGGTTAGCTCTCTCCGTAACATCTGCGGGCCCAGATTGACACCTTGAACATTGTGCTGGCAAAGTGTCTCTCCTAGGATCAAGACCTACCACAATTTGGTAACACATTTCAATCCACCGCCTATGTAAGATCTCTCATTTCCTTTCAGGTCCATGATTTCTGGGAGGTTTGTCACAGAACTGCTATCTGAACCATGGTCCCACCTGACCACAAGACAGCAGTGGTTTGCATGTGATTTTATGCAACAAAACCAAACGTGGATCAGAGAAGGGAAAAGAGCTTCCACTTACTACTTTCAAAGTTGACAATCAGCTTTGAAGGCTAAGCAGGCAAACTTTTACTTTAAGGCTATCTCAGCTAACTATTGCCTTGTGGTGATTTTCGGTGAAACAAATGTAAACAGACGCTTTGTGGTGTGAATCATGCAGATCATTGGCATGTTCTTTGAAAACAATTGGGATGTCAGCTAGGTGAAGGTAATCGGTACTTACCAAATAGATATCAACATCACAGTTCACTTATATTTAGACAAGAGAGAATTAAACTGAGTGTGAATGTAAATCCTCCACAAAGGGTAGCATCCACATTCCCAGCAATCAGGTCTGGTATTGTTTAGGGACTGGCTGCAGGAACAGGCCAGATCTCCTCTTCAAACCTTCACCTTCATGACGACTAGTCTCTATGTTCATGTTTTGACCATGAAGATGATCACGTGGTTGCATACATGCTATGTACACAGCTGCCACCTGCCTGTAACTCTCTAAAGGTTATGCAACCTAGAAAACTGGATCAGACCCAGACCCTCCAGCCCCCAGTCCTATCCCTAGTGTATTTAGAGCCCCATATAGAAAGGGGCAACTACAGAATGAGTCTCCTCAGTACCCTCCCAGTTTGTAACAATCAGTGTTTCAAGGAATTTTAGAGTAGAAAGCTCAGTCTGGAGCATTGGGCTCATCACCCACAGATGGACAGATCCTCTATGATAGTGTTTAATTCCAAATCACAAATCACTTTATATTTTTTGCACTCAGCTATACTTTCAGCTATATTCTGTGACAATAAATTTCAGAGATTATTTATGAACTGCAAGAAAAAGGACTTATTTTTGCTTGCTTTACACTTATTGTTGGATAAGCACATTGCTAGCCCCCAAACCTGTTGTGACAGATACTGTCCAACTGTCTAATTATCTTTCTTCCCATTACAACCCTGCAAAAGAGGAGTCCCCTAATTTCCTACCCACTTCAGGTTCCCTGCACAAACATCATTCTGTACTACTGATCCTCATCATACACCCTTTATTCTTTGCAATCCCCCATCTGAAACGAGATCACCATAGTTGCACACCGTGTCCTGGTCAGCTGTTTCTCTCCTAACAGGCTGCTTGTCCTTTTGGCTGTTGCAGAGCGCTATGCCAGTGTGTTCAGACTTCGATTCTGAGAAACATCCCTGGTTTTGAGACACATGGGCATGGTTTTTCTAGACAGTGAAGAGCTTTTTACTCCTAGAGCTGCCCTTAAACTTACCAGCACTGCTAATTTCGACCAAAAAGCATGAGGCCAATATATGGCTGTGGATACAGCTCTCATTTGTTGTATTGGGACTAGAGCAGGTTTCTTGCTAATAAAGTCATAGGTGACATTAACAACTGCCACAATTAATGCCTGCACTTGTAGCTCTGACCTCCTGGCTACACAGGGGCCTATACAGGGAAGGTACATGGGAGAGAAGGATGCCAAATTTTTGAAGGAAGAGTCCTTTTATTTTTTTTATTCCAGTTTGCACTGTGAAGCAAGTTTGTTCTTCTTGTAACAAGTAAACATGTTTTCTGAGAGAAATTACTTCAGATTACAATGAGAATTTGATCCTATGAAAACATTTTATTAACTTTATTTGTTTGAGAGCTTTGGAAAGGTGATGAAACCTGGATTCTCCACCAAATCAGCCTATTGTTAACAAAATTTAACCCTTCACCCCAGTAAAGAAGGAAGGGTAATGCAAATATTGCTTAGTCTCATTTTCCATATTCCCAGCATTATTATTTCAGTGTCATATGGACCCTTCACATACATTTAAAGTGCATGTGTTGAGAGGAGCCCTTTGACTCTGCCCTTTTTGTTATTTCAGTGTCCAGAAATGAAATACACTGTTTATGTGACTACAGGCATCGCACTTGTTCATATGCTATGTATGCTGTTCATGAGCTGGGTTTGTAAAATGGAATGACCTCAGCCACCTAGTTTTCAAGCCCCAGGTCCAGATGTTGACACAAATCCTTCAGTCTGAAGCTCATGCCTTTCTTTCTGTTATTGATAGTTTTTATTTTAATTTTGTATTTTTTTCCCTGCTACTTAGAAAAATACATAATTAATATTAAATAGTCTTGGGATCCGACCTCCTCCCTCACTGACACTTTAAAACTCCCTTAGGGGCCATAACGTCTTCCTTCCTTATGTATTTACTTTTCCTAAATATGCTTCTATGAAGTTGTGGTTTCTCCTCATGGCAGAAGACAACCAGGACAGGACTCATCAAGATACCAGGCTTGGCTCTGCTGTAACACAAGGCAAACTATTTTTAGAATGGGACCTGCAAGCACCTGTGTTGTCAAGTTGGAGCAAACAGAAGGGCCTGCAGAAGTAACTTTCACTCTCTAAAATGCCTTATATATACAAAGTACATGTTTCCCAGATTTTCCCTCCAACCCTCAACCCCCCCAGATAAGGAGATCTTATTGTCCCTCTTGTGTATTAAAACGATTATACTATGGTATTTGCCCTTATCTTGGGATGAATTAGAAATCAGAAATGTCTGACTTTCTAACCTGACATTGCACCAGACCATCTAAAGCTTTCTCCTCTCTGCTCTTGTGCTGTTATACAGGAATAAAATATTTGTGGCCTCTTTCTTACCACTTACTTCTATTCAAGTAAACTTTCCCCCCTCTCCCCAAGAAAAGAGTTCAGCTTCTGGAATTTTTGGTTCCCCGTTTGTGAAATAGACCCAGACTACCTTGGAGGAATGTTTTAATAAAACCAGTGATTTGAAGGTAGGAGCTCATGCTGGTAGGAGGTCTCGAGCTAGACTCTGGTTATATGAACCTGCATGGAAGCTGGGGGAAGAAAACAGCCTGCAAGGCAGAGGATTTTGGAGAAGGCAGTGAAAGGTCAGTCTATGTGTGTATGTGTATGCATTTGCCACAGGTGCAACATCTTTGTATATCTTTGTCTTTCTTTTCCCGACTCCGGCCCCCACTCCATATGTGCTATTCACAGGTTGTGGGATTAACAAACCGACTCCAAGCGTAGATAAAGCAGTATCAATGGCAGAATGAGAGTCAGAACATATCAGTGCTGGATTTCCAGGCAACAGATACTCTGAGCAGGGAGCAAGTGAGAGCAAAACCTAAATGCTTGTACCATGGCAATAGTCATGCAAAGAAGAAATAGAAGGGAAAGCTTTTTCATTTATTTCCTTTCTCCTTCTCTCAACACACACATAAAATCCTAGGAGTGAGTGAGACTTCAGTAAAGTGTAACACCCAAAACACAGAAAGAGGATAACCGTGCTGGATGAATAGTCTATTCCATGGCTGCCCAAAAGCAAAATAGAGATTTATACTACGCAGATGAAAAATCTGGCATCCTCTTTGAGTTTGGAGATGTTAAAAATTCCCCACTTAATGACAGGGTCATTTGTGGGACATGTTTCCAGCTGGCAGGAGTGATTGGTGAAAAAAGCCGTTCTAAACCAGAGATAAATTCCTCAAAATAGTGAGGGTCACTGAACTGTTCTGGGAAAAAACTGAAGACACAAGGACAGAACAGATACGGGACACTAGAGGAAGCTGTCTCTTCTCTCCTGCACTGTCTGAAACACCATCAGTTCAGGTTGTGGGTGCAGACAGGTAAATGGGGCACCTCTAAGTGACAGGGACAGGTGGAGGACAAGCTACCAAGAACTGGGTCGTACCGCAGACCCATTCTGTGTCCAGTAAGGAGATGCAGGTGGCTGTTGAGAAATGTGAAGTTGGAGCTGTTGTCACAAGGAGCACCCCTCTCTTCTGCTGGAGCAGAGTGGCTGGGTGGATCACCTGGAAATACCAAAGCAATCCTCCTGGGGAGAGGTCCGTGGGGTACCACAGCCTCTGAGAGCCTGCAATGTCGCTGAAACTAGACCATCCCTTGCACAGGGTGTGTCCATGAGTGCCAAGCTGTGAACGCTTTGTTTTGGTGAGACAGTGATAAAGAACAGGCAGGCCTGCAGCAACAGGCATCATTCATCCTCTAATCCTAGCATGGAGTGGGTCTGCCTGTGGCAGGGGAAAACCGTCAGGTAACTAAAGCATTTGTGTCATCTGAAAGCAGTTAAACTGAATATTTAAAAGAGTTATTAATGGCTGAGGAAACACTACCTAATACTGCGTGGAGCAGCGCGCACCACTTGCTGCACAGAAATGGGTCCTGGCTTTCAGAGACAGATGAGCCATCAGGCACCCCCCAACGCCCGGCGCAGCTCCTGCAGGTAATGCTTGGCAGGTGTCAGGCAGGCAGAGGGGTGCTGTGGCACCAACTGACCCACACCAGCGACTCCCGGGCATTGCAGGTGGAGATGTGTGCCAGAGGAAGCAGGCAGGAACATGTCTCTGTGCTCTGCTACCTCAGCACAAAGGTCAGAAGGACAATATTAGGGCAAAATTAGCCCAATGCTAATCCCCTACAGCTGACGTCTGTTGACTTCTGAAGACTGTTGATTGACAAACCCCAACCAAAAGAAGAAATCTGGCCATTTGTGCAGCTGTCTTTCCTTGCTCTGGAAATCCCAGGAACAGGAACAGGGAGATCTTGGAGGCCTCCTCAGTGCTCCCTGAGATAACCAGAGCTCCAGCCTGCTGCCTTAGGACAACTGTGAATAAGGCAGAGTAAAATTCATCAGCCCTGGGCATTTGCTAGCAGTGTCCCAGCATACCCAACAAGAGAGTAAGGCCCAGAGAAGAGGTTTTTTCCCCTACTTTCTTTGGGTCCATTAATTCAGCTTCGAGTTTTTGAGCATCACTAGTATCCCAGAGAGGCCCTGATGACACATCTAATTATACCAAGTAACTGCGTTAATTCTTTTTAGAATTACAGTGAAAAATAAGGTACTGCCCTTACAACAACATCCAAACTGCATTTCTGTGGGGAAAGTAAACACTCTTTAACACATGATGGCACTATGTTGGGAATGTCTAGGCATCTAACAAAACACTGAAAAACTCCAGGTAAGGGGATAGTGCCAGAGAAATCACTCTTGCTGCTTGGTTAGAGGCCAGCCCTGATAGTGGCAATAGGCAGAGGAGTAGTCCCAGCAGACTGTCATCAGGAGATGGAAATGAAGGCAAGCCAGTAAGTATCTCTTCCAGCCAGACTGGGATGTTTGGCTGATATACATCAAACAGTGTGAGGATTGAGTGATCAGGGTGAAAATATACCAACCCTAAACTGGAGTGCGATCTGACTTGTTCCATTTCACAGACAGAAACTACATGGCCACATTAAATTGTTACTTTTCTTTGTAAAAAATTGGTGATGTGGAGGGCATTCAAGCAAGAACTGAGATCATGGAACTCAAGGTACATTTTCTCAGACAGTAAATTGTAATGCACTGCAGCAAAATTCAAATGATTCAGTACCATGGGAATCTGCTCACAAGACCTCTTCCCCTGGGTACCTACAAAACAAGAGAAAGGCCCGAACGACAGGAAAGAGCCAGGAGCAAAAACTGCACGGACAAGAAGACATGTCTACTTGGAAATGCTGTGCTCTTACAGCAACCCTCCCAGGGACCGAACAGCTCAGCAAAGAGACCAATGAGTAGGAAAATTGAGACACAGGCATGGTGATACAGGGATAGACCAGCAATAACAAGGGCTCAGTGTAAAGCCACTGTAGGACAGGGACTGAGTGGGAGACCAAGGATCAGGCAGAAGGCAATAGTGAGATTTGCAGCAAGGCATGGGGCAGGGCTGGTGCTCAGGGCAGTAGTGGAGGGAAAACTGAATACGGGTAAGCAGAAGGCAGCTGGCCAGCACACAGGAAAACAAAGAAGACATAGCAAGATCTGAGGAATTAACTGATTTGACACAGGAGTGCTGGTGAAGTGTGTGTCTCAGGAAGCCAGAGGAGCAAGGCACCAGCCAGCAAGAGGCAGGCAAACAGGCTTGTAAAGCCCCATCAGTAGTAATAATGCAAACGAGATGTGGAAGGCTGGGCTGAAGGGGAGGTGTTTGAAAAACAGCAAGGCTCCAGGTACCGCTGGGAGGTAGCAGTCAGAGGCTGGTTCAGGCTATGCAGAGGTAACCAGGCACTCAGCAAGAGCTGCCAACATGGCGACAATAAACAGCTAAGAGATTAATGACCTTCACAAGTCTTGGAAGGAGCATGCATGGCCACAGCGAGGGGCTTGGAGGGGGTACCAGGAACTGCATCTGCATTTGCTTGGCTCAAATGGCTGTGGTGGCTCAAGTTTTACAAGTGTGGAGTCCTTTCATGTTGTTGTCCAGCGCCCAGAACATGAAACACTTGAGGTGAAATCCTGCCCCCACTGAAGTTAATGGGAATTTTGCTTGAGTCTGGTTTCTCTCTGCTCACACTATCTTGTATAAGGAGAGACAGACCCCACCTCAAGAGGGTGGGGGAGGAGGGGGCAGAAAGGAGGCAAAGAAAAGCACTAGTGCAACTTTGCCAAGGCAGGGTGTCAGGGCTGGTGTCCCTTACTACCAGAGTCTGAGGCAGGCCCAGGGCATGCTGAGCCAAACAGACAGGGAGCAGGGCTGAGAGGGCAGGAAAACCCTCAGCACAGAGGGGAGGACATGAAAGGGGAGCTGCCAAGAGTATAAAAGAGCAAACTCTATTAAAAGCTGCAGCAAGGAACTCCGAAATGGCAAAGGGGGGCTTCCCCATAGGGCAGAAGGCAGGCAGAAGCAGACCACCAAAAAGGCCCCTCAGCAGCACCAGCAAAGACACAACAGACCTAGGAAAAGCATGGGGATAGGTTTCCTGCCTTCCTCTCTGGTGCGTTGGTTTTGCAAAGCAAAACACACTCCTGCTGTACTGCTGGGGGCCAGCAGTAACCTCGGGGCTTTGAAAAATGAGCAATGGGTACGTTTACTTCTTCATGGTCATCATGGAAGGAACACAACAGCATTACCATCAGGTTTCTGTGTATTTCAGCAGGAGACCTGGATCCTATGGGTTAGTAAAAAGCATGAGACACACATAAGGAGATAGGAAGATCACACTCAAAAAGTAGTTCAGTATCTGGAAACAGTGTAAGACGTAACTAGAGAAGTAGCAGCTGCATGCATCTGAGCTGTGCCAATTCCTTTGATTCAAGCAAGTAGTTTCCATTATATCTTTGGAAGAGAAACTATGGAAGACACAATGAAAGACCTTGCAGAAGAGGTCCTTTCCTTTTAGCTGAAAGCTACAATTGTGATACATACAATTCCTGATTGTCACAGTGCTGGAAGTGCTGCAAAAAAAATCAGAGAGAAAGGAAATTCCCATAGTAGAGCTGCCAGTGATAAATGACAGCAGTGCGAGACAAGTATAAAAGGAGGCAGAGCAAGAGAAGTCAGAGGGTAGACCTGCTTAGGGCTTCTTTTCCTCTTTGTCTGGCATGCTTTTTGATGGGAAATGCTCACTTGACTAAAGCAACACTTCCCTTTTCTTTTCCTTCAAGAATGCATGTCTGAAGCTTGTTGCTTGCCGAGAAGCCTCTTGTCCCTCTCTGGCCAAAATGGACATGAATTTCCCAGGAGGCTGAGATGACTAAGTCCAGTATCTTTGCCCCAAGGGACCTGGCAGTGGTGCCAGGGTCTTTGTCCCACCACCAGCAGCACCAACACTAGGACTATGGGCTAGGCTGGGCCACCATGAGCTCTTGGCACTGGGAGTGGGCAGGCACTAAGGAAGCAGAAATCTTTCAGCTTTTACTCCTCATTCATGTGGGAAGTAATTTCTGGGAAAAAGACTGTGGTTTCTATGCTCTTTCCTCCTGGACATGAAGGAGACCATGTTCAGTGCAGACCTAGCTCCCAGTGCCTCAGGGTCACTGGGCTATTGCATGTCCAACTGGTAGCCCAAACTCTGTGTGTGCAGCCTCAGCTCATTGCTCTGCATCACCACAACGAGTTGTTCCCAGCTTGTCAGGCTGTTGTGAGGCCTAATTACCAAGTGTTTATGAAGAACCTCATTCATTAGAGGAGCTTGAGCTATATAAGTGCATATTATCATTTAGGATACTTCAAGATGAAAGGCACTTAAGTGCTTGACAAACTGAGAAAGCAAATGTATACAGGAATCATGTAGTTTGCCTCTGAAACGAAGCATCTGGGCTGAGACGTAGCAACTGTTTCAGGCAGCATGCAAGGCGAGAACGGCAAATCCCCAGGGTTCCCCTAAACCTCCTGAAGCAGCAGCAATGTCACTGCTCCAGGGGTTGGCTGGGACGAGGGGCCGCCAGAGGGACCCGGCACCGGGGGTGCTGTCCTTATATCTGAGTCTGAGCTGAAGAGAGGGATGGCTCCGGACAGGCGCTGCTGGGCTCCTGCCAGAGGCTCGCACATCTGGAAGGGTAGGTCCAGAGAGTTTGCAGCCAAAAGCTTTCCCTTGCAACTCTTTCCCCAGGAGGAGAGAGGAGGAGGACAGGGATGGGAGAGGTTGTGCGCCACACATTTGCACCAGAGCAGGTCACTTAGGAGGGACAGGGAAAAAAATCCACAGTGCAAGTTCAGGGCAGGAAAGAATCATTGAGCCACCCTTTTTATGGCTGTTTTGCATGCATAACTTTTAGCTGAAATAAATACCAGTGGATGATTTAATCCCCTTCCAGCAGGCCCTGTAGCCTTTCAGAGGTATTAGCGGTGTGCCTCCAATAAGGAGTGCTCTGTTTTTCCGTGATAAATCCGTGCTACACCATGCCTCCCACGTACACAAGTACTCAATTTCTGCAGCAAGTGGAGATAGCAATGAAGAGGCCTGGAAGGAAACCAGAAAGTAGATTACTGAGTACTGCAGACCATTTAAAACACATGCTGAAGTGAGAATGAAGCTCTTCAGAGTGTGAGCTACATCCTTAGTTTCGCCTTGCCCAAGCCAGGAGTCTTGAAATGCATATATATATATTCAATAGCATTTTTGCCGAGCTCCTAAACAGCATAGAATTAGTATGTATTGCTGAATTCCTTTTTGTGGTGGTGTTGTTCAGTTTTGTAAACTGTGTACAACACCCTGATATCAAAGCACTGAGTGAAAAATATACATGACTCTATTTGGAAGACTTGTTAGGGAAAAGAAAAAAGGAAGTTTTCTCAGGTACTTTCTAAGTTGCTAAAGTATGTGTGGCAGTACTGAAAAGCTGACTTCACTCAGCTGACTTGTATATTGGTTCTTAAGATACAGGACAAGCTTCTTTATGTTTATCACATAATAATCATGGGGGTCTTTGCTTCCTGAACATCAGTGCTCAACCTATGTTTTAATTCTAAGGTCATCCATTTTTCTCTCACTAATTGCATTCTCAGAGGAGACTTTATCATGTGCACTGTTCACCTGGGCACAATTGCTCGTTTTTTGCATCCTCTGCTCTGATCTCCTCTCCTCTCAACCTCTTGGCCTGAGTCACATTATTACCATATCTTCTGAGAACATGTATGGTCAAATGCAAAAACCTCCATTACCCATTTTAGCCAGGTTAAAATGTATTTTGGCCTGTGTATCTATTTCACATTTTTCACTAAACCTTTTATCTAACAACAAGAGCAGATATAAGTTATTCAAAGCATTTGTTAGGGTCTAGACCAATTATTTTTGTTTGGGAATTATAAATAATCAAATCCTGCTGACAGCACTTCATAAGTCAGTAGAGCTTCATGACCTTGGAAAGGATCAGTAGGATTTTCCTCTTTTAACAAACCCCAAGGTGTGCAAGTGCCCATGCTGAGCTGAGTCCAAGGTGGAGGATGAGGAGAGCATAGGGGTCACAGCCTGCTGTGTGGGACAGCCGGGCATCTCCCCCCTGCACCAAAGGGTTTTGGCCTTTGGCTGTCATCTCCCCTACTTTTATCATCCTCTGACATGCTCTCACCAGCCACTGCTGTTAGCTTCCTCTGTAGATGTAGCACAGGAGGACTCTGTTTCTGCTTTGTGTGCACAGGGGCTGGGGCCGTTAGTTATCTACAGCCATACGTGGGCAAGACAGCAGCTATCGGCAGGTCACCTAGCAGCTCACCAGCCAAACAGAACTTAAGCCTAAAACAATACTTAACATTTGTTGGAATCTGTAATCTACTTACATCCATCTGTCTGGAAAGACACCCTCAACTGGGAGCCTGGAGAGTCTTAAAACTTCCTTAGACCTTGTACTGCTGGATGTCTCCACTCCATGTGACTCACAGAGGAGGCATTTTGCTCTCTGCACCTCTAACAGTGAAACTGGGTTTACTCATATTGCTGTGTTTAGGACTAAAATAGTTGAGCTGTTCTGATACTGAAATGACTATACATATAACAGTAAGAAATCAATATTACTGAATGCCACTTTTATGTGAATTTAAGGCTGCAGAAAAAGTAAATCAACCCTTGTCATGCTGTATAAAACCAGACAGTTATTTTACAAAGAAAGAGCATAGCACAACAAAAGGAGGCAGAATATTTTCTGATTTGTGCAAGCTATCAATATATTCTATTCATAGTTTCTTATGAAAAATCAGTGATTTAGAGGTTCTATAACAAAAAGTATCCTGTGATGCAACCGGTACCTCCAGCTTGCTTGGGACCTGCAGCAACTCTGCCAGTAACTCAGTCAAGGACCTGTTCTGAAGAAAACCAAGCTCCCTCCAGCACCACTGACATTGAGCTTAATTCAGCTGTATTGTCCAATAAAGTTAAATTTCAACAGTTTGTGATTTCTTGCAGCTTGAGGTTGAGGCTTTTGAGAGCTTCAGCATCATGTAGAAAAGTTCCTGAATATGTACAAGGTAGACATAGAGAAAACCTGATGCCCCCTTCAAATATGTAGACATTAGCAAGCAGGTGTCTGTGAACAAAGAAGGAAGGAAGGAAGGAAGGAAGGAAGGAAGGGAGGGAGGAAGGGAGGAAAGGAAAGGAAAGGAAAGGAAAGGAAAGGAAAGGAAAGGAAAGGAAAGGAAAGGAAAGGAAAGGAAAGGAAAGGAAAGGAAAGGAAAGGAAAGGAAAGGAAAGGAAAGGAAAGGAAAGGAAAGGAAAGGAAAGGAAAGGAAAGGAAAGGAAAGGAAAGGAAAGGAAAGGAAAGGAAAGGAAAGGAAAGGAAAGGAAAGGAAAGGAAAGGAAGGGAAAGGAAAGGGATGAAAAATCAGACAAAAGACAAAACACAGGTAGGAAAATAGGGCCAAATTTGCTATTAGTGTATGAAGTAATATTGAACTCCTAGAGCTCTCTAAAGTCCCGAATGTCTGGAAATGTGCAGCTGAAAGCACAGGCTGAGTGGCCATGTTAGCACTGCTGAAGCTGGGAGATACCTAGCTCAGCCTTTAAATGTTGACTATTCTGAATGGAGATATGAGAAACACACTTTATCTAACACAGAGCTTGACCTGGTGTGCCAGCTTCAAAAGAACAGCTGCTGCAAGAGCGTTTCCCAAGGGTTGGTTAAACATTGGAAGGAAATTTCCAGAGTCAGAATTTATATTGTGGAGAAGTATCTTTAAAAATAAAACACAGCCTAAGTTTGAGAGAATGTTTTTGTACCAGCTGCTTCTGGAAACAGTTGCTCCAATGCAGAAAATATTTCTTAATAATATGCTGTGCTGTTGCATAAGAACAGGAGAAGGATATTAAGTAGGCAGAAAGTCAAAATAAGTAGTCTCTTTTTCTTTGCCCAACTTCACAGAGACACAAGAGGGAAACAAGCATGATAAATTGCTAATGAATGAATGAAATGTTAGAAGTTTTTCTTAAGTGGGAATAAAAGAAATGTTATTCCTTGCTTGTCATAGGCGTAGGAGTAAGGAAGGATGAAGAAGGGAGGTGGTGAATATAAAAGCCTTTCCACATTCCTCAAGGAAACCAAAGAAATCCAGAAGTGGCACTGGGGCTAGGTCTGCTTGAGAGAACAGGGAGGTGTCATGTCATGGAGAACAGTGGGATGGAGAAGGGTCTTCATCCTGCTGCACCCTCTAAGGCTTCCCTTCTTTGCCAGGACCGAGACCAATAGGAAAAATCCCTCAATCCCCTTCATTTACTTCATTTTACATGGATTCAAACATGTGTATGTCACGTATGTCAAGAATCTGAAAGACGGTACAAGTCTAAGCAGCATGTAAATCACAGCAACCCATTTTCTTTTTGTCAGATGTAAAGGGGAGTCCAGTTCGGAGTCTAATTCAATTTAATGGGGACTCTAAATTAATTCTAATGGGGTCCACGCTGCTATTATACAGACATGGTTTAATCCTGCCCAATGTTTCTCTAATCAGTGCTGGTTCAAATGCTCCTTGGACACCTCTCCTCAGCATGACCAAGTGACAGAAAGAGACGCTTTTCCTAAAGAAAAGGTTTTTTAACCTTTACTGAAAAATCTGCTCCAGAGTATTGCATTAGAAAGTCGGTGAAAATATTCACTGTGTTTTCAGGAGCTAGAAACCAGCCTGCCTTTAACCTGAATGAGACCCTTTCTCAATAGATTAACAGAGGAGTTGCCCTTCTACCACAGGGTCAGAGCTTGTCAACTCATTTCTAGAGCGACTCCAGGAGAGCAGACCTTCCTGAGTTACACACACACAGATCTGGGGGGAAAAAACCAAAAAGGAAAAAAAAAAAGACATCTGTCAGTCTGTGCCTTAGAACAGGCCATTTTCTGTGCCACCGGCAGCGCTTGCTCTGCCCTCCTGGGAAGAGACTCTTCCACAGACACTCTGCAGGCAGGGCAAGCCATGCCCACTTGCTGGAAAGCAGTGGATGCTGTGTTTCCATCCGAGGCAGATCCACCTTCCACCTTCCTCGTACCCGCAGAGCACCGGGACCCCATCAGGAGCCCACCATTGTGTGGGACGTGGAAGTGCTTCAGCAGCTGCTCCTGAGGCAGGCAGCAAATTTTAATTGTCCCGAGTCCGTCAGCAGAGCCCCTTCCATGGCACACAGGAAACAGCTGAAAAGGAAAGGATTTGCAAAGCCCAGTGTGCGGTTTAGTGCGTTCATCTTTGGTTTGTGCAGCTGAGAAAGTGCGTGGGATTTTCTGGGCAGCCAGGAGAAGCTGAATCCTACCTGGTGGAAAGCCACACTGGAGCGTTTCCCAACTTTTCTTAAAATTTATACAGCAAATAAAGCCATTATGGTCTTAGAAAGGGTTATTGTCAGGGTATAAATCACTCCTTCAGCAAAACACTGGGAATTTTTCTATGTATTTGTGGAAAGGACTTTAGGACCTGTGTTAAGGCCCTCATATATCAAGTCCATCCCTTCAGTTTTATGACAAAATGAAAAATCTCTCAGAGTCTATATCTGCAGTTGAAGGGCACTAGGAATATTTACCACACAGAAGAAGATGCCCTTAGCATTGTGGGTGATTAGGTTCAAATGCTGCAAATCCTTCAAAGATTAATAATAAAGCTTTGCACTCTGTTCTTTGGGTGTGAATAAAGAGTAACTTCATTAAAGTAAGTGAATTACAGAAATTATGGGTATGGGAGGAGAATGGGCTATCTGCACAGACTCCAGGGTTTCATCATACCAGTTGGCAGTCTGCTTTCTCACTATGATCCCCTTTTTCGTTGTTTTGTCAAGTCAGGCTGAAAGAGATTAAATCCCAGCTCCAATAACTGTTCAATAGTTTAAGGTCTATAAAATATTTATGTACTCAGCAGTTTGCTTCTGCATAATAACTTTCAAAGATTGATAATGTTCCATCTCCGAGGTTCTCAACTGGCGTTAACTTTTAACATGTGCTTACTTACTGCCCCTAATGATTTCCTTCTCTTCATCTACCTGCAGCATGGCCAAGCCCATGCCAGTGGTGCATTGCAAGGAGAGGTGCAAAGTGTGATGAGAAAGGGCTCAGGAAGGATGCACAGCTGAAGGGACGCTTTTCTGCTGCTGTCGTTTCGGTCACAAACAAGCTGAAAACCAGGGACTGGCCTAACCCGAAACCCCGTGGCTGTGAGGTCTGTTCCCAGGATGGTGGTGATCCACCTGCTGCTGGACACGGCTGTCAGCTCCAGCGAGGCTGGGAAAGCAGGCATGAGATTTTCCTTTTACTTGACAAGCCTCTGGCCCCCACAGTTTCAGAGGTCCCCGTTGTCCCCCCCAATCTCCTTTCACATTTAGGAGCAAATCAGCATTGCATAGTGGTACAAAACATGGCTGGGAAAAGAAGAGAACCCCTATTTTGAGGAAAATGAACCAACAATGGACTCAGCAAGTCGTTTGTGGTCTGCTTGGCAGGCTGCAGATCACTTTTCTTCCCTGGCTCTGTGCAGCGATAGAAGCAGGGCTGCAGCACTTAAGGCCTTGGCACCGTCATCTCAGTTGGGATTTGGAGTTACTCCAGGAGGCCCAAGAAACCCGCACCTCAGGCCAAAAGCTGGAGGCTGGGAGTACACCGGGCTATTCTGGAGGCTGGATGATTTAAGGTAGATAGAAACAATTTGAAAATGCCTATTGCCTGGCTACTCCTTCAGCCTCTGAAAATGTTTGTGGGTAGCTCCAAGGTTTCAGCTGGTGCAACAATGCAGTTACTTCTCTTTAGGAGCCTTGTTTTTCCCAGGAAACATTTCCACCTGCAGAAAACTCAAAGGAAAAAAGCAGTGAATCATAAGGAAAATCTGCAGTGGCATTTGGCCCTCTCTGCTAAGGAGTACAAAAGCTCCTCACTCAGATAATTTCTTCTGAGAAATTAGTCGTATTGGTTATTTCCCAGTTTCATGTTGGGATAACGACAAGATCAATAAAGGATAGGAATGTGTTTGACCCCTTTCCAGGAACAAAGCATGTAAAGCTCAGCTCTGTCCTTGGACTCATGCAGTATCATCTATTGCTTGCCATGGTGGTTTCACAGTTGTGGCAGGGTTTTCTGGGTGAGGTTCAAGCAAAGCATTTAATCTCAGGTGTCTACTAGCAGAACTGCTGTGCTTAAGGTATTTTCCCATTTTGATTACGTGGTCTTTGGTTGCTTATTCACATAAAATTATGGATCATGGTGGGTCACTTTGCATTCATTCTGCACCTTCACTTTCAGAACAGATGATTAGTTTTTTAATAGAAGGGTGTAGAGCAACATTGTCCTTGTAGGTTCTATGAGGAACCAACCACACTAACATGTGACCTTCAAGCAGTGAGTAAAATCACCTGTCTGAACAAATATGATACATACAAAACTCCCACTGCTGTGTAATCTCCAAATTATCATCATCATTTGAAAGACTATGAGAAAATCTTCAGCACTAAGGGAGTTGTTGCTTTGAATGTGAAACAAACATCTCAGTGTCATGGTGTCTTGAATCCATGCCTTTCCCATATATATGGGAAAAGCAGTTATGCCCAGATATTCTCTACCTTATTCTGACACATTCTGCTGATACTGATTTTGAAAGAGTCAAATCTGTTGTCTGCCATATATACATTATAGAGAAATGTGTTGGGGTGGTTGGACTTGATTTCTGGAGGTCCCTTCCAACCCCTACAATTCTGTGAATCTGTGAATATTCCCAGATAGTTCTGTGTTGGTATTCCCCTGATGGAAAATGGAGGAGTTACAAGGACAGTTTAAAACCACCCCACACCCATGAAATGCTTGTGTTTGAAGACAGAAACAGGGAGGTAATGAAAGCAAGACATGGTGTAAAGGGAAGATGTAGGACATGGTGGTAGCTACAGAATCAAGGCTGAAGTGCTGTCATGCTTACATGCTTACCTTGATGTCTGGATCTGCCTGTTTAGTCCATAGCATTTACTGTCTGCTTCTGCCTGCAATCACACGTTTCAGGTAAACCCTAGATTGCCAGTACTCCGAAAACATTACACTGGGGGCTTTAACTGTGAGATAAAAGCAATCTTCTTCAGATAGAAAATATGCATTATATTAATGGAGTTGCCCAGAAGGGAAAGAGTTAAGTGTGATGGCTGGTACCACTAACATCGACACTGTGAATGTGCAGAAGTCCGGCTCTTGTACTAGGAGGAGGAGATCTATGTCTCAGCCCAAATGGCTCTGGGGGTATGTGTTACCTGGGATATTTTCAGTTACAGTGAGCGAAAATTTACTAAAAAGACTGCCAGTCTCTTACTGTCAGCTCCATGTCCATCTTCTTCCACTGTGGCACTCATGGTCAGTATTCAGCAAATGAGAATCTCTTTCTGCCTGTTTTTGGTCCAACATTTTTATAGTTCTGGGCAATTTCTAAACTCTCAGTTATGGCACTATAATTTTCTTGACATTCACTATAAATGTGTGTGCATGAGAGAGAAATGGAAAGAGAACAGGGACTATTTCTCTTCTGGCAGTATTGCTACACCACTCCCCACCAAAAAAGAGAAAACATATGATGTTTATAAGTCATGGCTGTTGTAAATGCCCTATTTTATGTAGCATACAGTAAAAGCCCCTTAATTTTTATTATTTCAATAATAACTTTCCTACTAAATTCAAAGGTGTCAACTCACGCCCTAAATAGGAAAACCTCTTCCAGGTTTTGTGGATAAATGAAAAGAAAAACAGTGTTCAGGATAACACTCTAACATGTATTGGGAAAATAATGGTCTTTAGAGAATTGCTTCAATAATTTCAGGATTAGCATTTGGACAAGCTGCTGATGTTCAGAAAATCCCTCATTAGAACAACGAGACTGTGCGTCGGTGGGGAATGTGCTCCACTCCTACAGGGACAAAGCAAACATATGTTCATCCAGAGCAATGACTGTACCCACTTCAGAGAGGTTTGCTTCAAGTGACGCTTATGACTCTCAGTGAATTGTGCATTTCAGCTCCTACCAGACTCTTCTACCACCTTTAATTTCAGCTACAGCTTCCATAAGGATTTCAGAAAATATTACAAGATACAGCTGACTTGTACAGTGGCCTCACTGTTGGACTCCAGAAAATCTCCTGAAAGGAGGACTACAGTGAAGAGTATCGCCGCATCTGCATGTGGCCCTCATGGTCAAACAGAACATTGCATGAAGCCTAGCAAAGCTACTTATTTTGAACACAAACCAGACACATTGCATTAAGAAATGGCTGTAAATAAAACTGAAGACCGTTGCTGTGGTTCAAATATTTCTTAGAAGTAGGTAGAGGAGCTGAGTTTGGTTCTTACTGATCTAGTGTCCTGGTGAACGACAAGTTCAATATGGGTGAAGAATGTGCTGCTGCAGCAAAGAAACTCAGCAGGATGCTGAGCTGCATCAACAAGGGCATCAGCAGCAGAGGTAAAGAAATCCTTATCCAACTCTACTCAGTGCTCATCAGGCCACACCTGTAATCTGTGTTCAGTTTTGTCCCTGCTATGCAAAAAAGATGTGGACAGGCTGGAGAGTGCCCAGAGAAGGGCCAGACAGATGATCAAAGGACTTGGAAGCCTGCCCTATAAGGAAAGGATGAGAGAACTAGGTTTGTTTAGCCTTGAGAAAAGAAAGCATGGAGCAGACCTTATCACCACATTCCAGTATTTAAAGGGTGGCTACAAAGAAGATGGAGACTCCTTTTTTACAAGGAGTGACAGGGAAAAGATGAGGGGTAATGGGTGCAAGTTACTCCTGGGGAGATTCCAATTGGACACAGGAGGAAAATTTTTCACAATAAGAACAATCAGCCATTGGAATACTGTCTCCAGGGAAGTGGTGGATTCCCCAGCATTGGACCCTTTTAAGATTCAGCTGGACCTGCTGGAGCTTGCCTACCCTATGCTTTTGCTGAGATAGGATGGACCAAGTAATCCTTGAGGTCTCTTTCAACATGGTATTCTGTGATTCTTGGAAGGCAGAAGAAACATTGGTAGATGCAAAAGGCTGTAAGGCTCAGCGATATGTTATGGTGCCATCCAAAAAAGACATTTTAGGTGTCTCCATTTTAGGCAATACTTTAAAGTGTTTTGAACTAGGATGCAGAAGCAAGAGCAAGATTTAGCCTGCAAGACTTACATCTAGCCTGCTTACACATACAGTGTGTGGGAGGGTTAGGTTCTCAGAAACCCCTGACTGCTGCTGAGCTACCTAGAACAAGGCAATAGAAAACAGCAGAGGTGTCACTGCTCTCTGGGAGCTAGGGCTGGCTCAGAGCTTCATGTCACTAGTCTCTGACTGGGCATGACCTGGAAGTAGAAGTTTTCTCTTGTTGCTCAGCACACATGTGTGCAGGGTTTGCCAACCAGGTGGCTATGTTGCCCTGTGACACCATGTTTTACTTGGTATTTTAGTGGTGGGAGGGCATTCCAGGACAGAGAAATCTGGTTTCAGGTGCTGCCATTGCCTGAAGGGGTTCTGGCCATCATCTCCTCCTGTGAAGTGTACCCAGGTGACTAACTTAGGGTAATGGGTTACAGGGAATATCAGGAAGGCTTCAGAGTAGAAGTGAACTACAGAGCTATCCAGTGGCCACACTGCCATGGCTTCAGCCCTTCATCACAAGTGATCAGAGCCTTAGTTTGGGGAAGGTTGTTCAAACTGTTTTCTTCTCAAACATATGAGAAGTTACCAGAAGTATTCATCAACATGGGAATCTGGCCTTGTGGCAGTGAGAGATTGTTCCCTGCAGGATACATTCTGGAACTAATGCAATTTCCCTGCATGTTTGAACGAGACACTATTAATATGTATTGACTGCTCACTTAGCGTGATTCTATCTACTTCATCCCTAATGACAGTAATGTTGCCATTTAGAAATTTTATTTAAAATTTGCAGCGAAGAGGTGATCCTGATTTAAACACTGGATTCCTATTAACAGAGCTTAGATCAGAGACAGCCTCTTTAATGGTCATTGAATGCAATGGAGGATGCTGTATGATAATCATTAACATTTGAAAATCTGATCCAAGCCGCTTTAGTGATTGATCCACCCAACAATGAAATGAGCTAGAGTAAAGGTGAAACTGTTTTAGTAATCCTGTGCATTGGCTTTGCTGCTCCACAGAGCTCCACCTAAATTGCAGGATTGAGGGCATGTCTTACACTACACACAGCCTGTTGAGATCCTAAAACCATACAGAGGTGAGACCTGGATGCTCTCATTGTCTGATGTGGTTTCCAAAGAGAGAAAAAGGTTTTGAGAACTGGTTCTCATTGCCCTGGGTGGTAGATCATGAGTGCACCAAGGAGTATGCCTGCCTAGTCTAGTTGAACAGTTGGCCAAGTCTGCAGCTGCTGAGCTATTCAGGTGTGGCTTCAACCTTTCAAGTGAGAGAACAAACTGTTAGTCTCAATATTTCTCCAGAACTACATGGTCAAGCCTGTCTAGCAGGTGTGGGAAATAAATATTTGCAAGAAATAAAATACCTCAGCTCCCTGAAAATTAAGATATCTTCTCTTACCTACTTTTTTTTTTTTGTTCGATGAGTTTTGCTACAGAGTTCATTAGCTGAAGCAGCAGGAAGGTGCTGCCCACTGTCTGCATCCCACAAAAGGTATCCAATCCCAACTCAATTTTTGTAGCCCTCCACCCTTCAAATCTATGCTCCTCCTAGTAGCAGCCCCCTCCAGCCAACAGAGCCTCACAATGTGATCTGAAATTTTAACTAACGTCTCATATGCCTATTAATCTCTTGACAAATCAAATAAATTAATGGTGAAATGAAATCTTGTGCCATAAGTGGATGCGTCTTGTAAGGCCTAACTCAGCAAAAATACATTGAGATGTCACTCTGGCAGGCAATGCCAGGATAATAGGGGACTTTCTAATAGGTGTTCTCTCCTTCTTCAGAGTTTCCTCCAACACTGGAGTAAGCATTTTACTGGTCCTGCTGACTCACACCTTTAATTAGGAAAGAGCAATGTTTTCTGTTCTCTGAATAATATGCTTAAATAAAATGTTACAAGTACTCAAACATATTAAAATATTTAACAAAATATTCCATAATTTAATGTCATATATATTTCTTGGCAGCGGTGAACTCCAAGAGCCTGAAGCTGTAATTGAACAATAAATTTAAACCATGATTTCAGCCCATGTATTATAGATGTGTTTGGGGTCTTTACAAAGCTCCTTGCTGATACCATGTCATCAGAATTCCTGTTCTTCAAACAAGCTCTTTCTGTGTGGTTTTTTATAGATAAGCTCTGGTATTGCAGCAGTAATGCCTGCAAAGCCATATTTGACTGTAATTTTGAGGTCTTAACATGTGGAAATTGAATAAAGCTATGACGCCCTTTCCTTCAAAGCTGAAAATAGCCACTAAATTTATTTTTCTGACCTGTGAGATTTTTGGGTAGGTTATTTTCTGGCTTTTACAAATACCTTAATAGTTTATTCATGTAGAGAAATGGCACTCTGCACACCTTGCTATAGCTTGATATTTAGAATATTTACCCTTTCAATCCTTCAGAGATCTTTATCCACTGCTTATAGAATCAGATTTAATCATTACAGATGCTCTGTAAAGATTATTGAAAATATTATTCAATAGCTATTCAAAAAGCTAAAAGAAGTCTCCTTTTCCTCTAGCCCACTGTGTGCGAAGACCCAAATTCTGTCTCTGTGCTGGATCTTTAGCCAAGTTAATCCAAACTGCCTCCATTCAGTTTATGCAAAGTCTCTCTAGCTCTGGGAAATGCATTTGTTATTTTGCAAACACGTATGCTTAGGTCTGGATTCAATTGCTCGCCTCTGTAGTGGCAGAGCAATATGGCAAAGGAATAAATTCAGAGTCTGCTTCTGCTTGTGTTTTGGCTGGGTGCTTCTCCTTGAGGGCCTTGGGAGAAACTGCTCTGCGAAATGTCATCTGTGCCCATGCCATCCATGGCACATGAAAACGGACAAAAAAGAAGTGCCAAGCAATGAAGGTTGCCATGTCCACATTAGGGGGAAAAAATAGCTACTGCTTTTTCTTACTGAGGGATTTGGGAGAGCTCTGCTCCAAAACCTGTCCCTTGAGGTTGACCATCTGTTGTTACTGAACCCGTTCCAAACCCCCTGTTCCTGAGCATGACTGTCGAGAAACTTGTGGTAAGACAGCCTTGGCAGTCTGGACACCCTGAAGTCTCCTGTGACCCCGCGCTGCCTGGTGCCTGGCCAGCGAGTGGTGACAGACTGCCCTATTTGGGGCGGGTACCTGCCAGCACAGGCAGCTCCAGTGGCTGTACCAGTCCTGTGGTTCACGCCGTGATTCGCAGGAGGTTTTTATAAAGGTGCTTCCGGTGGGCCCTGCTCATCCAGAAGCACAGTGTCAAATGTTACCTCTTCTTGCTTTGCCCATGTGATGTGAATTTTGCCTGGGAAAAGGACTGGTATCTGATTTCTATCTGCTTTAAGGTCCATAATTTAAGGGTGTTTTGGAGACTTCTTCCCACTCCAGTAAAAGAGAACTGGAAAACTCTTGTGTTAGGCTGCTGTGACTGAGCAAATTCTGTATTTTGAAGATAGCACTGGGTCTGTATGAAGACCTTTTGTTCCCAAGTTCATGAGCTCATTTTTGGTACTATAGGATTTCATTCCTTCCCTTTACTTTAGCCCTGGGGGGCCATTTACTTCTTTCTGTATGGTGATCTGCTATTCCTCTGTATTCATGATGTTCCCTAACATTAGGTCACCAGCTAATTTATCAGCACAGTTCTAATGGTTTTGACAAGGTCATTATCAAAATATTAAGACTTTGGAGTCTCGCCTAGTAACCTCCTTCCAGCCACATACTTCTTGCAGGATTACTCATTGCCTCCTTTTCCTTCCATACTCCTATCTCTAAGCCAGCTTCTTACTCACCTTTCACTTTCCCAATTGACCCCTGTTTTTCCAGTTTAAAGAACAGATTTTGATATGACCTATAGCAAAAGTCCAGAGAGTTTGACTGGAACATTTTCTTTATTAGATAAATCTAATGTCTTACCAATGGCAATCTGGCAGAAGCTACCTTAAAATCACTCCTGTTGTGTTTTATCACATTCATGTCTTTAATTACAATTTTCTTTAGAATCTGTTTTAAACCCTGAATACCACTGAGACAGACTAATGAGTCTAGACTTGATCTGAGCACTTTGTTTTCCTTCTGAAGCACCCGTCTTGCCATTTTTTGTGCCAGTTTTTTTCAGAACACGAGGATGAGATCATCCAGTTTCTCTGAACCAAGTGCACTGAACTCCTTGAGTTTTGTTTCCACCATGATTTCCAGCTCTCTTTCCCATCATCTGTCACCCTTGTGGGAAACTGAGGCAAAGTCTGGATCCACAGCACCTCACTTCTATTTTCCTTCTGCTCTTTTGCCTCAAACTTTGTGAGGCCAATCTCTTTTCATTTGGCAGAACTAAGATTTGCTCTGTTTCTCTCTTCTTGCATATCTCTTCTCTTTCCGATCTTTGTATCGGTTTAGTCTCTTTCTTACGGCTCTCCCTCCACTCTATTTTGAAATAGAAACCTGTCTTTTTGCATTTTTGCTTGTTTGGGATACAGATTTCTGATATAATTTTTGACATGCTTGTCCTTGAAAATACTTCTTTCACCTGCACGTTCAGGACTCAGCGTAAAGCCCAGCCCACCTGACTGCAGGAGGCTGTGGGATGCAGCTGCAGGAGGCAGGGGCCGGGGCAGAATGTTTCAGCTCTGCTGAGATACACTTCTCTGTTGGGGTTGCGAAGTGAAGGCTGAAGGAACAGGGGCAGAAGCTGCAGAACAAGGCAATTGCTGCAGGTGCCTGCTGGAGGAATCAGCCCATGCTGTGATCCTGCCATGCTCCTAGGTGCCTACACGCTATCCTGTTCAGCCCTTTGCTTTGAAATGAAGGCAGAAGCCCTGGTCGAGTATTTTCTCAGTCACTGGTGATTTGTTTGGGCGTGACAGAAAATGAGAACCAGACAGAGACCACAAGGTTCACCTAGCTGTGGGATGGGCATGAGACATAGTCATGAACCAGGCTCTTAACCCACATTGACTGCAAGGATTATTGCAGATGATCATCTCAAGCCTCCCGACAAGGAAAAAACCAGGAGTTCATGCTGGAACAGCACCCCATAGGCTGCAAGTCAAAGCTCAGCAATGGCCAAGGTGCAACCAGTTTAGTTCAGGATGAGGAGGAAAATAATAGACTGGAGCCATTCTTGATGTAGAAGTAATCCTGAGACTGTCTTACTGCTGCTTTGAATGTCTCAAGGCCTGTGCCTGGGGATAACATTGGGAAGATTGTAAGTAGGTTCTCAAGATGTTTTTTACCTTAATCATCATCATTGTTTTGGGACTGGGAGTGGAGATGGTAAAGAAGCAGTTATTACTACTAAACTTCCCTACTTGCAGTCCTTTCAGGACTCCTGGGTAGATTAGGGAAAAGTTTCCCCCAGTAAAGCAGCACAAAATATCCCAGTGGTGTGACGGATCTGATCCTTTCCTGGATTTTTGTTCCAGCATTTGAGTCATTTATGCCACAGCTGAGGTCTGGGATGACTTTAATTCTGGGGTTTTGGTCTGTCTGGTGTCTAGCAGTGTATGGTAAACGAGCGAGGCGAGAGGCAGGCACCTGGTGCTTCACTGGGTGCCGACACTGCAGCCAGCACCTGCCCTTCCCTCAATGCAGCCCTTGTTAGTTCAGAGATGAAAAACAGGTTCCCGTCAAAGCAGTGCCACTTGAGTGCCCAGGAGCTTCTGCAGAATTGCTGGTTGTGTCACTTGGTGTAAGCACAGCTTTACTGGGTCTTAAAAGTGTTTTTTGGTCACCCTGGAGTTACAGGTAGGGTTGCTGTAGGTGCAGGTCTGTGTGTCCCAGTCCTGTGCTGTAGGTCCCAGCTGATGCACCCTGGTCCTGCACACATGAAGAGCTACATCTGAGTGAGCCTGGGGAAAACACACATGCAGGGGGCGAGGCAGGCAGTGCCCAGGCCTGGAGCACCAGGCTTAGATGCTCTCAGGCAAGTGAATATTGTGAAAGCAAAACTACTATGTCCACGCAGCCCTGCAGTGGTCTTTCTGTCAGCAGCCACAGCAGTGGCCAAACAGAAGGAAACATCTGTTCCATAGACAATGCACTTGTGTTTCAGCATCAGGCGCTTTGGAAACATTCATTTACTCAATAAGACTGAAAGTATTTCTAATCTGTAACCCACTGTATAATACAGAGACTTCATTAAAAGTCATGAAAGCTGAAGTCCCACGTGATATGAACTGGCACTGAAGTGAGTGAGGCCATGCTGACCTATCCTGGGTGAGGGTCTGACCCTAGAGCCTTTAAAATATGATAGTGTCTAGATCTGGGAGCTATGAAGCACTGAGTGCTTATTTCTTTGTATTTATTATTTTGGAAGAAGGCATCTTTCTACAAAGCCAGTATTGCCAAAAGGAATGAAAAAGTACAGCATGCCACTCTTCACCAGGAAAATCTTACACTGAGCTTTTAAAATGTTTCCGTATCTTCTGTGATCTTTGGATGAACATTTACTGATAGGGTAATACCCAGACTGTTGCTGCTGTGATGGAAAATGGATTATTTTTATTTTTTTAAAGCATCTGTGTTTTTATTTCAGCAAATTAAACTTTATGTGTGTCATTGGTATGTTTTAATCACAGGATCATTTTTGTAACACAGTGGAAAGTCTGAGATTTTCTAACATGTAAAAAAAGAATCTCAAGGAAGAATGAATGATAAAATGATTTTAGAAGTACTTTATGTAAGAGAGAAAACAGAAACCCCACAGCAGTGTCTTATATAAAAGTAGAAGCAGGAAATTCCATGACAGTTTCCCTGGGAGAGAGAAGTGAACAAACTCTGGTTGCATAAAACTGTTTTGCTGTTTGTTAGGTTGTTGTTTCTTTGGCTAGTGCAATAGCAGGCCCTGTTTGATAAGTAACACAGGCTGAGAGCTGTGAAGATGACGGAGTTAGAATTCTCTGAAATGAAAACCGAATAAAATTCTTTAGTTATTCAGAGCCATTGGACTAGAACATCATAGTACAGAATATTGCATTCTATCACAATTTATTTACCTTTTAAGCAAATTTATTGTTCTGTTTATAAAAAAACCCCAAGTCCTCTACTTGTCATATTTGATCATACACCGTATTCTTTAATGCCAAGTGCATCGCTGTGAGTGCCTGTAATTTGCCATCATCCCTGAAGATGTTCTTGAAAATGAGATGTTTCATCTCAGTGGTCATACCCTGCTGACATTTTTAAAATAAATAAATTATCAGTTCTGTAGTACTGTTGTCAAGGTTTAAGAGGAATTTACATAGAATGCTGTGCTTCAGTAGGAATTGTCACATCTTAATCTTCCAGTAAGGTACAAAACTATTATTAACATATCTCTAGGTAATGTTGTTTAGTGCTAATACTCAGTGGAATATACTTTTCATTAAAATATGAAAGCAGTCCAAATACATTTTGCCCTCAAGCATAATACTAGCTATGCTGTTTCTTGGAATGACTGCAATATAGAAATTAATCTAGTCTTACTTCAAATGACTTCTGTGTCACCGTACAAACTCTGGATTCTTTTCTGGGTGGCAAGATGAGTCGAGGTGGGAGAAAAAAACCCCAAACCTGGCAAGCAAAACCCATAAAAATGTGTGTTAAAGCCAGAAGTTTCAAAGCAACAAGGTCTGCCCAGTGAGGTGCAATGAAGCTCTTCTGCTCTCTGGAGCATATTTTATCTGATCTAGATTCACTCTCTAACACGTCCTGTTTGGTGAACGTTTATCTCAGCCTCCTCGCAGGAATGAGCTATGAGAGTATAAATACGAAGCTCCAGTTGGCCCTGGGACGTGACAGGGTGATTCCCACTGTGAGAAGAGCAGGCACTGTATTTGGCAGAGTATGAACACACAATCCAGGGCTGGGTCCCTGCAGCTCCCTCTGCCAGATGGCTAAGCTCAAAGACTGAACAGGTTGTTGGAGCCTTCCAGGTACCCTTTAGAAAACGGAAATCCCTCCTTCCCATATCCACAAGAAACAAGAACAGTTGCAGATTGAAAAACACAGTACATGTGAAATGATTGTAGGGTCTGTTTGAAGTAAAAGTAGCTCTAGAAATAATGATAATTTTAAAAATAGAGAAAAAAAGGAGAGAAAAGGTGAGGTTTTTTCAGTTTTTTGGCAACAGGCTGCCTTCAAGGGATTCAGGGAAACCTTTGGGAAGTGGACAGGATAGCTTATTGCCATGTGGTTAGGGAAAGGATAAATTACAGTATAATGCTACTTTAAGTCAGGAAAAGTTCCTTCCTAGCTGACAGCTTTATCAATGCAAGACTGGTGTGTGTGAATTCAGACTGATCAGAAATAACAAATGGGAGTAAATGGTTAATTTTCACCTCAGCAAAAAGTTAACTCTTGGATTAAGTCAAAATAGTGTTCTAGAAAAAGGGAAGATTAAAATGTCTATTAATTATGTGATCAGAGATGTGGCAAAAAGTAAAAGACAAGCAGAGTGCAAAATTTGCAAGGTGCTTGAAATACGTGAAGACAGCCCTACATAGGAGGAAAGCTGTCCCAAATAAACCCAAGGCTGGGCAGTGTTAACAGTGGAATCATTACTGGCCTCTAAACACACCTTGACCAGTAAGAAATAAAACCCACAGTGAAGGAAAAGCTGCTAAAGTCTTCGCAGAAAGAGTAAATTTACATGGAAATGTAGTTTTGAATGTCCTGGAACTGTGAGTTCAGCTTGAGGCACTCAAATAGTTTCACTTTGTTTATCTTTTTTGGCAAGAAGGTAGGGAGAAGGGAGGGAGGAAGGAGCCAGAAGGGGAATCCTCCTTTGTTTGCTATCTCACCTTGGTCTTTCTCAGGACTTGGGAGACCCAGCCCAAAGTCCTTTCTCCTTCTGATAGGACCAGACCTCACAGAGATGTACAAAGGGTTGGTCACTAAGTTCTCAAGGGGACTCTCATCTTCTGCACTGAAATATCAATGGAACTGAGACCACAGGAAAGTGTCTGACCTAAGGGCTAGTGGGTCCTCCTCACACTGTCTCCACAATGATTTAAAACTTGCACAAAGCAGAACTGTTTCAGCAACAGAGGAGCCTTGGAGAAGGTTACAGGCCACAAGGTAGGAGACCTCCTTCATGTTTCTCCTGTAGATCAGGACATGAGCTGAGCTAATGCAAGTCTTCCTCCTCTCCTGTGACCTCTCAGGTGATGGCTAGGGAAGAGTGCTCCTGCCCCCACCCCAGGTTAGTATTTTCACCCTGCACAGAACACACAGACTACTGTGTCTCCTGACCACTGTCCATCATCTTCCAGCAAGAGATTAATTATGTATGCTGGGAAATGGTGCAAACCACATTGCTCCTCTTTTGTAAACTGCACATGGAGGACTTTATGGGTCTGAATAATAAATACAGTTTTGGGCAGCTCCAGAAAGAAAACCAAGATGGCCAGGGGATCTCTCTGAGGAAAGTGCAACCAGAAGGGACTGGACATGGCCTGGAGGGAGTACCTGAGGCTTGGGGTCAGGACAGCTCTGGGTCCTCTGCAATCATTTTTTCTTCCTAGAGCTGTCTGGGCACTGGGATGCTGCTGGGCATCTTTCTAGGCAGTGGGAACTCGGACCCCATGTGGGGGTCAGGACTGCCCAGCAGCTGCCACGGCACTGCCCAACTATGGCATTCCTGGAGGTTTGATAAAAAAAATTACTTTGTGTTTTGTGGAATAAAAGGAAGGGAGATGAAAGAGGGTCCACTTCTGCGGGGAAGAACAAAATTAGGAGTTTTGTGTCCAAGGGATAATTTATATTCCAGACTCCCAAAGATATAGTGTCTCATGTGGACTGTTTTTCACCATGATCTTTGGGAAGAAGATCGCTGTCCGCAGATGTTGATCAATACCTTCCTGAAACTAACTTAAAAGACAAATGAAATATTTGTCAAAAGAAAATGCCAGACTTCCTTTTTCCTTATTTTCCTCCATTGCTCTGAGTGAACACTTTCAACTTTTCTTTTTAAATCTCACAGCCTACAGCATGCAGTAATAGCTCATTCATTATTCAAGTAACTGTTTCTGTAACTGGGTTAATAATAGTCCTCATAGCTAAGTACAGTAGTCTAGATGGTAGAGTTAAAGTTCCCACAGAGCTTTTGTTTTCCTCAGTTTGCAATAATATTCCCAATAAAGCTGTTCATGAAAACGACTGTGCCACAGCAGCTTGTGTGTAGCAGCCAGTGAATTATTATAACAAGATTTGTTAAAACTGCAGAGGACATTTGTAGTAAGATCATTTTCCTAAATGATTTTTTTTTTTTAATCGCTGAAAGCTCTTATTTCAAGTTATGCTGCTTTCTGTGCTGTGGTCAGTTCCAAGAGCTGGCCAGGTTACTCTAATATCTAAAGGTAGTTTGTGATTAAAAAGGTTAGAGAATTTTCCCTCACATGAAGCAGATGCCAAGGCACAAATACAAGTGGAAGCACTCAATATGGAACTCACACTTAAAAGAGGAGCTAAGGATAGTTTTTTGACTCAAATACTTCAGTGCATAGAAAATAGAGAAAATCATTAGAGTAATAAAGCACAGGAATCTTTATAATTTGATAAGGATGTATCAGTGTGACACACACAGGGGTAAATTAGGCATCTCTTAAATGCCCAGACTTCTCCGAGTTAAAAAAACCCCACACTACATAAAGGCAAGATGATGGATATAATTTATTTAGAGTGTTGAAAAGCTTTCAATAGGATTCTGCCCATGAGACTACAAAAGCAGTCCAGCAACAAGAAGGTAAGGCAGAATCTTGTCCTGGATTAACAACTGCTGAAGAGACAAGCTGGCAGTGGGAATACATGTCTGAAGCCTGAGGTTGAAAAATATTAAGAGTGAAGTGCCCTAAGGATGTCTATAAGGACTATTTTTTATCTATCCATGTGCAGGTGACTTTTTTGTACATATATTACACAGATTTCGTTCAGTTCCTATGAGGATCTGTTTACAACAGATAGGAGACAAATATGGACTTTCAGATAAGGAATTTACCCATTAGGTTTTTTAGAGATTTTTAGAATTATATCCTACATTTTAAGACTGTGATCATAGTTTCAGTGGATTTGCTAAGTACTGCATTCCCTAAGAACACTGAAAATTAGCTGAACAATGAAATGTCAAAATATGCTGCTGATAAAAGCTTGATCAGAAAGGAAAAGCTGCAAAGGATTGTTTGAAACACCAGACAACTCTAATACCACCAGTGGTTGTCCTAACATGATGGCAGATGAACTTGAACTAAAAGGTAATGCATTTGAAAGAAATAATTTAAACTACTCTGACACACTGATGGCTTCTGAATTAGCTGTAATCTCTGGGGAAAAGAACTGAGCATTATTGTGAGCAGCTCAGTGAAGATACTAAGCAGCAGAAGCAAAAAAATGTGCTCAAGACACTGAAGTGGGGGAATACTTTGAGAAGAGAATAAGACCGTACCTACCCTGGTGTGCAGATGTAGCTGCACGTGTAGCCACATGTGTGCACAGAAGGGTGGCTCATCAGCCTTGCTACTGCGTGCAACCTGAGGTGCCACATGTAAAATGCAAACGATTCACATTTCCTGAGTGAGTAGATGGGCCGAGGATGATGAAGTCGGTCACTTGCATCTACAATGTCATCCAGTCTCTCTGGAAATGCACCAAAAGTTGGGAACCTGGAAAGATTTAATTTGTCATTAGGGGTGCCTGAGCACTCAGTCTCCTCATTTGCATTGGCTCTGCTGCTTCTCTGCAGGATATTTCCAATTGCTTCTGCCGAAGTTTCCCCCCTCTGTCTTTTTGCAACCAGGATCATGGTCTATCTTGCCTCTTATATTTATTAATAATTGTCATACTTATGGTCTGGGTTCACAAACCCATATGGAAAAGTGAAATGGTGTGAGAATTCATGAAGGATCCGTGCATGGAAGGCCTGAGGGATAAACCTGGAGGAGAGCAATGCCAGTGGACAATAAAGAGTGAAACAGGAGGCAGGAGACAGAAGAACCACACAGGAACCCTCATCTCAGATGGCCTCTCTTCAGCAGAGTTTTTCTCTGCCTCAAGGTCTGTGGTGCACCAACATCCCTGATGCATCATTTTACAGTTAGCTTCCTTTTAAGATAAATAGAGAAGCTCATAACTCTGTGGTTTTGTTGCAGTTTCTCTGGCTTGACGTAACAAGATAACCTCTGCAAAACGCAAACTGAAGCATGGTTATCTTTGCAACCAGAAGGGCTAAACACTTCATTAGCTTTTTAAATGAAAGCTTAGGTTCCAGGGAATGCAGTCAAATCTTCAGGAAGTACCTAATTCCTCCCACATTTTCATGAGCACAGAGGATCAACATCTTTGCCAGTCAGACACTCTTGTTCTGCCTGTCCCAGAAAACAAGGGAAAGGGGATGCTTGCGTTTACAAGGCGACACACTTAAAGCAGATAAAGAGAACCATGAATAAGTAGGGTACAGCAAACCTGTGGAATTCATCAGTGAAAGTTTTTCCTGGATTCTGCAGGATTAGAAAAGTACCAGCCGTTTATACAAGTAATGTTTGAAGCTGCACTTGTTACAGCAGCTGTAAATGATGTTAAGAGCAAAAATGTTTCCCCTTGGAGACAGCACAGACCTGGCCTGGCATAGTGGGATGGGTCGGCATTAGGAGGTGTACCCTGCTGTGTGACCCTCTTCATTGGTTAGGAACCTCATCCCAGTGGTGTTTGTTGCGGCCTTTGCCAGTGGTGGTAACACTGAGAGAAAACCAGTTCTCGTTAGAGAAGGAAGGGAATTGTTTGCTTTCATACCAGTAGAAACCAACCTGAAAACCTGACTCCTGAAGTTTCAAAAAAGCAACAAGAAAAAACCCAATGAAATCTGCACGTGTTTGGTTTGATAGTCACAGTGTGTGAGCGGTTGGTGTCAGCAATATTGAGAATAGCTCCTGGAGCTGTCAGGAGTTGTGAGGAGTGTTTCCACAGGCATGAGGAGGTACAAATAGCTGCCCACACTGGGGAGAGACTGAGACACCAGAGGAAAGCTCCGTGAAAGATGAAGTAGCTCTACATCTCCCTATTAGAAAATTCTCTGAAGAAGGCAGTGAAATGGCACTGAAAGAAGCTCAAATAACACAGCAAACAAGAAGGGAGGTTGCATTTCAAAGGACTGCTGAGAATGAAGATCAATAGCCCCAAGAAGGAGGGTTCAATCCTGCACAAGAGCAGGCACAGACTTCACCATGCTGCATTATTTCATGCTTTGAACATGTGTTCACTTGGAGGACATGGAGATTCTGGTTTAGTGGGAGAGCTAAAATGTTCAAACAGTGGGAAGAAAGTAGTCGTTGGCCAAATTATCATAAGGACATTCTTGTGTAAAGGTTATGAGCTCTTTTCTTCCAGAATTGCCACACAGGAACCAGCAAGACACTGACACTAACAGGATGTTAGATTAGGGGGACCTATGTCCCCATGGATCACCAACAAGGACACCTGAGACCTCGCAAGGACACAGCTGGATGTGTCCTTTCCTATTAAAGCAAGTGAGGACCAAAGGCCTTTATTCTTTAAGTTCTTCAGCAAAAAGCTAATGAGAAATTGACATAGAATCCCATTTTGAAGCATAACTCAGATAAACCCCTGTAATTGAAGCCGAGTCAATGGGAAATGTCATGCTGGCTTTCATAATGCAAACCATGCACCTGTGTCTACAATGTCATACCCCATCAGAAGACACAGTGGTGGAGTCTGATAACACGCCAACATCACACAGCCACATTGCTGATGGATGTACTGCACGAGGTCTCAGCATCCTGCCAGACTTATTCCCTGAATAGGCATGGCTGATGTTTCCAGGAGCTGTAAGACATCTAGGAGAATCGCCAACAGGGAGCAAAACCAATGCTGCCAGTAGCAGGATGGGATAGTGCCAAATTAGTACAGAAGTTCCTGTATGTGCCAAATAGCTTTCTAATTACACTGCGATCAGCAAGACAAAACTGTGTCTCTTTAAAAACATATGTCTGTATTCACAGTGGGTCTTCAAGGCAAAATGGCAGATAAGAAAAGCTTGTTTGTTTTCAGATCTGTCAGGGCTTCCAGGATCCCAGTACATAAGACTGATGCCCTCCACTCCAGGGAGAGGAAAAGCGAGGACAAAGAGGAGGTGGGATCTAGCAGATTAGAAAGCAGTGGTACTAATTCAGTGTATGGGCAAACGTTGAAACATACTTGACTGGCAGGTACCTTCTCACTTAACAGCAAACAAAACTCTTTGGAGTTCTGTTCAGCTGCTTTTATGTTAAATAACATCTTATTCCAAACACAGCACTGGACCACCAGGCCCAATTCTGTTTACGCTTTTGATTTCAGTGTCATTGTCGCCCCAAGTGAATGCAGAACATATTTTTAAGAGTTGGGTTGCAGCAGCCTGAAGTTGAATAAGCTGGTCTGAATTACAAGGTTGCATCTGATACTCATTAAAACGGGGATACAACAGCTTTTGGAACAGATAGCAGACTCTGAGGAGTACATCATGGAGGAATTTACAAAGAATGAAAAGTGAATCATGTTGCTGTAGAAATAATTATTCAAATATGGGGTAAGTAAAATTTCATCTGGATCCTCAGAGCTCTCAGTACTCTCTCAGAGCTTCCTTGAGCTCCTCTAACTGGCAATGTAGCCACCATGCTAGATAAAGACAAAACAATAACCGTGCACTTAGAAATAACACTAGTAGCAATATTCAGTAGGGCCACTGTTATCTCCGGGCACACAGGATTTGTACAAGACTGCTTGGATGTAGGTTTCATATACCATACCCAAAGCCACAGTTCTTCGATTCCCAGTGTGCTCTTTATTCTGCAATGTATCTGTGTAGATCCAGGACCTTGCAGCTGATCCATGCATACAAAATAGAAGACATTTTAATTTTATTTTATTTACTTTTTGCAGCATTAGTTGAATTCATTACTAACAGTTAGTATGTATCTGCAGTACAAAGTTCTGGGTCCTCCATAATTAAGGGGGCCTAATTCAGCAGGCCACCACTCCCCAGACCCAATGTGTAGTGCTCTGACAAGCAGTTTTCTTTGAGATTTCAGGCATTCCAATATATTGGGCCATTTATTATAGAAATCTCCTGGCTTCTGTTTGAGAAAAAAAACAATTTACTTCAACAGGAGGTAGTCCCTTATGAGATACATCCAGCTGGCCACAGTGGGGGCTGGTCTTGTCATCTTTACAAGCAGGATACGTTCACATGCCAAAGTCAGCAGAAGCAAAATAGATGACACATCCACAGTCTGAAGGTTTGTATTCCCAACAAACCCAAGCAGAAATAAGACAGGATGGGGAGCCAGGTCCAAATCAAGCATTTAGTTCAAACATTTACATGCCTGAGATCAACCTCTTGGATTATGGATTAAATCCATAAAATGTGTAGGAAGGAGGGAGCTGCCTGTGAATTGTCTCTTCGACATGTCTGGGGACATTTTGTGACATCTGTTGTAGAAGCTTGGGTTTGTTAAACCCACATGCAGAACAGTGGGTTTAGACCAAACTACTGATGTCTGAAATTTTTACTCTGCTTGATAGGAGACACTGCCAAATCTCTGGCAGTATTTGTGCCTCAGGCTCTTTTTCCTCTCATCCCACACACCTTGAGCTGATTGTTACTTGTGCAACCTCTTGCTCTTGATACTTTGGGAGCCATGTATCAAGGACAGACCTGTTTGAAAGGATTCTGACTGTTCTCTGATCCTTAATGCAGTTTTCAGCTTGAGGTGATTTAAATCTTTCTGTTAAAAAATCTGACATCAGTCATGCACTCTCAGCCATGTGAGTTTACTCAAGATTTACAGCATTCTGTTTGTGACTATTCAATCTGGAGTAGTTTTGTTAGGATGATGCTTGCTGTTGTGGTTTGGAATCACTTTTGCCTCACCATTATCCTTAGGATTCGGTGTCCCCACATCCCTCCACAGAAAGCAGAAAAGCAATGTAGCTCAAAGGCACTTTGCAGAACATGCTCTCAGGACCTGCCAGTGAAATTGGTACAGAGCCCCTTCTCTGTCTTGTCCTGGGTGTTTCTGATCAGGAACAGCCTCTTCATAGGTAATTTCAGAATTTCTACTGAAGCTTCTTGCAACTTTGTGGAGTGAAGCCTGGAGCACTGACCAGAGAAAGCCCTCATGATGGTCACACCTACCAATAAGTGGCCAAATGTAGGGCATGTCCTGACCCTTCCTCAAGCCCCTGCACAGCTCTGGAGTGACAGCGCTGAGCATATGAAACTGCAAAGTGCTCGGGGAGCTGCTTTCAGTGGCACCTGGAGGAGCCAAAGGTATCTGCAAATCACCGGTAAGGGCACTTTGTTCTTTCTAGTTTGAACTAACCAGAGTGAACTTTCTTTTTTACCACATAGTTGGGTTTGAGAAGGAGCCAGTGTCAGCAGCAGTATCACGGAGAAAATAGAAATTGCCAGACCAGGCCCCAAGGTGGACCTCTGTGCAGACCTGGCATTTCAGCTCTCAGTGGAGAACAATTCAGGCCTTTTGTATGCCCAGGGAAATACAACACAAGAGAAGGTGTCCTAGCCCAGGTAACTTCATGTCCATCTCATTTGAAAACTGGCTAGCAGGGGATTGATATCTTGTAGAGCAGTTACACACCTTTGGGAAGCCTTGTGTGATATAAAAGCTCAAAAGGGAGGCAAACATTATACTGTTATTGTTGGGGGATTGGTGTAAGGCTGTTTGTGACAGTCATGATAGATGTCCATGCTATGCTCTACAGACAGCTCCCTCGCCACACAAGCTCTCTGAATACAAGGCTAGGAGGTGCACAGCTCCATGAACACCAGTTTCATTGCTTGGAAATGAAATTACTGTTGATTAAAGGGATCTGTTTCACATGTTTTTGACAGGTGGAGCTCCTCTCTTTTCCTGTGCTCACTATTTTTCTAAACCTTCACTGTGTACACTCCAGGTATTTGTTATCACTCTTTCCTTTGCATTAGCTAACAATAAAACCTCTTCTCTCAATTTTCCCAAATTCTATGTAGTGTATTCTTCCTTGACATGGTAGAGCTCCAACACACTACCCAACAGATAATTTGCCATGTAACATGTAGCTGTGTGTATACAAATATATATATGTAGTGTATGTGATGTCCTTTATCAAGGCAGGGCTGTATATATTAGAGCTGTTTAACCTCAGTGTAAACTTTGGCAACAGATACTTTTTGCATTTCATCTTCTCCCTCCCCTCTTCACCAGAATGAGACTATGTAGAAATTGCTCATTTGTGCAAGGTTCATCCCCACTGGATCAACTCTTTACTCCGGGGGTGCCTGAACTGCAAGTGATAGCTCAGATCTGAGGTTCTGCATTTTTGTAAGTAAGGCAATGTGTGCAAGACAGCCAAAACCCCAGGCCAGCAGATCTGGGTGGTGAGCTCTAGTAGAGGTAGAGAAAGTTGGCTGATGCTGTACATGGAACTGTAGTGGCAGTATTAGTGGCTGAATAATGCCTGGAAGGGTGAGATTCAGGCAAGGACCATGCAGGAGCGGAGTTGGTGGCTGTGCCCTGCCAATACGCAGAAATGGTTTGAGGAGCGGTTGCCATGTCCCAGGGACCTGCTGAGGTACATCCACATGTCCCAAAAGAACTGGTGGATGAAGTGGCCAAGCCACTCTCCATTATATTTGAAAGGTCTTGGCAGTCTGGTGAAGTTACCACTGACTGGAAAAGGGGAAATATAACCCCCATTTTTAAAAAGGGAAAAAAAGGAAGACCGAGGGAACTACAGACTGGTCTGTCTCCTCTCTGTTGCTTGTAAGATCATGGAGCAAATCCTCCTGGAGACTATGCTCAGGCACATGGAGAATAAGGAGGTGATTTGTGACAGCCAACATGGCTTCACTGAGGGCAAATCATGCCTGACAAATCTGGTGGCCTTTTTTCATGGAGTGATAGAGATGATGGACAAGGGAAGGATGACAGACATCATCTTCCTGGACTTGTGCAAATCCTTCAATACTGTCCAGCACAAAATTCGTGTCTCTAAATTGGAGAGACAAGGATTCAACAGATGGAGCACTCAGTGGATAAGGAACTGGCTGGATGGTCACACCCAAAGAGTTGTGGTCAATGGCTCAATGTCCATGTGGAGGTCTGTGATGAGTGGTGTTCCTCAGGGGTCAGTAGTGGGACCAGCACTGTTAAATATCTTTGTCAGTGACATGGACAGTGGGATTGAGTGCACTCTCAGCAAGTTTGCCGACAGCACCAAGCTGAGTGGTGAGGTTGACATGCTGGGGGGAAGGGATGGCATCCAGAGGGACCTTGACAGGCTGGAGAGATGGGCCCATGCAAACTGCATAAAGTTCAACAGTGCCAAGTGCAAGATCCTGGTCAGCACAATCCCAAGCACAGCTACAGGCTGGGTGAAGAATGGATTGACAGCAGCCCTGAGGAGAAGGACTTAGGGGTGCTGATCAATGACAAGCTCAACATGAGCTGGCAGTGTGCGCTAGCAGCTCAGAAGGCCAACCGTGTCCTGGGCTGCATCAAGAACAGGGTGGCCAGCAGGTCCAGGGAGGAGATTCTGCCCCTCTACTCTGCTCTCGTGAGATCCCACCTGGAGTACTGCATCCAGTTCTGGGGTCCCCAGCACAGGAAAGACATAGAGCTGTTGGAATGAGTCCAGAGGAAGGCCACAAAGATGATCAAGGGGCTAGAGCACCTCTCCTATGAAGACAGGCTGCAAGAGTTGGGCTTGTTCAGTCTGGAGAAGAGAAGGCTCCGGGGTGACCAAATTGCATCAGAAAGGGGTCATGCAGGAAGGTGAGAGGGGGCTGTTCACCAGGGAGTGTAGTGACAGGACAAGGGGCAATGGCTTTAAGCTGAAGGAGGGTAGGTTTAGATTAGATGTTAGGAAGAAATTCTTTACTATGAGGGTGGTGAGGTCCTGGCACAGGTTGCCCAGAGAGTTTGTAGCTGCTCCCTCCCTGGAGGCATTTAAGGCCAGGTTGAATGGGGCTTTGGGTGACTTGGTCTATTGAGGGTATCCATACTCGTGGCAGGGGGGTTGGATCTAGATGATCTTTGAGGTTCCTTCCAACCCAAATTGTTCTATGATTCTGTCTGCTGATGGCCGTGAGAGCAGGCAGCATCCTCTCCTAGGCAGGATGAGGCTGGCTGGTGCCCACAGGGAGGTAAAACTCTGCAATATCTCCCATAGGCCAAGAAGATTTTGTGCCTAAGAGGTCTTTCCCTTCCAGTTAAAAAAATGCAGCAAATAGGTAATTGAGTGAAGGGTGAATTCTCAATGTACACACCTCACATCTAACTTGTTTTTTAAAAGCTTCTATTTGTTTCCAGACCTATTACCTCTTTCTTTCACCCTTCCTCCCCGCTTTTCATTCCTCTCAAAGTTTCTCCTGACTTCACAGCAGCTCGAAGCAGCCAGCTCCAGCATTTGCTCCATGGCCACCCAGAGGTGTGTGGGGCCAGGGCTGAGCTGAGAGCCCCAGTGTGGCTGAGCTGCACAGAGCTGGCTCAGTTGGCTCAGGCCCAGGATGCAGCTTATCTGCCAGTGGAGAAGCCACCCATGGATAATGGAAAGTGACTGTAGCAATGGAATGTGTTACAAAACTCCTATTGACTTCCTGGGAGCCGGCCGACAGAAATCACTGTGTACTTACACTAAGGAAGTAATCTGGGACAGTAAATTAATCTCAGCAGTCCTAGCTTCAGGGGTTCTTGAAGTTATTTTGTGCAGTTTTGGTTTGCATGGATTTGTTCCCTATTAAATTAATGAGGATGGAGCCAAACTTCTCTCAAACTGCTGAGCTGCACTTTGTTTTAGGATTTGCAGAAAAACAAAGCCAGAATTTTGTCTGACTCCCACCTGGAAGAAGAAATTTGTCCATGTCTGCTAAAAGGCTTGTGACTCTCTGCAAACTTTAGTCAAACTTGGCCTGGGATCCCTATCTGTGTCCACCTGGCTTCATGTCTCGTTATGGAAGATCAACCCAGCTGTAGCTCAGGGGCAGAACAAGTCAAGCTTCATGTATGAGCTGGACCACCTGTGATACTGGTTGAGTCAAAATGCAAAAATAATAGCCATCATTGCAGCAAATAGTGGACCTTCTGTTTTCCCTTTAATAATCATTGACTATGTTAGATTGGAAGGGACCTTTAGAGGTCATCTACTCCAACCCCCTGCAGTAAGCAGGGACACCTTTAACTAGATCAGGTTGCTCAGCGCTTCATCAAGTCTGATCTGGAACACCTCCAGGGATGGGGCCTCCACCACCTCTCTGAGCAACCTGTTCCAGTGTCTCTCCACCCTCATAGTGAGGAATTTCTTCCTAATGTTGAATCTAAACTTACCCTGCTCTAGTTTAAAACCATTGCCCCGTGTCCATCCTATCACTACCTGCCCTTGCAAAGAGTCCCTCCCCAGCTTTCCTGTAGGTTCCCTAATAAGAGATAAGTGAAATTTAGGGGGGAAGAGTAGTATGTCTTCATGAAGTAGAGAAACACATAGTTACTCATTTTACTCTTGCAGTTAAAAATGTGCCCAGCCCAAGCATCTCTAGGGAAGATCAGATTTGTGTCCAAACCCATGTTGGTATTCCATTTTTGAATGTCAGTGGAACAGAAAACAATGTTTTTATTTTAACATTGAATTTCCAGTTATGGTACTGTGAGAAGCAACACTGTGGTGAGCAGAAGAAGAGAGAGGAAATCTCTTGAGTTGCTGTGGATTATCATGCAGCACAGGGAGGAAGCAAATGAATGTTCTCTTTATGAAGGTGCCTAGGCAAGGAGGAAACGGCTTCCCCTCTGTGGGTGCAGGGACTGTCTTGACTGCAGCACTACCTGGGATTCTTCTTAAGAGCTACCCCTCATCTCTTTCCTGCCTACCCACACAGACCAGTCACCTGTGGTGACCTCTAGGAATATGGGCTAGAGAGAAGATGCTGCTCTCCTTCTACTCTGCCCACTGCATGGAGCAGCACAGCCCCTCACAGTGCCGTGACCAGTAGAACCTCCTAGAAATGTGGGTGGCACAGGTAGGAACCCCATCACCCAGGTGGGTCGCTGCTGTGATGGCCTCAAGACACTTGAGATAATTCTGCTCCAGAGCTGCAGCCTGGTGGACACTGCTCTACCTGCAAGGGCCACCAAAGGCAGCAGCACGGCCACTACAGGGAACAGGATCCCCATCACTGCCACTTGTGTGAGCACTCCCGAAGCAAGCCCATGCCATCTTTCTTCCTCTGCCCAAACTCACCCCTCTGCACTGCCAGCCTGGACACTGCCCGGCTCCCTCGGGGCCACTGAGAGCCCCCTGGCTTTCAGAAGCACAGATGCTGAGTAACTTGACAAAGAAACAACAAATTTGTTACGCCTGTTTTATATTGTAATTGGTGCTAGATCTCCTGTGACAGGAGAAAGGGAAAGTCATACCTTCTAACAGCCTGAGGGGCAAAGGACAGGCTCATACATCGTTTCTGGTAAAGGTGTAACGCGGCCACAAGAAGGGTCCTCACTCGCTATCTAGCAGACCTGTAACTTGTACAGGACAAAATGCACTCTGCCAGAACCTCCTCTTTGCTTTCTCTTCAGAAGTAGCAGCAAGACAAAGATCACGCTCTGCCAGGTCTGCTTTTGCCTCGGTACAGGCAAAAGCTTTATTGCTTATAGACTTAAATATAGGTTTTCTTAAAGTATGTTTTCCCCCCTCCTACTCTCTCAGCTGTTCTTAGAATGGTGCTGCTGATCAGATGTGCACAGTGCAACAAATCTGATTGTTTGGAACCTTCTGTGAGCTGAGACACCTTTTTTTTTCCTTCAAAGGTTCCCACAGCTGATGCTTGGTGACTTCCTCTCTGTATTCCTGCACCAGTGAGTCATTTTCCTGTCTACCTTCTGCCTACACAAAATCCAGGTGCTAACGGCTTTGCTGGGATGTGAAACCAAAGTGATTTGCTGAATCAGGACTACATGGAAGTATTTAATTTTTGTGGACTTTTTCAATGATTTCCACTTTTTTTTTTCCCTCTCTCTTACTGTAAGGGCCCCTCATATCTACAAATGAGTTTGGTCTGCAGACTGCTTTTAATTTCTATTGACTGCCAGACCAAAGAGAGGTTCTTTCAAATATATATTTTTAATTCTCTCTGCAGTGGAAAAAAGCAGTGGGAGCTGGGAACCAGAAGGACTATAGGGAAGGACCTCATTTCATCAGGTCTACAAAGTGATTATCAAAAGAGAAGGTCTAGAAACACTGTTGTGAAGTTTGCACACTTAAATGGAGCATCCAAAGGAACTGTGACAGTAAGGTCCAAAGTCAAACACTTTGGCTTGTCTACAACAGTGTCTTAGATTGGACTGTGAGACAAATTTCAAAGCCAGTCTCCCAGTTGCCCCCATATGCTGTGCTTCCTTTTAACTTGTGGAGCAGATCTGGACGAGATGAACACAATCCCTTTCAGAAACACAGGCTTGAAAACATACTTTGGGAGCCCACCTGGTGCATGCTATGTACAAATGCATATTCAATCCACACCATGCTTCAGGTAGCACATCGTCCCCACGGGCCAGCTGCTATGGAACCTGAATTTTAGTCTCAGAATACTAAAACAATCAAACCTTCTACAGGAAAAAGGAACTGTGGCTGCTGCTCCACTGTGCATCACACACAGAAAATATGGTGGTATTTGGGAATAAGATCAACTATGGCCAATAACTGTGTTTGGAAAAGTGTTTGTGACAGATCACTCACGAGACTGTTAACAGCATAAACAAAGCTGTCTAAAAGATGCTACATATATTGTATGTGAAGCCTTTCTACATATTTTAGAAACCTTTTACTCTCCCTGAAAATATATACTTTAATATCTATGTAATATGTTGATAATAAGTATTTATATACATTTGCGTATCTACACATAAAATAGTCTCCCTGTGTATTTTGGGATTTTCAACACAGCGGATCTATTATTCACTCATGCTAAGGGAACACGTGTTCTTTAACACACTTTTGTCCCAGTCCTTCCTTTGTATACAGAAACTTTGTAGAATTACTGATGTATAACCTGAAAGCAAATAAATTTTAATATCTGAAACATAAACTTTGCTGCCGCTGCTGCTGTGTATCTTGCTTTATAGGATACAAGGAACATGAAAAGCAGTTGTAGTAGTGAAAGCTTAATTATTCTTTACTAATTACTGACTGAAATAAATTAAATGTCAAGGGCGTCTGCAGTAAAAAATGACATCATGTATGATATAATTAAATATACAGAACTATGTTTAAATAGCTGTAAGTGTCTGGCTAAACCAGAACATTCAAAGACAATATTGACAAAGATCCTTACATCATACTGTTGTGAATAAAAGTTTGTCAGATAAATCATGCCAGTTTTAATTCTGAGATTTCTGGTAGATTAAGGTTTGCTTTGTATTTTAAAGATTATTTTTTTAATGGTTGTAAAAACCAAGGAGAATGTGTACTGAACAGTTGGGATAATTGAGGGGGGATTAAAATGAGTTGATCAATGTATAATACCATCTTGTTATACATATAGGTATGGGCGTAGATGTAGAAGTAAGTTACCTAAAGGTTCTGGAAAGAGCTATTTAAATCTGCAGTGACTGCTACCTAGTTTTGTGTATTCAGCAATTTTGACCTCATGTGATCACAACAAAATGTCTTAAACTGGATGTTCCTGATGTCAGCATGACTTGAAAATGCCGTGCAGCCTGACCAAGGCGTATGAAAGTCTGTGGCAGAGCAGGAATCTGCACTGGCTCCAGGGATAAGTTTGATGATCAGCTAGGGTTTCTCCCTTCCTGCATCTCCAGAGTATCTCAACGTTGCTTTTGCCAACAACTTTTATCCCAAGTTTCAGGATGAAGCAGACATTACTGACATTAAAAGAAGAACTTGCAGAGCATAAATGCTGACAGGTACCAAATGGGAGCAGCATGAGTGGTTACTCTAATGAAAATCCTTAAATAAAGAGCCATAACCCTATATCATTTAGTCTCACAAACCTCAATTAACTTATACTACCCACTGACACATTTAATTTTTAATCTCAGGTGCTTTCAGCTGATTTGAGAGGAGGAAGCTCAGCCACCCCAGATCTTCGGCCGCAGCAGCCGTAGCAGAAAGGCGGCACTGCCAGCACGTCGCGTCTGGCAGCGCTCGGGCAGCAGGCTGGATGCCGGTGATCTTTGTTCCTTTGTTCCCCCCAGCCTGCTTCCCCATCCAGACCAACCTCTACACAGCCTGGTCATGGCTCTGCTTTTCCACCCACCGACACCCCCCGCCCTTGCTCACCTGCAGTCTCTGTTCATATTGTTTTATGGTACTTTAGACAACGGGTTTTAACAGCTAAACATAAAAGCCACTGAGAGCATAAACAGGAAACTTGTGTTTAGGTGGGAGTGCCTAGGAATTTTATACTGCTAACCACAGAGGCCATGGGAGAAAGGAAATAGGAAAAACACTGTAAATACCTGGGTGACTAATGACTTGTGCTGCTCATCTGGCTTTTCAGAACATGAAAAGTTTAGCTTCTTCCAGGCAAAACAGCGCAGGGCAAGGCACAGTTTCTCAGGTCGATACTCTCCATGCCCCTCTGCTGCCTGTTCCCCTGCTCCGTTCCCACTGTGGAAAGCTCCTCATTCCTATAAAGTCAAACAAGCCCGCAATAAATTGTCGCTTTGCCCTCGAGGCTGCACGCATTGATGGCAGAGGGAGGGAGCATGACACGCGAGGGTGTGCGCCTGCTCTCTGCATTTGCACCGCCTAAGAGGATTTAGATGAAAGAAGCCAAATTTGCACCCCCTGTTTTGTGCTGAGGCAGCAGCTGGGGTTTAGGGGCAGCATGTACCTTTGTCCAGCCTTCCGTCGCTGGCTCCTGAAAGGATTGCCATTGTTCCTGAGGGGCCTCTGCGGGGCCGTTCCTGTGCCCGCTCCCTTTTATCGCCAGCCGCATGCCTTGCGAGGGGTTTTGTCTTTTGCTGATGGCAGCAGATTTGGCCCGATCGGCATCTCCCACGCGACGGCTCTGGGGCGGGATTTCCAAGTTGGCCATCTGCACAGGGGGACTGACAGAGCTGTGCATGCGTTTCAGAGGCCTGACGATTTCCCTCCCAGGGCCGGCCCTGCTGGTGAAACTGCGACATCTGGTCACCTTCACTGGGAGCATGGGGTCTGATTTCACTTGAAAGCCAGGGTGGTTTCTCACTTTGAGATTGTGACCTGCCAGAGATGGGGCGAAAGCAGATGGGGTTGCTCACCAACAGCCATGTTTCTGGGGGGAGGAAGCAGTCCTGCAGGGAGGCACTGAGGCCAGGCCCTTCAGCCGGAGTGTGGGATATGAGTGCAGCTGCTCAGGGACTGTGGGGATCCACCTGTATCTGGCCGATGCACACCCTGGCTGCAACCAAACAACAACCCAAAGGGTTTGTGCCAGACAGGGCGGGGCAATGTCAGGCTGGGCAGGGTTGGACGCTGCAAGCTCCAGCAGTATGATGGAGGAACCCCCTTCAGGCTCTTTTATTCTGTCCTTCCTGCTTCTGTCTCCCACAGCACAAAATCCTACACAGAAACTAGTTTGCTTTTCACCAGACTCCTGTGAAAAAACAGTAACCTGCAAGTGATACTGATGTGCCAAGGTTGCATCAGAGAAGGACCAGCATGTCCAGGGATGGGAGTCCTGGTTCAGCAGCTGGGTCTCACTGAAAGCAAGCGTGTTACTAAACAGGGGTGGAATTTCACTCATGGAAAGTTAAGCACATCTGTAAGCATTTCTCTGAATCCAGGCTGAGTTTCAATCCATAATGAAGTTGTTGTTTGATTGCTGAAGTGATATGACAAGCTATGGCAATGTTTGGCAGGAGCTGGGGAGGACAGCTTTGTTAATGTCCAGGCATGATCACTTCCAGACTTTGTAAACACCAGAGTTTTATTGATACAGATCTCTGAATACACTTGTATGTATATGTTAACTCGTATGGATACTTGAACCTATAGGTTATATAGATACAGGTGTAGATACAAGCTGACACAGTGTACAATAACAGTTACCTTTTCCTATGAAGTTATAAAAATACATGTGATCATAAAACAGGAGGCCAAACATCTACAATTAGACTCCTTCATTTTACAATGAATATTGTAGCAACAAAAGATGCTGAACTCTCTAAAGTCTCTTCTTTTCCAAAGGACAAGCACAGACCAAGAACATAGCAGTACAAGCTGACCAACACCATGTCTTCATCCGGATCTGAGAGGGCCTACTCAGACTGTCTTCTCAGCAGGCAGTGTCTCACCTGCAGCAAGCATGCAACCTCAGCACTGTCAGAGGGAATGTCTGAAAAATGGGCAGGTGAAAAACAATGTTGCTAAGTGACAGCCCCAAAGTAAAAGTCACAGAGGGACTCAGCAGTAGCATTATCGTAGTGGTGAAGTTTTAAGTCCCCAACATGGCCTGTGCAACGTGGGTGCCTTGCTTTCCTTGCATGTTGCCTGGAGGGGATCACAGTGCTCAGAAGCCAGCGAAACACACACTGCACTGCCCACGCCTGCATGCGGATATGCGCTGAGTGGCTAAATTGGTGTGGGAAGGATATCGCTCCTTCCATTTGGCTAAGTACCTAAGCCAGCTCTCACACACCACCCCCGAAACTGTGTCCAGAAGATCGTAGTGTCAAAGCACTTCTCAGGGTTTTACCTCTAAATCCCTGCTCCTGCATAATACAGAAAAGGGGCTCCGACCCAAGACTCTCCAGGGCTAAATACCCGAGCTGCCAAGCTACGGATTTCAGGGATTCCTTTTGAAACTCTTCCACTTTGTACAAAGTGATTAAATATTCATTGGCACAGGGACTAGGAGCTGGCCTCCTGGATGAGCACCCCCACCCCAAGCTGCAGAGCTCTTTTCACTCCCATTCTCTGAATATTTAATCAGCTCATACAAAGCAGAGCGACTTCAGCAGGGGAGCCTGGGAGAGACCCGGGCAGTGAGACCCACTGATCACGGTATGCAGCACAGGGACCTGATCCCAGGGCCCTGCTCCAAAGCAGACAGATGAAGGATTTAAGCATTCGGCTCAGCATGGCTGCAAGCGTGTTAGCTATTCACAACGGAGGATGTGACACTTCCTTTCTCTTCTCTTCTCTTCCCCACCCCGTCTTTTATGCCAGTTAGATGTGTTTTAACCACCTCGGAGTCCGGCAGGAAGACAGGATGAGGAATGCTTCGTTTGTGTCCTGAAAACTGTACAAAATGAATGAATGAAAATTTGATGAGAAGTTTTTCAGCCATTCAAGCACCTCTTAATAATTCAGATGTTTGATTTTTTTCCTTCAGTATGCAGTAAAGATTAATGCACTTTGGAGATGATATAGAAACTTTAGTTTTCAGAAAAGGAAAAAAGCCTCAGATTTAAACACAAAATACCACGTAGGAGTGTAACAGTTTTATGTGAGCTTCTATCCTCCTGATTCCCTTAACTGGTGACTGGCACAGGTTTTGTGCTGAAATTTCAGCACAGAGAGATCTTTTGCAGCCAAACTCTAATAATCAAAGTTCACAGCGGAAATGCTGACAGGCTGTGATCAAAGCAGCACCCTCAGGTGTTGCTGTGATATACTGCTTGCTTACTAAAACACAGCAGTTCAAACAGCCTGGCTGTATTTAATTGGGATATACAGTATTTCCAACTCGGAGAGCTGAAGACCAAAGAGGGTTTCACTTAGATCTTTCACTCTGCCATTGTTCTGATATTTGCTCAGAACAAAAGACATTTAGGACACTAAGTTTTGGTGGAACAAGGGCTCTAGGACTCTCTAAGTCCTGTGAGCATTCATCTGCTGTTTCCACTCAGAGAACCATCCTCTCTTCTCCTTTCCACAGCTGCATGGAGCAGCTCTTCCCAAGCGGTGGCTGAATTGCAAAATCATTTAGGTCAGAAAGGACCTTTAAGACCATAGTGTCCAACCTAGCAGTGCCAAGTCCACCATGCACCACATCTACAGGCCTTTGAAATGCTTCCAGGGTGGTGACTCAACCACTTCCCTGGGAAGCCTGTTCCAATGCTTGACAACCCTTTTGGTGAAGAAATTTTTCTAACTATTCAATCTAAACCTCCCCTGGTGCAACTTGAGGCTGTTTCCTCTTGTCCTATTACTAACATCTTTACTACACATCAATTGTCTATGTAAAAAAAGTTAGACTAACAGTACACCATAACGTAGTTTTGGTGTCTTTAAAGTATTACAACAGAGAAGGATAAACCATCCAGATGATGAATTCTTGCCATTACCAAGACAAGCTCTACCAGCCACCATTCAGGATTTGTGAGAGTCTGGAGCAGTGCTTGGCTCCATACTCAAAGTTCACAACAGACTCTCTGAAATTCTAGCATGACTATTGGAGATAAAAGCTGTGTCTCAAGGATGCCAACTGGTTCTGAACTGCTCTACTTGGGATTAGAGATGGGAGGTTTCTTTAGGAACACTTCTTTCAAGAGACCTTTGCAGCAGTAAGAGAGAACGGAAGGGAAGTCTTTCAGGCAGTAAGATCTTCCCCCATCTCAGGAAAAGCAAGGGAAACCTTGTCTGCTAAATCCTATATAATAAACATGGTGCATCCAGCTTTGGAGTGAAACCAACTAATTTGGGGTTTGGTTACCTGAACTCTTGACACCATGTCCTTGTGTGCTGCAGATGGAGCAGGGTTCATAAGATGGGTATGGCACAAGCCAGATGCAGGACTGTGGATCAGTACGGTTCACCAGGCCATACCAGTGTTGCCTCCCTCTACCTTCAGTCAGTGAATTTCCATTCCTAATAATTTTCTACTTCTTGGTCCCACCATTTATTTGTGTTTTAACTTTAGTCATGTTTTTGCCTCCTTTCCAATTGCTCTGAAGAATTCCTTAGTTACACTGCCTGAATGCCAGCAAGGATGTTCCTGAGAGCTCCCATCCATGACTTTTGCTTGGAGCAACCATTACTCTAGAAATCCATTTTCTTTGCCTCTGGATGAAGCCCAGGGAGGAGCTGCAAGGGGACAGAACGTGTGCAGTCGCTCTGTCTGGAAGAACAGGATCTTCTCTGCTCTTCCCCAGCAGCCCTGAGAAACCTGCACATGAGACTTAAACATGGGATGTATGGAGATATTAGTTCTTAAAGTAAAAACATCTCCACTTAGTATGGTCAAAGTAGGTTTTTTCTCAAAGGTTTCTAACTGGACCTAAATGAGAGACTTCCATAAGAACAGCAATGGGCATTTCACAACTGGAAAGACTACTTTGCCTCTACTCTTTTGAGTCACTGGTACAAACCCCTGAGAAATTAGACTTTTTTGAAAAGCAGTTTGTTAGCATTTTTTCTGTAATATGAACAAAACAAAATGTTTTCTCAATTCCTGTGCCCAGAATCTGCTAGATTGTTTTGATGAAAATTTTTCAAAAAATTCTGCCTTAGGCATACACCTGGAGTGTAAAATATCAGCCCAAATGGTTAAAGTTTGACAAAGTCTCAAAATGTGGTTTTATAATAGGAAATATTGGGCAAACTTCATATTATGCACTATTAGCCCTACCTATTAGAAATATTTCCTTATGGGTAGCAAAGAGGTCTATACAAACCAGCATTTGTAGGTGTAGTCACTATTTCCTAGTGTAAAATATGTCCATGATTTTTGGCTTTTTCAAAATTACCAAGTGCAACAAGACAACATGAATTGAATAATCCCTGGATGAATTTATATTTTTAAAGGGTAAAAAGCTTGTTTTGAATTATGCTGAAGAAAAACGCATCTTTAAATCAATCAATTCCCATTTAATCACATGGATGTTAGTTAAAAACACCTGAATGGACTTTTTATGTTTTAATTGTGAAAATTCTCTCACAGGCTGGATTCTTCTATGCCAAGTTTCTGTGCCGAGCACATTTTTACGGTCTAGTTATAAACCTTAGAAAAACAACGTTTATAGGAAATGTTGACACAACCTTAACTAAAGTGGTGCTAGCTGACACCTCTATATTTTCAATTTGGGGATTTCTACTGGGAAAATATAAACGCTAATGCAGTAAAGGAAGCCAAATATAATAAAACCCTCACAGTCTTCCTGTTCACCCCATGAAGACCTACTTCAAAAAGCACCAACTCAGACTGGAGATGAGTTGAAGTTAACTGCGTTCCTCTGAGGGCACTAAAAATTACCTGTAGGTAGTTCAGCCTTACAGTTACTTGGAAGACTTCAATTTGGTCAGAGTCACGTGAATATCCATTTAAAAATCCTGAAAAGAAAATGAGAATGTGCATAAGCTTAAAAAGGGTGCTAGTCCATTTATATCCTTCCTAGCACAACATAAAAAGAGGAAAATAGACTTTATAGATTCTAGTCAAACAAATGTAAGTACACCCAGAGGAAAAATACAGAGATGGAAAGTGAAAAGTGCAGTTAGCTTTCCTACCTGTATCTTTTAAGTATGGCTTGCCTAAAATGAATTAATAAAGGAAGGGCTGGAACCTCTCCTCAGCCTTCTTTGTAAAGGTGTTTCCATAGATTCATGAGCCAGGTAAGATCAGGATGATTGTCAGGACAGCTTGAGTCTTGGTGAAAGACATCTGAACATCTTGGGTAGCTGATTCTTCCTTAAGAATGAAAACCGATCATGTTAGTGATATACTGAAAGTGAGGAGGAGGGTTGGAAAAGGTGATAGAATATTCTCAAAACTAAAATATGAACCACACAGAATCACAGAATGTTAGGGGTTGGAAGGTACCTCAAAAGATCACCTAGTCCAAACCCCCTGCCAGAGCAGGATCACGTAGATTAGGTCACACACCCAGATGGGTTTTGAATGTCTCCAGAGAAGGAGACTCCACAACCTCTCTGGGCAGCCTGTCCCAGTGCTCCATCACCTTCACAGTGAAAAAGTTTTTCCTTATGTTCACATGGAACTTCCTATGCTCCAACTTGTGGCCATTGCCCCTTGTCCTATTGCTGGACATCACTGAGAAGAGCCTGGCTCCATCCTCCCAACTCTTGCCCTTTACATATTTATAAACATTAATGAGGTCACCCCTCAATCTCCTCCAGGCTAAAGAGACTCAGCTCCCTCAGCCTGTCCTCATAAGGAAGATGTTTCACTCCCTTAATCATCTTGGTGACCCTGTGCTGGACTCTTTCCAGTAGTTCCCCATCTTTCTTGAACTGAGAGGAGAATGAAAAAGAAATTATATTGTTTAAAGGAAAATTGTGCTGAACCTGCCTGATTTCCTTCTGTGATGAGATAGATGACTGGCCCTCTACATAAGGGCAGTACAATGGATTGCATTTACCTTGCATTTAGCAATATTTTGGAGATTATTTCCCATAGCGTCCTAGTAGCCAAACTTGGGAGATATGGACAGGATGACTGGTCTTTAAGATGCTCAAATCATCAGGCTCAAAGGATAGCAGCCAGTGGTTCACGGTCTAACTGGTGACCAGTTGAGCAGTTGTTTGGATTTAACAGTGGGACTGACACTGTTTAATATCTTTCTTAGTTACATGGACAATAATCTATAATAAACTCTCAGAAAATTTATAGATGCTAGCAAATTGGGGAGAGTGGTCCATATGCCGGAGGGCAGAGCTGCCATTCAGGAGGACCTTGACACGCTGGAGAACTGGGCCACGAGGAAACTCTTGAATTTCAACAAAGGGCCACGCAAGTCCTGCACCTGGGCTGAATTAACCCCATGCAGCAGAGCAGGTTGGAGTCAGCTGGCTCAGTGGTGGCTCGCTAGGAAAGGAGCTGGCAGTCTTGATGAACATGTTGAACACATTGATAGTGTGCCCTGTGGCAACAAAGATCCATCTGCATATTGGGCTGTATTAGAAAGAGTAAAGCCGGCAGGTCAAAAGAAGTGACTATTCTTCTCCCCTTTGACACTGATGAGACCTTGTAAGAAATAATGTGTCCAGTTTGGTGGCCCCTCATATAAGAGACACATTGATAAATTGCAGAGAGCGTAGAAGGTGGCCCACAAGATCATAGAATCATAGAATCATAGAATTGTAGGGGTTGGAAGGGACCTCGAGAGATCATCGGGTCCAACCCCCTGCCAAAGCAGCTCCCTAGGACATTTCACTCAGATAGGTGTCCAGACGGGTCTTGAATATCTCCAGAGAAGGAGACTCCACCACCTCCCTGGGCAGCCTGTCCCAGGGCTCTGTCACCCTCACTGTGAAAAAGTTCTTCCGCATGTTGGTGCGGAACTTCCTATGCTCCAACTTGCAGCCATTGCCCCTTGTCCTGTCTCCACAGACCACTGAAAAGGGGCTGGCTGATTCCCCTGCATCCCCTGCTTAAGATAATTATAAACATTAATTAGGTCCCCCCTTAGTCTTCTCTTCTCAAGGCTGAACAGTCCCAATTTTCTCAGCCTTTCCTCATAGGGGAGATGCTCCAGGCCCTTAATCATCTTCGTAGCCCTTCTTTGGACTCTCTCCAGGAGATCCCTGTCCTTTTTATACCGGGGAGCCCAGAACTGGACACAATACTCCAGGTGGGGCCTGACCAGGGCAGAGTAGAGGGGGAGGATCACCTCCTTTGACCTGCTGCCCACACTCCTCTGGATGCACCCCAGGATCCCAAAGATGCTCAAGAGGCTGTAGGACAAGGCACGAAGGTAAGGCTGAAAGAACTAGCTTTGCTGGTTCTGGGGAATAGAAGGATAAGGAGAAATCTCTGCTCGTCTTAAAGCTACACAGCAGAAAGATAAGAGGTAAGACAAATATTGGAATGGGAAATTCTAATTGGACATAGGGAAGAACCAATCCCAGTGACAATACCTGAACAGTGGCCAGGTTTCCCACAGAGGTTGTGCTAAGTGTCCTCAGAGATATTCATAACTCAGCTGGACAAGTTAATCCTTCTATGAAGAGCAGGCTAGAGAAAGACACCTCCAGAAGACTTTGTAATGTGAATGGTTTTCTTTTTTTTTGCTGTTTAGAAACCATCCTAACTTGCCAGTTCAAGAGTTGGGTGTGAAAACCAAGACCTTCCAATGTCAATTCTGGCATTTACTTGCTCAGCAGAAAAGGAAAAAGGCTTACCAGCAGCCTGCTAGATTTCAGATCCTGTTCAGATTCCTCCTTTAGACAAACTGCCTGCTGACGGAGCTTGATACTGGCCTGTTTCTGAGAGCCCTCTCTGTTTTTAAAGAAAGGTATGTTGAACTCTCTAGCAACATCAGAAAATGTTGGTCTGACTTTTTTGTTAGTTGATATCATACATAACCTTCACCTCTTCAGAGGTGAACCCTAAAAAGTTATGTAAAAAGCCAAACTGCATCATCCTGGTAAACAAATGCAAAACACTTTGACCTTGTCTTAGACCTGTGATGACCTACCCTTATGTAGCTCCATTTCATGCACTTAACAAACTGTAGTCCTTTGATTCAGTGAGACACTCACTGCTTTTACCATTACTTTTGTGTTAAGTTTAATTGTCTATTAAGAAGGTAATTTGGGCTACACCCCAATTAAAGTCAGACATATCTAACCTTCTGCAGCTCCCCAGAGACCTTTCACTAAGGTATCTCTATGAGCAGAAGAGCTTTGCATGATGGTTTTTTTAACCTTGCTAACATTTTAGCCATGCTGGCAGGAATTTATATAGTTTCTGCCCACTGCCTCTTTCTTATGTTTTCCTCAAATGGTTTCACAGGATATCACAGTAACCTTGGCAAAAAATGTGTAGTCTACTTTAAGGTTAATGCTAAACTTCTGTTGTACATTACTTTAAGGTTTAAAAGAAAGATAGTAAGTTCCAGTATGTACCTGTCAGTACTAAATGATTGTTCATTTCCTGTGAATTGGGAATAAAGTAATAACATACATCTGGCGACCTAAGACATGTTGCTTATTTCTTTTTCTTCTCTGAGCCATATCCTTTACCAGCTGTGAGACATCACCATGCAGAATCTCCAAATACCTTTGAGGAAAATTAAAACAAAGAGGGCTGGAAGGGACCCCCTGTGTTTCCTAGCCCAGTCCACAGCTAGCCCCAGGCCACATCACACAATGCCTTTCATCAGCTGTTCGCACTCCATCTTGCAAACCCTTTTGTGCCCCCATGCTTGCACTGGAAGTCTGCTCTCTCCAGCCTTGATTGCTCAACCAGCTAGATAACATCTTTCAGTTTCCAGTTAGAACACATTCATGGGCAGTTTATACCCATTTGTTCTTGTGCCAACACTGTACTTTATCTTTAAAAGATCTTTTCCTTCCTTGATGTTTAGCCTCTTGGTGTATTTATAGAAGCAATGACATTCCATATCAGCTTTTATTTTGCTACACTAAACAAGTCAAGCTCTTCTGGCCACCTTATGTGAAGCAGGCCTTCTACTCCCCATATCGCAGTACCTCTTTGCTGCCCATGTTCTCTGGTCATCTTTGACCCAGAGGGCTCTAGCTGGACATGGTGTTCCAGATAAGGTCTCACCAAATAATTAGATGATTACCATTTTCTTACATGTCATGCCAGAAGATGACGAGCTAAAAGGATATACGTCACCAAATGTACTAAATACGTTGAAAAAAAATCCAATTACAATCCTCCTTCCCTTCTTTAATTTAATACTTCTAAATGTGAGGTGCTTGTGGGCACTGCAAGACCATGAAGCTTTGAGGACAGATCCTGAAGCACACATTAGAGCCTCAAAGAGGAGGCTGAGGTATGAAAACAACAGCCATGGAAACGCAGTGACCAGCATGAGGAGTCCAAGGGAGAAGTGAAGTAGGATTTATTACTGCACTGCAATGGAAGATAAAGGAGGTGATTAGAAATTAACTGTCAAATTCAATTCTTTATACTCTCCTGGCATGAAAAACACTTAAAACATAACAATACATATTTAGATTAATAAAAATCTCAGCCTGTGGCATTTTCACAACATCTTCCATTTGAAAGCAGAAAGGATGGCAAGTGAAATTTACTCTGCTATAATTCTGTTTGTTCCCTGCGTATCTCCAAGTCAGAACAACAGAAAAATGCAACTAGCATGATTAAGTGGAGGAAAGAAGATCCTTTGCATTTTTCTCCACATGCGTTCATGCTCTTGAGTAACTTAATGTAAAAGTTTAAATTTTATGGTCTCATTGTTCATTTCCTAGGCATGACCTGAATAAAATGCTTGGGGAAAAAAACCCTGAAACAAAAGGTCTTATTCCCTGAATGTGAGTAGATGGTCTTTTATGGAATGAAATTTGAATGTACATTGTTTATTATGATACTAAAATAACAAATTTCTTCAGTCTTTCACTGCAGTTCCAGAAATTAAGCCTCTTTCATGATTCCTGCCAGAACTGAGCTATGCCCCAGTAGAGTAATTTTCTTCAGTATCACACACCACATAAATATCATAGTTTCATCTGATGGTAATGAAACTTAGAGGCAAATAGTTCATTTCCAGCCCTTTCATATTATATTCATAAAGGTATGAGGGCAGCTTGAATCATTAAACATTAAACTGAAGGCAGCATACGGAAGAGACCTGAATGGGGACCTCCCCACTGGATTAAATGTAATGTTCTCCTTGCAGAAAACAGCGAACTTGGCTGCACGCAGGAGGTTTGCTCAACTGCTCTGCTCGTTCCCAGAGAGGAGAAATTGTTGTTTATGCAGTTTTGCTCTATGTCAGAAGCAGATTCTCAGGCACTGTTCAGATGCAGTGGCATTAGGCAAAGTCTTCGTACATCTTCCGCTCTTTGTGGTTCTCCAGACACACAAGCATTGTCTTTACACATGCAAATCTCTGTGTTTGGAAGATATTTTTCCTCTGTGACCTGCCTACTGGACTGGCTACAGCTCAGATTACAGTGGTTTCCAATGGACATTAAGTGCATGCTGGTACTTCTTCAGGCAGGAATGACCTCTTGGATTTGGAACTGTAAAATGCAGCTACTGTGTTTACTCAGTTGAGGGACGAATCATGCTCCACAGGTCTCATATTCTCAGGTTGGTTGTAAACCTTTTTGTTTTGCTTATACTATGTTCTGGGACTCAAATTTCTCGCCCTCCTGGGGCTGCTGCCTGTACAAGACTCTTGATAAACACAACTGAGTCAGCCCTAGCTCTGTGTCAGTCACACGTCCAAATCCCGATGTCAGTTTAAGCGCAATACCCAATAATGGAGAAAACTCAGCTGCACTGAAACAAGGCTGCTACACGGGACCGTCTTTTTATTCTAATATCTGCAAATGAGGCTATTTCAGGAATTGAGAATAATTCTCTTGGAGCAACAAAGTTTATATAGCCAACATAAACAAACCTATGCCTGCTTCATGCCAGGGGAGGAGAGAAGGGGGTGATATTTCTTTTGCTACCAACACAGGCTCTTTTGCTTGAGTAGTATTTTTGACAGGTGCTACCATATTTAACTTCCCACAATGGCACTGTTTATTTAAGGCCAGTATAAAACATCCCTGGCCCTTCCCTTAGATTTTTCAGTCCGTCAGTTGACTTTCACGTATCCTTTTAAGCACATTTTTTTGTGCTGCCTTTGGAATCACTACTCAGTGCCCTTAAATGAAATCCTTCCAAGCAATGAGAACTCCATCTTAGCAGGGCAAGGAAATACGCTGTACCGGCTACCCAATTGCTCATGGATTCACTGCTTTCTGTACACCCTGTTCTAATGGGTAGTTTGGAGGAACAAAATAACTGCCAGACGTCTACCTAGCCAAGTACCTTGTCACTGCACAGATCAGTTGTTACCACTAAGAGAAGACCATAGAAAAAATACAGAGGTGCTTTTCCTAGTACGTACTTGAACTTTAGGTGATCATTTTCCTGAGGCTGCACTGTTTTGTTTTATCAGACCAACCTATGAAAAATTTACTTCTGGTTTTTGCTCTCTGCATTTTTGTGGTATAGAAAATGTATTTGCAGCTATAAATCTTCCCCAGCTTTGCATTTGATTTTAAATCAGATATCTGTAGCAGTAAAAGCAAGTTTCAGATCCTTACAGGAAGTTTACTAGGTCGTTACAGATGATGGCTTATGGTCAGCCCACACAGCCTCAGCTTTCTACAGAACACAAGTATTTTTACAGTCTCCCTTTGTGTAAGTGCAGTGACATCGTTTCTATGCGTAGCTGTTATGTAAGTTGCTGGTCTCTGGCTTTGTATATGCCAGAGTAGAACTGCACTCCAACCACAGCCATTGCATAGTAATATCCAGCCCTGCAAGTTGCCACAGCTCCTGATAAGCCCCCACGGGCTGTCCCCTCATGAATCACTGTGGTCATGGTCATAGGACATCTCTGTCCAGGAGCACCCTGTGGGTTTGGAGTTGGAGGCTCTAGCAGCCAGTGCTTCCCCTGCAGGGAATGTGCCGCGGATGGCCTTACCGTGCACTGTCTGTATCCCACCTAGTGCATCTCCCATGTGTGTTATTTCTGCTAACCAGAATTTACTGTTGGCATTTAGGTAAAGCCCAGCAGCACTGACCCTGGATGCTCAGAGCTTTTGGTCATGCTCTTCTACTGTGTTCTCCAGGTAGAAATATCAACTATTACTTTAGTACTCTCACCACCATCACTGCTTTTTTGTGTTTCCCTGTGTAGTACCGTGGGTGCCAAACACAACCCAAACAGCCATCTGCAGGAACAGTGTCTCCCACAGGAGGTGCAGAATGCACACAAACACACACTCTCTTTTCCCAAGGACACCTGCCAGAATCCTGCTGATGCATCAAGCATAGGAAAATATTTGGCACAAGCCATGCCTCCAAAGATTTCTCTCCTCGTAGGTAGTGGAAAATATTCCTTTTATAACATAGTTAGTTCATTTTTTTGGTTCTCTCTATAAGTGAATGCTTCTGTCCTTCCCTGTTGCAGTGCCCAATAAGCACAGCCACTCGTGGTTTCTCAGATCTCTCAGTGCACTTATCCAGTCCCATTTTAGCTCCTGCCTCAAGGTGAGTGGTATGAACTGCTGTCACGCTGCACTCTCTGCTCTGTCCTGTGCTTCTGAGAGTTTCCTTTTCCCCCAGAAGACTTCCCCTAATTCCTTTTCATTTTTTTTAAGTCCTTGGACTTTCTAACAAATGCATCTTCTTAATGGCACTAAGATTTTTTTAACCCATTAATGGGTACAGCTTTCACCAGTATGCTCACAAATTGTGCTGAGGTGGTAGCATGACTAGAATATTAATAACCAATGCATTAGCTTGCTCAGGAAGGACAGGCAGGTTTAGACAGAATGAGATATACTGCCCTGCATTCAAGGGTACATACGTGTGCTGGGAGACCCAGAATGTGGAAGAAGTGTCAATCTCTGAAAAGGTAAATGGGGAAAGGAATACAAGGGCTTTAATTGTGGGGATTGCAAAGCATCAAACAAGGAAGACACAAGGCTTTTTGTGTCCAAAAAGCAGAATCTGCCCAAGGATGTGATTTTATATTAATGAGTGACTTTAATTGTGCAGGTGTTCATTGGTGAAAGAACACAACTGAACACTGATGTCCAGCAAGTTCCTGGAATTACTGGTGACGTTTTTCTGTAGAAGTGGAAGAAGGAGTCAGAAAGCAGACTTTTCTAGATTTGATGGTAAGCCGTAAAGAATGATGTGAGAGTGTAAAGGGGAAAGATAACGTGTAAAAGTGACCTTAGAGTCACAGGGTGTACAATCCTTGGAAATGAAATGGAGGAGAGCTAAAAAAGGTGATGGACTGGAAGAGTGGATGTTTCAATAAACTATTAGCTATCTGGTATCTAAGTGCACATAAGCATTAAAGACAGCTGTAAATTCCTCAAGTTGTTTCTAAGGACAGTCGTATACATTACTCCATATCAGAGAAACTATAGACAGTGTAAAAACGAGACCAAAGTGGTTAAGCTATGATCATTCATAATACATGCCTAAAGGAAATAAAATGAAACCAGTCAGATTACTCAGGGCACTGAAAAAAAGTAGCCTGACCACATAGGACCAAAATCTGTGCTTTGTCTTTCCCGATTCTTTGATTTTTGATCTAAAATTAGATGCAAAGAGCAAGAGACAGGAGGTCAACAAGTTCAGCAGTAATGAGGGTTAGTCCAAGGAAAGCAATGGTTTTTACTTAAAAATTAAGGAAAGCTATAAAGTCGAGAAGGCTGAAGTAGATCGTTTTGCATCACTTTTCACTCAAATGATCAGCTCTAACCGGCTGTCTAGCACAATTAAGACTGATGATCACAAGGCTTAGAACAGAGAATAGGTTAAGGAATTTGTAGACAAGGTTAGGTGCTTTCAGATCAGTTGCACCTGCTTGACAAAATCCATCTGTGGATGGCACAAACCTTGGCTAGAAAACCGTATGCAGAAAAAAAAATCCATCAGCAGTTCTCTGCTAGAGTACAGGTTCATTTCTGGAGGGCTTCCACAGGAATCTGTTCTGGATCATTTTCTGCTTGATGTCTTTCCTGAGGACCTGAATAATGCAATATATTTAATAAGTTTGCAGATGACATGGAGCTGGAGGGACTGCAGATGGACTGCACAACGGGATTAGAATTCCAAATCATCTTGAAGAAATTTATTGAAGAAATGACCTGCCAAAACCAGAATGAAAATGAATAGGGACAAGCGTGAAGCACTGAGCTTGGGCAAGAATGATCACCTGAACAAATATGGGTTGCAGGGGAGTCTGGTTACCTGATAGCTCTTCAAACAGGAGTCGGGAGTTGCAGTGGGTCACAAGCTGAGCAGGACTCAACACAGTCACGTTGTTTCAAAAACACAGACTCAATACTGGACTGTGTAAGCAGGAGTAAAAGATAGAAGGCTCAGGATGGTTTTCACCTGCTCTACTGAGCATTACTGGGAAATACCCATTTTTAACCAAGGCCCTTCAAAAAGCATGAAAACTAGTTAACTAGTTCAGAATAATCAGAGACCAGAATAAACAGAGACCAACATGAATGACTGGCAGTAGGAATCACAACCTAGGAGGAAAACCCAAGAGAAATATGCTTGCAGAGCCTAAACATCACAAAGATTCAGAGAAAAGGAGACATATTCAGTAACTATTCTCAAATATATAAAAGGTCCCATAAAAAAAAAAAAAAAAGAAAGAAAAGTCTTGCATCTTTTTCCATGGATCAGCATGATTTTCCCTATGTTATCTATACAGAATACAGCTCTGCAGGCTGTTTTGAGGGACACCAACTCTTATTATCAGTGAAGACTATGTAACTCCTTTTATTTAGAATCATAGAATACTTTGGGTTGGAAGGAACCTTAAAGCTATAGTCCCACTCCCCTGCCATGGGCAGTGACACCCTCCACTAGCCCAGGTTGCCCAAAGCCCCATCCAACCTGGTCTTGAAAGCTGCCAGGGGGCAGCCACAGCTTCTCTGTGCCAGTGCCTCACAGTACAGATTTTTCCCCCCAGTATCTAATCCAAAACTCTCCTCCTTTAGCTTAAAGCCATTCCCCCTTGTCCTGTAACTACAATCCCTGATAAACAGCCCCTCTCCAGCTTTCCTGGAGGCTCCTTCAGGTACTGGAAGGCTGCAGTGAGGTTCCCCTGAGACTGGAGAGGATACTTCTCCAGGCTGAACAAGCCCAATTGTCTCAGCCTGTCTTCATAATATTGTCAGACCTATTCTAACTGTGGTAAACAAAACAAGGAAGGATACACTGGATCACTGTTTCCATCCCTCACTGCGCTATAATCCTTACATAGATGATACTGAACATGCACTTGGAAAAAAGAGTATTTCAAGAATAGATTAAAGGTAAGCACACTCAGAATCTTAAGATGATGTGTGTTTGTCCTTCAAAATATAAAAATAAGAATAATTAGAAGAATGAAAGGTGGCAGTAGGAGCACACAGCTTGAATGTAAATTCATGGTTCAGGGGCAGATTTAGTTCATCTTTAAGATTTTCACTGAAGGAAGTTGCAAGGTGGTAAAGGAAATCAGGAGGACCTGGTGACTGAGGCCAGCTCCTGCTCTCTTCCTTAACCCCAGTCTTCTTACCAATTTATTCTTAGAGATTTTGACTTGTGCTCAATTTCCCTAGCAGCAGAGTTCACATGTACTTGATTACTTACACAGGAGACAATTTAACCATGAAAACCTCATATGTGAGGGATTAGCTGAGGGCAAAGTAGGGCTCTTAAACTCTTAATATAAGTATAGTCATGACAGCACAGTTTGATTAAATTGAAACATTTCATTTAGCAAAGTATAGACTGAATTCTAATAATTTTAAAGGTGTCAGAAAGGAAGTGGTACTAATTTCACTCAGCACATACTCTCTGCACACCTGTCTCCCTGAAGGGAACAATGAACAAACCCTGCATGGAAACAAATAAACAACTACCTTTCCTGTACATCATTCATCTTCTGGTACTTGCAATTGTTATGGGCACATCTGCATGATTTCCACAAATCCTACTACGCCCGATATAGATAAATGAGGTTAGTGATAGCAAGTTTTATTTGAGAGGCAGGACATGCTTGCTGTATTAAGATAAAATATAAAAGTGCTACAAGTTCTCTCCTTCAGGTCCTGCAGATATAAAAAACTAACTTATTTGCGATGTCATGCGAACGTTCTTCAAGATACTACTGCCATCTTTCTCACACTGTAACAGTTTCTCCACTGACCACGGTTTTCATGCTTAATTTTTATGTTTACCATCAGTCACGCAATTCCCATTGACATATGATTTGATTTTTCTGTTACATAAACCAATTTTACATCAGCGTAGTTCCAGTAACTGGGGCTACTCACGCCACAAGAAAAGCACCAAACCCTTTTTTATTTCCTTCAGTTTTTCGTTCCTTAAGTTCTTGGGCCAGACTCTTAGCTGATTTGATTTTTCTTGATTGTCTTCAGCACAGCTTGGTTGACTTACTGTATTGACAAAGTTTTGCCCTTCATTGTTACAAGTTACCTTTGAAATGAGTAAGTTAAAATTTCTGCTGTTCTCTACCAAAATCTTTCCTGTGGGCTGAATATTCTGAGCTCTCTTCCTGCCCACATGGGCACTCATGTGATTTGCTAAAATACTTTCTGTGAAATCGCTGGCCCAACTTGCAAGGCAGCTGCCTAAAAATAATCACCTTGAAATCAATGGCCAGTCTTAAGAAACCTGGTCCATAAATTTTATGTGATGTGATAAATTACCACTGCACTGTATTAAGAGTTTATACTGACAGTGACTCAGGTGGATGGTTGAACTGCTATATCCACCAACTACAAATCTGCTCTCCTCTGCCTCGCTTCTGCCCCGTAGAGAGGAGGAAAAAGCAAAGTAGATTTCTGACCGGTTCTGACTTCGATAACACAGCAAACAGCTCCCCAGGTGCGTTCTGAGGCTGAGAAAGCCTGCAGCCCTCACCCTTCCACTATTGCTCACAATTTAAAAGCCAGTCAGCAGCAGGAACAGGAAGAGAAAAGGTCACCAGAGGACAGTGTCCATCGCCAGCATCAGGTTTCAGAGTAGGAACCGTAAGGGAGACAATGAAAAACATTTGGACTTAATTAAGGCACTAATCTGGAAAAATGAGGAACAGTTGAAAGCTGCAGAGTTGGGGCGTTGTACAAACTCCTTGATTGTAAAGTAACCTTGCAGTACCTTCTGCTACTGAGAATAAAGAAAGAAGAGGTTGGCAGAAACTGTGGCTCCAAGGTCTACCCTAGAGCACTGGTTTTTTATAGTGCAGTAGCATCAATAAAGGCCGAGGAGGTAGTACAATAGGAAAGGAGTCTGGGAGAAAATGGCATACACTGCTTCGAGCTTTGCTCCTCAGCAGATAGTGCTTTCACATCTTTGAAGATGTGTATTTCTCCTAGAAGTAGCCTTTCAGTTGTCATCTTAAATTTTCTGCTAGAAAATTCGCCTTGTGCACATATATATTATATAAATAGCAGGTACATCTTGAGTTATATGAAATAACACTGTGCATAATATGCACATATATTCACTCGTATTTATCTCCAAAATAAAGGTGGTGAGGACAGCTGCACAAAAAGAGGTAAGACGAGATGACAGTGTCTCTTCTAGGCCCTTCGCAAGGCCTATCTACACTACAGCTCTAATCAGCTAAAGGCAGGGATACCTGACTTAGTTCCAGTCCTCCGTGTTTGCCACTAGTCTGGATACAACAGTGCTGAAGAACAAAGCTAGGGGACTTTGTTATACTCAGTGTCCTGCTCATACTTCACTGTGGAAAGCACATTAGAAAAACTTCCAGTTCCGGGCATCCCAGACAGGCAGGCACTGAAAATGCTCGACCTCAAAGGCTGTCCTTTCAGCTGCTGTAAATTGACAGAGCTATTCATCCGAGTAATGCGGTGCTGCTCAGTACAGCAGCGGTATAAATTTACCCATTAGAAGCTGTATGCACATGTATGAGGTTATTCAATAAGCAGGGAATTCTGGTTAGATGAAGGGTCAAAATGGATATTGTATGTCTAAAAGCATAATTTCTTTTTTTCTTCATGACCAAAACAAAGACTAGGAAGTATATTTTGCTCATGTGCAGAGATTAGGGCAGATTTGCTACAAGACTGGGTAAGCATGTCTTAAGCAAAACTTTCTATGGAAAGATAGATTTCTGGGCCAGGATTCAGGACAGAGGGATGCTCATGAATAGGAAAAAAGGGACATGGAAATTATTATTTTATATCAGCCATCTTCTACTTTTTAGAATCACATTTAATGGAGGCACTTAATTTTCAGTATAATAAAAATGAAAAGTTGGACATCAGACTCTTTTTCCTGTTCCAGTTTCCATCTGCAATTTCTCAGCTTTCCTGCTTGAGGACCCCTCCGGCCACATCCTTATCTACTGGAATTTGGCTCCATTAAGAACAGAATGATGCTGACATATCATACAGGGGTATAGTTCTCAGTCCAGGTATTTCTCCAGTTGAGTGGGGTGCCTATGCATTGCTTCATGTGCAGCTGTCTGGGCAAACCAGTTGCAAATTGTGCATAGGAAGCCGCTCAAGTACCTGGTAGTAGCCTGCATCTATTTTGCATGATAAGTATAATACATAAAGACAAGGTAATGCAGAATCAAAGCAACCTCTTGTTCCTTTCCATAACATACAGGAAAAGGATGGAGCATTGATGTCTACCAAGTTAAAGAATTACTTGGTATTATTAAGCAGGAAAAATGAAATACAGCTTTTTTTTTGGTAGAAATACGCACTACTCTGTAAGAAGACTTAGATGTTCATGGGTCCCACATGGAAGTTTTTTAAAAATTATGTTTTGTGGCAGTTCTTTCTAAAAATGACTGTGGCATGCAGTAAATAGTACAGTTGTTGCTTTGAAAAAGCCTGTGTGTGCAGTGGTATGAAAATAAAATCCCACATCAAAGAGTACAGTACATGTTATCCCTGACCCACAGACAAAGGATATTTATGCAAGGATGTGTGGGGGTTTTTTCTAAGCAATGTTTTTCCATTTTGCTCTTTTTGAATTGCAAATATTTTTCTCTCCTCTTGTTTTCCCACCACTGGTGAAATGTGTCCCCTCTCAACCTTAGCACAGAACTGGACAGGTGTACCGCAAGCCCCAAACTTGCAATTTAAGGGGTGCTTGCATGGGTCACTAGGGGCTGGTAGAGCATATTCTGGTATCACTAATGACAGATTCATGCTGATGAAACACCTCTGGTTGAAATCCAGGTCTGAGTGAACTCAGGGCAAAGACTGACTTCAAGGACAGCCAAATGAAATCACCTTACAAAGAAAGCATTGGAAATACCTTTGTTACTTATGCATTTGATTCAAGCCAAGTGATCTAACTGTTGATGAATTTCTGAAATGTAAGTCCCAACTAAAGCCATTAAAGTCAACCAAGCCAATCTTGTTTTATGCATGTGGGATTTGGATCAGAATTTATCTAAGGTTTTTTTTTCACTCATTTCAGTGGAAGTAATGCAACTAAAGGTTCTTATTTACAGCTGAATAAGGATGTAAAAACAGGAGTAGATGTGGGGAGAAAGGAGGTTCAGTGAAGTTCTCTGAAGTGCCCAGCCTACTAGGCAGCAGCTTCTGTTGCCACCTCCTCTGCCAGTCTTCATAGTTCCATGCCACAAGCCTCATAAGATCGAGGAAAGTTCTGCCTTTTCTTACGTTACCTCGCTCACACAGATTATCAACAAAAAGGGTTTCTACTCATCTTTGGCTACTGAAAGGACTGGAAGCATTTTAATGCTTGTAAGTGGCAATTGTGCAAGACAGCTAGATGGGAAGTCTTTTTCTTCAACCTCTACTGCCCTCTGAGGCAAATTTCACCACAGGTGCCAGGGAGTAGCCATTTAATGCCCTGCTATCCATGTGTGTGGACTGCTGCAAAGGCCCTGTCCTCAAGAAGTGATATGTTTAGTTCCACCTAGGAGTCACTGAACATGAACATCTAGGAGGCACTGTCAGAGCAAATGAAGCAGAAAAGGTGCTCCCAAAAATCAGTGGACACAAATATCTCCCCTCTGCTTTCTGAAGAGATGCCAGTTCCTCCTGAGTATACACCTGGTAGAACAGTACTGCTCAAAGAAACATCTCAATCTTCCATGGCAACAATCCCAGAAGCTGATCTGCCAGTCCCAACCTGGTTAACTACTAGCAGGCAGTAAGCGGGGGTAGCCTGCTTCCTGAAGAGTGAGAGCAAACTATTCCTTCTGCATTGTGGACAGCTTTCACACTGCTGCTCTAGTGCTGCAACACTTAGGTTACTTCTAGGACACAGATTTCTAGGAAGTACCCTTGGACTTTCTGACAACTTGCTTGGAGCCCCAGTGATTGGAGTTTTGCTTCACCACCTATTCCAGAAGCCCTGCTAGCTCGCTGAGCCCACAAGTACAGCTCTTATCATCTGCAGTGACTCCAGAGAAATAGCTCTTCAGTCTTCATCTTCCTGCTCTTTCTCCATTAAGCATATTCCCATGTCCTCAGAAGCCCTATGAAACTACATTGCAAAACCCGCCTGCCTGCACGCCTGCCAATGCATGCATTCTCTGATAGACGTGCTCGTGGCACTCAGCAGCATCCCCTACGCTGCCTCGCAGCAGGTCAAAAGCGGCACTGGCGAAATCATTAGATGCCAGCAGAAGAATCATGGGAGTTGTTAGTTTTAAGTCCAGTTTCCAAATTCCTGTAGTTTCTGGCAGGCATCCTAGAATTCACCATTAGAAAAAACACTATGGAATAGCTTCATGGAATACTGAAGGTTTTATACTTAAGACGCAGAGCTGTGATTAATTAGAAAAGCACCTTGACTGTGGATAAAAAAAAAGGTGGCATGGATGCAGTTCTGTTTAATACAGTTTAATTACTGCATTTTCAATGAATGAACTGACTAATCCAACGAAACAACCCCAAGTAGACATATCCAGGAATTTCCACTGAAGTCCCCCACCTCATACCCACTCTTTGCATCTTTCCTGTCTATGGTTTAGTAAAATGGAATTCCAATTTTGTACACTTTATTCTTCAGCCTGTTCCAATTAAGAGTATCCCTACAATAACTTGGTTTCATTCTTTCTTCTGTAGTGAGAAAAGCTTTTATGTTAATAATGAGAATAGCCCTTCCCCCCATATACTGGTTGGTGATGTAAATATTCTGGCATCTTTATTTTTACTGATGCAAATTCAGAGACACAACCTCTCTGCATGGGGGAAAGATGTAGTTATTTATACATAACATAGAACATGCTTTGGTATGTGTTCCTAGCTGAATATATTAAAAAAAGACAACTAGTAACTCAACAACATCTCCTGAAAAATTTACATTCTCAATTCAGTGACATTTTTCATTGCATATCTTCATTTGGCTTAGTACACTATGCATGAAAGCATCAGATCTAGAATCATTAGTGACAGTTACTAGACTCCAGCTTTTACCTCCTGTTCCTAGGGGTTTTTTCTTTTACTTCAACATAGACTATATTTTCAATTCTAAAGCAGATAATTCATAAAAATATCAAACAGACATTCAGATACAATAGAACCTTTGTTTTGTACCAGGTTTGCTCATTTCACCTATCTAGGACTACATGTCTTAAAGGTTTGAAAACCCTGTACTGAGTGACAATATCCATTAATTAGCGACACTAAAAAACTTTTCTATGTGACATTTGAGAAAAACCTGGCAATAGCAAAACTAACACTTTCTCCTTGTTCCTTCCAGTTGTAAAACAAAGGTTTACTCCCTCACACTCAGCCTGTCTTTCAGATATGTAACTTGTACCTGTTACATTGCATCACTAGATGCGATACTCTGACTCTCAGTTTCATGCCACTTGAATGATGTAATATGCATGCTCATGGATTAAAAGATAGCTGTTGCTTTTTTAAAGGAAATATAGACCATGGTATGGGTTATCGTCAGCATTAAAGAGAGATTTACTGACTTAAGAAACACCCAAGTTTAAATCTTGGAAACGAGTACAAACAAATGGCCTAATAAACACTTTTCTGATCAAAGTTTCATCTATTCCAATATTCTGTCTCCTAGACAATACACAGGGAAGAGTATTACAAGAAAATCATATTTCAGTGCTTCTTTGGAATACTCTCCCACCTTGCACCTCCCAGTCCTGGGGCTATTTAACCCAGAGCTCATTTTTTCACATGTACTAGCCCTCTACGGATTGTTCTACCAAGAATTCTTCCACTTGCACTTTGAAGCCAGGTAAACATCTGAGCTCATGTGAAAGTATAATCAACAGAAGACATAGAGTGAGCCAAATGAACCAGCAGCCCATTGAATGCTCATGGTAAGACTGATTTACGTGTTGATTGCAGTTCTTAACTAATGCTGCTTTTCCGCGCTCTGTCCTTGCATCCTAATTGTAAGAAGGTCGCTTCTATTCACCTTATGACTGAAACACATCAGCTTTTAGATCTACTCAGTATTTTATTCTTGCTTCTTACACTCCTTATGTTTCTATAAATTTAGCTACAGTTAACGCTTTTCTATACATCACTGTATTATAATTGTATGTATTAATAGGGTATTATATGCTATAATGTTATGTTGTTTTATTACAATATCTAGTATTGTTATAAATATTTATATATATTATATATGCATACTTGTCTTTATTAGGCTAACATCTTCCTTTAGCTTTACTCCCCTGGGTGGAAATTCTAGCTAGATTGCTTGTACCAAACAAAAGCATCCTCCTCACTCATTTCCCGACTGGCCGTGCGGCTCAGGAACCTGATGTGGGGGAAAGCAGCCATGGGAGACCTCAGGTCCCACAAGCCCTCAGCATGGAAACAATTCCAGTAGCTTTCAAACGGAATGGATCCTTCTCACACCTTGGATGCATCTACTGTATAATGACCAGAATGTGTCTTACTCCTTTGCTGGCCTCTCTACCAGAGATACCACGAAGTTCCTGAGACCAGTCATCTCCTTTAGGGTCTCTTACATCTGCTAAGTAACTCAGTCGGTACATTAAATTTCCCTTCATTTGTGTTCTCATTACTATGTGGACTATAATTAGTAGGAATTCCCTAGGATATCCTGCATCCTTCTTGTGACATATTTTGCCCTTAACCCAGGAGACAAATTACCAAAATGGTTCCATCTCCTTCTATTCAGGACACAGATGTCTTGGCACAGGATTTGCACTGAAGAATCACAGCTCGGGATTACTGGTCTTTTCCTTCCTCTCACTGCGAGACTGCTCATGGCCAAGAGCTGGACTGTGACAGGCCTTATAAGCTTCTTTTCTTAACCCGGCAGCCTAAGGAAATGAGGTATTTGCAGCACTGCTTTTCATCTGGGTTTGGGGGTTTATTTTTCCTTTTTCTGCCTGTCCTGGTAGTAACACTGGAATCCACCTAGAAACTCTGTGTGCATCTGAAACAGGTAGAGTCTGGAAGAACTCCAAATAGGGAAGAAATAAACCAAATAGGGGAGAAAAGTGAGCTAAAATTGTGGGGGATTACTGGACGTAAATTGCGACATACTTTTGGTGTCAGCAGCTGGATGATGAGTCAGCAAGCTCAGAGCATCCTACGGTAGTACTGGTGCCCTTTGCAAAACTGGGAGCATCAGGATGGTCCTGAGTGAGACTGAAGTGGACAATACCTAGAAAACCAAGTTTCAGGAGTTTTGAGACCATAGGAACAACTTCTTTTCCTGCCTTATAAGAGATTACTGTTTAAAATCAGGTGTTGTGTTTTTTTAACTTTTCCTTTTGAGGATCACAATGTACTATGTGAGCATTCAACTGTTTTCACACACACCCCTTCTGAAATTAGGCACTCACTGTATTAATAAAGCAAAACATATAACTGGCTTTGCTCATTTAAAGTACAGCCCAAGCCTTTTCTCAGTGAGCCTCATTCACAAATATCTTTTTAATGTATTCACATACAAATAACACATATGAGAAACAAAAGAACAGGAAATGTGTCAACTATTTAAACTACTCAAATAATAAGCTATGAAAAGTATTTGACTTCTTTATAATTGATTAAGAACCGTAACAGTTGGCTTCACATATATGTATGGTAGTAATCCCAAAAAGAGCAAGTATAAAGAATAAATTTTGAATGCTTTTAAACATCCTGATTTTCTGGGGGTTTCAGAGGACAGACTTTTGTTTAATCATATTTCTGGGCTGTTGCCAGGCTGTCGCTATTCCCTAGAGCTGAATCTCTGGACATCAGAAGTTCTCCCCTGGAGCTGCATCTATAGACATTAAAGATTCAGAGTCGTTACATACCTTAAGCTAGGAGAGACGGGGAACTAGGGCCTAATTACAGCTTATGCCCATTTAAGGTTCTTTAAGCTTAATACAGAAGCCTTGATGCAAATGAAAATCAGGTCCTCAGTCACTTCAAAAGTACTCACAGAAAAGGTTAAAATTCTGTTTAACTTCCTCTTCTTATCAAAGTCTTGGAAAAAGAGAGCCTTTTCACAACCACTGAGGTACCGCATGTTTTATCTGAAGTCTGTCGTTTAAAAAGGGCCATTGATTTTTCCACATTAAGGGTAAAATAGCAGGAGATCTGTGCCTTGCTAAGTCTTTCACAGATACCTGCTAGCAACAGAGCAGCTCACTATTCAAATCAAAACGGGATTTCTGGGATTTAACTGTAGGGCTTGCAGGGCTCAATTCCTTTGGCCTTGTCTTAAATTAAGAGCCAGAAATTATTTCCCCATGAGACTTCAAGTTAGATCTTTGCCAAGGCCATGGGTCACTTGATTGCATCCAGAAGTTTACTCTAAACTTAGCTGGTGATGTGTTGATGTGATGAGGTTTCAGCACATGATACTTCACAGTGACCAAAGCTGGTTCCCATGATTTTTTAATTCAGTTGGGGAATAGGAGCACATAAAATCCAAATATAATTTTCAGGTTTTTATTCCATGTTATATTTTTCCAGAAATACAAGCATTTATTCCCTTTGATTTCCCACTTCTATCTGTAGGCCACAGAGTTATTCATGGAAATGAAAAATAAAACTGCCATGTAGATGCACTGCTGTGAAAAAATAAATTACTAATTAAATGTGGAGTAAGGGACTGTGATAAAAACTTGTGGTAATATGCCTGGCCACTGTGGGACAAGAGGTCACGCTTTACATGCCAAGAATGACATTGTGATGCTACAGAGGTTTGAGAACCAGTTGGAGAGTCAGTTCTCTAGTTCAGTGACCTCACTTCAGTGGGAACTGTACAAACACAGAAGTCGACCAAATAAATTTAGAAGTATTTATAACTCTCTTGTGTAGTGAAGTACTCTGAAGACAAGGGATGTAGAAATTACAGATTGCCAGTAATGGTAAAAGAAAACGACAACAACAAACACAACTTTAAATATATATTATATAGAGCAGACAGGGAAAAAGAATACTTTCTGGAGATGCCTGCCAATCACTCGGTGATACTCAGCTTTTCCACATCAGGATCCTTTTCCTATCTTCTCTGCCTCTAAGAGGAGCCTCCATTCTGGGCAGAACAGATTGGCTGGGGTCCACTGAGGAATCTTGCAATAACATTAAGGCTTCCTCACCTCAGAGCTTAACCGGAAAAGGAGAATACGTTTCTCTTGCTCACTAGGTATTGTACTGAGAAAGACTTTCAATTATTCCTTTTAAATCAAAGAAGGGGGATACTAAGTGAGAACTGTTTTAAGAGGTTTTAAAAAAACTATCTTAAATTTCTTGAGGTTAAAAAGAAGAAAATTCTTTACAGTCCAGCCTCCCACACATCCCATTCCCATACATTTTGCAGAGATCTATAGGATGATATAAAAAGTCCAGAAGCAACACAAGTGGTTGTAATTTTCATTAAAATCATCGTTTTCTCTTGTGATTCAAGAGCTATTCTCTCACTGCCAGCTCTGCTAGACAGTGTTGCACATATGTCACCTTTGCACTCTTCATGCACCTCTGCAAACTCTGTCCTGGGACAATCACCTGCAAAAAGTGAAGACCCAATGAGCGAGTCTTCTGCATACAAAACTGAGTCAGAGATACGTATCCTTGTATTACTGCACAGAGATAGCAAAAACACACACAAATGAAGATGACAACATGTAATAAAACATCTATAAAGGAACTAGTATATCCTTGCCACAGATCATCAGGTCTTAAAAGGAAGGCAGGCTGTGTGGGATTCCTGCTCTAGCCATTGCCTCAAAGGGTCTCTGCGAGCCATAGTTGTCATTCAAAGGTTTATTTTTATGAAGCATCTCTTCATGGTCAGCATAATGGCTTCATGAATTAACTCAAAATTATAAGCAAAAGTGATATAATCCATTAGTCTCTGAAGCACAGCATCCTCTATACAGCAGTTCTAGAAAAAAGACATATAGAGGTGAAGTGTTACGTCCTGGGCTGCAGTTACACTGCACACCATCCTTGGATGGAGAGGCCATACTTGATTTTTGTTTCAGCCCGGTAGCATTTGTCCCTTCTCAGGCTTCATTGCCCAGGGCTACAGGAAGTTTCGTAGCAAATACCTTTTATTCCCTAGGAAGCACAGCAGCTGGGCTGGCTGATGGACTTACAACTCTGCGCTTTTTTCAAATGCTTCCTTGACTGCTTTTTAGGAACAGCTATTTTTATAAACCTTTTGTTACTTCTAAGTTGCCCAACCTTTATGAAAATTTCTTTCCAAATGAATACAAAACAGTCTGTTTACTACTTTTGATTCATTAATTTCTGTCCTTCCCATTTAATCTGCTTCTTTTCAGTTTCTCTTTCTCTCCCTGTTATTCTGTTCATGAAAGATTTTTTCCCCATATTTTTAAATATTTTGGTTTTTTCTATTCTCCCATTTAAAGAGTGTTTTTATTTATGTACTCATATCTCTTATCTTTCAATTTCTGGAAAGTTCTGCTTTTTTTTTTCCCTTCCAATTGCTGTCGTTCTTTGTAGAGACTTTTTAGTCCATAGCACTAGTAAGATGTATTCTGTGATGCTGAGAGAGTGAGTTTACTTCTTCCCCTTTGCAAGCCTGCAGGTTTCCTCTCAGACATGCGGGTTTCCTTGGCATCTCATTAAGAAAAACAAAAAAGGAGACAAGAACTACGTGTTCTTGGCTTGTCACAGTATTTTATTACCTTGAAGGACAGAGATCAACTTGTTGGGCATTAAATGAAAACTTTAGAACAAGGAGGTTGTTCTTTTTTTTAAAGTAATTTTTATTTGGCATCACCAGTCAAGCCTTTCATGTTGCTGAAATCTATTGCTGTCTTTGAAAAATCAGTCATCCTAAGCTGGTACAAAATCAGTTCGAAGAGAGATTTTTCTTACTTTATGATTTCTTAGAAGCTTTTGAAAGTGTCACCTCAAAAGAAGGATAATAAATACTTAAAATATGTTCCTACTCTCTTCTATGAAGCGATAATAATGGATATAAATTCTGGCCTTCCACATATCACAACACAAAAGCTATGTTGAAAGAATATTAAGAGGTTGAGAAATCATATCCTGAGAAGTCAGGAAATGCCAACCAGCATGATTTTGGCTTTCATGCACACACGAATGATGATACAGTTCCATCATGCGTGTCCACCTTTCTTTTTCAAAACACCACAAGATTCACTAAGTGAGCAATTACCCTGCTTTCTTGTTATATCTAGGTGGGTGATCCACCATGCAGACTTCTGTTGCTTTGGCTCATGGGCTGACCAGTAGTGGTGATGGCTTCTCCTGTGCAAATGAAGTTACATGGGGTTGACTTTCAGTCTGCAAGTATCTGTTACTGTAAGGTGGAATGCAAAAATTAAGCATCTTGGATCCTCTGCAGGAATTGGAAAGGGATGTGCCCTTGTGTGCAAGACTATTCTGCTCGCTGTACCTAGCTTTGATCCTTCCTCCTTCTACCTATACCTGCAAATTTATCTTCTCCCACTTCAGCAGGTTGAAGTCTATCACTCACCTCACTTAGGGGCCTCCATGAAGTCTCAGTCTTCTTGTTCAGTTAGTTGTAAGGTAAGATCAAAACCGCTATCTGAAAACCACCACCTGGCCATCTCAGGAGATACCTGATCTCTGAAGAGGTGGGATTCATCTATTTGAGGCCATTGCCATAGGCTACTCTTACAGTCAGGAGAGAAGAATCAGGAATTTAGAGGGCATCATTGATCCATTTGAACCTTTGGGAGATAAATTTCTACCCAAAATTCTCTGACATGTTGTCTTAATACCCATTCACTCTGCATTTTATGCAGAGGTGTTTCTTAATAACCTACTAGCTGCTCTTTCAATTGCTGGCAGCATTTGTTCCAGATTTTCTTCATATTTTTCTGAGCTGCATCTTTTTAGATCTTCTCTGTTCCTTGGATTTCCCCCCATATTTATTTCACTTGCTTGTTCTGCTTAGTTGATCTGGCTTCTTTATTATCTTAATTGGCACTTTTTTTTTTTTTTTTTTTTTCCAAGAGTAGTGTTTCAGCATTTAAAGGTTTGACAGGTTAATGATGACAAAAAGGAATATACTTAAACCTCATTATATTTTTCAACTTCAAAGAGTTTTCCTCATATTTATTAATGTATCTTCACAATATTTAAGTCAGAATTACCAGTGCTGATTCAAAGCTAGGGGAACAGAAGTGCAGGCATTAAAGCCTAACTGTCTCATTTATTTAACAGGTACAAATAGCCAGCAGGAGGCCTAATCTGTGGGAAGCAGAAGTCTGGTACTTAGACATTTTGCAAAGCTTGTGTTTGGTGGTGTTAAAGTTCCCCAAACTGCTTGAGTCTGAGCTCTAGTGCAGTGAATTTAAATACCTTAATCATCTTTATAAAATCACAGTATTCACAAAGGCTCCTGTAGCCCCCCAAATGTAACCATCTAAACCAAACTAACCTAAACCTTTCTCTACCTGGTCTAAACCAAACCAGTACTGTTCAGTAACATCTACCCCACGTAGGTAGATCTTCTCTAAACGTGATACAAAATTCCTCCGCATACACTAGGAGAGAACAGCACTTAATGCCCTAAAACTTCACAGGTTATGGGAGGGAGAGAAGGACTAGAATTGCTGTTCAAGCTGCTCTCCCCATAGAGGCTTCAGTGCAAAGCACTACAGAAGACAGTGCTTCACCCCATATTACAATGTATTGGCATTTCCACTTGCACTAGTACCTATGGCAAAAGCACTACTGTGCAAACATCTCTACTGATTTAGTTCTGTAGATATGCTACATGGCTAAATATGAAAAAAATAATGAATGTGGATTTTGATACTACAAATTTCTAACCCAGTGTATTAAATTACTAATACTGGTCTAAGTAGTGCGTGTTAATACTGTAGATAAAATTCTTAATCATGTAGGTATGCTCTTCAGTTCATTCTGTGTGATAGTCCACTATCACTTCTATAATTTACAGATGATGGAGGAAGAATGTTCTGTACATAACATTTATTCTAAATTATTACCAATGCAAGCTCTAATACAGTACCTCTTTGTCCACTGCAGGTCCTACAAAAGAAAGAGTAATATCTTCATCAGGTATCACAACTCTCATTTTTTCTATTGTATTGATTGTTTATTGGTTACTGTTTACTTTCAATTCTAAGCATAAAATCATTCTATTAGCTTGATTTTATAAAAAACTCATTCGTAAAAGCCTGTAAAATAGAATTTACATCACTGATACACTTTTCTGTAAAACATGCAAGAAACAGTACTTCAGAATCTCATGACCTAGGATGTTGAGGTGTTACTCCACACAAAATACCACCTTCAACAACTTACAACGAATTATTTTTTCTCTGTATTGGTTTAGAATTTGATAGTCCAGATTGACATTCATTACCACTGCTACAAAGTTTCTAAAACTTACTGTGAAGTGAGATTTGAGGAAAATTTATTTACTCCCTATTAGAAATAAGAGATTTTTTTCTGTGAATACAGAAAACCATTTATAGTGGCAGTTTATAATGTCATCAGATCTCTCTTCTTTTTTACCAGCAACAGATAAATCCACCATAGTATTTTATATTTTAAAATCAAAACTAAGAGCTGGTAAAGGCACAAACACATTTGCACATCAGAATGAATTTTTTGTGTCTCTCCAAGTGGCATGTAATATATCAAGAACCATTGTATGCTAATTATGCCTTGTTTGTGGTTCAGAAAGGCAGTGCACATACTGAATACAGCAACGGTTTTGCTTAAGCAACAGTAAGGACTTGTATAACCTCAAAAGGAATTATTATTTAAGACCACTTGAAGGCCTCACCTTCAAATTCATTGTGTTTTATAGATTCTGTAACTGCAATCCACTTCGGCTGCAGTAGGCAGAAAAACATGAAGAATGTTTATTTTTAAACTTCAGTTCCTGCTGAAATTGTTCCTGACTTTCAGATGAAGTACTCTGAGCCACCAGGACAGTTATTTCGGATACAGATCCTTGAAGGGGAACACATGACTGATGGACAGCATCCTATCATAAATGTAGCTTAGGTTTGAAATGACTTTGAGCCAGCTTGCCTGTTTTATCACCTCACATTTCACGTGCCAAGATGAAATGACTACATTCAGAAAATTGTGTTTATGTTCAAAATAACTAATTCTAATCCACATATATTTTTGTGAAATCTTCAGTTTAAAAAGGAGCACAAACTTTTTAATTCCTTTTATTGTTTAGTTACACTGGAAAAAAACTGTTCTCAGAGCCAATGAGTCAGGATATCTGCTTCCCTAGCTGCCACTTTGCAGTGAGCCGCAGAAACAGATTTTTAGAAAACTGCAATAAAACTTGTTTCTAAATGTTAGCATGCTCTGCAAACCTCCACAGTTCAAATTTCAGCCTTAGGTACTTGTGGGGAAATGTGGGTATTTGGAAGGCATTCCATATCCCCTGTGTCTTCTCCCACACTGACCCCTGTTTTTGCCGTTTCTGGTGCTTCTGGACTTCGTACCGCAGCAGCATCATGATTCGAAGCACACAGCCTAACCCCATTTTCCACCTTTCCCTTGCTTCCACTTTCCAGGAGCTGTGCCAATGCTACTTCACAGATTCTTTGTTCCAGCAGTGGCTGGGGGTTCCCTGTAATCCCCTTTTTCAGCAAAGGGCTGCAGCGCAGCAGATGGGCCTTGCTGAGTGCAGGCTTACAAGGAGATGGGAGTGTCCTGGCAGAGCACATGCAACAGAGGAGGTTGGGAAGGTGGAGACAGTCATCACAGGATGACACTAGAAAAGGAGGTGGCCCCAATGCCCATTAATCTTTGAAGTCCTGCAGGCAGAAGTCCTTTTCTTCCCCACAAGGATCAGCTTTGATGAAAAACAGATGGTTAGAAGGAAAAAATAAACAACTCCCTTTTTTTTTCCATTGTGATGTTTCCCTTCACTTTTCCCACCTACATATTCTACACTTCCCTTCTTCCTTCTGCACCTTCTTACCTCCTTCCTGTCCAATTTGCTTCTCCTACAGCCTTCCCATAAATCCCGTATTATCCTATTTCTGTCATACTTTTTCCTCTTTCAGAGAATAATTTAGGTTGAAAAAGACATTTAAGACCATAAAATCCAACCATTAACCTAAATCTGCCAAGGCCACCACTAACCCATATCCCTAAGAAAAACAACTATGCACCTTTTAAATACCCACCAGGGCAACTCCACCACTTCCCTGGGCAGCCTGTTCCACTGCCTGATGACCCTTTCAGTGAAGAATTTTTTCCTGATATCCAATCTAAACCTCCCCTGGCGCAACTTGAGGCCATTTCCACTTGTCCTATCACTTGTTACTTAGGAAAAAGAGACCAACGCTGACCTGGATACACTGCTGGCTCATGTTCAGACAGTTGTCAACCAACAGGAAGGCTGTCCTTCTCCACCAGGCAGCCTTTCAGCCACTCTTCCCCAAGCTTGTAATGCTGCATGGGGTTGGTGTGACCCAAGGGCAGGACCCAGCACTGAGCCTTGTTGAATCTCATACCTTGTTGAATCTCATACACTGGCCTTGGTCTATTTATCCAGCCTTTCCAGATCTCTCTGTAGAGCCTTCCTACCCTCAAGCAGATCAACTCCTGCACAACTTGGTGTTATCTGTAAACTTATTGAGGGTGTACTCAGTCCCCTTGTCCAGATCATTGATTAAGATACTAAACAGAACTATCCCCAGTATTGAGCTCTGGGAAACACCACTTGTGACCAGCTGCCAAACAGAATTAACTCCTCTCCCCACAACTATTTGGGTCTGGCCATCCAGACAGGTTTTTACCCAGTGAGGAGTATGCCTGTCCATGCCACGGGCTGCCAGTTTCTCCAGGACAATACTGTGGGACAGTAAACAACAATCACCACCTTCCCCTCATCCACTAAACGGGTCACCTTGTCATAGCAGGCAATCAGGTTAGTCAAGCAGGACCTGCCTTTCATAAACCCATGCTGACTGGGCCTGATCACCTGGTTGTCCTGTATGTTCTCTGTGATGTGACTCAAGATGATCTGCCTCCTAATAGCCTCTTAAAACCTCCCCTGGTGCAACTTGAGGCTGTTTGCCTCACTTGTGACTTGGGAGAAGAAACTGACACCCACCTCACTACAACCTCCTTTCAGGTAGTTGTAGTGAGCAATAAGGTCTCCCCTCAGCCTCTTTTTCTCCAGACTAAACAGGCCCAGTTCCCCCAGCCAGGACACTGTTTTGGACACAGTGCAGCACCTCAATGTGGTCCTTGTAGCAAGGGGCCAATAGCAAGGTGCCCAAAACTGAACACTCTTGGCATGACCTCACCAGTGCTGGGTACAGAGGGGCAATCACTGCCCTGATCCTGCTGGCCACACTTCTTGTGATACAGCCCAGGATGCTGTTGGCCTTCTTGGCCACCTGGGCACACCACTGGCTCATGTTCCTCTGACCCAGCACTTGCAGATCAGATCCCTCAGGCTCATTTCCCCAAACAACTCCTGTGCTTCCCAGAGTCTCCTTTCCCCAACCTGCCTCTCCAAGATCCCTCATCTCACTGCCCCAAACCCCCATGCTGACAGTCAGTTTGGGGCTTGCTGGGTGCCTGGCTCCCCCACACCAATGCCTGGTTGGGAAGGCAGGGCCTGGCTTCAAGCACAGCGGTGGCCAGGGAGGCAGCCTATAACCTGTGTCACAGTGGCAGCAGGGTGAGGCCCGCAGCCCTCGCCTCCCCTCGCTGTCCCCTCAGCAGCTACAGCGCTCTTACCGCCAGCAACCCTCGCCTGGCGGTGGCAGTGCGCCTGCGCCGTGGGCGACCGGCCGGTGGCGGGGCAGGCCACTCACACGTACACGGCCTTCCCGCCGGCTGTGACGCCATACTACGCCGTCGCCGTGACGTCGCGGCGGCGTGACGCATGCACGCAGAGGGTCGCGTTAGTAAGTTCCCTTTCCCCTGTGGCAGCGGGGGCTGCGGCTCGGTGTGGGTGGGTAGGAAGGGTGCGCTCGCTTCCTGCCCCCTTCCCGGGCCGAGGGGCTGGGTGGCAGCGTGAGGCCGGGGCGGCCGCCCTGTTGGCGGCCGGGAAGTAGGAGGCGGCGGGGCAGCGGTTCTCGGCGGCAGCGCCGAGCGGAAGGTGGGCGCCTTCCCCGGCCTAGCCTCTGCGAGCTCGGAGGGTCGGTCTCCGGGCCCTGTCACTGGGCCTCCGCGCCTCTGAGGCCCTTGGCTCGCCTAGCCGCGGGAAGGAGGGTCCCGAGTCCGCAGTTCGGCCGCGCTCCGGCCGGCGCGGGGAGAGCTCGCCCTCCGCAGTGGGGCCGCTGGGCCGTGTGTGGAGCCCGCTCGCCTCCCACCGCCGGAGCCCGAGAGCGGCGGGGCGCGGCCTGCGGGGCGTCTGCAGCGCTGGGCCCCGCCGCGGCGGCTGCGGGCGCTGGGTGTGCGCAGCCTCCTGATTCGGATGGTGCCTGCCCCCTGCGAGCACAGGCGCTGGAGGCTGTCTCCGTGGCTATCGGATGCGATGTTATAATAAAGCTTGTACAAAGGCTACGTGTTGCTGTTTTCTACGTGTCACTGAAGTTGTTCCTACAGTTCGTTTACACTTCTTTTAGTACACGTGGCCATAAGGTGTTTCATATATGAGTGATGCCGGTAGGTTTTGTGACGCTGAGGCCTGGAAGCGTTTGGGCCCCTGTGAAATCCCCCTGCCAGCACGATCCAGAGCTGCGCACAGAGCGGTTGACCTTTAGATCTGGATGTTGTTTTGTAAACCGTAAAAAAGTACCATTACTATGTGTGGCTGTCTCGGGCGCCTTAAGTTTTGGAAAGAACCTGAGAGCCAAAGGGTTCTGTGGCTGCAGAAATGAATGCTGTCAATGCGTGTAGTGTTTGTGCATAACTGGTGCTGAGGCCTGCCAGCTTATCAGTCTGTTAGAACTTTTTATATTGGCAATAGTGAAATAAAGATGTGTCCCAAATTCCGAGTGATCTGATGTAACTGGCTATGGCAAACAAGGAAGGAAGTGTTTGAAAGCAGCATAAGAGACTTCTGAAAGGACTGCAGTCATGTCTGCAGTGTGGGGGGTTTGAAACAATATGAGATACTGGCTTGTTTAAATTTTGTCAAAAAGTTATGTTTTAAAGATGGCCCGAATGACGTACAATGTATCACATCCGATTTTTTTACTGGCAGTCTTTTGCTCTTCAGTTCATACTGCCTTGTGTATCATACTTCCTCTCTTTTTCTCCATGTTAACTATCTCACTGAAGCTGATTAGTACGTTGAAGACAGAGTCAACAGTCTAGACCTCAAATGCTGTGTAATTTAGCTGGCTCATTTTAAAAATTACAGTCTTAAATTTGCTTGTACTGATTTATTTGAATCTGTAATATGCTATTAAAAATGGTCTTTTGTATTATTATTCCATAATAAAAAAGAGGAGGATAACATAATGTAAATGCACAGTTCCCTTAGATCACAGTAGTTTTTGTGTGCAGTTCTTAATTTTTTTCACAGGATCATTCAGCAACCAAAATACCAAACTACTTTTTTGTTTGTTTAACCTTATCATAGCTAGTTATTTTTAGCACTAGCTTAATTCCTTTTTTTAGAGTTATTTTTGTCAAAGCAAAATACATATTTTAGGGATGAGTGCCTATTTCTTTCTGCCTCAGTACCTTGAAGAATTGGACTTTTTCATACTTAAGGTTTGTCAAAAATCAGAAAGGAAAAGGAAGGAAAAAAGCTTGTGACAATTATGGTGAATGTTTGAAATATTTTTTCATGATAAAATGTTCATAGTGTTTAATTAAAATACATTATTAGGTAATGATAGGTGGAGGATCAGAAGAAAACCACCAGTACGGTATGATTCAAATGTGGTTCAAACTTTTAGGCTGTTAAAGTAATAGATTTTGGTGGAACTGAAATTTTGTGATTAAAATGTTTTTCAAAGCATTCATTAAGGAAATGCTAGTTTTCTATGTATCCTCTATATCTCATTTATGAGAATATTAGAACCAGCATTGACAATGGCAACATATGATGAGGTATTTCTGACTTTCTTGTATGAAACTAGATACATGTAGTGACTGCAATACATGTATGTTTTTCATGAACAGGTTCAATGATTAGGCTGTATTAGATGGAGTGTTCTGCATCTGTGGTGGGGTGTTTCAAGGACTTTTATGTGGAGGTAATATGCTATTTATGGAAGTAGCTTAATGTTTTAAATGTCTATATGAAATTGGTGATGGTTCCATGTATTTGTGTGCACCTATGTTGTCAGGTCAAAGTGAAATGGTGAAAGTACAACTTTGATCTGAAGTTGGCTTAAATATTACTGCAGTTAAAATTATAGAAAGTTACCAAGTTTAAAAAATATGTGGTCAAATCACCAATGTGCAAACTCGCATAGCTATTTTGGCAATATTTATTCAAATAGTTGTTATTACAGTTTCTAATCTGAAGCACTGTTAGTGTATGGCAAGCCTCAGAGGAGATGCTTTTGGTTTTGATCTGTTGAGAGCATGCATGTTTTAGTAGAATTCTTGTTTATGTACCACTTTCTAAAAGGTATGCCTCTTTTTATTTAGTATGATTTTCTGTCCTTTGCTAAATACATTTCCTAAGATACTGGGAGTTCATGCTTTTTATTTTCCTTGAAACAGGAATTAAGATGGATGAAAAATTTTATTGGCCATAGCAGCAGCAGGATGTATAAGGTAGGTATGTTGGAAAAATATGGTTAATATCCTAGAAGAATATTTTAATATTTATTTCTGGGCCTGACTGAGCACAAAGAAATGATGTGATAAGCTAGGGTTCTTTCTAGTGGTAGTTGTAGGTAGCTTACCTGCTTTCAGTTGTTGTAAGCTGTCTCATGGCAAGCACAGGTTACATGACAGCTTTGGGTAGCTGATGCATTTTAATTTTGCATCCTTTAATATAAATTTTTCATTGTATCCTTTCTCTAGATTTTATATGCTTTTTATTTTCTAAAACTAGACTGAGAAAATACTAAGTTTTTCTGAATCTACAGTTTCCTGGTTAAATGTGATTAAAGAAGAAAAAGATTTTATCTGTGTACTTTCCTTCTTAGGTAGACAGTTTTTGTTCTATGCTTGAGTTGCTGTTTTGGGTTTCTTGAAATGCTTCAAAATCATTGAGGGTGTACTGCAGTGGGAACATACTCCAAAGTAACTAATTGTTTGCAGAATTTCCATAAAAGATATTAGTGGTTCAGCAACCAGAAAAGATGTTTTGATGCTCATCCTCATCTGCAGTCAAGTTAAGATTTTGTCCTTATTTGCTTAGACTTAATGCTTCATGTTTATTATTACAGTTCTCTTATGGAGATCCAGAACATGTTTTTATTTCAAAGAGTTTTTTTAACAGAATTTAAAACATGAGCATATATTTTCATGAGACTAACATTGGCAAATAAGAGAACAACGATGCTTGAATAGAATCATAGGGGTTGGAAGGGACCTCGAGAGATCATCGGGTCCAACCCCCTGCCAAAGCAGCTCCCTAGCTCATACTGCACAGATGGGCATCCAGATGGGTCTTGAATATCTCCAGAGAAGGAGACTCTACCACCTTCCTGGGCAGCCTGTCCCAGGGCTCTGTCACCCTCACTGTGTAAAAGTTCTTCTGCATGTTGGTGTGGAACTTCCTGTGCTCCAACTTGCAGCCATTGCCCCTTGTCCTGTCTCCACAGACCACTGAAAAGGGGCTGGCCAATTCCCTCTGCATCCCATACTTGCGATATTTATAAACATTAATAAGGTCCCCCCTTAGTCTTCTTTTCTTCAGGCTGAACAGTCCCAGCTCACTCAGCCTTTCCTCATAGGGGAGATGCTCCAGGCCCTTAATCATCTTTGTAGCCCTCCTCTGGACTCTCTCCAGGAGATCCCTGTCTTTTTTATCCCAGGGAGCCCAGAACTGGACACAATACTCCAGGTGGGGCCTGACCAGGGCAGAGTAGAGGGGGAGGATCTCCTCCTTTGACCTGCTGGCCACACTCCTCCTGATGCACCCCAGGATCCCATTGGCTCTCTTAGCCACCAGGGCACACTGCTGGCTCATAGCTACCCTGTCATCTACCAGGACCCCAAGGTCCTTCTCCACAGAGCTCTTCTCCAGCAGGTTATCCCCCAGCCTGTTCCGATTCAAGCAGTTATTCCTTCCCAGGTGCAAGACTCTACGCTTGCTTTTATTGAACCTCATCAATAGCTGAATAACAGCTGAGCACTTTCTCGTGAAGTGTATTTGCAAGTTTTTGGTATCAAAGTTGAAAGAAATGAAAACTTCATAATGTAATGATTACAAATAATATAGATGATGGAGGTCTTTAACGATTTAATATTTTTTTTAAGTTATGATGATTTTTTTTAATTCCATGTTTCCTCCTGCTGAGATAACAAACAAGTTCTTACCATTGGCTTAAAACGACATGTGGAGATTGCTGTCTTCTTTGTCCTGTATTTGCTGTACTACTGTTGGTTTTGTCACCCTTTGTGAAACACATGAAATGGCTGGGTAGAAACCATCCTGTTCTTCGTGTCATATTTTTTAATTAAGTGTGTCTTTGACTTATTATAGCCCTCTATTTGCGGGTTTTGGTTTGTCCTTAATAAGCTGATTAAACCTACTGTAAGTAGTATTCAAGAATTACTGGTTTTAAAGGGCTGATTCCGTGAATATTTGCAGCATAATTAAATGTTGTAGGAAATGTTACCGTAGGTGGTGGAGCAATGCATCTTAATTTGATAATTCTTCCTAACTAATATCAAAAAAGTAATCAAAACACCACAAACATAGCAGTGGTGGAACTGTGCTGTGTATTGAATGAGGATGTGAAAGTGTACATAAGTTAAGGAGAGTGTCTTCCATTTGTCACTTCATTCGTTTACTATTTTAGGGAAGAACTATTTCTTCACCTAAATGGTGATCTATTCTTTGTATCATTGGTTCTTTCTTGCATCTTTTTGAAGGGCACACTGAAAGCATTTCTGAAGGGAGGCTAGCTGCTGTTCTGAGACCAGAACAGGCTTTGTTTTGAGCTGTCAGTATACTTCTGAGTGTTGCACAAATGGAGAGGAAAGAATATAATAAGTAGTTTGATACACCTTTCAGAGTTGTAATGCATTATGGTTGGGTTTTTTTTTTTGTCAGAATGATGAGTTGTTTTCTTCATGGGATCATGTAAAGAGTAAAATTATGCAGTACTGCATAAGGAACATATGTATTTTTTTAAATGGGACATTTACTTCTAGAGGCTGCTACAGAATATTAATTTCTGTGTATGCATCCTCTAGTTTCATTCTGTGGCTTAGCACTTTGTGGTTTCTCAGCTGCACTATCCCAGCCCTGCTGAAATGCCTCTCAGAGCAAGTTACTGGGAAGGTGGGGAAATAGGAATATTCTTATGATTTGCTTAGGTATTTGCCAGGTGCAAAAGAGATGGAAAAGCAGATAGTTCATAGGTGTTGTGAAGGAAAGATCCCACTCCTGGGACTTATTAGGACCTATCAGTGAAATTGGTTTAGGGTATAAAGTGACTTCTAAGTTCTAGCTTCATGGAAAATTTTTGCTGTTTGTTTGATCTTGGCTGGCAGATCAGTCAGAGCACCATTTCCGTACTGAGTCTTCTGCCTGAAGCCCTATGTTATCAGTAACTGAAGGTTGAGATGTCTGTAGGAACTATTTACTGGTTTTACCTTGACCAAATGCAGAAACTGAACCAAACAAGCTTGTAAAGGTGTGTTTATCTTACTTTTTAGTGCATTATTCATGTGTTGCAAAGGGACCATTGCCAGGAACTCTTTTAAGAAGAATCCCTAGGAACAGCATTCACAAAATGATGCATGGTGACAAATTACAGCTTAGACCAATGTAGTTTCTGTTGTACCCATGCTTGCCTGCCACTTCACACTTCTAATATGTATGTTTGTGGTTCTTTTGGATGAAGCATAGAAAACAGGGATGTTCCTGTTACTGATTTGTGTAGTTTGGAGCACACTTCAGTCTTCTGTGTGTCATTGATTTCAGATAGTAATGATACAGAGCAATTTTGGTGGGGTTTTTTGGCTGTCCTCAACTGGGTAGCCTCCCTAAGTGAGGTTACATTCTGCTCATTTTCTGTGAATGCTTGTAATCTCAAGATTGGTATCAGGCTGCTGTTTCAGTGAAGTAGTGCTACACACTACAGACATGAGCTTCTGACGGTTCTTGGTCTTGCTCAGCACAATCAAAACAGAAAAGGTGGTGAAGAAATAATATAGATCCATGGACTTAAGAAGCAAGGCAGTAAAGTTTAAATATCAGCATTCAATCCAACATCAGTCACCAAATATGTGCTGTTGTAAAGGTAAAATATATGAACCCCCCAAATACTGTTCGCGACTCAGAAAGGATCAGTCTATAAAAACCTGCACAGTCCTGTTGTGTAAATGTGTGCACTGTGTATGATGAATCAAACACTTTAAAGTTATCAGTCCACTAGTAAAATGTCCTAAATTAATGATGTGGATGTTCAGTGGGTTTTATTGCTTTTGTCATCAATGTGTTTTGAGGCTTTACTGAAGAAGGAAAACAAATTTGTACTGGATGTAGAACGAAGGGACTGTTCTGTATTACAGACTGAAACTGAGACCACCCAAATGCCTTCAGCTGTTTTTTGTTATTTTCACAAATAGTTTGTTCTTTTAGCAGGGCGTTTAAAAACGGAGAGTTTGTTCAATCACACTATTATGTTTTTCCCTAAATGGCAATATTAAAGAAGTTTACAATACTGTTCGTGACTGAAGGAAAAAAAATCTTAAGAGTTTTGATTCTCTTGTTTTTTTTCACTTCCAGATAAAAATAACAATAGGCAGATGTGATTTCAGATCTTGAAATGCCCCTTTGTCTTGGAAAGTTTTGTATAGTTTTGGCTGGATATGTAACCCTTAAGGATCAATATATTATCTATCATATTTTAGTAAGTTAATCATAGAATCATAGAATTGTAGGGGTTGGAAGGGACCTCGAGAGATCATTGGGTCCAACCCCCTGCCAAAGCAGGCTCCCTAGGACATTTCACTCAGGTAATTCAGGGATGTTATGTGTTTTCCATAGTTCTTGTAGAGTAAGTGGGATGTAGAATGTCCAGGTGTTCCATATACACCTATTACATATACACATATATATGTTTTCTTGATTTTTCATAGGGCAGGTCTGCTGTATTACAGACTTGTTCTTACACTGAAGGGTGACTGGTGTCTCATTGAAGTCCTAACAGTGAAAAGGCCCTGTATCAGCAGTTTAGGGCAGTTCCCTTCGTTTGTGTTTATGTTCTTCTGTAAACCAGCAATTTTATTTCTGGGAAGAAGTCCCTTCCAACCCCTACAGTCCTGTGATTCTGTGATATCCTGATGGGCATATAAGAATGATTTGTAGAGTACAGTGAGTGAGATGAGGAAGAAATTATGCTGAAAGTCAAAAATGTAAAGACTACCTAACCCAAAATGTTAAGTCTTCACATGTTCATAGTGCCACATACACAAAGTAGGGGGATGTGTATTAAGAATCTTGTTTCTGAGAGCTCTCTTGATTTCTGATATCTGTGGTTGCACTTGCAATCCAAAGTATGATGGAGAATAGCATAGGGAATAAAATGCTGTGCTAACAACTAGTACCTTAACTGTCATAGAGCATGCCATCACAGTGTACGTGGTGCTGGGTGCCTCCTTTAAAAAGGAAAAGGATTCACAGAAAAGGCTAAAAGAGTGATCTATGAGAACGGAAATTTGCTTGTATGAAGAGAAATTGAAAAACAAACCCAGGCTGTTTAGCTTCTGAAAGGCAATGAATATGATGAAGTATAGCACAAGTACTCAGGATGATGTATGGTTTGAGAAAAGTAATTCAAAAGCTTTTGTTCTATTTGTTCATGTAATAAGAAAAAGGGGACATTCTGTGAAACTGAGGTGGTGAACTGAGAAAGGAAACGTGTGAAAGGATGTATTCCTTAAGAAATTGATAAGACAGTGATCTCTGTGGCCTAAGGATAATTTTAATTTAGAAAAAATTTAATAGAAATTGAATAATTTAGTGTGCACAGGCTTAGGTTGCCTTTTTCCCAAAATAATATAACCCCTCTACTTTTTGTCATTTATAAGATTATTTTTACTGTTGTGATTTATTTTTTTTTTCCTAAAGCTCATCTTAAAACTATGTATTGGTGGTGGCAGAGAAGGAATTAAGTTTGTTTCTAATTTGTTTAGAGGAGAAATGGTGGTGGCATGTCACTAACGTGTTCGCTCTGTATCCCTGTGTTAGGTGTTATCTAGGTACTATGTCTAGTTCTCTGGATAGTAGCCACTGATCTACTTTGTTTTTCTTGCAAGTGGGGACATTGAGGAAGAAGTTTTGGGGAGTAATGTCTGGGTCCTGATCAACTTGGAAAGAAATTACATAGGGCAGTTGTTTCTGTGACTTGTGGCTCACGAGACACCGTTCTGCTCAGCTTTGATTTTTCTGCTGCCTGGGCTCATGCATGAAGTAGGTATTGCTGCAGTAATTTAATCCAGGTCAGTACACAAGTTTGTTCTGTACCTAGAGCAATGGAATATTTAGGGAGGGTGAGATGAGCTAATGCTGGCCTTCTGTGTTATCCAGCCAACTTCCAACAAGTATGTAAAAAGTCATAAAAAATTGCAGTGGGAGTGTCGTAATTAAAGGAACATGCTTGTTGCTCTGCCAGTCTTTTCTCTTGGCATGGCCCAAGTCCTAGAAACTATGTTTGCTTTCAGTCTCTATCAAACTCAAATACAAAACTCTGATAAAAGCATCAAAAGCGGTGTTCAGCAGGAGAAGACTACAGAATCGGCTCCAGCTCGCTCCCGCTGAAATGTCCCTTTCGCTCTGTTTAATGGAGGCTGCAGTTTGTACTTTTGGTGTGTTTAGCAACAGATTGACTTAAATTTGTTTTATTTGGCTCTAGAGCAGCAAAGAGCAGATGTCAGGGAGATACCATGACAGGAATAAAAGGATTCAGAAGCCTTGTGGGAATTTGGGGGTTGAGGGGGAAATCTTCCTCCTATTTTTTCCCTATTAGAATCCATATTATAACATTCAGAGTTGGCATTTGGTTCAAAACCTGCTGTGCTGCAAGGGTTAGTGCATTGATGCAGGAATTCTTTCCCCCAGCTCAAATTGTGAAACAAGGGTTTTTTATTAAAAAAAATATGCCTCTGAAATTATAATTGATACCTTAATTACCATCCCCTGAAAGATGGTCACTTAGTGACTTGTGGGACACTTTCCTGGCTTAGTATAGTCACGATTTATACTGAAACATTTTCTCTGAATGAGTCTTAAAAATGGAATTCTCCTGTCAAGGTAGAAATACTTGTGTAACTGAGAGGTGCCCTGTCAGGGATGAGAAGCCTAAAAAAATGGGCAACTTCTAAATACCATTTAGGGTGGGAACATCCAAAGAGGAAACTTTGCTATTTGGGGATTGTCCGTATTTCAGAATTGCGCATTTAAAAGCCACCACTTCATGTTGCCAGTCTTTGCATAAGCAGGTGGGTGCCAGATGTACGTGGGATCCTGGAGAAGTTTGTTGCTTTAGTTTGTTTCTTTTCACTTCTGTAATGAGCAGAATGCTTCAAAAGTTAGTGGGCTGCTTTTTTGTTTCTTAAGGCTGGAAGTACTTTATCTTTGCCTTGATTAAGGATCCATTTCTGAAAACACCTTGTGTAATTTGTAACTTAGAATGTTGACTACTTTGTCTTTCTCACGTGGTTTTTTTCACGCATCATCTACCTGTGCTTAGAGAGTATATATTGACACAGTATATTTTGTAGATTATAAAAACATAAATGCCATGTAATTTGCAGTAATTTTGATTGCAGGTTGCTGTGTTGGAAATTTGTGCCAGTTCTCTGTTGTCTAATATGTATAATCATGTATTTATTACTTTGTAGAGCCTGAGGAAATTTTTTTTTTTCTGTGATGAAAAAAGTGTTATTTATGCAATAATCTGGAGGGGAGGACAATACTGAATCTGATTTTCCTTGATATGATGCTTCTTAATCTCATTTTAGTGTTTTAGAAAATCATGTTGCCTCCTGCTTTGTGTTTTCATATTCTAGTGATGATTGTAGTAGTTCTTATGTTTTCTGGAGAGGTTGGATTTGAAATAGAAGGAATGTATTTTATCGTGCACTTTAACAGAATATGATTTTTAAAAATCTGATTTTTTAACAAAAGCAGTTAGTATAGCGGGGTGAGTTTCTAGAAGCTTCTTATGTAAGATCTGAAATGTATATGCTTTGTTTTCCTCAGGGCTCACAAAGTCATAGTAGGAAGATGCTATTCAATTTGAGAACCAATCTTCCCATAGCTCTTGTTGATGAGCAGTGTAGATGCACTGCTAAAAGTGAAGCGGACAGACTGGCTCACCCACTAGCTGTAGCATGTTGAGTTTCTTGATTAGGAAGGTAATTTCAGTGGCTTGAAAGTGACAAGCCTGGAAACAGTTGTAGTCAGAGCTGTTCCAAGGGGACTGAGTGATGCTTTTTTGAGTTCTTAAGTGTAAAGGAAGCCAGGTTTGATCAACAGCTGCTCTGAGGCTTATTCCCAGAGTAAGTGCAATCCAGTGCAGGATTTTGCACTTCTGATCAGGTTAGGGCATGTTCTTTTGCTTGAGATGAGATTCTGAAACTGCAGCAGTTTGGTGTTTTATTAGCATCATTTATGTCTCATCTGTATCTAATTTCTTCCAGGTATCTTTCACCTGGCTGTCAAATTCCTTTGTTTACAGCCCTGTCTGAAAGACTTTGTGACCACATAAAAAATGTTAGAAAAATGGATAAATTCTCTATTTAAAGACTTTATTCTGGATCATTTATCATAAGCATTTTTTTTGTTTCCTTTGCATGGTAAGAGTTCACTTTAAAAGAAGCCTGAAACTCTGGATTCCACTTAGGCTAGATCAAGATCTGCTGGGATCATACCAGTTTGATTTATTTTTTTCATGATTTCCTGCAAGTATTAAACCTGTGTTTATGTACTAGCACACTGTGAAGATAGGTGTGTTACAAGGAAAGCTGTTTTGAGATACTATTAAGGCGTAATTTCTCTGATTTACTGTAAAAGTTTTGAAACCTTTTTGAAGGTATTTTTAAATCTAAAAACCTTTAAACATTTGGTATATAATATTGATGTTCATTGGAAAGGGATTTTTTTCAGTTTTGTGACACAAAATCTTGTTTTTGTGTTCAAGATTAAAGTAGAGCAAACTTTTATTTTTCTTTTTTGATTTCAAGATCAAACTGCACTTAAAGAAATGCATGTGTCTTTCAAAGATTTAGCTGATCAACTTTTGAGAAGCAGAAATACTCCTTAGGCTAAGAATATTGGTAAGTTGATGGAAACCCCAGACTGTAGAATTGGTTTGTTCTGCATACAGCTTTACCTGTTTCAGGATGGTGTTCATTTTGGAAAAAAAACAACCAAAAAATCAAGAACTATAAACTTGGCTACAGAGGTTGTAGAGTAATGGGCTTTAATTGGACCATCAAAAATGCAACCCATGGAAACAAAGTAATGTCTTGATGGTGATATCTAATAATTTGCAAAGCACTTTTCCCCTAGAAAACAGTAAGTAAAAAACCAAATGATTATTTGAATAGTGGGCTCTACCTACATACTGTTAGAATTGCCCTGTCTTATCAGGGAGGTAGGACAAACTAAGTATCCCGGCTCTTATTTAAGCCTGGGAGATTTCTGTGGGGGTTGAAATAATCATCTTGGGCAATATAAGCCTTTTTTTTGTCAAAGTGGACTTATGTTTCAAAGTGTGTGCTGTTGAATAATGAAAACACTTTACTTGAATTGTCACTTTTTAACATTTTCTACATGAAACGCTAGAAAGACCATTTTCAAAATGTTTATTCATAATTAAAAGTTAGTGGATAAACTTCAGAAATGTGCATAGGTGTTGCCATCAGTTCATTTGCCTGGTAAGAGTCCCTGCAGTTGGCTGGTGGCTTCCAGCAGATTCAGAATGGTCCATTCAGCTTGCTGAACTGCTAAAATAAAAGCTGTGGGTTTATGCGCATTGGAACTGCCATGGCTCGCTGAAAAAGCGATAGCGGTGTCACTGGAAGGATTTTTACTTTACATGTCTGAGACCTTTGAAGGCAGAGTATCTTGCAAGCGTACAGAAGTATTTTTCTGACCAGTCCCCAGACGGTGTTCTGCACTGTGGATAGATTTGCATCAGGTTTTTTGCCATCAAAAATACAGTGGCTCATCTGCAATTGTAGTTTATTGGATGACGTCTTATATAGCTGTTGTACTGCTGAATATTTAGTCTGCTGTGGAGACCGACAAATGTAGGAGAACTGACTTTAATCTCACAAGAACATGTATTGACTGAGAGAGTTAGTTCAGTTTGTTTTTGCAAATCACCAACCCTTAGAAGTGGGATTAAGTCTAGTGTGGGAGAAAATGGAACTTTCCCTTTGTCTCCAGATTGAGGTCACGGTGCTTGTCTCTTTTTAGCCTCCATCTCTCTAAAATAATAGAAAATATAATTGTTTCATATTTCTGTTTTATCTCCTGAAGAATGAGAGTTACAGTTACTTCTGTTGGCCGTAATGTCAGCAATGACTTTTTGGCCTTCTTGATTGTTACTTCTTTACTGCTCTGTATCTGTCCTGTTTGCATGCCTATGCTCCGTGAAAATCCTCATGTACTTCTTCTGTATTTTATTTTTGGGGGTTTTATTTTATTTATTTACTGGTTCCATTGAGCATGTAGATCAGTGGACTTAAGTCATGCAGGAGCTGGTTGTGCACGAAGTATTACTGATAGCGAAGGCCTGTCTTGGATGTAAACACAAGGAAAAGGAAACAAAATAGAATCCAGCAGAACAGGTGAGAAAAGGAAGACTTTGATAGTAAGGGAAGGTAGAGAGGAACAGCTGAGTGATAAGGTGAAAGAAAAGCTGAAGTGCTGTTATGGAGTTGCACTGCAAATGTAATGTGTAATGACCCTTTTCTGATTTTTAATGTTAAGAACAGCTGAAGAAGCATGTTCTTTAAATAAGGTAATGTATTAAATTTTTAATAATGAAAGTATCTTTCTATCTCATTTTTGTATAGATCAGATCTGCACCAATACTCATTTTAGGGGAGGTTATGATTTTTGTTTGCTGTAATGAAAATATTTTTCATCATAGTTTTAATCAGCAAATTTAAAAAAAACCCACTAGTGTCTGGTTGCTTTATTGCTCATCTCTTGTCTGATCAGGGTAATGTGCTAATACTTGGCAGCATTAGCTGGGGTAGATAAAAAGGAATACAGTTTTCCTTAGTGGGGAGCTTAGAAAAATCTGTTGCTTCATTAAAATGGTTCCCAGGTCTGTGTGAAGAGCATGCGTGTATGACTACTGCTTGCTTTCCAAAATGGCACTTGAATGCTTTGTAGCTAGACTAAGCTACAGTCAGATTACTCAAATTCCCTCATGTCCCTAGAGGACAGAAACTGCTTCACCAACAGATACATTGGGTAGCTTGAGCCCATTCTGTTGAGCTGTGGGGTTTATTTCGGAATATGGGAGATTCATTTTTATGGAATAGATAACTGAGAGAGTTAGCATTCTGGCTTGGATAATGTACTATTTATTTTGGAAGGAAATTTCCCATGACTAAATAAGAACAAGATGTTTGACCACCTTCTAGGGAGGAGACTGTTTGGTCAGCATAAAATTAAAAGAAAAAGTTCAGAAGAGACAACTGACCATTCTTACGTGGTGTTTGAAATTGCTTTCAAGTTTCTTCTGGGCTTTAATTATACTGCATATACATGGCAAGAAGAAAGATCAGAGGTTTTGTTCTTTTCTTGGAAGTATAGCTTTATCACATCGTTGGGAATTTATAGCCTAGTAATATATAGTGTTTTTTCCATTCCTGCATTTTGCAGTTGGTTTGTACAGCCTCATAGTTTGGCAGCCGAGAGCTCACTTTTTCATGATTTTTTTTGGCATGAAAGGGTTACTGTTCACATTTCCTGTGTAATTCCTTCTGATCTTGCTGGGCTGTAATTACTTTCTTGATGTTAAACATTCCCAGGCTCCTATAACCTTCTAGCCTGCTTGCACTGGCCAAGTTTGTCCCAGGTGATCATGTGGGCGAACCTCCTGTTTTTAAGGATAAAAATCTCTCCTTCCTGTGTAAGATAGGCTACATACTCCTTCCTTTGCTGTGCAATCCCAAGAGAAATCTTTTAAAAAATAATAATAAGGTAACACATCACTCTGAAAGAGTCAGATTTAGCAGCCAAACAGATGACAAATCAAGTGTGTGGGTTTAGAATTTGCTGAATCTTGGTTCAATAACTGCAAGTTCACATCAAAGATTTTTTTTTTCTTAATACATTTGGAAAATAGGTTATGATATAAAAAAAGACACTTTCTAACTGTAGCTTCTTACTTTTGACCATATAATTGGTAAATCATTTTAAACGTGCTTGAATGTAGAACCACTTACTTGAGCCTTCATGATTTTTTTTCTTTTGAATTCTTTGCAGTAGCTGCATCTTAGAAGAAAATGAGAGGACATTACTCAAATTTGTCTTCCCCACATAGTTCAACTATCCTGTATTTCTTCTGATTTTTAGTTTGTGGTGTATAAGCAGTAAACACAATGTATTGTTTTGTTTTTAAATAGAAGTGGCTGCATACTTCTGAAAAGTTTTGGCTTCAGAGGTGCGGGAACTGAAGCGTTCTGTTCTGCAAAGGCTCTGAAAGGTTCTACGTGCCATCGCTCAGCTGCTCTTCAGCTCTAATCTGGAGGAGCCACCTGTAAGAATGCTAGTGAAGTTTGCTTTCCCTGACCTTTGCACTGTTCTCTCACAGTGCCAAGAACAATGCAAGATGGTGACGGCAGGGTTTTTTTAGGGTGTGAGGAGTTATGTGATGATACATTGGCATCAGTGGGTGGTGGTTTTTGTTACTGACAATGTTGGAGAAAGGAGCTGGAGGTTCTGTGCACCATTGATTCAAGTAGCCCAAATCTTGATACTTCATTCAAGAGTGATCTCATTTGTTTAATATCCTGTCACAGATAACTTTTTAGGGGAGGTCATAATCCTAGTTGTTCTATCTTGTGTATTTAATTCGCTGCTTTGTGAAACTCTCAGGCTGCAAATAACTCTGTTTTGTTTAGCTGTGGTACTGTGCTTGCAACTCAGATACTCAGAAGTCTTCCCAGTAACTGACTGAAGTCCTGCGAATGCCTAACTGTGTTTGAGCTCAGTGGGGTTGTACTTGGAAGAAAATATAATGTAGGCAATAAACTGTAGCAGTTTGAGCCCTTAGTGTAATTCTCATGCATACCAGTGCCCATGCTTTACTATATAAATAGACATTAGTGCAATTGATGTACATGTTGTTAACTGTGCTGCTGTACTAGTGAAGGATAAAAAGAATATATGTCAATGAAAATGTCTTTCTGATTTTTCTCAGGAAGTCCTCTTGAATATGATGAATTAGTGATAATTGGAATGCTGTCAGTATGCTGCTCAGTTCTTAATTGCATACTCTATCATGTAATTGGGAACGTGGCTGTCAGGTATGCTTGGTTTTGTTGTTGAACCCAGAGGTTCTTACTGGTATATTATTCAACACACAGAAAAACATCCCTGGCATAAAGTATTTGTACTGTAGTCATGTGAAGAAAAAAAAGAAAAGCAACATGAAGCAACCATGAGTGTGTAACTGAACAGGTGGAAGAAGATACTGCTGATACCTTGAAATTAGACTGTTCCTTTGTCATTTTATCATGACCTGCAGGTGATTTCCAGGTACCTGAGCTTCTGTAGGAAACTTCAGTTGAAGAGAGCTTACTTGGACACATCAGCTGAGTGTATTAAGCACATGCAAGCATTCTATGCTTCCTGTGCAATGAAGTGCAGGGGGTCAGTGCTTTGGTTACAGCTTTTTTCAAAACAGCTTGCTTTTGACTTTGAATTATAACACTGATGAATATTTAGAATTAGTTTAAAGTGAGTACAACTGCACTGAAGCCTGTTTTCTGTCTAATAGGTTGTATAGATCATCTTTCCTTTCTCTTTTCCTGTTTAATTTTTCTCCTGCTCAGATGAAGACAGTGAGGAATTATACATTATATTGTAATTAAAGGCAACCTGTTTTGAATTTACTTTGTAAAGTGCTTAGAATTTAACTGACCTGACTCTCCAATACAAATTTCACCTTTGCAGTGGAAAATACCCTGACTGGTAATGAATTTTCTGTTATGAAAAATATGTGGTTTCAGAGTCCTACACAAATTACCTCCTACTTTCATGTAGCAGGGATGTTGGAGTACATAATTTGGTGCTGCTGATCTTGTGTGTGTGCAGGCGTGTGGATCTTCTTGTGGTTTAACTTCAAATATTTGGATTTAGGTGCCTCTAATGCACTGGATGCAGGGTGATGTGTGTAGCTGCGATGCAGGGAAGAACAGGACCTAATTTTAAATATTTAGTGCAGGGAAAGAAGCTATTTGATTTTAACAAGGAGTAATTTGAATTAGGTGAATTTTTAAGCTTTCAGACAACGTAGTCAACTGTATTTTCATATTGAGAATTCTACCAGTTCTCTCCTGGAGAAGACATGTAAATTACTGTTATGACAAAATGCATAAATATGTCTAGGATTTGATAGTAATTAATTCATTTCATTTATCTAAGGTTAAGATTAAGTGCCTGAGTTTAAAACTGGCTATAAAAAGTAACAGGTAAACAAATTTAACACACATCAGGTGTAATAGCACATTTCCTAGATATGCAGACACTTTGTTTTGTGGTTTCTCACTTCAACATTCACAAACTGAAGTTTAGTCACAGAGCACTTCTTGACTAGATTTTTCAGGGCAATTTTTATGTCCCAGGCTTTCTTGAGTGACTTCTGCTATATATAACAAGCATTAAGTAGGGCTAAAATGTTGATTAGCACTCTGATAGTTATTTGTACCACTGGGTTGCAAAAGAAATGACTCTTTGAGTTTTCTTGGATTTGTCCTGTTTTAAAAGATGCTGTGTATCCTCTGATGGAAGAATCTCAGAACACATGCTCTTTGTGCAGCTGTCAGGATCTTTTTTCTTGATACTGGATTTGGTGGGCTAATTACCTGAGAGTTCCACAACATTGAATTTAATATAGCTTTTTTTGTAGTCTACATTTCATCTTTGTATTTACACACACATTGCATAAATTTATATTTATATGTAAACATATGAATACGGATGTTTTTAGATGAATTTGTTATACTCTTCATTCTTAGGTAAATATTAAGCATGCATAAGATCTTTACATTATGGCAGTACTTTGTATACTGACTATGTATGTACTGCATTTTAATTCCATCTGTCTGCTTCCTGTATATTTAGTAATGGTTACTGACTTGAAGCATATACTTTTCCTGTTGTTTATTCTTTAAATTATTTACATGTTTTCATTCTTAGCATTCTTTATTGATGCTTTAGGGAGAAAGAAAGGTGAAACATGGTTACCAGTGATGGAGAGGGAGAAGATGTGAGGATACTGTGGTAGTGCAGTAAAAGGTTTTAGAAATCAGTAATATGAAAGTTAATTTGAATAATCATTTATTTTGAATGTTCATTATTTAAAAGACCCATGTATTGGTAAGCAGAATTAGTAAGGAGAAATATTATGTGCCAAAAGTAATGTTCTCTTGTGGATAAACATAATGGAATAATAGAAAAAAAGTATTTTGGAAAGGACTGCGGAAGGTCATCCACTCAAATGCCCAGCTCAGAACAGGGCTTCCTGCCTAGTTAGGTGAGGTTGTCCAGGGCCTTGCCTAGCTGTGTCTTGAATGGATATGGATACTACACAGTCTCTGGACAACCTTTTCCAGTGTTTGACCACATTCACTGTGTTGGTTTTTTTTGTTTGTGTGGGTTTTTTTTTTTTTTTAATATCTCTACTTCCCACAAGGCAGCTTGTCTGTAGCATCCTGTCCTCCTCTTGTGCAGCCCAAAGGACAGTTTCCCTCATACGCCTGCCCTGGTTTAGGTAGCTAAGACAGCAGTAAGATTCCCACCTTACCTGTCTCTTCCTGCAGCTGTATTCGGTATAGCTCCGGGGAACCCAGGCATGAGCACTATCTGGTAAGTGCAGAATAGGTGGGAGTATGCAGTTCCCTCAGGTGGCTCTGGTGTATGAAAATGTTATTGAAAAGTTAGTGGAAACAAATTTTTTAGTTTGTAAAAGACGTGTATGAGGAAGGAAAGAGGAATAGGAGAGTTTTTTAGACTTCAGATTTGCTACTTGAGACAAAAGAATCTGTCTTCTGTTACACTGCCTACTCCAAACATGTTGGTTTGAGCACTGCTTGTGAAGGGAAATAACAGACATCCTGAGTAAAATTGCCATCTTTTGTTTAAAAACTGAAATGGGCATGATTTATATAGCCTAAAATTAAATAGCTGAAAAAAGCAACTGTGAATTAAAGAGTTGTCACTGAAATTAGTAATTTCAGATTAGTTGAGAATCTCTACCACTGCAGTAACTTAGTTGATGGACTGTTGGAACAAGTCATCTGCACAATTCCTTTTTGTTTCTGAATCATACCCATTGAGAAAAAAATAATTTGTTGTTTATCTGAAATAATTGAAACCAATGCATGTATTCATATTTGTTTAATGAATTTCAGGTGGCATTGTTTGTTCTGGAATGGGAAACACAAAGATTGGGGAAATGGGGTGCTAATTCTCCCAGTTACACCTAATATTTAACAGTTCTGTTTTTTGTTTCTGGACTATTCCTACATTATTGAAATATCTCTTTTCAGAGTTCACAAAACATGTATCCCGTTTATGCAGATTCACTGGATTTTTCCTAAATAAAATAGGCAGTGATTTTTGAAGGGAAAAAAACCTGTAAACACTCTTGCTCTCTGCAGTTTATTCATGTTTACAGTAGTGTAACAAGCAGGATCCCAGGTGGCTGTTATTTCTGACCATTTACAGAATGCATGCAAGTTCAGCGATGGAAATAACTTACTTCTTTTACTGATTGGTAAAAGAAGACATTTTCTGTCCCCTCTAGATAAATACAGGAACAAAAGATGCCTGATAGGCTTAGATAACATTAAGTTTTACTGCCCCGTTTACCACATTTAGAAACACTATTTAGCAAATGGAGAAAAGTGGATCAAGTGTAGTGCTAGGACTTGCTGGTGTTTTTTCGGTGTGTGGAGCAAATGAACCATCGTGACATTTTTAGCATTCGCAATAAGTCCTTTGCAGAACTTTTGTAGTTCTGTCTATATTTTTAAGGCTTTTTATGTGTATGGTTTTATGTGCTCATTCATCAAAATAGAGAACTTTATAATTTGAAAGGGGTTAGGAAACAGGAATGTGCTGCATCTTTATTATACATGTGTTTCTCCAATGTCAAAAGAAGTTCTCTTCCTGGTGTCTGGTCTGATACCCAAAGTAGTTTTGTGCTTTCTGTGTGATCTGCTAAATGTGTATATTATCTACATTTCACTTATTGGAGAATTCTTTTTAAAATCCTATTCAGAACTTTGCATCTCAGAAGCTTTAAGCTCATTGTTCCGTCTGTATAAAATGAATTTGGTTTCCAGTCTGGATTTTCATCATCTTTAAATACAGAAGTTCTTATAGCTATTGCAGGGCACAGTATTTTGCAAATACTTCAAAATTATGCTTTTTTGTTGTCTGAAATAGTGAAAAAAGTAGTTACCTATTTATCTGTAAAGCTAAAGGTTATCAATGGAAATACGTATTTTTTAAAGTTAATCAAAGGACTGTGGGCTTGAATGACACTCTGTCGTTGCCATTGCATGTTTCTTTTTAAGGTTAATTCAGTTCAGACCTGTAGCGTGATCATTGACATTTACATGCTATGGATCATGAAGCCTGCATGCAGTAAGTGAATTCACACAGATCAGAAACATAGGAGAAAAGTGGGAAATGTCTTTGGCAGTTATCACCATTATTTTTTATCTCCCCTCTTCCATTTCAGTGCTCTAAGGAATGTAGTTGGGCAGGATGAATGTATTTTTGATGCAGAAGAAGATGCAGATTGTTGGCATGTGCCCAGTGTGTGTTTTAAAAAATTCCAAGTTTACAGTATAGATCATAAGTTATTTTACTATTGGTGAAAGGCAAATGGAATTTACAGAGATAGTGTGATAGAAATAAGGGGGTGGTACTGGGCTATTGTTTTAACTGACAAAATATACTGGAGGATTTTTATAAATGTAATTTAGATTCTATAAACATGAGTTGTTCCTTAAAACTCATTCTGTATCAAGTAAAGGAAATTTAGGAGAATAGAGTCTGTTGTGTTTAAGGGGAGTTTATGTTTATAGACCAAGTGGCCACTGATCAATTTCTGAAGCTTCTCAAATACTTGTTCAAACATATATATAGATATATATGACAGTTCTCTAACAAATAAACGCTACATTATTATGGTTAATTCTGTACAGGTTTTGTATCTGACACATGTAGAATAAGTAGTGCAGATATGTTAGGAACTGTCACCTAGCTTTGCATCTTAGGAGCCAAAAACAGGTTCTGCATGCACTTTAATCTTCAAAACAAGAGCAAACTTTAAAAGCATGTAGTACTGAAGTATATGAATCTAGCTTCACAATTGCTTGGTCATTTAAGTACTCCCAGAGCAGTTCTTCTCTTAGGAAACACGATTTGTTTGGTAGGACAAGGTAAGAAGGGGAGTGAAATTAGTAATACAGAAGAATGGGGAGCTGATGATGGCAAGCACTACATGGCTTGGAGACAGTTGGTTAAGGAGATAAAGATATTAATAAAAAATCTGTGGGCAGTAGAGTATAATAGAGTTCTTTAAATATAGAGGCTGTTCTTGAAGGATACAAAAAGCTTAGTAATGATACAATTCCAGTAACGGGCATGGATGATAAATTTCTGCTGTGGAGAAAAAAGCATAAATATTCAATAAATATTATGTTCTGTATTCAGAAAGAGGCTGGATTATGCTTTTACATCTCACCTCCTCCATCATTAGTGATGGAAAGAACATATTATCACTGTACCAGCAACTATTAACGTTAAATATTTTTAAATCTGCTGCACTGACACCTACAGATCCTTTAAAAAAGCTTAGAAGCTATGTGAATTACTAATTTTGAGTTTTAACAAATACTGGAACAGTGGAGAAATTCTAGAAAGCTGAAGGGAAAGGAGAACTAATGTGCCCACATTTAGAGAGTATAATATGAACACCTTGAAAAGGCAGATACTAGTATGCTGTCAGTGAAGATTTAAAGAAGAATTGCATAATTAATGCTAATCAGAATGGGCAAGTCAGCCCCCAGCTTGTACTCCTGCATGGGGTTACTAGGAAGGTCCTTGCATTTGCCTTTGCCCTTGTTGAATTTCACAGAGTCCTGATAGCTCTTTATTCCAGCCTGTCTAGGTCCTTCTGAAGAGGGGCCCCGCCCTCCAGCTCCCAATTTCATGCCAGTTGCGCACGTACTAGCAGTGCACTCTACTGTGTTACCCAAGTCATTCATAATGATGTTTAACACTGCTGGCCCCAGGTTTGATTCCAGAGGCATACCCCTGGTAACTGGTTGTCAGTTGGACTTTTGCCATTGATCACCACCACCCTTAAGGCTGCCTATCCAGGTGGTTTTCCATGCACCTTAACATCCACTTTACAATATATACCTCAGCAACTTGACCGTGAGAGTACTGTGGGAAACCATGTCAAAGACCGTCATAAAGTCAAGATGAACAACATCTGCTGCCCTCATTTTATCTGCAGGACTAGTTATCACAGAAAGTAATTAGGTTAGTTGGGTATCATTTACCCTTAGTAAATCTGTGCTGGCTGTTCCTAGCTTCCTCCTGTCCTTCTCTGTCACTGATGTGGCTGAAAATGGCTTCTGGTTGACTTTGCTCCATAGCGATTCTGTAGACTGAGATTAGGCTCACTGACCTGTAGTTCCCCAGATATCTTTCTTGCCTGTCTTGAAGATGGGTGTGCTGTGTGCCATTTTCCAGTCTTTGGGAACCTTACTTGATGCCATGACTTTTAACAGATGATAGAGTGCATCCTTGCATTGCCACTGACCAGCTTTCTCAGGACTCTTCCTCCTGATCTTAAGTGTTCTTTTACTGAATCACATCTTCATCTACTGTTGGCAACATTATGTTAGTACCTCAGGCTTTTCCGTGCCCTCTCTCACTTGATCCCCTTTTCACATTTTCCTTTGCCTTTCTTTTGTTGCCACTGTACTTGTGGAATGAGGACATGTAGTGATAGAACAAGGGGTAATGGCTTTAAGCTGAAGGAAGGTAGATTTAGACTAGATACAAGGAAGAAATTCTTCCCTGTGAGGGTGGCGAGGCCCTGGCACAGGCTGCCCTGAGCAGCTGTGGCTGCCTCCTCCCTGGCAGTGTTCAAGGCCAGGCTGGGTGGGGCTTCCGGCAACCTGGGCTAGTGGAGGGTGTCCCTGCCCATGGCAGGGGGTTGGGGCTAGATGAACTTTACGGTTCTTTCCAACCCAAACCATTCTGTGGTTCTGTGTTTCTAGTGCCACTATTAAAAAAATAAAATAAAATAGATGCTTGTTTATTTAATAACCATAAGTGAGCAGAACTTCAGTGTTAAAATTGAAAGACATGACATGAATTGAACGGTATAGGTGTCCTGCAGCATGGTTTTTATGGGAAATTAATGAAGAGGTATTGTGTGTCAAACCACAAAAGCCTAGTTGCTTTAAAAGCTTGGTCATGCTTAACTGTTTTTTCTCTTGAAGTACTAATTCAGTTTGGTCTTGCTTAGTTTGAGATTTAACTGAATGAATTAGGAATACAAATATCCTGAGGAACAGAAGGCAAAGCTGGAGGCCCATAGAGAAAGAAGAATGTTCCCAGGGTTAGTATAGTCTGCACGCCACAGCTGGTTGCTGGACAGTGTCCAGGAATAACTTTGACATGTTTATTTCACATTTTTTCTCCATGAACATGTTTTGAGGACACTTCATTAAGTAAGTCTGATAGTCTTTGAAGTTGTGTGCCTTTAACGTTTTTTCAAACAGTGTGGTGGATACAAAAATGAAAACTGTATTGGCCAGGACTATTTGCACATGAAAGCAACACAGAGTAAGTGAGTGAAGGTAGTGAAGTGGGACAGGTTAGACTTTGATTTATTCTGTTTTGTATGTTTATCTGTGTGAAGGTTTGGTTATAGGAAGGTATGTTTTATCAGTAACATTGTGCTGATGGACAGAAATAAATCCTGCAGAGAAAAGTATAATTTAAGTTAGTCATGAAATATGGATATCCATGTAGTCTTGCAAATGTTCTCCTATATATTGCATAGTGAATGCATGGCTTGGCAGTCTGAACAACAGCTCCTGTTTTATGTTGCTTCTGGATGCTAATCAATCAAGCAATGTCACCAAATATAGATACACCTGTGGAATATTTTTGTCTATCTAAATTTTACAATTGCTATTAAGAAATGTGTATACACCACATTGACTGGAAAACATACTCTGTTACATTCTGATTGTTCTTAAACTACATCTATCAGTCACTTTAGCCCAGTGGTTGCTTTGTCAGTTACGTCAGACCTCCAGGAACTCCCAACCAAGGAATTGGGCCATTCCATGCAGGAGAAACCACTGAAGGAGTGACAGACCTTTCCCAGAAAATGACAGGGATATGATGGTTTGAGCAAAGAATGTGGGCAAACAGCTGAACTTCTCTGCCAGGGTCTGTATGAAATAATTTGGGCACAGAAGCAGCAGAGGGGGAGGATGCTGCCTCCCCTGCGTGTGCCCAGCTCACAGCTGGGCGATGCTTCCCTTGCTGCAGTTTTCACAAGGGTTCTGCAGTTGTAGTCCGCTTCTTCAATTGTGAAAGCTGAACTGCCCTTAATTTGGCAAGATAGTTTTTACTACATTGCTTGTATATTGGGAATTCTTTTTATCTACAAATATAAAATGTATTCAATATTCTTTAACACTTAAGGTACATACTTTCATAGAATTTACATAAAATGTCACCTTTTAATTTTTGCACTAAACTTGGAACTCTGAATTTTATGACAGTGTTTCAGTGAGATTATGTTTTAATTTGTAAACTTAATATTTGATGAATCTTCCAATGCAGAACAATTCGTTAACTTTTTAAAATGCAGGGGGGTTTTTTGTAGAGAGGGTATTGCTGCACAGACATTACAAATATCAGAATATAGCTTTCTGACTGAAAGCTGTCTAGTTGACTGTTTAAGAAACTCTGTAATGGAAATTCTTACAGAACCAACTATAGGTGATGCTCACTTTACTTATTCAGTACCATGGCAAAAATTAGTGCTACACTCAAGTTTGCAACTATACAGTCAGAAATAATTCCATAATTTGAGTCAGAATTGGCAAAATTTGGTGTAGTTTTTTGCTTTTTGTTAGCTGTTGGTTACCTTTCTTCTAATTAGAGCATTAACAACATGCCCAGATTTATTCAAATGATAAAAACCCTGTATAAAATCCTTCCTGAATAACACAATCAGTTTTATCTTATTCCCATCCCCTGAGGGATTTGGGTTAGTGTCCAAAGAACCCAAAATGCCATAGTCAAAATAGAAGTAGTGATTAGGGATTGATTGTTTCTCATTTAGGCTTTACATAATTTAAGGGTCAGCTACGATTCCATGAAGACTTTATTGTCACATTTCAAATTTAAGTCAGTTAGATTGTGCAGGTGAATGTATCATATTCTCGACTTGATCCTTGAATTACCAATGGAATTTTAAGGGCTGTGTTATCTGAGACATTGGAATACATTTTGACTCTGTGTAAGTTCTGAGGTATCAAATATCTCTAAAATATGTTAGGAACACCAAATTAAGTAAACAGGACACTTGCTCTCCTTTCAGCATTACAGTCCTGGCTGGTTATTTCTGTGGTCTAAATTGATAATTAACAGAGTCCTAAAACTTCATTTTCACTGGAAAACTGTTGTTATGTTACCAGTAATAGCTTATTCCTCAAATGTCAAAGTTGAGGAAGATGGAAAAAAGCAAGTAATACACAAGTAATATTTTTTAAGTCTTTCCTTTAACCATCTTTAATTATTTTGGTTGGTACCTTTGTTGTACATTAACCTTATTCTACACTTTAGAACAACCTGTTGATCTGTAGTGTAAGAGCAAGTTAATAAAAAGTATATTGGCGGTTTATTATAACATATCTTTGCTCTCTATTCAAATTCTCTTCAGTCTTTCAGCATAGTATGAAATACAGGAATGTGTTTCGGAGTACTTCTTCAGCTAAATCTTATAACCAAACTGGTGCCCTGTGACTCTGCTATGAATGACAATGCATACTGCTAACAGAGTTGTGAGATACATAGTTTCTGTCTTATGAAACTGCATTGTTGAGAATTATGGCAAAACTTCTTAGCAGTTTGGACCGAAGCAATAAGTTAAGGCTCAGTTTTGCTTAGGATGATCTCTGTGTGTGTAGAGAGGAACAGGAGTAGAAGGAATTGCAGAGTTTGAATTTTAAAGTAAGTTCTACAATAGTGATGGCCAAGAAAGAGTGCTTCTGTTTCTTGATTTTTGCAAAATACTAAAAGTAATTTGAAATTAAACTCTAAGGACTATTGACAGCATAGAATTCATGCAGAATCTTACAAAAAGGTAATGAATAGTTTGTATTTTCCAGAACTATTGTTTCCAGCTGCCCTCAGAATCAGTAACAAAATGTAGGAATTTATACTGATTCCTTGTTTCAGAGTTACTTTCATAACAGTAAATCCAGGACTGTATTTTAAAATCAGAAACTTTGACCTTTTAATACAGAATAATGGCAAGGATGTCTAAAACAGATGTGGAACTTTACAGGACTCCAGTTTGTGGCATTCAAAGCAGTACTGCCAAGAAGGTGTTTACTAAAGCAAAATTTAAAATGACAATATGTCATTTTAAATTTGATTTTTTTTTAATATTTTATTTTTGGGGATTCTATGAATTGTCTACTACTAGGCATAATAATCTTTGACCTTTTTTAGTTTTTCAGAATGGAGTCCTTTTCTCAAATGAAAAGTAGTTTGGGTTATTTACAGTTGTAATAACTTATAATTTATTTAGTATTCATACATTTCATAAGATGAAGAATCGCTATTCCTCCTTCTTTAGCCTTCTCTTCTCTCAGGCATCCTCTTGACAGTCTCAGCTTTTATAATTTTTTTCCTCAGGTCCTTGAATTTGCTTTATTAGAGAGAGTAATAGTGATAAAGTAAGAATTACAGAGACTTCATGCTGGACTGTCTGCAATAGTAGAAAATGTGTGGAACATCCTTGTTTCATGCAGTGGATGTACTAAACTCTATTTATACAATTCAAACCCCTTAGAGGCTGGTTTCAAAAGATTTACCTCCTCAAGAAAAACAATCACTTTTCATTTGCTTTTTATTTTAAGCCAAACACGCTATGTTGTTTCATAACCAAGCTTTTATTATCAGCAACGTGTTATTAAAAGTAACCTAGAACCTGTCGTGTAGGCACAGTTCCACTCTGACAGATGGGCATAGTGTAGGCATGCCAGCCAACCACTCTATACATCACCCAACAGAGTGTGAAGGGATGAGATTTTGTCCAGGATTGGCACCATGGCATTCAGTGCATGTAAGGCCTGAAGTTCAGGAAATGTGCTTAGACTGGTCCATCTCATAAGATGACCAAAAATTTAAAAATAGCCAAGGTTTTCGGTTCTGCTGGGTTTGTACTGGGAAAAGTGACCACTTCCAATGAGGCTTCTGTTTCTCTTTGGCTGTCTGCTGAAGTTACCTGATGGGCTCAGCCAAAAAGAATTCTGCCATGCACACACATTTCTCCCTAAGTATGGAAGCATGAGCAGTGTGTAATTTTTTTTTCTGAGAAATCTGGGGTTTGTGGCCATGTGTGTATCTCTTCCGATATAGAATAGGAGGATTAGGATCTACTGATGTAGGATAAAATACTAGTGTGAACATACAGTTTTAAATAAAAAGGTTTGACTAAGAATAAATCAGGTTCCTGCAACTGAAGATTTGGGTAGTGAAATGCAAAATATTTTTGCAGGTTTTCAGAAATGCAAAACAGCTATTGCTTGGTTATTGGGAGTTTGGGGTTTGGGAATGTTTGGGGTTTTTTGATATATTTTTAATACAAACTGGCCTAATGCCTTGTGCTTGATTTTTATAAAGTAGCCAAGCACTGCAGGCTTTTGGCAAATACACTGGCTTGAACAAATGCTTTTGTGTGTTTACACTAGTCAGTCTTCATGTCTGTCAGCTTTATCTTTCTCAGCATTTTTGCATAGCTTTAATATTTTAATCACTTATTTCAAGTCTACCTTGGCCTTTAAATACCAATGGATGTTGCTGTGTTTCCTGGAAGTCATGCTAATACGATTCAATCATGCTTTTGAAGGAGCTTGGTTTCTGTTGAAAAGTTTCTGAATTTTGGGGAAGGATGGTTGCATGGCACTATCATTTGCAAGATGACACAGTGTGTGAAAGAACAGGTGTGAAAAATGAAGTGAACAGAATTGCTTTTGAAAGATAAATTGGCATTTCATGGGCGGCTGTTAGGATAATGTCTTTTCTGAACTGTACTAAGTATTTTATTTTTCTTTCTAGCTGAATGTTTTCCTTCTGAAATGAAATTACATAATAATATTTAACTAACCATGCTTACATGCCTAGTTTTAAATTAAAATTCATAATTAAGCTTAATATGAAATGATAAGATTTGATTTAATGCTTTCTTCCAGTACCTGAACTAATAATGTTCACTGCATTAGAAGGTGCAGTTGTCACTGAGAAGCTTTGTTCTTTTAGCAAAAGGTACCAAAAATAAATCCAGTTAGGGTCATAGTGGTTTAGTTTAATACTGTTATGATAATGAGTACTATAATTACTTCTTCCTTCCCAGCGGATGAGATTTTTAGTTTTGATGCCTGTTTAAAGCATGAGAATGACAGTAAAATTAATGTCGTAACCTTTACAGGCTATTTATCCTTTTCTGTGTAGTATCCTGAAAGATTTCGTGTAACATCAAAATAAATGTCTTGGTATGGACAAGCATCAAATTAGGTTAATTGGGTTCACCTGATACTCAGATCCAGTCTGCCTATCAGGACAATAATTTCATACAAAGGACCTGTGGGCGTCTTTCTGTGAAAATTGCTTTTACATTATTACATGTATATACTCTGCCTCCTTTGATTATTAAAGATCCATTTACCATGTAGTTTCTTCCAGTCTGTTTGATATTTTTGCTTCCTCTGGTTGAAAATTCATTTAGCCTTTTATTCTATGGCAACATTCGGGGCAGTATAAGCGTGATGGTGCTTATTTTGTGGCATTAAGATAAATTTTATTTTTTAATTCTCTTCAACTCTACTTCACTTGAAATTCTTGTGATGGATTTCATTTCATCTGTGACCAGTCAGCAGCAGATTTCAAGAGAACTATTTGGATTCCTTGAGTATTGCAATGTGAATGATTTTTTTTGTTGTCCAGTGGCAAACTGAGCAAAACAAATTTTAAGATTATAGAGAATTTTAAAAGTTTTATCACTGGGTTAGGCTCTCAGGTGGAGAAAAATTGATGATAATGCCAGATAGAAATAATATCATCTCTTGTATTTGTAAAGCACCAGTATTGGATTCAGATACAAACAAGGACAACTGTAAAAATGTTTCCCTCAGTATTCAAAGAAACGAACTGAATTATTAGTGGTATCCAACTAAAATGTAATTGAAAATTTTATTTCTAAGTCTCTTTTTTGAGCATTAACTTTTTTTTTTATGGGAAGTAGCCATGCCAAACCAGATTTATAGTCAAATGAAGAAGAAAACCACGAACAATTCTGCTGGGGCATGAATATAGGTAGCTGTATAGATGTTACATCTTTTAACTTATCTTATGCATTGATTCATAATTGCAGAACCTTTTGATAAGACTGCAGTTTATATTTAGGACATGCATCAAATGTATGTAGATACTAACTCCCTCTTAAACGTGTTACAAATTGGCTGAAAGTTGTCAGAAACTGCCAGTGAGAGAGGAACATGAATCATTATTCCTGTGGTGAAGCTGTGGTGGGACTTGTTCCAAGACTAGCACTTGCAGTGATCAGAAAGACAGTGTCACTGTTGATAAATTTGAAAATAACGTAACACGTGAACAGGGCAGTCACACAAAGCTGTGTGCTTTGCTTTGTGAACTGTTTTTATATTCAAAGAGAGCGTGCTTTAATATAGCCATAAATATAAAGATGGATGGGAAAAAATTGGTAAGAAGCAGCTTGCTCTGACTTCAAAATTTTGAGCTGCTCGGTTTTTTAAAAAAAGAAGGTTACTTGATTAAATATCTGCAAAAATTAAGGGCAGTGAAAGGTTCTTTGGTGTAACAAAAATTTTTTAAAATCATTAATTGCTAAAGGATGAAATGTTAATTTGAGAAATTGCATTTATTTAATTGGCAGTAGCTGCTTACTGTACCAGTCTGCCGAATAAGCACTGGATTTCTAGATCAGGACAATTATCTTACTGCAGTTGGTGTTGAATTCAAGTCAGAGATATCTGCACAAAACTTTTATATTTTTATGGTCCAGTTTTGTCATCCTGTTAGGGTTTGTGAATCACTGGAAGAAGACGGAGCGGTTGTGTTCCTACATGGTATTCTAAGAATTATTGATCTGTATCCTGAAGTCTGCTATAATTCTAAGAAGTTGGGCATCCTTTTAAATGATTTAATGCTCCTTGCAAATGGTAGGGAGCAGGAAAACCTATAAATATGTGACTTCAGAATAGTAACTTTAAGAACTTTCATTTCAACATAATTTCTTACATTTTTTTACAAGAATGTGTATTGCTGTAAGTACTTCAATATGTTTTCAAGTGTTGAAAATGCTTAAGTGGAAGGAAGCTTCTGACTTTGTTTCTGTAAAAAGATCTTGTTGAGCAATACGTTCTTAAGGAAGGATATCTTACACGGTGGGTGACAGGATGAAAATCCACGCTGGTCCCTAGAGGTGTTCTGCCATTCCAAAATTACGTTGATGTGGTCTCTTCCATTCTAGGAGGTTGAGAGAGAGTTGTCTGTATGTTACCAGGATGTAAAATTGCATTTAGATGCACTGACATGCGTTGATACGCTGGGTCTGCCAGATCAGGGGTTGACTGCTTAAGTACCACGGACAGAGGCTCTTTGAGGCAGCCTGGAATCTGCTGGTATGCATCGGCTAAGCCATGTCAGGAGGCGCTGGTTGACATACAGAGCTTGTTATTATATATAGCTCAGCACAGAAGGTACAGGTACCAAAGACCCTCACCTCTTTGCAGTGTGAGAGGTCTCCTCACAGCAGCCACACTCTTTCATGCTTTGGTATTGAACTTTCTGGAATTGGTTTTATGTTTTTTATACTTTAATCCTGCCCACAGAACCATCTTCTTCCTAGAACCTCTCCATTGCTTTTTAAGAGTCAGTGGTAAGATAGTAAACAAACATAGTCAAGACACATTGTGGTTGGCCGTTGTGTTAGAATTTTTCCTAACTATTTTTGTATTTATCCAAAACCAGCTTTTTGGCACTTCATGGGCTCCAAAGGGGGTTCTTGAGCGCATGTCTGTAATATTCTTTATGTAAGATTCTACCAGCTGTTAAGTTGGCCAAGAAAGTAAGGAAACTCTGCATCTGTACAGCTGGCTCAGCTCATGGGAAATGTTGGATATGCACTCATACGAAAGCCTAGATCCAAGTAAACCCCAAGTTGTTGGAGTTCCATCTGTGTCAGTCAGTGAACTTGTTATCTTCCCAAAGCCTCCACCTGAACCAGAATAACAAGAGTTTTATACCCTGTGTGACTGTTAGCACGTTAGCAATGTTCATCTGAACCAAACTGTTATGCAGTCATCCCAAAAGCTAGATCATTTGATGATGAAGAAAATCGAGATGGGTAATAAGAAAATTTTATATTGTCATTATATTACATTATGCCTTTCTTACTTGACTGTTGAATCACACTTGACCAAAAACTTAAGGAAGGCACTAAATGCACTGAAAAGAAATAGCCAACTCTCAACATTACTTGATGTAATGCTGTTTTATGTCAAACATTATGCATCAAATTTTGCAGTAAGTACCAATGTAAAATTTGGGAAAGGTGGGAGGGTAATGTTTCCTCCACAAATGCAAACTAGTGTCTTCATTGTAGCACCCAGGGAGGATTCAGCTTGTCGTTCAGTTATATGGGATCCATGCAGTCAGATGTTTGAAGGAAAATGATTGCTGAACTCTACATTGTCTGTGATTCCTCAGAATGCTTTATGACACCGTCTTCTCTGGCATTAATGAGTGTTTTCAATTACAAGGAGTCTATGTTGTACATAGTGTTAAAATATGGAGAGTACATATGAGGGTGTGTGTAATCCAGAGAAACAGTTGGCTTAAAACTGTGATGATGTTTTGCATGATGTGTGGATGTATCAGGACCCATTCTGAAATGTAATTTGGGAAAACTATTACTGCATCCTTTTTTTTTTTTTTTTTTTACTTTATGAAAAATTAGCAGAACTTCTAAGTATTTGTTTTTTTTCTTTCCAGAAACATTGTCTGAACTATTAAAGGGCATAATGCAGAATCCTTTAACATTCTCTGCAGGTACAGTATGCTTTCTATACTCTTTTTTTTTAGAATTTAGATGCTTGTGATTCAAAATAAGGAAGAAGTATCATCATTAATAAATCACTTCTTGTTTGACTCAGTAGAATTAAATGTTCAGGGTTTATTACTTTTTTTTATCCTCATATATCTGAAATTCATTGTCACATTTGACCCCCATAAAATTGGGTTTGCAAGTTATGCTACAAGACTAGCAAAAACCAAGAAAAAAATTTTTTCTAAATACAAACTTAGATTTTTAGATTTTAAGTGCATTTTCTCCAGCATTCCTATCCTTACTAACATTTTTTGTGTTTAACTGTATTTCTTCTATGCTCCATCTTTTTGCTGATTTAGTTTTTGGTAGTGTTAGTGTATTGAATTTTTCCCTGTATTATTAGTCAGGGTATTTGTGCTGCAGCTGAGTATTCCCAAGCCTCTAAATGTGCAGCCCTAACTTTAATTTCCTTTCCCTTTTGATCTGTGTCACAATGCTAATGTTTAAATATGATTTTTAACTTGAATGTAATTTTTAATGATACTTCTCAAATGTGTTTGATGGATGTGACATAAGCTCTAATGGACCTTTCAGAACCATTGCAGGTTGTCAGTTAAGTTTCCATTGTTAGTACTTATGTTAATTAAGAAAAGCACTATATATTACTTAACTTGAAGCCTTGAGCTTTTACTGTCATGTAAGTTTATGCTTTACCTGTTTTGTGAAGACTGAGTATTTTTATGATACTGTAATAATTCTGAGGAAGCTATTCCAAGAGGATGTCATACAAATTGATCTTAGCTGATGAGTTCTGTGTCTAATGGGACTGTTCGTTCAAGGGAGACAGTACTTACTGTTGTGTGAAGCTATCTGCCCTGCAGCGTGCTCTACGTCAACATGCTTATGACTGAAATACTTAATTAGAATACTTAAAAGCCTTAATTCAGTTTTTCTTTTAAATAAAAGAAATCTGGCCACTGCTCTAGTCAAATTACATGTATTACCTGTATGTTAAAGCCATTTCTGAGTAACAGGAGGGGAATACAGATTTTGAGGTTGTTGGCAAACTTGAAACTGATGAATCATTTGCTGGGAGATTTTCTTTATTTTATTATTATTTATTTTGAGACTTTATATTTCCTAAAAACAAATCTATTCCAGTCAGTATCCTGTTATAAGCTAGTACCTGAGTGAATTGTTTAGAGCCATTTTGTAAACTTTGGAAGTGAGGGCTTATGTTAGAAATCATAACCAGATCCTGGCAAGAGCTATGTCAGTGTGAAACCATGATAGTCTACGAATACTCTAGTCTCAGTGTGCATGTGTATTTATTCTTTCACTGTCATGCTTTTTTGTCCTTATATAAAGGATCACTCTTGTTTCTTAAATCTGTTATGGCACTTTGAAAATGTTAGGGCTGTTAGCAATTTATAATGATTTATGTACAACTATAACATTGGTACATTTCTTAATAATAAAAGGTTTGAAAATAAATGGTATTGGAAGTAGAACCTATCCATCAGCTACATTCAGCGTAGCATTCTTGTCAGTCTTTCTGTACTTTGAAAGTGCTTGTTATTTTTCAGTTGAGTATAAAGTAATGGTTAGTGCAAGTTCTTTGAGTGACACCATAAACCTTCACTGCTACCATTTGTCATGTAACAGCAGAAGTTCTGTAATTTGATACGTACTCCTTCAGGGCATCTGTATTGTTCTCAATTTAAAATATTTTATAAGAAAGGTGATTATCATTTATATAATGAGCTTTGCAACTCCATGTTGAAATAGATGCAGTTTTCCACATAATAATAATAAATATTTAACTTCAAAGGTTTTATTTTTTTTCCTGGGAATTCTGAAATTATCATCATCAACCTCTCTCATTCACACTCATGTTAGTATTTGCTGCTGAGCAAGTGCTGGGCTTTTTCTACAGAGCTCCATAATGACATAAACCACAAGTGTGCATTAGAAAACTGAAATAAATCTGACAGTGCCACTCAACTTTTGGTTGAGTGGCACTGTCAGATTTATTAAACATTTTTGTTCAATGTCTCTTAACATGGAGAAAGGGTATCTTAGACAATTATTGTGCAAAATCTAAGGCTGTCCTGGTTCACCTAGGGATTTATGTAATTAATACTTTTTTGTCTATTTAGGAAGTTATATCACAAACTGAAATCATAGTTTTGCTCCTTGGGTGTTTTTATTTTACTTTTCTTTAAAAGACCATAGCTTTTTTAAATGTCATTGTAGAATTTAGTACATTTTGTATCCATGTTAGTATGGTCATTTGGTGCTGGGAGATCTCAAACTTCAATTAGCCATGTAAATGTGTTTCTTAGCATCAGCTCTCACTTTGCTGGAACCCCTGCTGCCTTTATATCATTAACATAAATGCAGGTGCAAATAGCATTTATGTACTTTGATAGAAAGCAGTTGGAGACATTTCACTGTGGGACACGACACTTTCAGATTGTGTACATCTGTTCAAATAATGTATCCAAGCCAGTGACATGAATGCAAGGATAAAAACATCTGCCCCTGAGACCGTTTGCCATACAGCAGATGCTTACATCTCTATTTATGCAGATGGTTTGTGTGATGAGCTGAGCAATGATGAAAGCAAGGAAGTTTGACAGAAGATTTCAGGGTATTGCTTGGGATGGGAAAATATGTTGGTGTAACAGTGCTTCGGTTTCAGACGTCTACCAAAAGGAGGACATCTGTTGTAAATACTCTTAGTGGCGTGGATGTGTTATTTGGGACATTAACTAGATTAACACAAAATCAGTAATGGGTTTTTAATTATTATTTTTAAATCTCTTGCACAGAATGTGTACTGCAGTTATGGAAGGTAATAAATAGTTTAATACAAGTAATTTTAACGGGAGGGTTCAGCTGCTTTGCCTCAAGATGTACTCAAGTTTATACAAAGCATTGAATTGATTGTAAAGTTTACAAAGGTGGAATATTTTGAAATAATAACGTAACTGCTGAAGCTGGTCAGACGTTGTGTGGGCTAACGGATTTCACGGCTGGGGGGATTTTCAGTAGAAGCCCTGTCTAGCGTTGCGAAATCGCTAGGCAAGTAGTTTGCCTTGCTGTTGTTTGAAAAGTACTGCAGGGTGGCGAGTCACAGAGCCGAGCTGAGCTGGCACTTCAAAGAAGGAACAGCAAGTGCCCCGGCGCCGCCTGCCCGGCGGCAGCAAGGCTTGTCCCGCTCCGGTGGCGGCCAGAGGCGGCGGTGACGGGCGCCCGACTCCCCCTGCTGGACTCTGCGCCGAGGGGCTCCTTTGTCTGCCGGAGCACGCCAGATCCACGTGAATTTCATGCGAAATGTAATGATGCTTCTGCGCACGGCAAGTGAAACAGCATCTTCGGCCTGCGTTCCTGTCGACCGCATTCCTGGTTTAATTCCCTGGTACGAGGGCACCCACTGCAAGTCTTAGCTGATACGTTATCACTCACCAGCTGTGTGTGCAGTCAGTTCCTTTATGGAACATCCAGTACCTTCTTTTGAGAACCCTTGCTGCCTGTAAACAACACAGAGGCTAGCATGGGCAAGCTTAGTGATGTCAGTGAGCATTGCAAATAATTGTAATTATGCACAGGGCGGGTAAAAGCATTCAGATACTGTAATTTAAATTATTTTCTGCTACAGCTTACTGCCAGAAAGGCCTAGCTGTGTTCAGGTCCAGCAGCAAGTGATAATTTTGTGTGTTCTGAAAACCGATGTCTTCCTGCTCAGGGCCATAGTCTTTCTGAAAAGTTTTAGTTGCCCCCTATACTTCACAGTGCTGTGTCTGTCTTTGAAAAAAATATACAAGTCTATTTGAAGTACTGTAGAGATCCTCAAATCTTTATTTTTGTTTCACTCCTTAGTGAAGTTGATTACAGATGCCAATGTTTTGCATGAATCTCAGAGCTGTGTAGTGTTTTTCTGAAGAATTTTGGGTCATGAAGAAAGAAAAGGGGGGCCGGCTAGATCGAACAAAAACCCTAGATAGAGATTCCTCACTCAAAAGTTAGATTACTTTGGTGATTTTGAGAAGAAACGAGCTATTTACAAAATCTCACCAAAAAAAAAAGCTTCAACAACCATCTCTGTTTAACAGTGTGTTCTGTGTTCTGGCCCTTTCTCTGGGGAATGGTAAATCCTGTGTATAGTTCATGCTGGAAGACACAAAATAGACCAGGTCAGGTCTGACAGTCTTCTGATCCTCCGTTCATCTTTAATGAGGGAGCATTTACTGAGGTCCGTAGTACAGAATTAACCATACAGATGATTTTAGTGCCTCAAGTAAACGGTATTTTCTCTTTTGAGCCAAACTGGTGATTTAATTAATGGCTTTCTCTTGCATGCAGGATCTATTCAGAAAGAGGTGCTCTGGTCATCACGAAAACAGCAATATTCTATGATATGCAAAACAATCTTGCTCTTCTGTTATGGCACATTGGTGTTTGCAAAAAAATAAGTTTGGGGAGTAAGAGGCATAATTCCCATACTGCAATCAGACATACGTGTTTTCTGTCCCATGGAGGGAAGGCAGGAGGGTTGAACTCCCAGTAAGAGGGAGGTAGATTTGATTCTCAGCTTATTCTGTTCAAAAAGTGTTAAATGATTTATTCATAAAATGGTTCCACTTGACCTTTTTGTGCTGCATAGTTCCTGAAGAATTCTGCCTTTATATCTGTAGCACACCTGGTCATTATTGTTTCCCACACTTAAGGAAAAAATAAGTCTATTAATTACCAGTTACCTTAGGCATATCGAGATTTTGTCTAGGTTGATGTGGTCTTGGTAGACCTTTTAAAAAGGACTTTTCACTGACATTGACTTTACAGTGATTGAATTACTGTTTAAGGTCCATATCCTTCTTGAAGCTCACTAAAAGAAATTTCAACTGGCAGTTCTCCCAGAAAATATTTTTTCTAAATCCAATTACAGTTTTTTGAATCTTCTGTTTGTCCCCACCTTCTCAAGTACCTAATTGGCAGTGTGAAGGATTATGAATAGAAGTTTATGACCAGTGTTTACATCACCTCTCTTCAGCTATTTTCTGAACAATTAGTTCCCCCAAGTGGCTGCGTCACTGAAGCCTTGCTTTGCAAATACCTGGGCATGGCATCCTCTGCAGAATAGAATGACTGGGCAAAACAGGCCGAGATAAACCGGTGGCATTGCAGTGATACCAAAATTTCCTTTCTGCGCAGCTGAGCACTGTCGGAGCAACAGGGCTTTTCAGTAACTGCCCACTTGAAGTTTGACATGGTTGGTTGCCGAAACTAGTAGAGGCATGTAGAAGCTGAAAGAGACTCTCTTTGAGCATGTATCTGACAGTATCTCAGACAGAAATCCTGTGCTTAAACATAAAAGATCCAGTGTTTTCATCTTTAACAGCAATTTGTGTGCTTGGGTAGGCACCATCTTGAGCCCATAGATTTATCTGCATAAATCTTATTCCCAAGTTCTCTTATTGCCATAATGAGAAAAATGTCTGTGATTTCTTCAGCTATGAAGATGGGAAAAGTTATTAATAATTACAGATGCTTTATGTCTAGCTCTCTTTATGTGAGTTTCCATTTCTTGATAGGAAAATATTTTGATCTGCTTAAAACCTATTAATTACGTTAACCTTAATATGAAATGAGTAGCTTATAACTTGAAAGACTCTGCCTTCAAAAAAGTAGAAAGCTTTTCAAGTTCACAAACACTGCATGAGAGGTGTTAAGAGAACATGTGGATCTGCTAATAAGTATATTTTAAATTCATTGCAAAAGTGTTTAAAAATCTTATGTATATGTGTTCTGACTTTTGGGAAAGACTTCCAAGACTTTCTTCCTTTCTACAGTAGCAGAGATACAGCTTTTTTTTATAGGAGGTTGTGTTAAGCCTTGCATTGCCCACATTTTATGTTAGATGCTGGTTTTGAATATTGATTTATTTACATGTGGCTAATACATTTGATATTACAACTCAAAAAAGGTTACCTCAGATCTGTTAGCCATTTGATATTCCTTACAGAAACAGGATTTCATACAGAATGAGGAGGTAAATATTCAGTACTGCTGCTGAGTTTATTTGAAATCTATGATGAGAAATACAAATCTATGAGAAATCCAAAATGGTGTCTTATATTATTATTGTTGTAATGCTGATAATATATCTAGAAGCAGTGATTCCTTGATGTGCTAATTATTGATGAGCAGATATGGTTTTGTATGGGTAATTTAATTTTTATGTTATACTCTTCTCTTGAGCACTGAGATACTGGATCAAAGATGCTGGCAAGGAAGAAGCCTAAATTGCAAAAAGAAACCTTAAATAGAATGGTTTGGGTTACAGTGGACCTTTAAAGGTCATCTAGTCCAACCCCCATGCAATGAGCAGGGAGATCTTCACTAGATCAGGTTGCTCAGGGCCCTTTCTGACCTTGAATGTTTCCGGGGATGGGGCATCTACCAGGCTTCTGGCCAACCTGTTCCAGTGTTTCACCATCCTCATCGTAATTTTCTTCCTTACATCTAGGCTGATTCTACCCTCTTTTAGATGAAAATCACTGCCCTTTGACTGTCACAAGAGGCCATGCTGAAACATTTGTTCCCATCTTTCTTATGAGCCCCTTTTAAGCGTTGAAAGCCTGCAATATGGTTTCCTCAACCTTCTCTTCTCCAGGCTGAACAACCCCAACTCTCTCAGCATAAACTGGACTGGGTCCAGTCCTGTTTAACATCTTCATTGACGACCTTGATGAGGGAATAGCATCGACCCTCAGCAAGTACGCCGATGATACAAAGCTGGGAGGAGTGGCTGACACGCAGGAACACTGCGCTGCCATCCAGCGAGACCTGGACAGGCTGGAGAGCTGGGCAGGGAGAAACCAGATGAGGTTCAACAAAAGCAAGTGTAGAGTCTTGCACCTGGGAAAGAACAACCGTTTCTATCAGTACAGGCTGGGGGATGACCTGCTGGAGAAGAGCTCTGTGGAGAAGGACCTGGGGGTCCTGGTAGATGACAGGTTGGCCATGAGCCAGCAGTGTGCCTCGGTGGCTAAGAGAGCCAATGGGATCCTGGGGTGCATCAGGAGGAGTGTGGCCAGCAGGTCAAGGGAGGTGATCCTCCCGCTCTACTCTGCCCTGGTCAGGCCCCACCTGGAGTATTGTGTCCAGTTCTGGGCTCCCTGGTATAAAAAGGACAGGGATCTCCTGGAGAGAGTCCAGAGGAGGGCTACGAAGATGAATAAGGGCCTGGAGCATCTCCCCTATGAGGAAAGGCTGAGAAGATTGGGACTGTTCAGCCTTGAGAAGAGAAGACTAAGGGGGGACCTAATTAATGTTTATAATTATCTTAAGCAGGGGATGCAGGGGGAATCAGCCAGCCCCTTTTCAGTGGTCTGTGGAGACAGGACAAGGGGCAATGGCTGCAAGTTGGAGCACAGGAAGTTCCGCACCAACATGCGGAGAAACTTTTTCACAGTGAGGGTGACAGAGCCCTGGGACAGGCTGCCCAGGGAGGCGGTGGAGTCTCCTTCTCTGGAGATATTCAAGACCCGTCTGGATGCCTATCTCAGTGAAATGTCCTAGGGAGCTGCTTCGGCAGGGGGTTGGACCCGATGATCTCTCGAGGTCCCTTCCAACCCCTACAATTCTATGATTTCCTCATAGGAGTGGTGTTTTTGTGCAGTACTTCAGATGGGGTCGCACCAGAGTGGAGGAGAGGGGCAGAATTACACCCCTTGACCTGCTGGTTGCACTCCTTTTGATGCCACCCAGGATGTGGTTGTCTTTCTGGGCCACAAGCACATTTTGCTGGGTCATCTCCAGCCTTTCATCTACCACTTACCCCTGCGTCCTTTTCTGCAAGGCTGCTCTCAATCCCTTCATCCCCCAGCCTGTTTTGATGCCAGGGATTGCCCCAACCCATATGTAGGATCTTGTACTTGGCCTTGTTGAACCTTATGCAATTGATATGGGCCTACTTCTGGAGCTTGTCCAGGTCCCTCTGAATGGCATCCTGTCCCTCAGGTCTGTCAACTGCACTACTCAGCTTGAGGTCAGCAAATTTGCTGAGGGTGCCCTCAATCCCAGTGTGTCATTGATGAAGGTACTAAGCAGTACTGGCCACAGTACAGACCCCTGAGAGACACCACTCATCTTCAGTCTTCATCCAGATACCGAGCCATTGACCACTACTCTCTGGATACTGCCATCCAGACAATTCCTTATGCACCAGATAGTCCATCTATTAAATCAATCTCTCTCTCTCCAATTTAGAGAGAAGGATGTTATGGGGGACTGTGTCAAAGGCTGGTCAGATAGATGTCAGCATGATAAGGAACCAAATGTATACTTCCAAACAGCAGAGGAAAGTGAGTCTGAAAACTGAGAAAGTAGAGTTACTGAACAGAGATTATTAATATTTTTTCTCCATCCTTTCTGTGAGGTTTTTAAATACATTATATTAGACAATTTTTGAGAAGGAGGATCTGTGTAGGCTTTGGCATATATCAGTATATGATTGATAGTGCAACAAGGATGTTTTTTGGGGAAAAAAGAAGGACTGACCTAGACAGGAAGCTGAAGAACTTCCCTAAATACGACCTATGTTTGTATGCATGCAATCACAGATTACTTTATGACTATCTCTCTGAAATTATTGTTTAGGCCAAAAATAGTTTTAGCTTGTTCCCACACTGAAAAATGTCAGTAGACGTTTTAACATGGAACGTCTGCTTTTAATGGAGTCCAGTTAACGTAAAAAAGAAAACTTTGCTGAGTAGTTTTGCTGTTGTAATGCTCTCCTATGTTAAGAAGAGTCTTTTAGAGACTTTAAGGAATCCAGGAAGTATCCCACTGCTCACAGGATTTGTTGAAATGCACTGTCATCCTAATCCTGTAAAACAATAAACTTGCACAGATTTTAAAGCAAATAAGACCTTTCTGAATGGTAAAATGCTTTGTGCACAACTAGCAAATCACATTGATGCTCAAATCAGAATTAATTATACACAGCATTAAAGAGGCCTAATTTTTCCTTTTTAGAATTTTAACAAGCAATTTTGATCCTCTTCTCACCATGTCATACCAGAATACATTTTCTGAGTCTGTTTGTACATTCTGTATATTAGTGTTTGTGTGGATGCTGTACTGTGATTTTCCAATCTTACATTAGAACACTTAGTTATATTTTGTAAATTATTTTTCTAATCTCTTTTAAATTGCACATAAGGACTCCTATCTAGACATAATTATATTGCTCTTTAAAAAAGCAAGTACTTATAAGGTAAGAAATGCAAGATACGAGGTTATCCCTGCTTCTTAAATTCTTCTCCTTTCAAATCACATGCACCAGTGGTGGGTTCATTACCGATCTTAACTCTGCATTTAATTCCCATATCCCACCCTGACTCTTGGGCTTAGACACTTTCCAACTCTTATTTTTAGTTCTCCTCTCCTTTTCCTGCCTTCCCCATACATACCCTAGTTTCTCTCCCACACTCAGCCCAGCTGTTAAGAGATAAGAAGAGGCCATTCCCTTGTTCCTACTCAAGTGTTTGGACCTAAAGCTAAAGTTTTTAGGAAAAATGTAGCCCAACCTGAAGCAGGAGCAAGTTCAATGGAATGTAATCGTTGGGAAAATTATCTCCTTAAAGGATCTATGAAACACATGCCAAGAGCTTACAAATTGCCAAATTTTGGCAGCTTTTCACAGACAAAGGAGATGTTTCTGTGTCAGACAGCAAGGTCTTAGTCTAACATGCAGATGGGTATCTAAATTATTCTTTTTTTTTTTTTTTAATGCAGGTGTACCTAGGGGTGGCTGGCATTTTCTGTTGCAGTTAATTTAAGAAAATTATCTGAGGCAAATATCCAGAACAGAACATTCTGCCCAGATAATTGTTATTAGGCAAAGATAGGAATAATTGCAAAGTAACTGTTACAATGTGTGCAGTTGGGCTCTTCTGGTTTTAGGCATTATTACCCACCTTACTTCATATAGGTGTGTGGCAAAACTTGTTTTGAGCATTGGTGGCTAAATTCTAGTTTCTAAAATATCTGCGAGTTCCACTGATTTACGTGAGATTAAAGAAAGATTTCTTCAGCACAGAATTTAGCCCCTGGATATAAAAGCCTGACTAAAGCTACTGAACCTTCATTTTTCTGAGCTTTTCATTTTGGTGGTGTTGACTGTCTTGCATGACACTGAAGCTAAATCATCCCATCTGTTTACCACATTAACCAGCTTTATTCAATTATTTAGCTATCACCTTGCATTTGGCATGTGATGTATTAGATTATAAAACATCTTTTGAGGAGAGAAAAACGGCAAAGGGCAAGAAGCAGTAGCTTTCTTAATGCATTAACTAGAAGTTACTGTTTTATATTGTCTTTCTTTGGGTGTTGTTGGTTTTGGGGTTGATTTTTTGTTGTTGTTTGGTTTGGGGTGGGTTTTTTTGTTGGTTTGGGGTTTTTTTTGTCCTAGGATCTATTTATAACTGACTTAAGCACTTTTGCAGGTGGTGTTTTTTTGCATGCTAATCCTGCAGAGAAACATTGTGTCCAACAAAGTATGCTGGGTCAGCAAAATCAAGAAACTTGTGCTGGAAAGAAAATATCCACAGGTATTTAGTGTATATGGAGATTTGGCAAAATGAATGGTTAACTGTCATTGACAGAAGAAAATCTAGTATTGTCTTTTAGAAAGTTGTGCATTTTTTTTTCTTTCCCATAGAATGGATATTCTTCTATTCAAATGCAGGGAAAGACTCAGCAACATATACATGCATTTAATAAAATATTTCATTAATCTTTTTCATCTGTATTCTGCGTTTCTTTTCAGAAATGATCCTTGTTTGTGTTATTTTGTGTCACTTTTCCAGTCATACAGAAATGAAGCATACTTAAACAAGTGAGGTGGCCTTACAATGATTATTTAAAAAAAATAACAGTAGTACACAGTGGTTTCTAGCATTTTGATGGTTTATTTTAATGGTCAGAATAGACAGATTAGTTGGGAAAATGAAATTTCTTCTGATAGTTCCTGCAATGTCTGTGTTTACCAATGTTACATACTTTGCATAGAGAACAAACTGAAGGAGGTACAAAAAGAAGGCAGAACAAAATTGAGCTGACCAGACTTGAGGGACTTAAGAAGGAAAGGGAACCATGAATGAACAGCAGATGACTCATTCGTCCAGAGGAGTCTTCCCAGTATGGCTGTGTCAGACAATTTGATGCATTTTTATTTGTTTGGTTTGGGTTTTTTTTAAATTTTTTTAATTATTTTTATTGGTCTGTTGCTGTCCACTCCTGTAGAATTTTAAGATCATTTAGAAAGGATAAGAGCTTATGGCATCCTGCAAGTTTCCAAGTGATTTGATACTTGCAGGTACTAGCATGATAACCATTAATCTTTTAACAGAGACTTTTAAAGTAAATGGATTGAATTGCATTTGATTTACCATTGTGCTTTAGTACTTAAAAGCATCTACCTGTTGTCACAGCTCCATACTTATTTGAAAGGTAGAGAATACAGTAGTCAAAAATGAGCATCAGATATTAAATCTATTGTTTTATTAATTTCCTTTATTTGTAATAAAATTTTTTGAAAAAGTATAAAAATTGTTGCCTTACAATGAAGAACTTGTAGACTGACTTGTAGAAAGATATTGTGTAAAACCAAGGGCCATCCTCAATAATGCCATTCCAGAACCTCCCTTAAGTGAAAAGTCCTTATAGATGCAAGACTTCATGGGTTTGCATAGGAAAGCCTTTTTCTGAAGCCACAACTGACAAGTCAAAATGACTCTTCTGAATCACAGACAGAAATCATTTGGAAGGTGGTGTGGAATAGAAGTGGAATGCCCCTGAAAGATGTGTATTAAGTTTCAAACTGGCACAGTGGCAGCCAGATACTCAAGTCCTTCTATGTCAGGGTGGCAAAGACATGAATTACTGTAGCTATCATTGTGTGCAGAGGAAATGGTTGAAAATGTCACCAAGTATTAATAGAAAAACCAGTTTTGGGCACACTGTGAGTGGGGTCAGTGAATCAGCTGGTTACTGCTTTTTCCTCATCCAAGATGCTAAATTATCTTCCACCAGTTCTTCCAGTTATCTTTCCCAGTGCACAAGCAAAACCTTAACTGAGTCTGAAAGATCATCAGGCAGCTAGCCTGCATCTAGCCCATCTCTATATTTAGACACTGGCTAAGCTGCTTAACTGCAGCAGCTGTGTGGGACAAGAGGGAGCTACTGAGTTGAGTATCTTTTGCATACCAGAGACACTGCAGTGAATATTATTGCACTAAACTGTCTAATGTAAACTTGGCCAAAAAAAAAGTACTGAAGGCTGATACCAAACATGGGGTGCTTGGAAGATGTTTTTATGATAAAATTACACTAGTTGGAAAAAGTGCGTTTGTATAAAAAATCATTTCTCAGTTATATCAATGCTTAGGATTGTATTAGGTACATAAGGAGACTGTTGATACAAGTGGATGTTGTTTCATAGGGCATTTTGTACTGAGGAAATATGTAGAGAGACTTTATTTAAGTAAAAGTAATTTTACTGCCTAAACTTGCAGTAGGCAAATCAGTGTATTTGAGAAGTATATGCTTATTTTTAAAGCTACTGTGATGCACTATTTCTACAAATATTTCTTGCTAAGTTCAAATTAAACATGCCTTTGTGCTGCTTTGGCTGCCATTTCTGCACTCTTTAAGAGGTGGCATTTTGACGGCAAAGCTGCCATCTTTTCCTGAACTCACATAATTTCTGCCATTGCTTGGAGAGTGGGTGCCTTATAACTTGGAGTCTAAAGTAGCACAAGTAGCAGTCTGCTGAAGTGCTGGCTTTTCTAAAGAGTTTATGCAAACTGAGTGCGACTTTGAAATAAAAAGGCAGAGGTGCAAGCCAAACGCAAAGAGAGAGTGGAAACTGCTTCATGTTGAATATTGTGTCAAACTGAGTAACTGCTGATTTGGAATATCAGCTTATGGCAAGCATAACCTGCAAAAGAAGAGCAGATTCTGGCCCCTACAAGAAAAATAGACTTGCTCTGTCATCTCATGTTTAAGCAGTACAGTTTGACCTGTCACTAGCATTGAAGTTCTGGGCTAGTTTGGTTAATGATTACAATATTTTACATCACATTATTGTACTTTCAGAAGCGTTTCCTCAAAACCAGCAACAGGAAACAAAAAATAACCTATCATTAGCAATATTAGCAGTTGAAAAGTGTTTCTGTATCTTTACTAGTTTAGCCTGGCAAAAATAGAAGTTCTTAGTGAGAAATAGTACATGTTTCTAGCTTATGGAGAATAAAAAGGACTGTGGGGCAACTGAATTTTAAAGTTAATGTGTTTCTGCTTTTTCCAATTTGCATAAATTTTATGGGCCTGGATTTATCCCTGTGTATAGGGATCTCTATTTTCAGACAGCATTTCCATATGTATGGTAGTTCACTCGGCACAGAACATGTAGGAATTCTGGACATCTGTACATATATTGAGCAGAACAAAAGTTACAGTGATGCCCAGTTGTTTCACTTAACTGGGGAATCAAGAAGGTGCCTAACAGACTTGGGTTTTGATGCTGTGGATTGCAGGACATAAAACTTTGATCTTTTTATTGCTTAGATACTCTGTGAACCTGCTGTAGGTCAAAGAGTTTTCAGAGGCACCAGACCTACTGTCTCTGAACTGTTCGGTCGATATGTGATTTCTCAGTGAATCTATCATGTCCTGAAGGCAGTGAATTTACGGCACACGTGCATGCCATGAGTGTGCGCATGTATCTGTCCAGGAGTTCTGGTCATGAAATGTGGTGCCTGTGTAACTTTGAAAAGCATTTTTTTTCTGTTTACCCAGTCTTTGAGCACTGAAATCATCAGTAGTTGAGTTGGAGAGTGGCTGATACGGCTGTGATACGAAATGGTAGCCTTTCAATTACCTATATAGCGGATCTTTATTTACGGAAGTGTCTGAAAGGTCTCTGCTGCTCAATGCAGATTCTCTCTCACACATTTTACCCTCTTCCTTTTATTTGTTTTACTTAATTATCCTCACATTCTTCTGTACTGAAAATGTTTGTGACATTTACTAACACAGGTAGAAACAGGAAGGAACTGTGATACAACCTTGATAAATTGCATCTTTCAAGAGAACGTTTGAATTACTGCAGTAGTTCTGTTGTGTGTTAAAAGCACATAGGCAATGTGTGTGATTGGGTATTTAACAACAGTGCATATTCTCGCATGTCCTCTTTGATTTTATTACACATAATTTGCATGGTCTATAGCAGTATTTTTTTTTTAAGGCTTTCTCAAGTAAGCTTTGGTCTGCATCTGCTGAAACCCACAAATTTTAAATGTTACAGAAACTCTGCTTGAGAGAGATGAATCGAGCAGGTGCTCACAAAATTTCTGCATCATGCAGTTTAAATCCTGTCCCTGTTAGTTCTTCCAGCTGAATATTGCCAGCATATTAGCACAGCTTTTCCAGGGCAGAGGAGGCGTACGAGTATTTGTTCTGAAATGCCATGTAGTTTCTAGAGTAAAACATCTATTTAAGATTAGATTAGGAGGGGGTTTTTGCATATCTGTATTTAAGCACATTGCTTCAGAGAATATTTTTGTACATGAAACTTTTGCAATTCTAAACTTATTCTAGAACATTGGAATGCCTGAATGTTTTTAATACGTTTGTGTGTAATAGAGTCCCTTGTAAGCACTTTTATTTTTGATGGAGTAATACTATATATACAGAATACTGTATATACAGAAATACTATATATTGTATTACATCTTTGCTATGTTATTATTACAGACAAACACAAATCCCCTTCGGATATCATACGGAGTTTTCAGAAGAAAAGTCAGTTTAGGACCATCGCTCCAAAAATGGTACCAAAAATTTTAGCATCTGGAGTGGTTTCTTGTCTTCAGTCATCTTTGCCTGAGCAAAATACACCAATGGCAGCTGCAGGTTCTAAACCCCTGGTGGTACCAACTCAGAACTATGCTGTCATGCAGGTAGCTGGTCACAAGGGGACTTTTTCTCTGTTGGCCTTGCCGTATGTTGCCCCTGCCCTAACACATCAAGTCCAGCAGTCAAACGTGGCCCCTTCTGAAAACCTAAAGCTGCCTATTCCTAGGTACCAATCTGTAAGAAATAAATCTTGGAGTGACAAAAAAATGGCACAAATCTCTGGTTTGGGTTCACATAACAAGATTCCTACCAAAGCATCGATCTCATCAAAGACTTCCCCCATGACTGCTTTAACTGAAGACTATCCTGAAACTCATTCTAGTTCAGATTCATCTGAGCAAGTGATGCTAACAGACCGTGACTCAGCTGAAATTAAAGTTGCCACATTAGTAAATAAAGGCAATTGTGTGAAATCTGGATCTCCTGTAGTGAACAAAAGTGAAATTGCTAGCAGTAATGTTTCTGGACCATCTGCACTTAAAGACTCTTCATCCAAGCCCGCAAGTACAATTAATCCCATGAAACCAAGTCTATGCTCTGTGAAGACAGCATCTGAAACAGCAAGAGAGTCATTCATAATGCCTGAGAAACTACAGGAAAGATCCACAAATTCTGCAAATTCTGTTTCTGTCCTGTCACCAGCAGTTTTTGGCAGTACAATACAGATGACACCAGTGCCAAAAGGAAAACTTCCTATTTTGCCTTACTCGAGGATGAAAAATTCAATGCTCTGTAAATCCAATGAGGATACTAATGTTATGGATGTATCTGGTCCTTCACTAAGATCCGAATGTGAAAGGATACCAGCTCTGGTGAAAACTTTTCATGTTCCTACTAAAGCATCTGACAAGCGCTCAGCTGTATCATTCACGCAAGTCCCCAAACAAACCAGTTGGGAAAAAGTGGATGTTGAGAGTCTTAAAAAATTGAACAGTGCAGCCCCTAAAAGAAGAGGCAGGAAAAGAAGAGCCTCAGATGATTTATTGGCTTTTCAGACCAAGCGAAGGAAATGCATCATTAATAAGTTTAGAGAAGGAAGAGAGAGGGCGAAAGCTGATCTTCAGCCACCTGAAAACAAAAAAGCAGAGGCAGTGAAAAAATACCGTAGTATTAGACCCAAACCAGTGGTAGTTGTGCAGGCTTTTGCACCACTGACCTCTGCAGCAGTCATAGACACACCATCTCCTGACCATTTAGACCAAGATATTTTTTTTAATAGCTCACTTACCAATAAACATCTAAGTTACAAGCATAGTGATGCTACACCAGCTAAATCGAGCGATTCAAGTAGAAATGCATGTTCAGCTGTACCTAAGCCGTTGCATAAATGTCATGTTTGTAACCATATCTTCCAGTTCAAACACCATCTTCAGGACCATATGAACACACATACAAACAGACGACCTTACAGCTGTCGAATTTGCCGGAAAGCCTATATTCACTCTGGAAGCCTGAGCACACATATGAAACTTCATCACAACGAAGGCAAACCCAAAAAACTTGTGTGCTGTGAATTTTGTGCTAAAGTTTTTGGCCATGCAAAAGTGTATTTTGGTCACCTAAGAGAGGTGCACAGGGTTGTTATCAGCACAGAGCCCTCAACTAGTGAGCAACAGCTGCAGGATGCTTTGAAGAAGAGGGACACGAATACAAAAGAAGCGGAAGAAGCAACAGAGAGGTGAGTGTTTTCACTAATTGGATGCTAATGAAAATGGGATTTCAGGTTGTCAGTGGAAGTTCATAAGCATCACTATTGTGAAAAATTGCTTTTTCCTCATTTTTTCTCCCGAAGTGAGATTTAAATATTTTATTCCGGAATGTAGTCATTCCACTAGACTATCCGGTATATTTTAGCTGATTTATTAAATATAAATTATTACTGACACTTGAATATCCAAAGTAATTTTGCATGTATTCTACTAATACCCAATATACTGCCAGCAGAGATGTTTTGATCAGTTGATTTCTCATGGCTAATGCATTTTCTGTTAATCTGCACTGTCATCTGTGTTCTACCCATTTGGGGTTTTCCCCAGAAAATAAGTGGACTAACTGTAATTAAAGTGCAAAGCAATTTGCATTTCAGTATTAGCTTGTAGTTTGTTTACCCTATTAGGTATCATTATCCTGTTTCCTTCTCTGGAGTGCTGTGAGCTAATCCGTCTTGTGTGTTTGTTACTTCTGCTCATGCAATCACTTACCCAAGTAGAAAAGTTAAGTGTTTCCCAGATTAAGATGGATATAACATTCCTTTATCTCTGCACCAGGATTTTGAGGTGAAATTTCCTGACACAGTTATACAATATTGGCTTTTTTGTTTCTTCCACTGGGCATTTACTTTCACTAAAGTATGCCTTAATAAGCTCAAGGCTTTAGCCTGATACCTCACTATGACACAACAGTTCAGTTTTACACATTGTACTTTGCATAGCTCCACTCTCTGGGGCATCAGTTCAAAAGTTTGAAGATACTGATTGAACCTAAGAAATACTGGAGCTTTTCTTTTACTAGCCTTTATACAATGAATCATACAGTTTCTCTGTTTTATTGGGTGATATGTTTAATATGTATAACTGCACAGTAATATATGATCCTTTTCCTAGACATAATGAGAAGGTTTCTGTGGAGGTCTTCTTTTGATTGGTTTAACTTAAACCAGGGACTTGTTAGCTCTGTGTGTATGTTTCCTTTACACTTCAGAGCTGTCCTAAATCACTGAGAGGGGCTGTCTAATTGTAAATTAGGTATTTAAAACTTTTTAAAACTATGTTACAAATTTGTATAAAAAAAAAAAAAACAAACTTTGAAGTTTCATAGTTTCCACATTGGACTGGGAGGTGGGATGTGTGGTTTTGCCTTAAATTGACCTTAGATCACTCAGTGTAAAAAGGTTAGTTTCCCCTAGTAGCATGCTGCACCTAATACTCATTTTCACTTTTCTAGCACAGAGCTACGAAGTGTTTGGATTGATGTCACTAAATCTGGAACTTAAAAAAACATTATTAACCTTTTATTAAAAGATTAGTGTTGCTAAATGATTATTTCTACCAAGGCTAATTTTGGAAGCAATTCTTAAACTCAGCAGTGGTGAATAACATTTGGTTTGAGTTGCTTATTAATCAGCCTTACTATTATTTTATTTCTCTATTTTGTTCCTGTTCCAAATAAATTAGATAGTGTAGCAACAGTGCCTGTTTTTAATTAAGAGAATGTTTCATGAATGTCATCTCTTCTTGGAACTTATAAAGACAGAAACTGCCATCTCTGTTCCGTGCATGGCTAATAATGAAATACTTTATGTTTCCTTTTTTTTTAACAGGGGAAATAAGTGCAATTTTGAGGACCTATTCCATAACCCAGGAGAAGTGAAATTACAGATCAAATGTGGTCGATGCCAGTTTATTGCACAGTCTTTTGGTGAAATGAAGTTTCACTTATTATGCTCCCACGGAGAAGAGATCCAGGGAAGAGTAAAGGAAGGAGTTCTGCAAGGAAATAGAGGAGCCAAGGGGGAGCTGATCAGGCACGCAACCCACTTGTGGAAGCAGCGCAGCGAGAGAAGGCATTTAGCAAAATGCAGTGCCCATGAGGAGGAGTTTTGTACTTTTCCAAAACTGAAAAGACAAGTCCACTTGCACCATCAAAATAATGTTGATATGTTACCTAAAAGTGAACTGACTCAGTCGGGAAGTGCTGAAGCAGCCAAGGAGATGCAAAACGTGGGTTTTGGTACACCAAGCAAAAAAGTTGAAGTTTGGTCTAAAGCAGGCTATAACTGCATTTTATGCAAACAGGTATTTGGAAGAAGGGAGGATCTTTGTAGTCATTGGCAGAGTCACCACAACTGTGAAGACCCTTCCACTTTATGGGCAATTTTCAGTTTGTTATCCAACCAAGGAATTATTGAATTTTCTAACAATGTTGAATGTTGAAACTCAATCCTACACTGCTATGAAAATCATCAACTACATTACCAAATTATTTATGGATCTTTGTTATGTTGCTAAACTGACTCAAGAGATGTATAACTTCAGAGGTTTGCTGCATTTGTTGATTTGGGTTTTTTTAATCTATACTAACCTTTATTTTGTTAAATAGAATATGGATTCATCCAGTACCTTTCAAGATGGGTATGTGCAAGCTGATTTAGAAGCACTGTATTTAAAATTCATGTATAAGGAACTTAGCAGCAACTAAAACTCAATACGAATGGTTAATGTCAAGGAAAAAGATTCTCACATTAAATTATACTATACACACAAAAATAAATCTCTTTATATGAAGTAATCTCAATCCTGAATGAAATGATAAATGAGACCAAGTCTAATTTTAGTCTCAACTGTGATTCCAGATTTTATGGTAAATAAGTATATCTGTGTAATACCTTGCAGTTCTCTGGATGATTGGAACATGCATCCACACAGCCAGTATTCAGGAGCTTTGTAATCTATAATTTAAAAGTTTTTAATTCTTGTTTTCTTGATTTCTGTGTCTTCAACCTTGTTCATTGCTTTCAGGTTTGTTATTGGCAGGTCTTTTAGGTGTTGTGTTCTGCCCTGGTAACAGCAAGGTTCTTTGTATTTTTTAAAAGCAGAAAACCCAACATGTGTTTTTTTGGGCTATAGTTCTTTGGGTTGAAGATGAGTTAGTTGCCACCCATCAAGATGGAACCCTCCAAGCTTGATTGCTTTATGAAAAAAACCCCAAACAAACCCAAGTTTGTTTTATAAATAGTAATCAGAGTTGGTTACTCCTGGGAAGTTTGACACTCTGCAATCAATTGCATGATTCACAGTGAACTTTTAACATATTCCTTGTACCTCCTGTGACAGCAACACTACTGCTGCCAACACTGTTAGCACTCTGCCTTTAACACTCTCGGTATATAGCTTTTGTACCTCTGCAGTTGACCCACTCTGTGGCTTTAAAGGGAAATTGTTCCTTCACTTCTAAGTCTATAGTACAGGTAATGAGGTTTTTTTCACTCGTGCTGCCAGATTTACTGTACTAGAGGAATTGCATGCAACACCATAACCTGCCAGTGCCAGAAGCCAGTAATTGTTGCCTTGCAAAGATGCAAAGCTGTAGCAGCCTGCAGTGCAAGAATAGCGGGTGCTGTGCCCCTGCCACAGAGCCCGCACAGTAAGTGGCCATTTCAGCACGTCTCCAAAGCTGCAGGTCAGTTCAGGCTGTAAGGAGATGGAGTTCTGGAGCTCAGTTTTGATGAAAAGGTCATTGAACCATTTAATCTAGTTTGAAATTGATGTTTAAGCTGCTGTTACTTAAAGCCTTATGTACCTCTGAATTATTTTGGGAGCAATAATGGACACAATATAAGAAGTCACTATATCACTGTTCAACAGAAGTCAGAGCACGTCAGAGAGCAAAATGAAAAATACACCAATACTGCCTCTACAGTGCTACTGTATCCATCTCTTCTGTGCTCAAACTATAATTGAGGGATTGCAGTGATGAAGGAGTCATTCCTAAAATGTCCTGGGTGGCTTCTCACTGCTTTACAAAAAATGTGGTGATGATAACATGGGAAGAGATATAAAATGTTGTGTTTTCTGAGTGGGATTCCAGAAGGTGCTGCAATATTTTATGTATTTGTTCTGTTTTAAAACAGTAAAGGCAGTTTTGATGAGCTAATAGCTTGAATGTAATTTCTTGTTGTATGATGCTTTGCCCTGCAGTTGAACTATAAGACTGGAGCCAAGAAAAATCAAAGGACAAAAGGAAAGTACTCATAGAACTGTACAGGTGCCTGGTAAGGCAGAAGAATCCCTGTGGATTTTCAAAACTAACTTCCTACTATCGGTTGTATAAATACATATTTGTGGTTGCTGCTCTGCTTTCATATATTATTTTTGTATGCTGAACTACTATAAAAATACTCCTTGGTCTTACTCTTGGGTATGGCACACCCATCTTTTCATGCCTACAGTATCTTCATATTTATTTTCACTGGGTAGGTGGAGGGGAATGTATGGCACATTTGGAAAGGAATAGCTGATTTTAAAGTCAGCGTTTCATATCAAACTGAGACTATATTTAACTTAGTTGAGTGTGTTTGCATTTAGAAGTGTTCCCCCCCGCCCCAATCTTAATCCTTTAACTTTCAAAATCAAATACCTCGGTGTTTTCTCTGAAAAAGAAATATGAGAACAATCCCTCCTTCACATGGTTATAATATATCAAATGGCAGCATAAACCAAGCATTTTAAGAGTTGGGTGTTGGGGGGTGGGATTTAGGAAGAAAAAAAAAACCAAAACCACATTAAAAAGGTTTGATCATGTTCATAACTTAAAATGGACATTAAATCACCTTTCTTGCCATATCACCCATTCCTTGGTAGCGTTTAAAATGAACTGAAATGGCTGCGGCTCTGGCCCAGAGTCCCTCCTCTTCAGGAACAGCCCCATGCTGGCAGCATTGTCCTGCAGAATTATATTCAGAAAGTATTTGTTAAGAACGATGAAACATCAGTGATACAGGTGAGTTGTTTGGTGGTGGCCATCAGGCAAGAAGAGTCACTCCCTTTCATTCGTGTAACACTGGCAGGGTTGGGGGGAGTTGTAATGACGATGGAAGAAGGCAGGAGGTTTGGGGCACCAGAGTGGGTTGCATTTCTTTTCAAATGGAAATTTTCATGTACAGTCTTCATCACATTTTTGTGCTTCTTTCCCTAGTCCAGGCCAAATGTGTAAAGGGGTCTCAGCTTTCAGCATTTTAAAGCCCGAGAACACTTCTTAAAGTATGGTTCTAAGTGAGTTCTCAGTGTCCTCATAAATGTTTAAAATTAGAAGCCTTTTTTTCCTCTGAGCCTGAAAGCATTCTTATGTTTCAGGCCGTTAGGAATATGGTAGATTATGAAAGGTTGGGGTTTTTGAAAATAGCTTTGCATTAAATGCAGATGTGTCCTTTGTTTAAAACGTGTTTGTTTTGCATTTGTGTTCATTTTGATAACATTTGGAGACATGAAGTGAGCCTTATTTGCAGCAACATTACATGGTGTGTGTTTGCTGTCGGCGGAAGGGTTATTCTGCTGTTTACCTTGAAGCCGGACAAGTTAACATCTGGTTTTGCACATAAATTATATTTTTAAATTGTTAAAATGAATGTTATTGTTTTTGTAGCTGTAGTTTTGTTCTCCTCTGATTTTTCATTAAATCTCTGTTTCAGCTTTGCTGTTCAACTTTATAGCTGTTCCTCACATGGAAAGTTGTTCCTTCATCATCACACCATAAATAATCAAAGCTGGAGGAGTTCCATTGCTCTCTGGCTTGCAGAGTATTGCCCTTCTCCAGCTGCAGACCTGCAGTTTCCTATGGCTAACTTGACATAGTTGCTGGCAGTAAATTTTTTACTTCATTTATTTACTAGAATTTAGATCTCTGCTGTTTAGCTCCATCAGAGTTTCTGTCATACCTCATTAGATATTTATTTTATCTACTATTTGCTGAGCTTTTTAGAGAAAGTGTCCTAAGAAGGATGAACAGGTATTTAGCAGAGCAGTTTTCAACCCTAACTTTGTGCAGATGATGCTGACGTTTGAGAATCGCCAGCTTATCTCAGCTCAGCCGTGTAGTATATTATATTTCTACAACACATCCACCTACACGCGCATCTATTTTGGAAAGAAATGTATACTTCAAATTCAGCTGTCAGTTACTATTATCAAACCCGTACAATATAGGTTTGTGATCATTATGCATAAAGATTAAAATGCTATTAACCGTAGTAGGTTTACTTGTCAAATTCCCTTACTTAAAATCTCTGCGTGCTGGATATGACACAGAAAAAATCTGGTTTCATGAAGAAAATTCTGATGGCTTAAAGGTTGTCCTCATTTCAGTATGTGCTTTTACAGCTCATCTGTCACATTGTAGGATTTTCTCCACTTTTTATTAAATTGACGTAATTTTTCCTGGTTTGGAATACAGAAGAAGACCTGAGCCTGCAAGCAAGTTTCAGGAAAAGACAAGTTTAGTTCTTGTCTCCTCACAGGCAGAGACATGCTTGGAGGCAAAATAGCCTTGGTGGCCTTAGGTACACATGCGCAGTGTGGGGCAACATGTAGTGTTTGGACTCTGGCGTAGGACTTTAATGTGGCTGACCGTTCTGCAGCTCCAACTTAGAAACTGCAAATTGCAGTGTAAAAATAACTTGGTTTTCAGACTTGAGGAAACTTCTAATACCTTATTGACAAACCCTCAAGAAATCCTAAAAAATGACAATAGCATACTTCTCTGCATGTGCTTTGTTTGACAATTGCATTGATGTACTACTGGTGGTGTTCTAAAATATGATAGGTCTGGTGCTGCCGAGTACAAAGGAAGCTTTCTCCCTTTCATTTCTTCATATTTTATTGCCTCTTCTGTGTAAGCTTTAGGAATGATGGGATAAATGGCGATAGATGCTGCTGGCAGATCCAGAAACGTTACTGTGAGATTGTTTGCAGAAACTTTCAATTTAATCTAGAATAGCAGATTAAAATCGGTGAAAAGAAAATTCTATTGGAAAGAGATAACGTAAGCAAACTGTCCTTCATGTGTGGATTTCTCTGCACAATTATACAGCTGAAGATTAAAATTATAGATGATGGGTCTTGTGCTGGTTGGTACAGTTTGTTCTTATCCAGACTCATTTAGATTGGTGAGGGGAAGTGATAACTAAAAAAGACCCATTCTGTCTCTTTGACTGGAGTTTTGTGAAATATTTCCGCTGTTTTGCCAGTCCAGACTGTGGCCCAGGGTATGTAGATACTCAAACACTGTCTAGGGGACTTCTAGCATAGTTCAGTGGAGGAAAAAGAATGTGTGAAGGAAGTAGTGATGATGAAGGTTGGCACAACGTATTGAATATAAGGTCAAGCTTCAGCATGACTAGCCTTCGGGGTTCTGCGTAGATGGAAGTGTCCTGCATCCTTGGTTTGAGCTCCTCCCCTCCAGTCCCTGCAATTCATGGTTCCAGAGTCTGTTCTACACTTGATGTACCCACTTGAGGTACGTCAGCATCCTTGCCTTCTTGGGCACGAACTCTTCCAAGTGGCATAGCTGACTGTGTGAAGTTTTTTTCCTGACTCAGTCGCACACCTGTAGTTAGGTGAGTCACATGCTGGCTGCTGAGACCAGCTGCCACCAGACCTGACCTGCGGCTGTTCACGCTTTCTGAGGAAAGCTGCTTTTAGCTTTAGTCCATAAAAGTGAAATCAAACGTTGCATCAGGACTTTGCAAAACAGGAAAATGGCTCACTTGGCTTCTTGTAGATACTGCGCTGGTAAGTAGTATGAAAGGAAGTGAGCGGGTGCTACAAGAAAAATAAGCTGCTAAATGCAATTTGGGGTCTTTATGTGCTGTTGGAAAAAGCTATGATGTCCCATCACCAAGTTAGAATCATAGACTAGAATCAGGGCAGTTCTGTAGAAGCATCTCATGCAGCTCTGATGGTGTAAAGCCGCATTCAGAGGCACTGTGACAGAGATTTTTCTTTTTTCCCATTTTCCCTTTTTGCTTTTGCCTTTTCTATTTCCCTGGCCACCCTGTGAGCTGATCTGGCCGAGCCAAATTCATAAATGTCTGATTCAACACAGTCAGCTTTGAGTCTTGGCCTCTTTGCCACTAAGCAAAAGCCTGGGGCTGAGCAGTCGTGGACGCTGTTTTGCGGACCGTTTCACGAACACCTTGGTTGTGAGGGAGCCTGGGGCTCCGCCAGGCAGCCTCCCGCCCGAAGCGGGGCTTGGCACCAGCCAGGGAGCACAGCGATACTTGGCTTTTTGGAAACCATTCCTGCTGCTGATCCGTCTCCAGCAGTGGAATCGTGAGCATGAGCAAGGCCTCAGCATGGCAGCTGATACTTTAAGCACTGTCATAAGCAATTTTCTGACATTTGTAAAGGAAGCACAAAACTCAGGGCAAGAACCCCCCCCCCAAAACCAAATAAAGTTACTGTTCAGCTGGGAGAACTGCTCTTTGCACAAACATTCTGTCGTCCCCGCTGTTGTAGAGTGTGGCCAAGCCTCTTGTCTACCCCAGCAAAGCAGCTTAGGCTCCTGTGGCTGATCTGCTTGTTCTGGGACGCCAGGCTCTCTGCCTCTCATACGCAATGAATATACTGGTTTTTTCCTACAGTTGATTTAGGACAAAAATTAAACACTTTATTTCCTGTATGCTAAGAAATTCTGTGCAGCTTCAGGTTTAATCTGACTTTTGAACATAGACCTGATGAAGATCGATATGCCTTCCTATAGCTCGAAGCAATAAATGACCCAGTGAGGGGGAAAGCAATAAATATCCCTGTGACCAGCCCTTTGAAGCAATGGAACTGATTTCCACTGGAAGTTTTAATTTCTTCATGTTTTTAGTTAAAAGCTTATATTAATTTTAACTGAAGTAAATACACTGCTATACTTTGCTGTTCAAATAAATCCTTTTTCAGCTCTGAGTCCTTGGAGTTTGAATCCTGTCCAGCCATTTTCTGCTATCTGCCAATTCCTCGCTAAGTGCAAACCTGACACTCTTGCCAATAAATCCACCTTCATGCCATTTAAAGTCCTCTCCCGTCCTTTCTCTGGAGCTAATCAAAGTTTGCAAGATATATTTTAAAGGGGACCAGCTCTAGAATTTGGGCTATTTAAATTTTTAGAGTTAATTAAAAGCAACTGCAGCGAACTGTAAAAGAGAGAAGTGGTAGAGAGTGTTTGAAAGCTCACACTTATTTTCATTCTCTCATGTGATGAATTAGAGAGGAAGTTTTCCGGGGAAGAATTCAGGTTTTTTCATGCTGTTTTATGTGCTGTTCTCCTAATCCACTTTTTAGAGTCCAGCCGTGCTTCCCAAGCTGGTGGCATCCTGTTAAACTCAAAGCACCATTTTATTTTTACCTTGTGAGTCAGCTGGGCTGATAAATGGATGGGATAGCAGCACGCCAGGAGACGACTGTGATGTCTGCACAGGTTAAGAGACTCGTGTTGTGCAAGAGCAGCATTGCCAGTGTCTTTATTCACGTATGCACGTGTGATCACACGACACAGTCCCAAAGGATTTAGTCTGTGGAACGTTTTTAACTCGTGTGCTGGTGTCACACTGTATAGCAGTCATTTCTCTGTTATTAAAATTCAGTAACAGTGTCATTATTATATTGTTAATATATCTGTGGCTCCTGTGAATCCTGAAATACACAGAGGCCACACGAGTTCTTCCAGGAAATTGGATTAATTGTTGAATTGTTGGAATTTCTTTTCAAATGCGTGCTACTGTTGCTGGTTAACAGCACATATAGGGTTTAAACGATATTTCTGAGAGTGATTTATTGGTCCAGCAGAAACGTCTGGTGCTAAACCTTTCCGCTGGGATTTGCTTACATTAGGAAGCGATGCAGGTGGCAGTCTATTTCAACGCAGAATGGATTTTCCCCCTTTCTTTCTGATAAATGAAGTGCTTATGTAAGGTGAGAGATCGAAAAAAATGAGATGCCTGAAGCCCTTAGAGGATGTGTCTGAAAGCTCTGGACACTGGCAGAGGAATGTGGGGTAAATCTGGTGGTGTTTCCCTCCCTCAGCCCCAGCCAGCCATCCTGGGGACACGGCTCAACAAAAGCTCCTCGTGGCAGCCAAGAGCTGGCATCTCATAACATGCAGCATCGCGTGCAGCACAAGGGGCATTTTGACACCAAGCTCATTCTGTCTGCCACTTGATAATAAATGGTTCCTCTATCTTCGTGGCAGGCATCCATTGCTCTCAGAGCCTTTGTCTTGTGTCTTCATGTGGTGCATAATAGGGTCTGGGTTTGAATCCGGGCTCAAGAAATTACCTGTTCTGAAGATTCATTGTATGCGAGACCTCTCCCTTTGGCTATTGCTAACACTTTGTCCCAAATTATTAATTCAATGCCATTTAATGACAAACATTTGATAGTTTTTGCTATCAAATATTATATGTAAATCTCCTAGCAGTGTCATATTCTTAAATTATTGTAGTGCTTTTGAATTAGCCCTTTTAAAAAGGATCCAGCTTCACTAATAGGGTTTCCTGCAATGCACATCTCTAGAGAAAACTGAGATCTGACTTTTATAGTCAGAACCAATTAGTCTCATCCCTTTTTTCCTCCCCTTCCTCTGCAGCGTTCAGATGAATCACTTTTTTCAGGCACAGTTCAAGCAGACTGTCAGGTCTCAGGGGCTCTCTGCCTCCTGGGCTCCACATTCCCACTGTCAGCTGTGAAAAATAATTCCCCTTTTGCAGTTGCGTCCAAGGAAAGATGATAAGTCCATAAGTTAGATTTAAGAGGGGGGAAGTGCATTATTGTTTACTCAGCATTGAATAAGGTTTTGTTCTAGTAGATAGGGCTGCTGTGAGGCATGGGGAAGCATTCTCAGGTTTAAAGCTTTCTAGCCCATGAAGTTGTTTGGATTCGTTCTCACTTAAAAGAAAATTTAGGGCATTGTTCTTAGTTGAAATCTTTTTGGACTACCTAAAATATGGTTTTGAAAACCACTGGGCTGACAAAAATTAAAAGAAAAGAGTGAACTGTGAACACAGTGTGGTGAATCCTTGGAAAAAATCAATCAGAAATCTCTGACCTATGGAGGCTATCTGAGTGTGCATAACTTCTTTCAGATAAAAATCATGATCGAGCAGACTACTTGTTAAGCTCTTCTGATGAAACTGCAATATAATTAAGGAGAGCTTGTGATCAAGAAGAAAATGTTAGATCTTTTCACTTTGGAAGTTTAAAGTTCTTCCCGAGGGGACAGTTGCAGGTACAAAGTTTGTCACTAGGAATTGTTGCTCAGTTCTCTGTGCAGCATTAGTTTGCAATAGTTTTCTTTGTTGTAATGTTATAGTAGTGCTTTGCTATGGAGAACAGACACAAGAACTTTAATCACTGGTAAGTCTGCAAAGCAATTGAATCTTCAGTTTACAGTGACTGAAGTCTCCAGGGTTGGTTTTTTTTTTTAAAAAAAAAGGCCATTATAATGCAGCCTTAGGTCCTTTGCCATTCACCTTTTCACCTTTGAAGTTTTCTGCCCCTCATTATATCAGTGTTAGATTTAATGCACATTGCTATCAATTCAGCACAGCTCTCCAGAATCCGTGCTGGGTACAGCCAAACCCTGTCACTATTCTAATAAGCCTTTAAATGTATCCAAATCCTTCTCAAGGTTTTCAGACAACACAGCAAATACTGCTTTGCTTGCTGTCAAATTGAAGTGATTAGTTTACTTCTAAATGCCAAGCTTCTGAGAAATAAAGCAGCACAGTAAATGCAGCCACCTTCCTTCTTTAACTTGGTTTTAATAGCTTGCTGTACTAATGATCAGAACTGTAATTGGGTGGGAGAAGTTTGAGCTGCTCCATATTTTAACTGTGGAATATTAATATTATATATTGGAAACATTTTCATAGACCACATGTGTCTCAGGAGCAAGGTTCATTCAGGAGGGCCCAAGGCGCTTTGCCATGCATCTTGGCTCTGCCAAGCGCAGAGCCAGGCATGTTGAGTCCTGTGCCTCACCACCCCCTGCCTCAGCCTCTGCCTTTCCCCCATTGCTGAGTGCTGGGCCTGCCCAGGACTCCATTTACGCTGCTGTTCAGCCAGCGCCGGGTTGCAGCGCAGGCAGAGGCCATGATGCTGCCTCCAGTCAGAGGAGGCTCTGGGAGGAGCTGCCTATGGAGGGGCACACTGCCACTGCAGCAGGGCCTGCAAAGGCTTTGTTTCCATGCTTTGTGGATATTTCTCTGGCACTTAATGGTATTTTCATGGCAAGGACTAATGCTTGTGATGTGACATCTGTGACACCTGTCCCCTTCTGGCATGTGGTGGCTAACCATTAGCCAGCTGCCATGCCACTGGGCTGGTGTACAAGAGCATGGGATAAAAAAGGAGGATTCATTTGAATTATGGAGCAGCGTAGCTTATCTCTTCTAATTAATTAATGAGAAAATTTTGTGTGTAACAAGAAAAATTCTGTTCCTTGTGTTGATCACAGCGATCTGAACAACAGGTCAAGAAATCCCAGTACAAGAACCTTACTTGGACTTCAGTGACTGTCCTCACTAGTAGATTATTATCCAGCAAGCATTACTAATTGTGGGTGGAAGAGTGAAGTTCTGTGAGGAAGCCTTTAGCTGAGACAGAGGAAAATCAAGGAGTAGTTTTACTTATGTAGATAGGTTAATTGCTGGTTGCAATTACAAGTTAGAATAAATTGGCCTGAACTCACCCACCAAACTGCAGTTCGGTGCTTAACCAGGGCAATAAAAGCTGGAGAGGAATTGAAGAAACTCAGAAGTCTTTCCAGAGCTGGATATTTGGTAAAAACGAAGGCAAATCAAGGTAACTGAAAAGCTATATATATATTTGCCAAAGTCACTGCAAGGCATTGACAAGAATGAGTATTTGGTTCCTAAACCTGGGTTAAACTCACTGGGGAGCTTGTCCTCCCCTCCTGGTTGCTCTTTCACACATGGTCGCATCTCTTGTGGAAGCCGCTGCACAGGTGCACAAGGCACAGGCTTAAGGTGCCTCTGCCGACTGCGCCAGGGCTTGGGCTGCTCAGGCGGAAAGCAGCAACAATCCTTTATTGTCATTTTCTTCACTGTGGCCTGTAAAACATCCCAGATCGTCAGGGACCAGTGCTGCCTAATGCTAAGCAGAAATTACTAATTTAAGAATGATTTGCCATGGATGGACATAGTCTGATTTCTTTCTCATAGACCCAAAAATACATTGTTTGCTTTAGATGTTTCTCTCTCACTTAGGTTTTCCTACCTGTAGCATTGGTTATTTACTGATGTTTTATAGATGGTCTGGGAAAAGTAAATAAGACTTACTTCCAGTAGGCCTGTTTTTTTCAGGGATTTCAAATAGAGAAAGATTGAAATTTACTTGGAGAAATAAAACTTGAGAATGTAATAGCAGCTTGGTTTTCAGGTGTGCTGTGGGAAACACTATTTTTTGTTGTGCTTCTACCTGTATCCCCCTCCTATCTGCATGCAGCAGTCCTTCCCAGCAAAATCCTAGTCATTCCATGTAGAAGGAACTTTAAAAAAAAACTGGAAATGAACAAAAAACCCCAGGTGTTTTTCTACCCACTCCATAAAGCTGATCATCAAGGCAGGCAGAAGCGCACCCATGGACATGTGGAATCCCTTTTTCCTTTGGTGAGGTTGTCCAGGGAAGGAGAGAGAAGTGCTGCCCATCGCTGCTAAGCTGCAGCCTTCTCAGGGATGGCACTGCCACCAAGAAAGCCATTTGCAGGCTCCATCAGAGTCTGAGCAAGACATGTTGCTGGGAACAGAATACTTTTTAAACCTACGCAATGCTTTGCTGGTGAAATCTGATACAGGCTTCATGTTAAAATAATCAATGTGAAGTTCAGTTTGCTGCATTTTGATACTGGAGGTGCTTTGGTTAATGAGCGGGAGTAGGGGGCAGGAAGAAGCCCTCTCCTCTGCCCCTCAACTCTGAGGCACTGGTGGCAAAGTGGGGGGAGGATGTTGGAGAGAGTGGCAGGTTGGGAAGAGCAGCACATCGTTTCCCTGCAGTGCTGCAAGGATTGGTTATGGGCTCAGCAGAGCTTCGGAGACAGTGCAAGTGTTCACGTGGGTTTATTGTGTTGTCTCTTATTCCCCGTGTTCAGTGTGAGTGTCCTGAGCTGGTGCTCAAGGAGGTACCAGCTGCCCTGCAAACAGCCCCCAGAGCTGCCTGGCAGGAGGGTTATGGCAGCTCCCAGGAGAGCCACAGCAGCAGGGAAAAATGGGGCTGTTTCACCGCCTGGCAGAGGAAAGCCTGAGCGATCGAGGGTGAGGCTCAGAGCAATAGGAATAAGCTTCTTAGGTCATAAAGTCTGATCTCCTTCCTTACTGCCTCATTGCTCTGGTAGCTCGTAATTGCCTCATGAGCTAATAGTCCTCCTCTTTCTCTGTCAAAACCAAGCAAGTCCTCATGCTAAACCTACAGTTCCACTTAGGTGTCGTCAGGTGCATGATGTGGAGTTTGAGCAGTTAAATTTAATAATTTTCTAACATTCCAACCCACAAAGACAAATTGAAGTCTCATACATAATATTCCAATATTCCCATCACACTTCTAACACGAACTCTGACAGATTCACAGATTCCATTCTCCTACCCTGTTAATAAAAAATATTAAATAAAATGAACTTCTGAGCCTTCAAAACTGGTGGTTCCTATCTTTATATGACAGACCAGCATTGGCACAGCCCACAGACATCTTCCTCTTGGCCAGTTTGTGCCCGCAGCCAAAGTCCTTGAATAGCTGGTTTCTGTATGACACCTCTTCACTGAGGGACCGGTAGTTAAACCCAACACACCCCACTGTGCGAAAGGTCACTCGTTTTACTGGAGGATGGTGTGAGATGAAGTTGAGGGTAGACAGCTTGTGGGAGAATACACAGACCTCTTTGTCTTTATCATTTGACTACCTAAATGCTTGCAAGTCAGAGTTCAATATTGAGGACAGACAAAAATGGCTTTAATCATTGAGGGATTTTTTCCTCATTTTTATTATGCATTTTTGACAACTCACTTACTGATACTCTGTGTTTGAGAGATGTTTTGCAGGAGACAGTCTGGCCATTCCCTGTTTCTGTGCAGCAGACCCTTTTTCAGGTGGGATATGGGCACTTTCAGTTTCACCTCTGCATTCCCACTGAATTTCCTTTACAGAGTCTGTCCTTTGGGCTTGTCATTCAGTGGTTCCCACATCCCTACACCTTCTTTCCTGTAAGAGTGAACTTTGCTTTGCTGATCAGTTTTGTTTTCAATAACTCATTCAGTGCTCATTCCTGCTACCCTCTCTGAGATGACAGGGTAAAGCATCTTACAATCACAGAATGGTTTGGGCTGGAAGGGACCTTAAAGATCATCAAGTTCCACCCCCTGCCATGGCCTGGGAGATCCTCACTAGACCAGGCTGCTCAAGGCCCCATCCATCCTGGCCTTGAACACTTCCAGGGAGGGGGCAGCCACCTCCTCTCTAGACAACCTGTTCCAGTGCCTCACCACCCTCATAGTGAAGAATTTCTTTCTAATATCCAATCTAAATCTACTCCCTTCCAATTTAAAACCATTGCCCCTTGTCCTATCACTACATGCCCTTACAAACAGTCCCTCCCCAGCTTTCCTGTAGGCCCCTCCAGGTACTGGAAGGACAATATAAGATCTCCCTGAAGCTTCTTCTCCAGGGTGAACAACCCCAACTCTCTCAGCCTGTCTTCATAGGAGAGGTGCTTCAGTCCGTCTTTCCAATCATCTTTGTGGCCTCCTCTGGACCCATTCCAACAGTTCCATGTCCTTCTTATGCTGGGAACTCCAGAACTGGACAAGGTACTCCAGATGGGGTCTCATGAGAGCAGAGTAGAGGGCCAGAATCACCTCCCTTGACCTGCTGGCTACACTCCTTTTGATGCAGCCCAGTCTTCCTTAGAAGCTTTTTCTCCTTGTTCCTAGTACTGTTTTTTAAATAGCATTTTCATGTTTATGAACAGAAAAGTCACACCTTACCCATGCTCAGGCCCTCCAGTTCAGCTGATGTCATTAACCTGTAACCAATTTCTTAAATTTGCCATTAGAAAGTGAAAATCTGACTCAAATACTGGCCTCAGTTGCTTTCTCCCCCACATTTTACTTTAAAATAAGTAAAATTGTAATGGAGTGGCATCAATATTTTACCTAGCCCAACACCAAGACAATTTAGCTCAATTCCATAGTGATTTTTGGCATACGGGCTGAGTATCAGGTGGGTGCAGAGATCCCCACTGTGGGCAGGGAAACCACAGAGCAGAAGGAAAACATTAAGTGTTCTGAAACAGTTGTGAGACTCTGTAGAATTTATGGCCTTCGGGGGCCTGTGAGAGATTTACGAGGCCGGAAGGTTTCTGGGGAGCACTTTTGTGTGGGCTTTTGCAGGTGGCTCCCCGAGATCATGTCTCATACTGTTTGCGGGAATCGCCTCCTTGCTTGGGCTGGGGCTGCAGATGTGAAGGCAGCGGAAGGAGCACGAGTTATCTTTCAGGGTGGTGTGTCCATGCTTGCTCTGAAAGGCTCCTCAGCTGTGCTTTGGCTTTCCAAATGGCCAGTCATGTCTTTCTGGGGGAATGGGCAATTTCACTGCAGAGCAGAGTTCTCAGATCTCTGTGTCACCAGAAGGACTGGCAGGGTCCTGGCAAGTAGCATTGGTATCAGTAATCAGGGAAGATTGATATACTGCTTTTAGAAAACAACTGTTTGGAAAATGTCTATGAAGGCAGAAGGGAAGAGAGCCTTGTATTCAGGTCAGCCTTAACTGAACAGATCTATTCCTCCAGGTGTTTTTATTTTTCAGTGAAGCATCTTACAACAATACTGAAGATAGTGAGTGGCATGCTGCAGGAATTTAGTTTTATGTATATCGTCTTTAACTTTCCACCAGAGGCCTATTAGATGTTTTCTGGTGATAAATTATTATAATCCCTTAAAATAGTAACAACATAATTTTAAGTGGAGATTGTAATGAGCCAGACACATCTCCAGGAACGGTGGCCACATCAGTGCCTCTTCCTGAGATTATCTTTCTAGTCATTAGGAGCCCACCAAAGCCATGGAGCATAGCTGGAAACAGCTTGTCAATAAGTCATATGCTTTTTATTCCCTGGCCACAAAGGCTTCACTTGCCCATCCACCCCGGCTCACTCTGCAGCTCTGGTGGGAAGTAAGCGCACAAGTTTGCAGCTCCGCTCTCATTGTCCACAGGTGACTGCAGGGCTTCATTCCATGGGTAGCCTGGGCAGCCACACAGGTACTTGGCTGGTGTTACAGATTCTTGACATAGGTTCTTCTCACAGGCTGCTGGGTCTGCCCCTCACAGCCTTTGAGGCAACGCTTCAGTGGGACTGAAGTCTGTGGCTTCCCCACCCAGCCTGGTTTGGCCGCAGCAGGTCCCAGTGCTACATCCCAGGTCATGCTAGAGATATTGGGAATACCCCATTCTGGTCCTGGAGGATGGGGATTACTCTAATTTCCTCTCAATTACCATCCCAGCCTCCCAGACACACTGGTGGTGTTCTGCTCCCTTTTTGTCCATATTTATAATCTTTTGGCTTAAATCCCCTTTCTTGTGGCTTTGGCTTGAAAGGAAAATGGTGGAGAGGGAGAGCTCTGCCACGTTCTGATACACCAGAGACTACATGAAGATTCCCCAATCCTTCCCAGGCTGGAGCACATCCTATCATGTGTTCCACCTGCAGGCTGCATGCTGCTGAGGTGATTGCAAGCATTTACCTGATGTCCAAAAATCTCCGCCGGGGCTGCGAGTCATGAGTAGCGATGCTGATTCACCGAAGCCTTTATTTACACAACTGGTGCAAGTGTCGTGGAAAGATGATTGCAGAGGGGTGGATGCGGGTTTTTTTAAGTGGATTGCAAAAGAACACAGCAATTGATAATTCACTTTTACGACCCACAAAACCAGGCAGCTAAAACTTGAATGAGGATCTATTTGGTAGCTTGTAGCATAACCGGCCCACCAGACAAAGGTATTATGTATCCATCTGTGAAGCGGTGGCTCTACCTGTGCTATCAGAGATACAGCTGAATGTAGCTATTTCTCTTGGGACTTGCTCTCATATAGGTTCAGAGGCCAGAAAGCATGCTTTCTGATCAGGTTTTGGTCTTTTAATAATTTCCCCCACCCTAAAGTATTCATCAGTGGCTGTAACCTGTTGTTTCAGACAGCTGCTAGATCCTAGCTGATGGAGTTTATTGATTTCTGACTCTGATCTTGCAAATCTTATTTCAAATTCATCACCTGCCAGCGCTGTGCTGGGAGTCTGAGCTGAGCCGCAGTGCATTACGGGTGACAGAGCTCTTTCCTGGGCTTTCTCCCGCCACCAGCTGCAAAGCCCCTCTGTGTCCCCTGCTCTGGAGCAGCCCACCCTGATGCTCTGAGAGGTCTCAAAGCAAACCCTGATCTCCTCCCCTCCCAAAGCCCTGTGCAGAGCTGTGCCAGACACATGAGCTGTGCTGTGTTGTGCTGCACCACGGGACAGAGGACATGAGGAGCTGTGCACAGCAGATGTCAGGCAGCGGCTTGGTGGCCCCAGCTCGGCGGGTGGCAAACCCCCACCCCAGACCACCTCCAGCCCAACACGAATTATGGTCCCCATCCTCTCCGCTGCAACGGAAAGGCTGAAAACCCAAACCAGATGCAAGGTCTCACCTGACTTTACAGACAGCCTGGAAGCAATAACTCTGGGAAGTATAAATGGCTCCTTTCATCGTAATAAGAAGTTAACGGGGGAAAGCCCCGCTGCTGCAGGCGGTCCTCTGTTAATGCCGCTGCAGCGGCTGGGAAAGGGGGTCTGCTGAATCAGTTTCTGCAATGCACACCCACACATATCCCTGTCTCTGTGGCTTACAGTCTCTAATTTGTACATCCCCTTAGATGTGGACCCGCACCCTGGAGGAAAAGGGTGCCTAGTCATCCCCACACACAGCTCAGGGTCCCCCTGAGGTCTTCAGTGAGGGCTGTGGGCAGCAGCACACAGCACTTCTCAGAGGGCCTGGGCTGCCACTGAGCAAAACATCTGTTTGCCATTGCTTTGGATTGTTTATAGCATTTTGATGCTCTCTTCTGCAACATTTTATTTTTAGGAGCCTGGTGATACTCCCATGCAGAGTGCAACAGAAGTGCAGCTTGCTCCTAGTTTATTCAGCAACCTATTTCATAAAGTTGCCTAATAATTTGCAAAGTTCACAAGGCACACTCCCCTCTGATGCAAGGCCAGATGACAAGAGCATCATTCCCAGCTCTCATGTTGCCGACCTGCTCTCCTCCCCCACTTGCTTTTCAGGGATGTTTGGGCAAAACCAAACTGGCCCTTCTGTGACTTGAAGTAAAACCCGACATTATGATGTTGGAAGCCAGGCTGCAATTTCTCATCACGCAGCATGGGATGAGAGGAGCAAAACCAGCCAGTGCCGCCTCCATGGTGCTCTGTACCTGTTTGTTTTTCTATTGTAGAGAGTCCATCCATGTGGTACATGGCTTGGGCAGCGTTACGGCAAGGAGGGACAGAGAAGTAACGTGTTTTCTGCTGGGCAGCCTTATCTGCTCTGATTGTGCTGGATTTTCAGCTAAGTGTGACTGTGAAGGATAATTACCATCATGCGTTACCTGAGATTACAGGGTCGCTTTCCAACTCATGACACTAGGAGAACCAAGCAGTTGCTAATATTTAATCAGACTCTTGGCTTAACAATTGGATAAATGAGGTGTGTAATTACACAATTATAGAAGACATTCCAGATAGGAGCTGTGCTGTTATTAATAGTGAAGGTGAAAGCTGGTGAACATACACTGTTCGGTCCCATCAAGCACGTCATTAAAAAGATCTTCAGCACGAGAGTCTAACAGCATGTCCTATGAGATGGTAAACAAAGGTTTCAGCAGGTTTGAAGATAAAAATTCCTGCTTGGCCAAGAGGTTTCAACATAAGAAAAATACCAGACCAGATGTTTTGTTGATGTGGCGAGCTGTTATCAGGAGTAACTAGGGAACATTTAAATACGTACACAGGGTATACCACTCATTTGTGGCCGTGCTTTATGTACCATTACTCAGCAGTCAGGCAATTATTTTCCCTAGGTTATTCATTTCAAATTTTGTAGGGAACAGAAAGGTACATATTAATTCTGTGTAGTACCTACATGCCCAGCAGAACTTCTCTTTAAAATGAATGTTTGTTGTATAACACATGCAAGGTGTTGTGTTTGATGGCAAAATACAAGTCAGAACAAAAATGGAGATGCTGCCTACAATAATTCCATTATTCTGTTCTTTGAATCCTGTGCTTTGTCTCAGCTCCTTAAAAACACGTATGGTTTGTATTTCAAGGGATTTTGATGTGAAAAGATCGAAGAGGTGCAGTTCTTCAATCCTCCACTGCAGTGAGCACTAACTGTAACTCTCCTGAGAGTTAATTAGAGGATATTGGAAAGTTAACATCCAAATCAAATAACTTATTGACCAGCATGATTGCAGGTAAGTGATATGAATCCGAAAAATGCACAAAATTAAATCATAGAAATGCATTGCACAATGCAGCAAGACAGCGTACAGGTGTTAATATTGTTTCTCAAATAAGTTGTATAATCAAGAAGTGGATTTACTTGATGCTGTGGGAAATAAATAGTGTTTTGATCCCCTCCCTTTCCCATTTTTCATTCCTGAAAAGTTTGCAGTGATCCAAATCTGGATGCACAGACACTGTGGAATTTCTCAGTGTCCAGTTCTAACTGTTGCTATCTGTCACCACTTCTGGAGTGTTCTTTGAGATCTGGGGATCTCAAGAAATGTGCTGTCAAGGTCACCTTAATGTTTTTCTTCTAGAGATATTTATAATAAGAAGCCATGTGCTCAGAGAAGTGGCTCTGCATGCTCCCTGCTCTGCTGAGTCATGGTTTTGTGCCAGTGGCTGAGCTGCACCATGAGCTGTCGGGGTGTCTTCGTGGCATGTGTGTGCACATCAGTTCCTCTTTAACAGTTTGTACGTGGTGTTGAGCTCATGCTGTGAAAGAGCAGAACCCTTCAATTACAGTGATGCAGAGCCAACAGGGATAATTAGGAAAATAAGCCTCCAGCCCCAGCAAGGTTAAGGTTTACTTGTATCACATGTTAGTACAGAATCGAAAAGGAGATAAAAATAATAGCACAACCATAATAATTTCCTATGGCTTGGCACCTTGTGATCCAGTTTACTATGACTTGTTTCTTCATCCTTCTCTTCCCCACATTCAGTGCACCAGTCCTGTCGTACCCAAACCAGTCCCGCTGAAATTATTTTCTCTATTCTTTGCCAGGTACATTCCTCAGTCTGCATCTCTGCAGCTTCTAGCTTCATGTTTCAGTTCTGTATAGCCACTGGCTGCTTCTTCCATCCACCTCTCTTTCTTGTACATGATGCCCACCTCCATGTGCTCCCCCGTTCCCTCTAGTACTTTCCATACATTGCCTCCACGAGCATCTTTAATTTCAGGAGACTCTCAGCTCTCTTTCCTTCTCATGGCATAACTCCTCTGCTTTGCTTTCCCCACGGGCTGCCTCCAAACTCCTAGATGAAATTTACTTTAGAAACCCAGGGACGTCAGAGCTGTAATATTCGAACATTGCCCAAACAAACTAAAATACATTGAACCTGTTTGGTTAAAATGCCTTCTTCCCTTTCTGGTGAGAACCATTCATGCCAGATCTAACCATGAATCCATAGGCCTGCACTTGGCTGTGAAAAACCTCATGACTTTATAACCCTGTGTAAATAGATTGGGAGTAGTGAAATCAGCAGCACGCAAGGCTTTCTGCTCCCACCTGCAGATCCTTCCCTCTGCGGGGTGAGTGCACTGGCAGTGAACTCTCTTTGGCCCATTTGACACAGTTTTTCAGTGAGCAGCAGGGAAACTGCTGCCAGCTGGTGGGTTTGTGGTGGGGCGAAGAGAGGGCTGCCCACAAGGTCCTACCTGCTGGGAGCGTGGGCACAGTGATGCATAATTTCCTGTAACAGAGACCAGCCCCCTCTCAGTGCACTATTTCTTTTAAGAGATGGTTTCATTATCTCTAAAGCTTTTCATTGCATCATATCCCGGTAGTCAAGATGTTGTCTGTGCCCAGTGCTACTCCAGCAGTTACGATAAAGACCTTTGCTGTTGGTTTTTGGGGGAAAGTCCAACACTGACAAAGGGACTTTTCTACCTAAGGCAAGCAAGATTTATTTGTTAATTAACATTTGTGGCACCTTGAAAACAGAAAATGCTGTGTATGTACTTAGATATTTTTCTAATGCCAAAGTGGCTTGCCTTTAAACCTTTTGAAGCCTAATGACTTGTTCTGTGAATTCCTGTTCTACTCTGTCTATAAAATTAAAAATAAAACAGAAAGATATTGAGTCCTGTTACCCCATGTGCCAGGCATTCCCTATTGTATGTCTCAGAGGTTTGATGTCCAGCAGATTGTGGAGTCAGTGACCATAAAGCACTTATAGCATGAATGCATAAAAACATATTTAATCAAAATGTTAAAATATGTAGAATGTTTCAAGAATGCTTCTTTGTAGACTTCAGCAGATTGGGCACATCAGCAATTTAGGTACCAACTGGGTCTGAAATATACCCCAGTGAGAGAGGAAAGGGAAAAAACATCAACAAATGCCATCTTACGAACACTTGAAGTGGTGCACACACTGGTACATGCACACAAGTAATTCTCCAAGAAAAACAAGTCAATGTTCTCTTGGAGTTCAGGAGTAAATTTTGGTTTCTGCTAAACTGATACTTCTACCCATGCTTTACAGAGGCAGCTTTCGTGGGTTCCATGAAATTGGTTTGTTTCTCTGTCTTTTTCTTTGAAGAAAGTCAGTGTCACCCAGACCACATAGAGCTCTCAGATGGATGCACATGTTGACTGCCCTGCTTGATCCCCACTGAGCTAAATGTGTTTGTTTGCATTTAACCTCCTTTGAAGGGACACAGAGCCCAGCAACCTATCATAGCTCTGTGCCAAGTCGGGAGTGGGGGGCAGTATCCTTCCGTGGGTTTATCCTGCAGACCCTAGAGGTGGTATTCAGGGTGACACCAGCTATTCCTCTGTGTAATAACTCCTGAAAGGAAGAAATGAAACAGGGGTTACACAGAGTGTGGATAAGCTTGAGGGCACATCTTACCTTTTAATATAATTTTAAATATCAAAAGTAAATCTGTCAACATAGATCCACCAGTCAATGGAGAAGAATCAAAAGGCTTACTCAACTTGCTTTGAAGGTTGGAATCAAGAAGGGTTTCCTTCAGCACTTCAAATCCTGGTCAATGGACACGTTAAGTCAAATGCAGTCAGTAAAGTACAGAGAAGCAGAATGGCTGGGGAAGCCCAGGGAGAGGGAAGATGAGCACAAGCATGTGTGTTGGCAGGGAGGTGACTGCAAACCTGAACTCACTTCAGCATAAAGAGACAAGTAAAATAAGGCAGTATACGTTCTGCAGGACCCACTTATCTTTTATCTGTAGATTTTAATTTCTATTTGTAGAAGAATGGATGGATGTTATGCAACACTTTTCACATACACCAGCTGTGGAAAACAAACTACATCTGGCACATAAAACAACAATGAAATTATCTGAAAGCTGTACTGTTCTTAAAAGCAGCTACAAGTACGTGTTCAAATAACTTGCTGGAAAAGAAGAGATCCAATTTGTCAGATGATAATACATAAACTTAGAAGGAGGGAAACATTAAGCCAAAAGAAATACTGCATTTCAGAGAGGTCAAATAAAGAAGAGGTTTCTTTCCACCAAACTTCTGTGGGCTTGCAAGGCATACATTACACAAACAGTATTTAAAAGAAGGAATCCAAAATTCAAAGAGCGAAATTAAAATCTCTGTTCATGTTCCAGCCACGCAACAAGTGTGGAGCAGATGTTGGAGGCCTATGGTTAAGAAATCCCCTGGTCTGGAAGCACAATTTCCAGCATGTCCTGTCAGCACGCATCTGAAGGTAGGTTGTAACAAACAGGCTGTCTGCTACATAAAATACAAACTCCACAAGGAGAGGAAATGCTGCAGATCTGAGAATGCTGCTTTCCCCTGTGTGTTCTCCAACGAAGCCGCTATTTCGTAGTGTTTCCAAGCGAGGAGGCAGCGGTGGCCTGAGAGCTGTCACTCTCCATTCCAGTGAAACCCACCTCCTTTCCCAGTTCCTCTCTCACACCTGTGTTGAGGTTTTCAGTGAAGCACAAGGTAACTTGCTGCCTCTTAGAACAGAGCAGTGTGCCTTAACTGCAGCTGACATTTCGTTTCAGAGGATGTATCCTACTTCCATGGTCTGCTATAGCCTATTTGGGTAAAAAGGGCTGTGCTGCCAAAGGCAGAAATGAGTAACGTAAGTAAAAATAGCATCTTGAAACAGCTGAGCTGAGGGAAATTGTCAAAAGACTATTGATTTGTTTGTTTTTATGTTTATGGTGATTTCTAAAGCTATAGTTCAAGAATGTTCTTAAAATATGTCAGACTTTACATGTTAAGTGGTAGAAAAATGCCATGCCTCCTACGCTCACAGCAGCGGGAGAAGCATGTTCTGATGACTGTACAAAGCCCTTCCGCCAAACAAGTTCTTAATTTAAATATTTTTATCTACCAAACAACAATAAAGCTTCGGTCAACACCACACACAGATCCCAGATGAATGCAGGACCGAATGCAAATTAAAGGCTTTGCTGACAGCCGAAACAAGAGGGTCTTTCACACAGGTCTGCAGGCTTAGCATTAAGTATCGGCTTCTCGTTTAAACAAACTCCCCTTTGCATCACCTCCGCAGTTGCAGTGGACCTCAATGTGGGAGTAAATTACACACCCCCTTAGTCTGAGATGGTTTAGATTAAATGCAAAGTGTCATCCTGGGGGTGGAGGGGATGGGTTGGTGGGGGAGAGGGAGGTGGCAGCGGGAGATGCTGCAAACGAACCCTACGTGAAGCCGAATTAACGAATTCTGCTCTACCTACACGTTATTCCTCAGAACAGCTGTGAGCCTGAGCCGAATCCTCTGATGGAAAATGTCCACACCTTCTCTCTCCTATTGCTGAAAAGGTTAAGAAAAGTATGTTCACACCCACATTTCTCATATGTTTATTAATATGAAAAGTATAAAGTTTTTGGAGCCCAACACTGCACAAGGAAGGCAGAGGAAGGCAGGTGTAAAATGTACTGTTTCATGTCAGTGGCAGCTGCAGTTTCATTTCGGTGGCAGAGTGATAAATGACAGGAATTCACAATTTTCTCCCCGCTCCCTTGGAAGATGTATTCTATAGAATGAAAATAGCAGCACTGAATTATTTAAGAATCATCCCCTTTACATATGAAAATGGGACAGTGTCATGTTAAATACACTGTATTAAGAGGTCAATTAGACACCTATTTTGAGTTAATGGAATTAGTTCTCTTTTTTTATTTTACATTTTAAACGCGATCTTTCAAGGTGTACTGGAAATTGAAGGAACAGAAAATAGAGTAATGCAGTTTCAGACAGTTAAATGCCTGAGAATTTTTGATTGCAGAATGCCTGAGAGCAATGCTGGCAGGTGAGAGGGTGTGATGAGGCAAGGGCTGACCAGGCAGCACACTTTTCTTCCCACCTTCACCAGCTGCCATGTGCAGATCAGTGAAAAATGCTTTTTTTTTTTTTTTTTTTCTCCCTGTATCTTAATAGACCGTAAGACAAGGGGCTATAAGCTTGGGCCCTGGCTCCAAGCCACAGACCTCATTCCACTAAATCCTAAAGTGCTTTCTTTAAATCCTCTTTGGTTTGGTGAAAATCGAGTATCTACAAGAGCCCTGAGCACATTATTGCAACTGGCCAAGGTACAATTGTTGCATTATTCACTGGACAGTTGTTCAGCCACAGATTTGGTTTGGAATAGGCTCCAAAGGGAAGTCACTAGAAAGAGCTTCTTTACTATTCAAAGCATTTGCTGCTCCCGTGATGTCCCTGCAATCTTCATGCGCATGGAAATTGCCTTCTCGCACCCCCCATGCTACAAGAGAGGAGATGGCTGCAAAATGGGAAGCCTCTGGACCAAAGGATAAAACAATAAATCATAGAACCATTTTCGTTGGAAAAAAAGAGCTTTAAGATCATCGAGTCCAACTGTTAACCTGGCTCAGCTAAGTCCACCACTAAACCATGTCCCTAAGCACCACATCCACATGTCTTTTAAATACCTTCAGGGATGGTGACTCAACCCCTTCCCTGGGCAGCCTGTTCCAGTGCCTGTGTCAGGCACCCTTTTGGTGAGGAATTTTTCCCCATACCCAATCTAAACCTCCCCTGGTACAACTTGAAGCAGTTTCCTCTTGTCCTGTCACTTGGGAGAAGAGACCAACACCACCCTGCCTACAGCTTTTCAGGTAGGTGTAGAGAGCAGTGAGGTCTCCCCTCAGCCTCCTCTTCTCCTGGCTAAACAACCCCAGTTCCTTCCACCACTTCTCATCAGACCTGTGCTCTAGAACTTTCACCAGCTTTGTTGCTTTTCTTTGGACACACTCCAGCATCTCAATGTCCTTCTTGCAGTGAGGGGCCCAAAACTGAACACAGTTCTTGCGGTGCAGCCTCAACAGAGCTGAGTACAGGAGCACTAGGAGTATTTTGACACCCAAGGACAGTCCTGTCCAGGGGGACACATTCCCCTGGGACCCTTACTAACCTATCTCTGTCCACCCTGCCAAAGCACATGCCCATTTGTGCAGTTGCATTGGGAACCTGTGAAGAGAGGTGGATGCAGCAGAAAAAGAAGTCTGAGGAAAAAAACCCCATCTGTTTTTCTTTTGTTTGACTTATTTTTGCCTATGTGCCATAAGCCACTGTGAAAATAAACACCTATCTGCACCCTCATGTTGTCTGGTCTCTGGGTAAGGTGAACACAGTGGTTTCATATTAGACACATGGTAGAGACATGCAGGATGGCAACTTCTGCCACCAGAGTTACTGCTTAGCTGTAGCGGTGGTACATACAGTGCCTGAAAGGGGAGACACTTCTCCTGCACGGAAGAGCCTGGTGATAGTTTAGCTCATGCTCATCCCCGTGCGTGCACACCGCTGCTGCAGTGCCTGCACTGGGGAGACTTGACTGCTCCCCAAACAGTACCTTGCGCACGTCCAGCCCCCATGGCTCAATTTCTGTAGCAGAGCAGACATGAGTTTATCTCAATTCACCTCATCATGGCTCAGGTTTCCAAAATGTTTTGGGCCAAAGATTTCTTTTATTTGGTGCTTGGCTCCCTGCAGAGCCGATTACTGGTACCTGACAAAGAAAGCCACCAAATCCTCAGCAACTCCAGTGCTCATACAATGGTAATTTGAAAACTATATTGGGTGTAAGCTTAAGAATCCTGCATTTCCAATCGCTTGAACCAGGCTCTGGGCAGGGATTGTCTCTGTAGCTGCTGGGGTTAAAGGGTGGATGCCAATGCAGAATTAGGAGGAGGCTTCTCATCCAGGGCTTTGCCACAGAGCCTGCATCGCTCAGCCTGCAGGTCCCAGTGGCAGCCAGCCCAGCCCTGTGCATTGCTACCTCCCGCTGCTGTGCAGCCAGAGCCTACACCAGGGAGATGCCAGCAACCAAACCAGCCCTCCCAGCCTGGGAATACGAGCCACTTGCTTTCCTGTAAGCTGGGCCACAACACCACTCATTTCCTGGCACTTTCTGACTCTTGATCTTATTCTACCAATTTTTCCTTTACGAACAACAGGGGAAAAGCTGGGAAAGCTGTGGAAAACAGAAAGGAGAAATAGGTCGCACTAGAAATTCTGAAACCTCAGCAAAGCTCTTGTTTAAAGTGATTAATTCAGTGACCTCTGACCACAAGGCAGACCTTCAATTTGCCAGCAGAGGATAAAAGCGTCAAGATCTGAATGAGTAAAGAAGGGATGAAGGGTGAGTTAATCCAGTAACTGTGAAGGAACATTGGAAATAAAAATACTCAACATATATTCTTCTTCTCTTTATTCCTTCTATTGCTTACAGTTTATTTCTGGATATGATGGAATATCAGGTACATTTATATTCTTTTTGATCTCCACTGTTTGATCCAGATCCAGCCAGCAGAGCAGACTGATGTTCTTAATGCTATTAAGTAACACAGTCTGCATTTATTTGGTTTTCTTTAGAAAAGGAACTTAAAAGTACTTGCAAAATGGTACCAGGTTAAAAGAAAATGAGGTACTCCAGCAGCTTATTACATTTCCATCTTTATTTGCTGGTTTCCCATCCTAAAATACACATTTTTTGTGATGGAAAGAGACAAACTGGTAAGTGACGCTGAACACTTCTGCCTGAGTTGCTAGCAAAACTCTGGTGCAGAATATAATCTTCCATCTATAGTTATAAGCCTTTAAGCTGCTTATACTATTTTTATTCTAAAATCACCTTTAGTGAATTCACCTTTTATTCTCCAGCAATTCAGACCAAATTTACACTTGGAAGTTCCCTAGCAATTTCCAGTTAACACCATTAAAATTGAGAAAAGAATCTTGAAATAAATTGTCTTGGTAATGGACACTTTTTTGCTGCTGGACAGGAAGCAGATACCTCATTTCTAGTATCTGATTTCCTTCATATGATAGCTTTGATGGTACCATTTTCTCCCACGTAGAAAAGAAAACACGTGAGAAACCCATTTTGAAAATGCTACATCCAATGTTGCTAATGGTGTGAAGACTTCTCCATAGCTTTTTATGCCAGCAGCACTTTAAAATGAGAGAAGGAGACTGTGGAGTAACATAAAACATCTGTTTGGTACCTCCCATAGTCCATTACTTAGTTAAGGTTCGGTCACTAAAGGTTCACACGTTACTTGAACAATTTTCCACTTTCACAGGTTGTTTAGGTTCACTTTTACAGCAGCACAATATCAGGCTGTTACTGATTACTTGGTTTTACTGTAAGAGGTAAATGAAGAAGTGAAGATAAAATGTACAATAAAACCCCTGTCTTCACAACTTCATAAATGTTTTAAGATTCAACCAATAATGTATTAGACTTCAATCCTTTCCTCAAATAGAAAAACACTTCTTAAAAGTGTGTATTAACTCTTATTTCATAAGTGTGGTTGCTTTCATTTTTATGGTTCTTAAAAAGGAATCCTGAGAGAACCAATAACTCTGTTTATGTCTGCACAGAAAAACTACAGTTTGAGTTGTCTTTGATTAAATCATTATCTTCTTTCTTCTACTTCATTCCCTCTGGAGACATAATAATACATTAGTAGCAGAGACCAAGATGTTTAGAGTCCAAGAAACAAGAATGAAAGATTATTCATATTCACCTATCCAGTAAAAGACTAGACAACTGATTAATTATTTTAAAATACAAAGGTTTTGGCTTTTGACAGGTATGGTGTGATAAAACCAGAATTGCCTATAATTAATGTTTATTGTTATTATTTACTGAGCATGAGGAAGTGCGTATTGATCTAAAGGGAAATATACAGATAAAATCCCCCAGACAAGGACTTTATGTAACAAAATAAATCGTAACCAAACTGATGATGACAAGGAGAGTCCGTGTACCTCCCTCCCTTTCTAAGAAGCTTGTTGGAGGGTGAAAGTTTCTCACCTTCTGCTAATTAAGCTCATTGCTGATTCAATATTTGGTCTAATAGATAGAGATCAGCACCTAGATTTTAACACTATTGCATCACAGTTGCAAGAAATGTTCTGCTTAAGTATTACCTCAAATACTGGCATCCAGAAAAGGATGCCAGTATTTGAGGTAATACAGAACACCCTCCAAACATGGTAGCAGGCACCACACCTGCTATAGGTGCAAGTGTGGGTAACAAAGAGACATCCACGCTATCAATCACAAGAGAGCCTCATTGGTCATTAAGATTTATGATACCAACCCTATAATATAGAGCTGTTAATAGAAATAGAAGATAAAAACAATACTGATTTATTGGATCAGGCACATGAAGGCTTTAATGAGAGCATCCTTCCATAGAATAGCTACTCGAGGCTGTCCCAGTATGGCAGGACCCTTAGTGCTTACACCCCTTATGCATTGCCACCAATGGAATTTTAAATGGGATTTTTGAAGACCTCAGTTTCTCCTCAAAAAAGAACTGTGGCTATGAGGCTCCTCAGCTTTGAATATTAGCTTGGTGGGCTTAAAATTAATAGTAAAAGTTACAGATAGGAGCAGATAGGTCCATAAATATCTAAAGTGTGTGATGTTAGGACCAAATCTAATATAGAAAAATATGAGGGGAAAAAATAATCTATCTATCTATGCAAAAGCCTAGTGGGTTATAGGGGTTTATATTTTCAAAAGTAATTATACTCAGGTCTCTGAAGTTCCCAGACAAGCCTTATTCGGGAAAGGTTTGATTTAATATTCAGATCTCATTTGCACTCACTGCCAACACTAAACTCCATAGAGCAGTAATGCTCCCAGCCTCAAAAAATGCCAAAACCCAGAAATATTCCCAACAGAGGCAATATTCCCTCCTGCCCTCAGGGCTCATGTGCCCTCACTGGAAGCCCAAGGCAGAGCAAGCAGCTGTGTTTACTTCCAAATTAATAAAATTTTAAAAAGAAAAGTCTCAGAATTATTAAACAAATTTGTCAGCATAACCTGATACTACAAGAAGCCTTTTTTTAAATTTGAAACACCACTTACCTAGTGTCAAAGTCATCAAAAGTGGAGCTCACACTGAAGACATAAATCATAGAATCATAGAATTTAAGGTTGGAAAAGACCACGAAGATCATCAAGTCCAGCTGTCTGTCCAGTACCACCATGTCACCTCAACCATGTCTTGGAGTGCCATGTGTACACATTTTTGAACACCTCCAGGAATGGCGACTCCACCACCTCTCTGGGAAGCCTGTTCCAATGCCTGACTGATTCTTTCAGTGAAGAAATTTTTCCTAATATCCAACCTAAACCTCCCCTGATGCAACTTGAGACCATGTTTTCTCATCCGATTGAGATGGGTGAGGAGACCAATTCCCACTTAGTCAAAAAACAGTTAAATGTGAATGTTGTGGCCCAGTTCAGTAAAATGTTGGTAGCATTAAGGTGAAATGTTTCTGAAGACCTAATATATGTATTGTGAAAGAGCTGGATGTCCTCCATTAGTTTTGGACTACTCCAGCTTATGAAAGATGTACTTGTCTGTTTATTCAGGGTAAGAAGGATTGCTGTCCTTTGTAGTTCTTGCTCCCATCAGATGTCTGCATTCACCTTCAGGCTCCTGAGGCTGCAAAACAAGCCATGGCATGTCTGGGGATGCTGACACTACCCAGAGCTCTTCCCCGCTTTCATGGAGGTAAATGCACTGGGCTCTGGTTTATGCAGCTCAGCAGAGGTTAGTGCCTTTTAATCATGGAGACTGGTGTGCTTGCCAGCAGCATCTCTGCTTCACTGGATTTCCCCATAGCAAGCCAAGGGGCTGGGTAGCCGCTGAGCTTTCCTCATGCAGAGCTGACCATGTGTCTTCCTGCATTCAAGAGTTTCACCAAGATTTTCCCCTGTCGTTGGCTCTGGGAAGGCTCCGTCCTGCCCCTGTCACCCAAACCCACCATCTGGAGGATGAAGGCTCACTGCCAGCAGCTCACCACAGAACCAGTGTACTTGCACCCTGCCCAGCAAAGCGCTCCCTGTGACACAGCACCCACAGCTCACCGGGCCCATGGAATTGCTCATAAATCTCAGGTGTCCTCATCCCTTCAGTTTCATGACAAGTTGCAGAGAGCTTTGAGTGCTTTGGGCTCCCCACACAACCCCACTTCACCCCAGTGTGCTATGGCTCAAGCTGATGTTACAGCCCTAGCAGGGAGGAGTGCTGCTCTGGGATCTGAAGTGCCTGGAGAAAGAGTTTAGTGCTAAGATATAATGATTTTCCAGGATATACAGCCCATGCCAACAGATTTAATCTATGATTCGAAGCAGGAGGAAGTGTGCTTGCCCTCTGCCTGCAGACCAGTGTTATCCACTATCATCTCATGCCATGGGCCCAGTGTCCACTGAAGAGGAGAACAGGTCCGCTGGAGGAGCAGACCCTTTCCCCAGCACAAGAGTGCTGGACATGGTGGGAGGGTGTCTCACACCCCAAACCTTGTGCTTGAAAGATCATTTTTAAGGGAAACCCTCTCTGGAGCAAGGTGAGGACTGAAATCTTTCCTTATTCCCCCCATGTCCCTGTGAGCACAGCAATGGCATGCAGCAGACTGGATCCCATCATGCTCGGCACTCTGCACATAGATAAGAGAGATGTTCCTCGTGCCCATCCCCTGGTCCCCACCTCCAGCTTGATGTCTTTCTTCATGACTGTCTGCCTACCTCTAGAAGCGCGGTAGTTAATTCCATAGTGTTCTTTGAGTGTTGGCTGCAACTGTATGTGAAATGTGATGCTAACCTTGTAAGTACATGCCACACAGCTAATGACTCCTCACAAAACTGGTGTGACATACAGCTATCAGTGCTGTTACCTGCATTTAACAGCTACAAAGGTCAAAGCTACAAAGGAAGTTTCAAAGGCTTGTGTAAAGAACACAAAGAAATGCGTAACTGGGAAAAGACTTCAGGAATTCCTTCTTTACCAGCCTTCTATTAATTGTTGGACCAAGCCCTAGTCATCAACACGGCTTTTACATACTTCATAAACACACACATTTTCCTATTGATCTGCCAATAATTTGTCCTCTAAGACTGGTGAACAAGTCAAGTCAGCATGACTTGGGGATTGAGGTGGGTTGATTCCTTTTCATCAGCAGTATTTCCAAAACTGATCTCAGTTTTGAGACACACACCTAGTAACAGTGAAGTCAAAGGGTGGTCATGACTAGGAAAATAGTGTTTGACATTTCACTGCAATAAGTTCTTCTATTTTAGTTATGGCTTAGTATTTTTTTTTAAATTCTCTTTATGTTAATACAAAAAGGAATTCAAGATGAAATAGTTACCATCTGCCTGAAAGAGGAAAATGTGGTTACAAAAAAATGTCTAAGGTATGGAGCAAAATACAGGCCTGCTAATGGCAACATTTCTGTCATTAACATTAAAGATTAAAGTCTATAATACACAGGGAAATATATGGCATGGCTTATCACATTTTTAACGAAGGGTTCAGTCTTATAGCAGGCAAGTGCTGAGAAGAAAAATGTACCTCTTGGATTTTATTTGCTCTCTTGGGAAACTATCCTATCATGATTGTAGCCTGTAGGATCAGCCAAATGAACACCAGGCTGTAAGTCAGCAGTCCCCAAAAGGTTAACACAGCTTCTTCTTAATGTTACAGCAATGATTAAAAAAATTATCTCACATTAACCTTTCACCTTTCAACGGATGGTTCAAATCTAGGGTGGGTTGGTAGTGATTCAGAATGGTTACTATAAGTTTAATGGCTCTTTGGTGGCTTATGCAGTGCAGGTGGGTGGTCTCACGCTGCTTCCCAGGGGAGGTGTGCCTGCCCGATTAAAATCCCAAAATAACTTCCCTCAATTGGTGCTAATTGGAAACCTCACTGGCGGTTTCAGTGGAGACCCACACATGGGCACAAGCACCAAACAAGCTGCTGCAGACCAGGGCTGCAGCAAAGGCTTCCCCTAGACACTCCAGCTTCTCGCCAAGGCCCCAAAGTCCTGAATTTTTAATTAAAGCAGGTTTGCCCATCTCTGGTGCTGAGCCTCCCCAAGGTCCTGCTCTACTTTTAGCCCCTTCTCTCCCTCCCTGCCTGCATCCCTCAGGTCTTCCCAAAGGTGCTCCCTAGCTTCTCAGCCCACACATGGGTCTCGCTGGACAAGTGCAGGGACACGGCCTGACCATATGAGATCAGGGGTCCGCTCTCTTCACCTGCTGTAATTCAGGGTGGATGTGACTTTCACCCTGTAATCACTGGCAATGAAAGTGGCTGCAGTGACCCATTTATCCCCAAAATGTACCTTGTCCACCTCCTGCCTGTGCCCTTGGCCTAGCCCCTAAACCGAGACCCACAACGTAAGTGTACCTGTGAGGTGAAAGCCTGCAAACACACACTCACCATAAAGTAACCGGCATGGCATGACCCAAGAGCAGGGAGGCCTGGTACAACCATGCGGCCTCAGAAATTCAGGTCGAATGCACTCCCTAAGGCTCACCGTGATGACTAAGGCAACCCCTGGATGTCCTGGATGTCAAGGATGACCTTGCACAACATTTAATTGAGGACACATGCACAAACATAAGCTCCTTGCAAATCCCTCCCCTTCCTCTTCTGTTGTATTTTAAAGCTAGAAAAAAAATATATCTCAGGCTCTGTCCATTTCTATTTCTTGCTTCTTGGGTGAGAAAGAAAGCAATCAGCATTTGGGGGTTGTGGGTTTTTTTTTTCTTCCTTGGGTAAATAGTTCTTGTTAAACCAACCTAAGTAAGGTGATTTGCAGTATGGATTTTTCCCATCTAAGTTATTAGAATAAGTTCAGTCAGCACATTCAACCCTAGTCTCTAGTGGTACATAAATTTAGTGCAACACTCAACTCTCCTTCAGCATTTTTGGTGTATACTCAAGTTTTTCTTGGCACAGAGGGAAGTGGCAGGTGGAGTGATCAGAGACTTTTTTCCTTCAAAGTGAGATTGGGGGGGTTTAGATTCCTTTGTTCTGTAAAAGCCTTGGTCTAATTCACTACAAGCTATCTAGGACTGAGAATGCCATTTCTTTACTAATTTATATGTTTGGTTTAAAGCTGTGCACTGATCTCAGCAGAGTTTCTCTATTTTTAGTATCCTGCTAAGAATTCTTAACCAAAGGGTTTTATGCACAAGAAAGGCAGGTTTTGTTGGGATTTCTTTATTTTCCCATTACACTATCAAAGGCAAATAGTTTCTTCTTTCTTCCCCCTGCTTACTTCTTATCTTAGTGAGAGAAAGTGGGACACTCAGGCTAGCTCAAGGCAATGGAAACCCGCCAGCATCTGTTCAGGACAACACTGATTGAATTGAGCCCAGGCTGAGCTGGGAAACTTAAAGTTAAAATCCCCCATTGCACGTGAGGAAGTGTGCTTGGGAAGGAGAAATAGGAGAAGGAGAAATGGGATTTGCAATGAGCTGTCTTCTCCAGGCATATACGAAATAGAATTCACCTGGCAAAGAAAATCAGAGAACGCATGCAGCTTTCTTGGCAGGTGCGGAGAAGGCCTTTGACATGATTTAATGGTATTTTAAAAGGCAAGCACTAGAAACAAATGGGAGTGTGCTGGGATGAATTAGATGGATTAAGATTCAGTGTGATAACCTAACAACCTCAGGAATAACTAATGACCTACGCTAACAGAAATGTCTGCTGGATAGGGAACAGGCAAAACTGTTCACTTTAATGATTTTGCTGGCACTGAAGCCTCTCATTTGGGACGTTCAGCAAGAACAGCTTATAGCAAGTACTGGCTGAATCCCTCCATTTGTGCAAATCGACTTGGTTCCTTTGGCACTGGACGTGTGACCTTCTGTCCCATGGGACCATCTGCCGCATCCTGGTAACAAGGCAGAAATCAATGAAGACCTCCATGTGAATGATATATGGATGGCTGAGATACTCTTGTTTATAGAAATGTTTTCATAATGCCAGGAACACGGCAGCCTTGAATTTAACATCCAGAGGTTCCACGGATTGCCCCAAATGTTCTGCATGTAAAGAAGTGGCAGCAGCAGTTACAATATCTGAAGGGATGACTGTGGCATACAGGAGTTAATCTGACACCCAGCAAGATTCCCTTCCACAGTAAGAGCAATGCTCTGCTCCCGTGATGTTTGAAATACCAAATGAATAATAGCGTACCCAAGAGCTGTCCTTAAAATGAGTACTTTGCCTCAACTTTTTTTTGGTCTGATGATTATTCATAGCATCGGTTCAAAAGGAAAATTATCATGATCTTGGCTGAACAAACTAAAAAATCTCCTAGTGTATCAATTAACAAATTGTATGAGAGCATTGCAATTAATTTGTTTAATTGAAGTCCCTATTTCTTAGCAGAGCCCGGCTGATTTAGTGCATTGAAGGACACAAATACTCTGCAGAAATGAAGAGAATGTGCTGGTCACAGGAATGAAAATCCCTTTGGCAGTCATTTACAAGATGAGAACACTGGGACAAGTGTCCATAAATCTCAGCTTGGGCACTTGTTTTGCCAGCAAGTCAAAGCTACAGAAAATCCACCTGGAAGGCGGAGGGCTGATAAGTGCGTGGTGTGTTCGTCATAGCTATGAGGTGCCCTCTGTCAAGGGACCTGTGGGGAAAACATGTAGGTCTCCTGTACATTCAGACTGTGTGGTGCACATCACAGTAGCACCCAAACATGGCTTAAATCTTAGGGATTAGACCAGCCCTCAGGCTCCAAGTAGCAGTAGACAGATCCACTGCCAAAGGACCAGGCATATATTCCAAATTCAGGTGGGATGGGGTGAGATCAGTTCCTCTCCTTTCATGTGTTCTATAACGTATATGCTCTGTACCAGCATTGGCTCATACTCCTCCCTTGCACAACTCTTCTTTTCTTTCTTACTGCAAACAGCGTTGCTGAGCAATGAAGAGTTGCGCAGACATTAAGCCCTTGATGGTGAAGCAGCAGGTACACGTGCAGATGTGGGTGTGCAGCCAGCTCATTGCAAACCATGACTGGGTACAGCACGTGCAGTTTAATACAGTTGAAAGTTCAGAGCCTGACCTTCACGAAGGCTGCGTAAAAACGCTTCCTTCGATCAACCTCAGCTCATGGTTTCAGCTGTGGCACCTCTGAGGGATTGCCCTAGGTGCGGAAGATGTCTCTGTCCTGCAGCGAGGCCGCGGGTGACATTGCGCTCCATCAGCCGTTATCAGTCCCTTTAATTGCTAACAGGTACGTTAGAAAGCATCCAAATTGTAATCATGCTGAAATGGAGTTATAATGATATCTGATCTGGGAATTTAGTCCAAAGCTTTCCTTTTCCATGATGGTTTTCATTTCCTGTAATTTAGAGCTGGAAGCATTTATGGAATATCACATGGTTTTAGTTTACACAGGAAATCAGCTGCAGTTGCGGGAAGATACTGACTTAGGGGTTTTAGTGTTTGTTTTGTTGGGTTTTTTTTTTAAGAAACGAAGATTGCTTTGGAGGAAAACATTGCAGGCTTCTACCTCTGCTGTTTGAAGCCCGGGTTCCGCAAAGCAATCTATGATTATATAGGAACAAGCAGTTTATTTCTGTTACATGATAATCACTTAATGTGAATGAAGCAATAAATGCCTTTCCTTTTTACAGCGAAGAGACAAACTAAGTGCAGGAAAAGATGTGGAGGAGGGTGAGGGGAAGGGATGCTGGGCAGCTGCAGCAAGAAAAACCTCTGCAGCAGGAAGTATCAGATACAGTGTGCATGAGAAGCCTGAGATAACCAAATCAGATTAAAATGGGAAAAGGTGGTTACGTTCCTTGAGTCACAGCCTGCCATCTTAATCACCCTCTGCATGACTCCCACAGAGGGGATGGGGTACATCAGGCCCAACAGTGCTTGATGCTGCACCCCCCAGAACACGCCACAGAAGCCTTCTCCATTCCCAGGGTGAAAAGCTTGTTCTCCACACAGTGTGCAAGTGCTGAAGTTTTGATCTTGCTGGGAGAAAAAAGCACTTCTGAACTTCACTCCCACAAGTAAGACTTCTTCTCAACAGCCTGCTGCTCTGACAGCACAGGCAGAGGGGCTCGGTGAGCTCTGGCTGGAAGGCTGGGGCAGGACCGTCTGACATCCCTCGGGGGGGGGCAGGCTGCACAATGCCGGTCGGGAGATATCAAAGAGCAAGAAAGGCAGCAGGAAAGGGGTGGAAGCCAGCAAAAGGCAATAAAAATTCATCTCTTTCCAAAGGCAGCCCTGCCCACTCCATGAGTCTCTTTGGTGCCAGAGCAGAGGGAGATGGCAGGCTGCGAGAAGAAAGAGATGGACCACATAAGTCAATAGTGACTAATGGACCATGTTGGAAACACCGTCAAAAGCGAAGAGCTGGATTTGCAGGATGGTGAGAGCAGAGGAGTGCTGGCTGCTCGCTTTTTGCACACAGAGGTACATTATGATTTTAAATGAATCCAGAACAGCTGAGGCATTTGAGGACTAAAAGCCAACATAACCATGACCATCTTAATCATCCCCTTGTAAAATGAGCAGCCATATGCGTGAAATCAGCCCATACATTTTATGGAATATCTGTTGTATGCTGGACAAGTACTTGGACTGAGGTTTATTTTCTCAGGACTTCAACTCCTGAAATATAAACCATGTAACCTTTCTCTTCATAAAACCAGAATTCAGAGAGGGGAGGGGGAATTCCCCCAAGCTTTGCACTGCGTGGCATTGCCTCTCACATGCCACTGCACTTAACAAAGTCTAGTGCTATAGCGGATGCTATAAACAATGGTTCCTTTACCATCCCCTGTGAACAGCCCTTGTCATGATGGGGAAGGGCGTTTAAACAAAGGTGGCATGGCTTAGAATATTTGTTAGTGAGATACCAAAATATTTCTTTGCTACGCTTTTCAAAAGGCTGAGGTTAATCAGAAGGAGCCTGTTCCTCGTCTTAAACAAAATCTTTTCCCAAGATGCCTGCTCCTTAATTCCCAGTAAACAGTATCGTATTTCCTTACTGGTTGCTTCTCAGCTAATTGATTCAGTATCAGAAGCACTGTCATGCTGCGTTAGGATTTCTTGGGGCAGGAGAGCTCATACCTCTCCTGGGCTCTGGCTCTGCAAGGTTTTGTGCATGTGTTCAACTATCTGTGCCTAGTAATTCCTTGGGCCTCAGCAGGACAACGTGCACCATTACATCTGTGCATGGGTCTTTGCAGGATCGTGGTCAGACTGTATTTTACTTTGTACCATACCTGTAATATATCACATTGTTAAGGGCTTATGTGTCACAAGTTCCTACAGCTCCCTGAGTGAACTGTTGAAAGTGCAGTGGTTGATGATGGCCAGAGAGCCATGCTTGCACTCATGGTCTTGTTTTTGGCTTTCCCACTTGTTTCACCTTCTTTCATTCTCATTCTTCAGTGTTTCTGGACTTCAGGCTTGTTTTCTCCTCTCCTGAGGTCCCCATAAAGCCACCAGGGAAAATGCCATAACCTGTCCTACCACCTCCCAGTTTCTGTGCAGGCCACAGAAACAGCCTGGGCCATCCCTGGAATAGTACTGGAAGGGAAATGCATCCGGAGGAGCAGATCGCGCTGCTGGCGTTAGAGAAGAAGATGGGGATCAGCACCTCTGCTTTGGAGAAAAAGGTGATTTTGTTGGGAAAGGTGTGAGCAACTGTCTACATGGGAACAGGACTGAGGGAAGCAGACTGATTTAGGAGAACAGTTACTGACTTTGGAAATGGTAAGTGGAAGGAATGATTTTGCTTGAGCAGCACTTGTGGACAGTGAAGGTGGGCAGCCAGGAGGGTGAGGAAGCCACTTATCTCTCTTCCAGAGAGATCTTTCTTCTTAGGGGAATCAGCAAACAAAATAAAAAATCCTGCTGAAACAAAGGTTTGCTTTTGGGAAACAAGCAGAGAATTCTTTGAGCAAGAGAGATACCATGGGGGATTTTTGAGAGGATGTTGAGGCCTCCAGAGCATACCTCACTGTCCTCATGTGCTGGATGCAGGCTTGCTGCAGCAGTTGCCTGTGGCACTGGATGTCCCTGCCCTGCTGCAGCCCAGGGACAGAGCCCAGGGCCAGAGACTCCTGCCCAGACACAAACAGCAGATGCTGGGGAATAGGAGGTGGACCTGGGATAAAGATCAATATTATTTCGTGGTTGATCTCAATTTCAGTTTTTCTTCACCTAAGGGAGATTTCCTGGATGCTCCAAATGAAGATGGACTCACAGGAAGTTTAATCACACCTTCTTGAAAAGTAAATTAGCCTCCACATCACTCCTTCCCTTCCCCTCCTCTTGGGATTGGTCTCAAAGCTGGAGTCAGGAGTCCAGGCAGGACTGCTGCGCTCCTGCCTCTTTCTCCAAGTCTCGTCAAAGCGCCTTATCTTTAAGTAGTCTCTGTGCAAACAGTGTCTGCTGGAACACGATGAATTCGTGCAGATGTATTTACCATTCTGAACTAGATTTTAAACAAATTGACAGTTTAATATGCATTTATTCCTGTCGCATTAAAAAAAACCTGCTGGTATTATGCCAGAATGTGATATATAATGATGTTGTTTAGCAGCAACTCTGTCATTTGGTGTTGTTGACAGTAAAATAAATTAACATAATAAACATAATTTGTTCAAAAACTGCTAAGTAAAAACAGATGGTTAAAATATTTTGGCAGGACCTGTTTGCCCAGGTTTACATGTGTGTTTAGACATTAGTTCTGTTTGCAACATATGTTACATATTTTCTCGATCCCATTTAATATGTAAATACACACCCTCTTCCACAGTTGTATAAACAGGCCCTTTACAGCGCCAGTGATGAGGAGGGTGGGGGTAAAGGGATTTTTCCCCTCATTTTTCTGTGTCAGGACCAAATCTCAGCTGCATAAATGGGAGAGGAAAGTAGCCATAGTACTGTAAGAAACAAATAGGACAGAAGGTGGAGCATAACAACATATTTGTGTACTGACACAATGGATCTATTACTGGCTGCTGATACCTACTTGTGTAAGGCGCCGGTTTGTTGCTCACTCTCCTGACGATGCCAGAACGTGCTGTCCCCATTGCGCTCCCCAGCCTCCCGCTTACCTAATTCTCACTGCACTGGCCTGAGCCCCAGCAGGATTAATGGTCACATCTAGTCCCATCCCTCCCTTCCTCCTGCTTTTGAGGGCTAAGGTGACTAAAAAAAAACCAACAATGGAATAAAGTAAGCTGTTCTTTTAAGGCAGCCTGGCTTTGGGATGGAGCAAGCTGGGATCAAATTCCTTTTAACTATTTCTAATCAGTGACTGGACTGATACAAGCTTGTGATCACTATGAAGTTCTTGTTAGTGTTTGAAGGTTAAATGTTTCTGAGAGATTTTCAAGATATAGCAGAGAAAAGTAAGCTTTGTGTTGCAAGAGAAGCCAGGGACATCATGCCTGGGCCTATTTTTAATGACATGATGTGTATTTTATATCAATCATAGGTATGTGTATACATGTACTTAACATGTACATAAAGCAGGAACATGGACTCCAGGGCATAACTTGGACCAGGAGTGGCTCTCAGCACACAACCGCTCCTGGAGAGCTTTGAGCAGGAAGGCAAAAAGGGGTGCTCAGTGCTCCCCCGAGACAGCCTGCAATGTGCTCATACTGGGCTCCAGGTGCACAGGGTGAGGTTTGTTAATATGTGGACTGGAGAAAAGGTGGTAGGGATGGGAATGCAGACGTCAATGAATAGTCTCATGTTGTCCCTCCACCCAGCTTTGTACTGCTTTCTCATCGCATCACATTTGCGGAAGGAGAGTGGCTGTTCATATGCCCTTCTCCACTCATCTTCCCCAAAATCTTCTGCAGCCCCCTTGGAGATCTTCCCTGCCTATCACCACTAAACACCAGCAAATATCACTGCCCCATGTATCTGTCTCCCCACCGGCAGCTCTTCCCTCTCACCCCATATCCCTGCTGGCCCCAGCTCCCAGCAGCCTGAAGAGCAACAACAGGGAAAATTTTGGGCCTCCAGAGCAGAAGGGGATGAGGGTGAGAGGCCCTAACACCATTACCCCACAAACCATCCATGCTGGGCCTTAAAGCAATGACTTATGGCAACCACATCACGAGTGGCTGGGGCCTCATTCTGCAGGGAGGGCTCTGGATGCCCAGGAAGCACGGGCTTCTCTCCAGGGAGCCATGCAGTCCATTGTTGCAGAAATACGTGGCACGAGGGAGCATTTTCAGGGGTTCCTCAAAATGTCATGCTCCCTTCCTTGCAAGGCTTCTGCCACATATCTAATATAAAATATTATTTGTGAAACTTCCTTTTAATTGCTGTTTAATGGCTTCTCATATATTTCAAATAGGCATCTGTAAGTTCATTTTGACATTTATTAGAAGCCATTAGATACCAATTTAATGGTGATTTTATGACAAATGTCTGACATCATTAAAAATGTGATGGTTGATAAATTATAATGTGATGTGCTTTTGAGCATCAGGGAATTAGGCTGTTTCCAAATGTGACTGTTTTTGATGTTGTAAATTAAATTTTATTTCTAATTGATTTATGTTTGTGGGCTTTCAAAGTGAAGAGTAGCAGAAGTTGAAGAGCTAGTGGGGAAGCATGTTCTGGTGAAGCAAATGTGGTCATTCAAACCAGCATAGGTCCTGATGAGTTGATTTGGGTGAAAGAAGAAGGTATGTGGAACAACTTGCTTTTTAGGGGAATTTCTTGATCTCCTTCTCCTACCAGTGTTACAGCAAGTAACACTGAGGGATATGGTTTAGTGGGAGCTAGTAGTAATAGGTGAATGGTTGGACTGGATGATCTTCTAGGTCTTTTCCAACCTTGATAATTCTGTGATTCTGTGATTCTGTGAAGTACTTTCCCCTGCACTAGTCTCGTCATTTCTTTACCACTTCTATTATTGCCTCACAGAGAATCAGATATCCCGGACCATTATTCCCTTGTGTCAAAGAAAGGACAACTGCTTAGGCAGTTTTCAGTACAAACAAGCCCAGAGGTGAGGGAACATGAAAACAGTATCAGCCTCAGACACAGCAAACATTTGTCTTTAGAGAGCTTTTCATAGACATCACAGCAGAAAAGTCTGTTAGAGATGACTGTCAGATGTTTACGGGGGCTATTCTTGAGCGGGAGAGGGTAGATGGTAGAGGAGAGAGCTGTGCAAACTAAAAATGAGTGTCAGAGGCTGCCAAGAGATCCAGATCTACAGGGTTCAAGAAGACCATGGATGTGGTTACCAAAGGAAATCTCTGTCTGAAGCTGCATGGAACTCCCACATTCACATTAACATGTGCACACAGCAATGGAGCAGAGCCCTGGGTATAGCTCAGATTTCAAAGTGAGTACAAGCCCTGCAGATGTGAGAAAGGATGCTTTCTCACTGAGGGCTCCGGGCTGTAAGGGGAACAAACTGCTAAGATGGAAAAGAAGAACCTCTCAGAGACAAAGATACAAATCACAGGAAGTGGTGTGAGGAAGACAAGGTCACCTTGGCCTCCAGAGACAGGAAAGAATCAGGATGTGGTGGAGGAGAGGATCCCTTTGGGATTTGTGATGTTTGAGATGAAAGACCTAAAGCAACCCTGGGCTCTGATGCAATCCTGGGCTATCCTGGCCTCCCTCATCTCCAAACATAGAGGCAGGTGCTGACAGCCCTGAGCTGCTTTGCTGATGGAGAGAGGAACCATCCCTGCCCAATGGCCTCTGTGCCATCAGACTGCCTGTTTGATGACTGTCCACACTGCCAGGTTCATTAGACTCTCCTGGAGTGGTACAGGAACTCCAGGAGAGCTGCCTAGAAAAAGTACCTGGAAACTGGGGAATTATGTTTTCCAGTCTGTGTTTGGGAGGAACTCCATCAGGGGCCAAACTTCACGGACAACTTCATTTCTGTCCTCTGTGGTCCAATGGCTTGGCAGTCTAACAGGACTGGCACAGGCAGGTATGCCTGAGAGAGCAAAAATGCTGAAGGTGTGGCAGCATCTGCTTTGGCATGTGTGTCTGCAACCCCTGGAGATGCTAAGAGCAACCCTGGATAGCTTGCATCTTCCCAACTTGTTATATTGAGCCATGTGACTTCCTAAAAACCTCAAGATTGATTTTTGTTAAACAAGAGGCCTTTTTCTGTAGGTTGCAAGGATAAACTGGGAGAGCTCCACAAAGTAATTACACCATGTCAAAAGCTCAGTTAAAGAACAAAGATTTTTTTCAAATCCTTCCAGGAGGTGTTTCCCTAACACACTGAAGAGTCTGTTTTGGCTTTTTCCCTTGACTATTTTTCAAGTCTTTGAAATTTTTTTCTTTTTCCTTTGGGTAAATGTTTTACCATTGCATAGTTAAGAGTGGGGGTACTTGAGACAGGTCATGCTGGACCAATAAAGGCTTGAAAAAAGAACAACTTTGTGTTTCTACTACTGTGGTACACCTAAAGGTCTTCAGGTTTCATGATGCTGAGTTTTGTTCTTCTTGACTAAGGGATTACCTCTGCCAGGAACACTGTACACAGTATTAAGGTGATTCTCCCCCTCTACTCAGCTCTCGTGAGACCCCACCTGGAGAACTCTGGGGAGCCCAACATAAGGACATGGAACTGTTGGAGAAGTCCAGAGGAGGGCCCAAACCATTCTGTGATTCTTCACACCACATTCATCATGACACATATGGCCATGAAACTGTGCACAAAATGCCTGTATACAAAACCTCTAAGAATGCCTTTGGAGCATCCAATGATCTCAAGTAGATAAAACTCAGTGTTAAACATCTTGTTCCAGGACACACAGAAAAACAAAAGCATCTCCAGAGCCCAAATTCCCAAATACCATGCCAAGCCATGGTACCCTGCATCTGGCTGAAGCCCAGACCCGCACTGCCAGCTTGCCAGTCTGCCCACAGCAAGGCACCTCGTGGTCTTCTGCATGCTCCTGTGCCTCTTCCTCACCTTGTATGGAGGTACTCTGCACAACGAAAATTATTTGGTTGTGCTTCTCTGGCCTGTTTCTCTCTCTGACTTTTCTGAGAGAGAGAGAGAGAGAGAGAGAGAGAGAGAGGTGCTGGCCAAAGCCGAACGTACCATTCCAGGAGAGGAAATGCCATTATACTGGCATCATGAATGAGAGGGATCCTAGTGCTGTTTTTAAAGCAAAGCATGAGCCCTGGGTACATCTGGGTTCTGTTCTCCGTTGTGCTCCGGGTTTTCTCTGAAGTTTGCCCTACTTATGTAGAGTCTCCACGCCACAGCCTCTCTCCCTGTGAAGACTGAAATATTTTTCCTGCATCTTAAAAGTACTGGGGTTGTGAAAGACTCGGATACTTGAGTGGAGATGTAAATAAAAATATAAGATAGGGTGGATTAATTATACCCCAGGCCTCTGGTAACAGAAGCCAAATGTCTTGCTCTGTGGTTTTATAAGGAAGAAATATGTGTTTGGACCGTGCTGTGTCATCACGCTCTGCTCCCTGGTGCTGGTGTAGGGGAGCTGAAGCAGAGCTGGGGGATGGGAAAGCTGCGGGGGTGGGAGCTCCCCCCAGGCCTGTGCTGGGGTTGTGGGTGCTACTGCTGTGATTTACTTAAGCATGAGGGCCTGATTCGGCAAGTTGCCGGGTACATCTGGAGATGCTGAGCAAGCAGGCTGTTGACCCCAGCTTGGCTTTATAACTACCTCAGCATCAGGCAGCCCTGGTTTGGTGCGTGGGGTAGGGCTGGGGTATGTTTGGTATGTGGCTGTGCACGGCCATCATGCTTGTGGGCAGCTCTGTGTGTGTGTATGTGTGTGTGTGTGCATGTCTGCAAGGCGTGTGCCCTTCTTGGGCAACATGCCTGGTGGTAAAGGATGAACCCAAACACCAATTCGTCACATCGAGGTTAACCTCCGACATGCTTGCAGCTGATGCAGCTCCAGCCCTGTTTCTCATTTTGAGGAAAGGGGGAAAACCAACCCCATTTGATTTGCTCCTGTACTAGCAGCTGATCCGGATTGGATTGTACCCAGGCCTTTATGTGATGATATGGCCCAATCCCTGCAGTATGTACACAAAGATTTTTTTTTTAAATAAATAAATAAAGAGGAGACATTTTAAAGTACAGTTGGACTTTAAAAAGGCTGCCTGAATTGTGAGAAATACTGAACTTCCGCCAGGGATTTTGGTATTTGGGTGAAAATTGAAATCCCCTTATAAGATTTGTTACATTATTGAGCAATTATAAGTATCCCTACTTAAATAATGATTAAAAACCCCAAACAGTTTCACTGCTCTTCTGTTAACACATTGTCAAGCAAAAATAAACTGAAATTTGCCCATGTACAAGCCCTGAAGCAGAGTTTCTGTGGGAGGGGAAAAGCCCTCAGCACACTGATGGCCCTGGTGCGTCTCTCCCTTGTAGAAACACAACAATGCAGAGAAAAGAGAGGACAGGGAGCTCACTTGTGGTGTGTGCAAGAACTGGCTGAGCTGCAGAGCACTTATTTTCTCTGGATAACTTTTTCCTAAGTGAGCAATGCCTGCTATAGAAATGTCAAACATTTTCCGAGCGAGGTTCCAGGTAGAGAGTGTTGACTTGCGTATCTGAAAAATCACTTAAACCACAAACTTCATGAGCAGATGTCAGTGTTTTGAATCCGTTTGACATTATTAAAGATGCAGGTGGCACTTTGGCACCACTGACTCAGCTCTGGGCAGCAATGGGCATTGCCTGGGAGACGCATTCTCTCATCACTCTTCCCAAAACTCCAGTCACGCTCAATGAGGAAACCCAGGCTGAGCTGAACTATAAATCTCAAAATACATATTTTTAGTAAAAATTATGTGTGAAGTCCAGTTTTAAGAAATTCTAATAATATTGATGTTACTGGCATGCATGTCATTTTTCACGTGTAACAGGAAACACACCAGATCTTTCATGTCAGCTTAAGCCAAACCTAGTAGACTGTGAAACTCTAGAGAAGAGAGGGATTTAAAAATTGCAATTTTGTCTCCAACCTCCTGTTTTCTTGTAGCTCCCAGGTCTCCCCAGGCACCTTCTCATTTTCATCAGCTCCCAGAAGCCAGGACCTTGTAATCTAATATGTTTTTAGAGTGTATTGAGTCCAAACGACCAGTATTAAATGACCAAAACATGCCTGGTCAAAGCAGCCTTGCAGGGTCTTGTCTCTAGGGCTAGCCTGATATTGAAATGTGCCCAGCACCCTCACCTCCCCCTTGTTGGCACTCTGATGCAGGTGGCTCTTAGAATCATAGCATGGTTTGGGTTGGAAAGGGACCTTTGAAGACCTAGTCCTACCCCCTGCCTTGGGAAGTGACAGCCTCCACTAGCCCAGGTTGCCCAAAGCCCCATCCAACCTGGACTTGAACACTGCCAGGGAGGAGGCAGCCACAGCTTCTCTGGGCAGCCTGTGCCAGTGTCCCATAACACCCATTTTAAAAATTTAATCCTTATGTCCAGTCTAAATCTACCCTCTTCCTGTCACAACAAGCCCCTCTTCTCCCCTGGCAGCAGCTTTTCACCTGGCTGCCTCACTCACAGGGCAGGGAGCGTGGCAGGACACAATGCCCAGAGGACCACTAACCCCACGGACCCCCCAGTGCACGTACAAGTGATGTTGCACCCTCCTGCTCCTCCTACCCCAAGGTGCTCTAACCAGAGTGGGGCCGGGTGAGCAGCAATTTACATTTCCCAGGCCTGTGGCTCCAAAGTCAATGCTACTCCTTATACTTAATACAACTCATAGAGTCTCTAAAATATAACCTTGGGGAGAGCTGAATGGTTTGGCGCTTTTTTGGTGTGTTTTTTAACACAAAAAAAGTGTTTTACGTCACGGGTACAAATGTCTGCAGGGCAGCAGAGGCTGCAGTGGGGCCATGCCTGTTTCTGACCAAGGCTGGTGAGATACCTGCTTGCCCTCTGCTGCCTGCGCAGGACACTGCTGCTTGGCCCTCCAGTGAAGATGGCTCAAACAGGAGAAACAAGTGCCAGGTGGCAGCTAAAAGACTGGGATGGAGGCGTTCTCCTGAGGATTTTTTGCATCAGGCAGTCAGAGTGATGGAGCTAGAGGAAGAATGTGAGGTGAGAGCTCTGGAAAGCACAGTAAGGTCCCATAGGTTTAATCTGAACCCTCTCTAACTGTGAGAATTTGGCAGGTTGAGTTTCCAAGTTCATCTGGCTAAGACACCAAGGAATCAAAAAGAAAGAAATCTCCTTTTCACTTGGTTCCAGGTAGAGCAAGACAACTTGTTCCAGCAGCCTTCCAGTGTCCCAGAAATGCACAAGGATGCAGGCCGAAGTGCGTGCCCCCACCCTCTGGGGGAGAGTTCAGCATCTGGAATACAGTTGCACAGCCCAAACCATGCCCAGAACCAGAGGATGCTTTTCAAATGGAACCGGCCAGTTTGCACCATTGCCTCTGGCAGTTGCAGTCCAGCCAGATGATTTAATAAGGACCTTCAATGCACATTTTGCTTCTAAAAAACCTGATCTCCTTTACTATTTAAAAGGCAACAAACAACCCGGAGTGGGGAGAAGAGGTTTGCAAATATCATTGCTTCCTTTAAACTGCGAGTTACGCTGCTTTCCTGCTCAGCTGGCACTGTTTTGACATGTACATGTGAGTATTTAACATGTTAATTAAATGCCTTGTGCCACACAGGCGCGGGCCCCTTCGCGGGCCCCTTTTAGCACCTACTTGAAAATTCCCGGAGGAGCCAGTGCCCCTACCGTACCCGAGCAGCACTGCTGCCGCCTCACACCAGCACCCAACAGCGGGACAACATTCGAGCCCGAGTCGCGGAGGCTGCCGGGTCCCCTCAGCTTCCCAAAGAAACCTTTGCTACAGCAGAGAATGGAAACTGAAGCAGAACCATTAACTCTTTGGGTCTATTTGGGGAAAACCCAGGGAAAAATAATTCCTCAGTAATATCCTGGAAGAGTAGTTCGTGCATGGGGTGTTTAGCAGTGCTGAGAATCACCTACGCTTTCACATGCAATAAAATATTATGATGATTTATTACACGAGAAACCTTTCGATTACATTTAATGAGCTGCCATTATATCAGTTTATTAGAAGAGACACACTCTTCATTAAAATAATTTCCAGAGTTAAACATATTAGACATATTTGGGGATATAAAAGGCTCATCCATGGGAAAGGCGCATATCTGTCTGAATGTGAAAGTGGAGAGACCCTTGTAAATGCAAGGAAGGGGTCACACAGCAATAGTTCACTCTTCCAAACTAACATTTTCACTCTAGTCAATGTTTATTTTCAAGCTCTGCACTATTTCTGAGACCTGTTTTATTTTCTCATTAAGAAATATGTTAGGCAAAGTTTGGCAGCAACTGGATAATGTACAACTGGGTTTGTAGCAGATGCTAACTCAGTTCTGCAGTCTGAAAGTAAGGGGCAGAAGGGTTTTGTCCTGGAGAAGCAGAGTGACAGCTTTGTGCTCAGCTTTCAGATCACCTTGGGCTTCCCTCGGAATGATTTATTTTTCACTTTACCCTGTATTTATGAAACCATTTGAGTGGTGCATTATAAAAGCTGGAAACACAGCAGCAAAATCCCTTTTCCTCAGGTACTGATCCCCAGCGACATGAAAGCCTTGGCACGGCCCGTCACCGGTGCACGGGTGACTGTCAGACACACGTTTCTTTCCCGAGTCACACAAGGGAACACTCACTGAAATACTTGTGTGTTTGTGTTGGACCGGACAGTCTGAAAACTGCTTAATGACATGAGAGGAGTTTAACACAATTTAAAGCTACTCTGATCACTAATCTTATCGTAAAGAAAGTTGTGGGCTTTTCCTACTTCCCCAATTCCCACCGACTTCATTGTCCGCTGGTGTCAATAGGAATGCGTGCCCTGGGTCTGCAGTGGTGAGCCTGACATTTTAATGAGCCACAGAGAAGGATCTGAGCAGCACTGAATACCACAGCCTCTATAGATCCCACAGATTTAAGGGAGTGGGAGAGAAAGAGAGAGACAGAGAGGAAAAAAAACCCTTTCCTGCCTAGCGTTACACTGACCGGAGTGGAAGGAGCCACCAGCAGGTGATAGGATTGAATCCAAGTCCGGATTTTTTTCCTTCAAAATGCCTTGCGAAAGCCAGAGCCTGCAAAGGGTCTGAATAAAACATGAGGTGAAAAATTGTGCCTCACTTCTGCTGTGAAGGAAAACTAGCAGTGGAACAGAGGCGCCCCTTCCCTGGTTTGATTGTCGCTGCAATCCCAGGAATTAATTAGAACTTGGCCACTGGGTACCTGGCCAACAAACACTCCCAGTGTTTTGCATGGAAAATTTATTTCTAGATTTGTTTAACTGTCTCCAAACATCTTTTCCTAAAAATAGTACTTGCTCCATTGAAATCACAGAGTGCCTCCTCATTGGTTTTATTTGGAAAATAGAGAAATAAACGCAGTGATGTTTGTACTGGTTAGACAGTCACCCTGCAGTACAGCTCGGGGCACCTGAAGTTGAGCACCTGAGTTGCCTGTCACCAGAAATGATGCCCAAAGGGTGACCCAGGACATCCAAGACAGGTGCTGAAAGGCAGGAGGTGTGACTTCACCTTCTGTATCTGTTCAAGTGGGAGCCGAACAGACCTATGCTCCTCTCATGAGCCATCTCACCATTTGTAAGATGGAGCAAAGCTCTCTGGAACTGTATTTTTTTTTCTCTTCTTGTTTGCTGTGCTGGCCAGAAGGTCCTTGCAGTGCTACAACATCCTTCAGCTAACAGCAGTGTGGAGGGGGGACTGACAGCCTTGTAGGATGGACCTCTCAACTGAGAGGGGTGTGTGTCTCCTGCCTCTCTAAAATAGTCCAGCCATGCTGGGAAGAACTTCGGTGTAAGGACCTCTTCCCCTCCCTGGATGGGAAAGGGTTCAACCAGATATTGCTCTCCGCAGGAACAAGACTGCAAACTCAATTTGTGCACCACTGACCTTATGGAAGTTCCCTTGGAAAGGTGCAAAGCCTACTCGCCTTATAGTCCAGAGGGCAATCAACTGCCATGGGATAGAAGAAACTTTTTGTCACTATCACCCTGACTTAGTTTGAATTTCATTTCCAGGAAGAATGCAGCCTGTGATGAAATCACCTTGACACTGCTGGTGTGCTGCCAGTGATGTGAGTGATAGCTTGCTGCAGCCAACTATCCCTTTTTCATGTCCTCTTGGACATCCTCAACAAAACCCATGTAAAGCAGAACATACCACCTCCTTCATTGTACAAGCAGGGATGTTCCAGGTTATTATGAGCAATGTCCTTCACCAACATGGAAAATTAGTCTCGACACCTACTTTTGTATATATATGTTGGTGCATATCCTAATTTTGTACTCAGCTTGCTTCCGGTGGGAATTTCAGGCAAGGCAATGGATGTAAGTTTTCCTCAGAAAACAAAACAGTGAGCCTTGCAGCAAAAGACCTGAAGGCAGAGGAGCTACCTGGTCTACTCCTGCACTGGACTCCTTCTACAGCACATGGGCCTTGTTTTTTCTTTTCATACCCAGAGCGGTTTTGTATATGGCAAGGGGACTTCTACCTCTACTTTGGGAAACTACCAACTTCTATTAATTTGTACCTGTGTCCTTGCACTAAACACAGTTTTTCCTGTCCATAAATTCATCCCATTACATCTAACCTTATCCCAAATGAGTGTTTATAGCCTTCAAATACTTGCAGAGGGTTATCATATCCTCCTCCTTTACTCGTCATTTGGAAAAGTTGTTTATTCTGAATTCTTTCAGGCTTTCCTCATCCAGCCGTTCCCTCCCACCGCTCATCTGTGGTGGTGCTCTTTGAAAGCCCTCCAGCCTGTCTGCATCACCCCGGGCCTGAGGCGCACAGCAGTGATTCCAGCAGCCCAGGTGCAGCTCTGGCAGAGCCCTGTTGCAGCCCCAGCACATCCTCACTCTGTGATGCGATACCTTGGTGGGCAGCCCCAAATCACCCAGGCTTGTCCTGTCCCACATTGCAGCAGTGGCTGCTGTCAGTCAGCTGCTTCCCTCTCCTATTGAGAAGCAGCATTTTGGATTATTTCCCCCAAAACTTCAGTTTTCCCAGGCACAGTCTAATTTGCTTATTTCCTGCTCATATTTCTAACCTCCGCAGCTTCCCCCAGATTATTGCTACATCCTCCCTCGTTTGCTTTCAACTGCTTGGGCCAAATTACAGAGAAAGCAGAGATGAGCCAGGATGTGTATCCAGGCTCGCTGCCAGCCATTTTGCAAAGAAATCACCCAGGCCACAAGCTCCTGGCTCTCGCAAGTCACAGTGACAGAGCGGGAGTTAGGAAACAGCCTTTCTTCTTCCAGCCTGCCTGGTGACAGGGCAGGATCGGTAGCAGTCACCAGCTGACCCACATACATGGTCACAGGGGCTTGAAGGTTTCCAACTCCTACAATGACCTGCAAGGAGCCCTCAGGTCCTCAGGGGAGATTGTCAGGTATTATTTCCAAGAAGTTAGAGGTCAGACACAGAAGTGAACGTATCCTGATTTTCAGATGCCAAGTGCTTGTATTTTCCATTGGTGATTTTAGCCATCATGCTACCTAAAGAATGGAGCTGTGGGCATGTTTGACCGAGAGCAGACAGGTTCACCACCTTTGAATTTCACCCTGGAAATTGCTTTCGTGTAGGTGAATGAATTTCAGCAGTTTGGGAATTGTTTGCGTGCCTGTGTGTGTATCTGTGCATGTGTGTGTGTTCTGGTTCGGGAGCCAGAGACCAGGCAGAGGGACATTAGTACTCACCGAGAGCACAGAGACTGAAGAGGTGATGACAAGGGTGACTGGAATTCTGTGGCCTTACTTGGGAGTGGGGTGATCTGTGCTTTAGACAGCAAGCTGTTGCATATTTTTCCTCTTCAGAAACAGCCTGAATCACCTCACACCTACATAAGCTGCTTCCCAGGAGGTGATCTGCTTTCCCGAGTCCACCCATTTAATCAAACTGGGCTTTATTTGTGGTTTAGTTCTTTACTAGTAAAGTTACTCCTGGTTCATGAACACTTTCAACAGCTGTTCATGACCTTTCATCATTGCACCTCTCACTTCCTTGGGGCTTTTCCCCACTTGATGACTGAGGCATTGTGCCTGCCCATGCAAAGCGAGCACTCCTAAGTTCCCTGCCATCAGTTTTTAGAAAAATGGCTCTTTAGCAAGGAACAGCTTACATTTTGCTAGGCTGCAAATGATCCTGCGAACTAGTATTTACTGAGTTGGACTCTAGCCGTGGGATATTCCCAGTGCCTGGCTGCTTGACACCTGGGCAGGCAAGGCCAGCTCCACAGAGCAGCCGATGTGATATGGCCCCCAGACCCTTACTAGCCAGTGCCGAAGTGCCTGGCAGATGAAACATACGCCTAAGCTCCCCCTGCACGAGCCAAGCCCCCTCCGCTGTCCCCCTGCCACAGCAGGCTGACATCGGGTGGTGGTGGCTTGGGAGATAGCTGTGCAGCCCCTCAGGCCAGGCATCAAATCCAAATCTCTCCACAGCTCCAACTACAGTTTAATGGGGAAAAGGCAAGCCAGCACTGTCTAGCCAGCATAACAGCAGCCAGGGGTGGTGTGTGCTGGAGGGCCTATGCCTTGGAGTCTCTCAGGGCATGGAGAAGGTCCACAGCTGTCCATGGGAAGGTGAGGAGTCCTGCTGCAATAGTAAGGGCTCAGGCCAGACCCCCCTTGCTCAAAGCCCTGGGTTACTGGGAAAACTTAAAACACCTGTAGACTCCAAACCAGTGCAGTTCCTCTCTCCTCACTCAGTCACTGCTTCGCTGAAACCTCCTCTATGCCACTGTGTGGAGCCATGAATGAGTTGGATTCAGGGGAAAGACACTCTGCAAGTCTGAAGGCTGAAACCAGATGAAGGCAGAGTGGGCAGGCAGGGCACTGCAGTGGTCACAGTGCCAAGGCCTTGTATAGCTGCCTCCATGCCCTCCCTTAATGTTCCCATTCCTGGCCATCTCCTCCTCTGTAGGCAAGAGCAAAAGCTGAGGAACTCCTGGCCCTTCATCTTTAGTAAGTGACACAAAAAGTGAGAGAGACTTTGAATGATATAGCTGAACTAGCCCTCAAGTTGTCTGTGCTTACCCAGCACCAGGATCGGGGGAAAGAGCCCAGAGGCATCGCAGGTCTCCTGACATCAGCGCAGTGCTGTGCCCAAGCCAACAGACCCAGGGCTTATTAGCCCAGGTGCAGTGCCAGGCAAACCTATCAACACTGCTGTCAGATGCACTGCTGTGTCTGTGTTGACACCACATGTTGTCACCAGCTCTCTGTGCATGGGCAGCCCCGGGCTGCTGCCTGGTTTGGAGCAAACAGGCTCATAACCACTACTTGCTGCAGGCCACACATGCTAGGCCCACCTCGCCCTTCCTCCTCCTCCTCCATATACTGTAATAAACCTCATGAAAAAGTCATAGCAAGTGAGAGAGAGGAAAGTCTGAGCCTGGCTTTGGACACCCATTTGGATCTATGCCTTGGAAGTGAGCAAACTGTGAACAAGCCTCTGGCACAAGGAGTTTACCCTCACTCTGTTCCCATGACCTGGACAAGTGTCCTTCGTCCTGGACAAGTGTCTTTCACTTCTCACTTGATGTTAGAGACCTCCTGTCTCCTCCTAGGTGTTAAAATGTGTCCTACAGGTTGAAATTGTTGTGGTCCGAGAATACCTCCAAGAGATATGATGCATGCAGGGGACAACACACAGTCCCTTGTGTAACAGGACAAGAAGGCTGCTCTTGGTTAGCCCATTTCACCCTTTCTAACAGTGTTCCCATTGCAAGGTAAAAGCCACTTGAATATTCAGCACATGAAGTGCTTAAAACTAATAGTTTTGTGTATGTGCAGGGTGGGGGCAGTGGTTTCTCTGCAAACTGCCACGCTGGGATCTGGCTGAATATTTCAGCAAGAGAATAAAAGCCCCTCTCCAACTCTTCTGTCACTGAACACCCAAATAAGGGTGTATGTATTCAGCACAGGCGCTGCTTTAGACCCAAGCCCCAAATGCTAGCAGGTGCTTCTCCCTCTCTTTTCATCATCTGAGCATAGCTGATGTCTCCTGCCAATTTCAAAGGCGAGCAAACACAATAGTATCGGGGAAGCAAAGCAGCTGGGGGGGTGCTTGGGGAGGGGGCACGGAGGGGCCCTGCTTGGCAAGGTGAGCTGTGCCCGCCAGGCTGGCGGGCGGCCCTGCCAGCTCCCTTTGTGTGGCTCTGTGAGGAAAGGGGGAAGGAAGAGGCGACAGCAAGTGAGCGAATTCAAAGTGAAGCGGCTGGGGCCAGCGAGCCGTGGCTGATCTGTGCCAGCTGCAAGCCACAGCTCCTCCAGTCAATGCGCCAATTATTTTGCTGGAGCAGTCAGGAACCACTGGACACGTATGTATGTGTTCGTGGCTGGTGGGGTTGGAAGGAGGTGGTGTGGATCTGTGGCAGGGCCTTACCCATACGCACCCTGCTCCCAAATTCCCTGCCCCTAGCATTCAGGGTGTGCTTCCACACAGATGCAACCTGGCTGACACAAATTACAGAGAAAGGGAAAGGACTGCCGTGCTCTCCATGCCTACTCCAGAGCAGGGAATGCCACAAAACCAAACCAGTGTTTAAGAGGGAGCCATTCCCTGAGCTGCTGCAGGGCACGGGACCTCAGCGCTGGCTTCTTTAGACTGGCTACCAGATGATCAGTTGGCAGGGAAGCGTTTGGCCCCAGAACTGCCCCCTTACTGATGCTGTACAAAGCACAGTGCCAGTGCAGAGGGCTGCTGGACCATCCTCTGCCACCTTCCCAGCCCCCTGGGCCCCAGCCCCCAAAGGACACTCCTCATGGCCAAAGTGGCATTTTGCCCCTTTCACGTGTGTCTGGATGGTTTGAGTCAACCACGGCTTCTGTCCAGGAGCCGGGATCTGTGTCATCTGCATGGGAAAAGGGCTCAGTCAGGACAGCTCTAACCCACCATGGGATGCTGGGGAGGACAGCACGGATGCAGCTGCTTCGGGCAGGAAGGGCTTGCACAGACCAGTAGTGCCATTTCATAGTGGAGCACCGTGGGCACTGTAGGCCAGCATTAGGTCCTGGGTCTCTTCCATAACCCCCATACCCCAGGGATTTACAGCCTTTGCTGGGGCAAATGGGAACCAGGTCTGCCCGTCCTCGACTGAGAAAGCAAATCCCTTCCCTTCCCTTCCCTTCCCCCACCCCACCCCACCCCGTCAGGCCGAGTCCGCAGCCCTGCCTCGGACCCACCCGGCCGGCGCCCGTGCTCCCCGGGCCCCGGGGGCAGCGCAGGCGGCGGCGCGGCGGCGGTGCCACCTGCCGGCGGCGGGACTCCATGGCGGCGGCCCGCGGGCAGGAGCAGGCCGGGCCCTGCGGAAGGGCCGAAGGTTCATCTCCGAGGTGCGGAGGGAGGGCGGCGCCCGCGGCCGCGAGGCTGCGCGCTGCCTCTCTCCGCGGGCCCGGGAGCTGCGGAGGGGTCCCTCAAGGCTCTGTCGCAGGCGCCCGGCCCGCATGCGGAGCGAGGCAAGGCGAGGCGCCCCAGGCCTGCAGCCCCGGCTCCGGGGTGTCCTGAGGTACGGGGCGGGGTTGAACGCCAGCCCGCGGGGGCTGAAGCCGGCATCGAGAGGAAGGACTGAAGGCGGTGTGAGGGCAGGACAGCCTCACCGCGACGCTCTCCTGCCCCGTGCGCGGCAGGCGCTTTCTCCTGTGCCCGCGGCTTAACGTTCCCCAGCGAGTCGGCAGCCGCGTCGGGAACGCCGGCCGGCTGCGCCGAGCACCGAGCGAGGCACTCGGTCTGCCCGGGGACCGCAGCTCCCCCGTCCTCACCCCCGGGAAACGCCCGTCCAGGGAAAGGGCACCTGGTGAAGTTCCCCGGTGCAACACAGGAGCCCGCGCCCATCTCGGATGCAGCCAGAGGCAGGACCTGAGCCTCTGAGGGGATGGTGGCTCACAGCAAGCACAGGCTCTGAAGGGCTCTGAAGCCAGCCCAGCGTGAGCGGGCTGTCCGTCCCAGCCAGCTGAGGTGGTAACAGGGCAGGAGCACAGCGACGCACCCGCGTTACCTGTGCTACTCATGGGAACACAAGGCACGGGGTTTGCCAGCGGTGTTTGTGTAGTGCAGTAGCCAGTCATCTGCCAAGTCTTCTGCCCTCACAAGGTCCTGTGGCCATGGCTCACATGACTCAGCGCGAGCAGGGAACAAGGACAAGCTGCTTTTACGTTGAAACAAAGCTGGCAGCCTTCAGCCACTCCTTAACATAAAATGAAAATGCATTTTAATCACTCTGTACTGGCATTTTTCCAGCAGTTCTTCCTCATCTTTTCCCTTCCAAGAAGGCTCAATCATTATCCCATCTACCAGGAGTGGCTTCTCATTAGCAAACATCCTCTGCCTGCTTTGACTGGTGCAGTGGTTTAACCCCAGCTGGTGACTGAGCCCTCCATGGCCATTCAATCACTCCCCAGTGGGATGGGGGAGAGAATCAGAAGAGTAAAAGTGAGAAAACCCATGGGTTGAGATAAAGACAATTTAATAGGTAAAGCAAAAGCCGCACACACAAGCAGAGCAAACCAAGGAATTCATTCCCCACTTCCCACAGGCAGGCAGGCATCCAGCCATCCCCAGGGAAGCAGGGCTCCATCACATGTAACGGTGACTTGGGAAGACAACTGGCCATAATTCTGATCATCCTCCCTCTTCCCCTTTTTTATCTGCTGAGCACGATGCCATATGGTCTGGAATATCCCTTTGGTCAGTCAAGGTCAGCTGTCACAGCTGTGACTCCTCCCAACTCCTTGTGCACCCCCAGCCTACTTGCTGGTGGGGTGAGGAGCAGAAAACTCTGTAAGCACTACTCAGCAGTAATTAAAACATCCCTGTGCTATCAGCAGTGTTTCAGCACAAATCCCAAACACAGCCCCATACCAGCTCCTATAAAGACACTTTAATCCAACCAAACCCAGCACAGTGAGGCTCTGCCTGCCTCCCCACGCACCACTCAGTCCCTTCTTTGGAAAATGTTACTTTAAGGATTTTCTGACTTTTCTTAATGAGTTTTGTTGACAAGGGGGAACATTTGGTGTGTACCCTTCAGGAAGCCTTGATCCCTCAGGGGACAGAGAGAGGAGGCCACATGTCGAGTGTGTTTCCAGAAGCTCCACTTCTGCTGTTTTGGGCCTCATAAGGGTTGTCTTATGCTAGGGAGAAAACCTGTAATACGTGAATCTGCTGCTACCAGGCTCTCACAGGCCACTGCAGGTTCTGTCATCAGAAATAATGTAGCCACAGTAAGATCCTTCAGTACAAACCTACATATTCTTCTAGCCCCTGGTCTATGAACATCAACAAGTGAGGTGTGTTGACAGAGGGGGTATCTTATTTGTCCAACTAACATATGCCTCTCATAAACCTCACCTTATGGAGCCTTTGCACATATTTAAGGGCAAACTGAGATCTTCTGTGATATCTACTCTGTCCAAACTGGCAGGCTCAGAGGTGGTTCCAGAGGATCTCATCTTCACAGGTCATTCTTGCAGGGCTTCAATTTGTCCCTCTTGCTCAGGCTCTGGGCTCCTGAAGTTCAGTCCTGCATAAGTTTGACTGGTTGTGTGCCTTGTGTTACTCCCAGCTTTGATTGCTGTATCTGCTTCTGCAAAGCCTGCCTTGCACATCTTCTCTCATCCAGCAGTTGTGTTGGCAGAATGCATTGCTCTATCTGAATCAAAAAGCTTTGCAAAAAACAAGTCTGTTTTGCTGGAAATTTTTATACTAAAGTAAACCAAAGGCTTCTGGATAAAGTCAAAACCTCAGACTATTTCTGGTGGTTTTCCTTTTGTGAAGTGCACTGTGTCACTGAGCATTTATTCCACTGGTGTGGTACAGTGCAGCAGCATTCCGCTTCTGGTCTGCAGCCAAATTTTGAAAATCTTTTCTGAAATACTCATCTTTCCCAAATCACTAATAAACCACTTGGAAAGAATTGGGGGGAGAGGGGGGATACACACAGGCCCCCCCAACTATGCAATAAGGCACCAGCAATCAAATTCCTGACATAAAAAAGTTAGAATGGCTTACAGGAAACCACACCTGTTTAAATTGTAAGACTTCAGTGAAATGAAGGTAGCAGACTGAGTTGGAAAAAGTATGAGAACTAGTGAGATTTTACTTGGAAGCGGCTTACAGAAATTACTTGCATTCAAAAAAAAGCTATAGGAGTGAAACAATAAAATATTGCCAGGGCCCCCATAAATAAACCAAGCCAAATCAATTACCTGTCTGTAAGTCACGAGCAATTTCTAAAGCACAGAATGAACAATGATTGCTGTGAGAACAGAGGCACTTAAAATAAAGTGTTACCACTTCAGCATGATTATATACAGCACCTAGGAAGCAGGTGCCTGTCTTCGCAGTTCGTAGTGTTACCAGGAGTAGTGATGGTATTGAGGCTACTACACATTTTCTGGCTGCAGAAAGACAATTAATAGTCCTGCAAGTAAACAGTTACCACTTTATACAGCAAACTTCTGAATTAAAGGGATTAAATATCAGAGTGCTGCTGTCACAGCACAAGTGGCTCAGCAGTTCCCATTGAAAAATGAATGTGCTGGTAGGCAGAGCCTGGAACCCGCAGGCTTGGGAGGGGAGGGGTGGCCTGAGCAAACACCACTTCACAGGAGGGCAACACCAAAGCTGAAAAGGTATCAACTAGGAATATGGAGAGCAGGGGCAAGGCAGGTGGTTGTTTTCGGCTTCCCCTTGCTCTTCCAGCAGCACACGTGCTCTAGGACTTTCCTCTGGTTCAGTAACTGAGTGAGTAGTTCCACAAAACAAGTTCCCTCAGGGGAGAGCAGAAGTTTGGGGTGATTCAGGTGCTGCTTGCAGCAATGGTGTAAGTGGCCCAGAGAATCCCTCAGGCACCCTTCCAGCTTGGGTGGGTTGGTAAGGTCACAAGCATGGAAATGCATGACAGCACAGGGCCTGGACTGTGGACACACGCCTGTAGCAGAGCCAGAGACTGCAGCTGCAGCCAGTAGCTTTTACCGTGAATCTTCACAACTGACTCGGCCTTCTGTTTGAGAAGGTAAGTTTTCCTTAAATGCTCTGGTTGCTTACTGTAATGAGAGGGCAGAAAACAAAGTTGCCTCTGCATAAATACCGTATCTTTTAGCAACAGGATGTAAGAAATGTGTCTCGGGTCTGGTACTTGCTGTGAAAACCACAAACTCACGTCCCTCAGCACCACAGCTACATGTCTTTTCAATACCTCCAGGGGTGGTGACTCCACCACTTCCCTGGGCAGCCTGTTCCCGTGCCTGACAACCCTTTCAGTGAAGAATTTTTTTGTAATACCGAACCTAAACCTCCCCTGGTGCAGCTTGAGGCCATTTCCTCTTGTCTTGTCACCCGTTACTTAGAAGACACCAAAACCCACCTGGCTACAACCTCCTTTCTGGTAGTTGTATAGAGCACGATGAGGTCTCCCCTCAGCCTCCTTTTCTCCAGACTTGTTCACCTCAAGTTCAGAAGTCAGTGCCCAGGAAAACACTGCTAGGAAGAAGCCATCCAGCTCCTGTGCTAAGGCTTAACAAGAAGGGTAGGATATTATTAAAATATTTTAGGGTTTTTTTTGCTGCAGTTATTCCAGGGTCAGGTCAGTTTGATCAGATAGAGAAAAACTAACACCGTGACACTGTGCCACAGGTACAGGTTTTAACAAAACTTAACTGTATGAATCAGGAAACTGCACTGACTTTCCAGCCTATTCTCCAGACAGTTTTAGCTACCAACTCCCTGGGGAGCGACAGAAAGAGGAGCTACTCACAATTAGCTGTTCTTCCCCTGCTCACCTTACTCCACAGGTGAACTCACTGGCAAACAGAGGGGTCCCCAGAGCCACACCAGCACTGACACGGGCTGAGCACAATCTCCCCCCTGAACTGAAAGGGATTTCCCTGCAGCATCTGCTCTTGGCTCCCAGTGGCATACAGGTAAACTGGGACCTCACAGAGCGGTGACCTAGGCGTACAGGTTGTGTTCTCCTCGTTCCGGGCAGCAATGGCCTATTGGTGCAAACCTGGTTTAATTTTCCTACAAAGGGATGCAGAAAGCAGGCACATGGCACATCACATGGAACCAGTTGTTTCTCATCTGCTAATGGATCCAACGGGGAGATTCAGAGCGAGAGCTGGTACTGGCAGAGACTGGTCAAATCGTTCTTCCTGCCATTGCAGGGAAGCAGGTTTAATGCTGCAGGGTGGTTTGGGCTAGGCAAAGCCTCTGCCCCAGAGAGCTCTGCAGCCTCAGAGCCCCACAGCACAGGAGGTTCCTCTGTGCCAGCTGCTGCAGGCTTTTCAGGAAGCTCAGGCAGCTTTCACCAGTGGTGCGTGTGGGTCCACAACTGCAGGTCAGCTAAAGTCCTATCAGGGAGACTGGTGGGACAGCAGTGATCAGAGACAAGCTCTCCCAAACTGTTAAAGATCAGTTCTGTTCTTTCCACCCACCCACCTATTTTCCTTCTACTTCTGCCTGAGGCGTAGGGGAGTGAAGATTTTGCAGACTTTATTTGCTTTTTTGGCATACTGATGGATTCATGTTCCCAGCCCATTTCACTGTTAACAAATCCCTGTGTATGCAGGGGTGTCTGTGCAAAGAGCAGTATTTTTAAGAGTCAGGATCAAGCAGCTCAGAGCCACAGGAAGTAAGAATTGTGGCTCAAGGCCTGGAAGCTGGAGATGGACAGAAAGCCAGGTTCAAGGCACTGCCTTTTTCACATGTAAAACTCCCATAACAGACACTTTCCCTTGCACTCACCCTAGGTGTTAGGCCTGTTCTTGGGGATCTGTTTGAAAGAAGCAACCACCACTAGATAGCCCACACAAATAAACTACCCCCTTCCCAGACCCAAACAGAACCTGTTTCAGCTGTATTTCCCAAGCAGGGCTGTAGAAAACAGTTCAAGAAGGTTCTAATGGCCCTTTCCAATTTCCAACCATAAATGCCATTTCCTCACAGCAGAGGGAAAGCAGCAGAAAGTTAAAGCCTAAGCCAGTTCTGTCTGAGCCTTACGCACACTGATTGCTTTCCATTCTCAGCTTCACATTTCAGGAAAGCAGTTTGATAAATAACAAGTATATTAAGGGCAATAAAAATCTTTACTTTCTGCAAAACCTTAATGTTTTCTGTTAGGAGCAAAGCACTGAAGTAGGAAGGTGGGCTCTGCACCCCGGTTCCTGGAGCTGAGACACGAGATACCAAATTGTGTAACAAATCAGTAGCTCCAAGAGCTGACAGCACTGAGTTACGTTTCACTGCCTGCGGGGCCCTGTGCCGGCTTCTCTTGTCTTTTATCTGGGATTCTGAAGGCTTTAAGGGTGGGTGGATGTTGCCCTTCAGCAGCGCTTGGAGGACTGACGTGTTTTCAAAAAACAAGAGCAAATGATACTACCCTGCCAGAGGGAAAAACAAGGTCAATCATGCCATGCAAATCAGCTCTCTGTTGGAGAGAAAAATCAAAACAGAGGAACCTGCTGCCCCCACTGTACAGATTGAACATGAATAAACAAAACTTAATTCCCTGCTTGATTTTGTCACCGGAGGGTGAAAGAGGAAAATAGAAGGGTGCAAAAATACTTGGCTGAATACAGCAGTGACTTTGGAAACCTCTGCAGGCAAAAAATAAACTTGTCTCTATAAAGCTTGGGATTTTCAGACTAGGTGTCCCTCATGCCGAAGGCAGCACTGAGAACCTCTAGGACATCTCAGCATCTTGCTCTTTGCTGGAGGCAATGCAAGAACTACCCTGGTTCTGAATACCATCGCTGCCCTTCATTTTCAGTTCTTGGCAGAAACCAGTGCTGAAAATTCACCTCTAGTATCTCAGGTCAGGTGCAAAGCACTTGTGCATTTCTAAGCTTCTGGTTTATTTAAAAGCTAGCTTACAACTCACTGACTGATCTGTCAAAACGAGACTAGTTTTAACTACGGAGCGATAGCACTGCAAACCTTGCCGAAATCCACATCTCTCATTCAAAGATCCCACTTCATGGCCCTGAGCCTAGGAGGACAGGAGCAGCAAGAGGCCCCCCTGTGGGTGATCACTTTTTACAGAAGCAGGAGGAGCCCTGAAAGGCTGCAGGGGAGGAGGGAACTTGGGCTGGCAGGAATGAAAACCTGAAATCCACTAAGCTACCAAAGGGGAACCACACAAGCTGTTACAGAAATGCCAAACACCTGAAAAACATTTCAAACAACAGCAAGTTTTTACTCAATTACTCTATCCAGTGTCATGATCAGCTGAATGAAAACAGTCTTCACTGTGGTGTGTGTTGAAAGAACAGACACAATGCCAAATTCATTTTCAGTTCAAGTTTTACTCCGAATTGCACAAAGGTTGAAAAGATTTTTTTCAAATTTTGAAAACCAACATAATAGTTTTAGTTTCATGTATAAAACAGGGCAACCCAAAGGATACAGGAGTTGTGTGGCTGTTCCAATGTTCAGCAATAGTGTTGCACAACCTAATTTTACGTCATACATTGATTTTTTTCCTAAATTATCTGCTTCTCAAATTATAACTCTGTACAACACCTGCAGAAATCCAAGATGAAAATATTTTGATAAAACAACGTTATCGAGGATTCAATGACTTGGTACAGGTTACAGTACAAAATAATGACAAGTCAGAGAATCGCTAGAGTTTATTCAGAAGCTTTTACTTTCAGTTCTTATATCACAAAAGACACGTTTAATGTTTACAACAATTATTAGAAACTGAGATGTTTTTATTTCTACTATTATAAAAGTAACATAGGAGACCGTTCTAAGCCATCTTCAAAATGCAGACCAATCTGTTTTCTTTTGTATATAAACTGTACACAAAAAACAAGGCACTATACATTTTTGGATAATAAAGTATAAAGGTTGCTTCGCATAGTTTCTCAGGAAATCCATGCTATAAATACAAACGCTTTGTTCCGTTTAGCACCTGAAGCAGCACTGAGAACAATTCGTTACCTATTGCGAAGAGAAACTTTTCAGAATGAGCAGGAGATACATATGGTGGTAGAGCTAATTCAGGACAAGCAACTGCCATCCAGCTACTTTTCTGTAGTTCTGACATGAAAGTCTTGAAAGTGAATATATATATATATACTGCATTGTTAAATACATACTTGTTCTATGTGCTTATATAAATATAAATTCTTTGTAATCCACAAACTAACAAAATAACACTTTACAAAGAGAACTTCTTCAAAAACAAAAATGGCAAGTTTTGTGTATAGCCGAAGGACACCTGCTGCAGTAGCTCAAGAAACTACTGTTTAAGTGCATAGGAGAGCAGAGCTGAAACACTTTACCCTTAACAGTCAAAACTGAATTCCATTTCCAAAGAGTTCTCTTGGCCTTTTATAATATTACACACCTCCAGATAGGTAGTCACTAATAATTTCAGATTATTTCTATGCAATTTGTAAATGTGGGGTACAAGTCTTCTAAAGGGCACAGAAAGTGAACGCAGCCATCCCTTTAGCACTCACGCCAATAAACACAACCTAGAAGAGTCCTTTTGCCTTCTTCAGGTTAACCTGCTTCCAAGACGGCAGTGCGTTGTACTCTTCTCTCGTCATCTCTAATGCAACCTGCATTGAAGAGGGGAGGATAGGCCATTAGTGAAAATGGCATAGCAGCAGCAAAACCACAAAATGGCTTCACAGCGTGGCTAGGCACACAAGGAGAGTAGCGGTGCACCCTTTCTCTCCTTACCTCAAAGTCCTCATCTGAAAGATAAATTTCAAGCTTCAGTGGATCAACTCCCTCGGGGAGAGGCCTAGCTAAGAGCTCTGCTAGTGGATACACAGTTTTACACAGCTTGGCCAGCACATCCTCGACGAGGATTATCTGATTAGAAACATCAGCATCCTGTAGGGAGGAAAGGAAAACACAGACATGGGATCACGACGCTGAAACCCCCAGCCACTCCCACACCAGTGCAGATGGCACAGGATCACCCGGCACCACCTGGCCCATGGAGCAGAGATAAACATCCAGGTCTGTAGACAGGCAAGAGCTCTGCCCTACAACAATCTCACAGCGAGAAGGGTGCTTAGCAGAAGGCCATCCTGTGCTCTCAGCAGCTCAGCTTCAGACCAAATTCTCTGTTTAGCCATGAAGCCAGCATTTTCCACTGAGGATGGCTGCGTAAGACTTACAAGGCAGAAATTGTCATTTGCCTTGAGATGCCCCTTCACTGAAGGCTTCTAAAGCAGTCACACATAATTCAGCTGTGACTCTGCTTCTGAGGTGGGGAAGACAGTGCTTGGAGTCAGCTGATCAGTTGCCAGCAGGGTAATTTTGCTCTCTTTGAGGCTGGAGGACAAACCAGAACTGCACATTGCTGCCTGTCTCTCACAACTGAACCAGTTCTGCTAAACTCTATCACACCTCTTTGTAAGAGATGATCCAGGTAACACTTTCTTCCTGTTTTTAACAAAAAAACATATAAGGAGTTACATGAAAAAACCATCAGAAACACCTATGGTATTTCTCACTCCCAGCCAGAATTTATTTTTTCCTGTGCAGACTCCTGAGCTCTGCTTTCTAAGTTCATCCTCTGGATTTTGGGGCATGACAGCACAAGCAAGCAATGCCACTGACAGTGCAAGGCACTATTACTTGCAATAGGAAACAGTCTGTGCAATAAAGAGATGTACCATTTCTGTGATCTCTGCGATGTCTTCCCTGTGTTCCCAACTTGGGAACATATTAGTGAAGGTCAGAGGCTCTAGGCCGGCATGAATCAGATAGGATTTGGGGGGCTTCTTTACATTTTTTCCTAAAAACAGTCAAAATACATAAGAGAAAAAAAAAGAGAAATTACAAATGTTACCATATTTTGCAATGTCATTCACTATGCAAAGCTACCTTGTTAGCATGTTTAATTGCTTCTTTCCTGAAAAACTGAACTAATTTAAGGGAGCAGGAATAAATTTCCCCAGGATTCTTTTATAATGTAGTATGGCACCTTTCACATGTTTTTCAGCATTCTTAAATCTGTCTTTTACAATATCTGACCACAAAGATCAAACCATGTATATTGAAAATCCCCCACAGTTATTTCCTAACTGTATGTATTTCTTTTCTTGCAAAAACAGAGTTACAATAGAGTAAGCAGTGTGTGGTGACCTGAAATTAGCCAACTTCAGGTAAATGAAACCTTCTGGTATACTTGGGAAAAGCTTTCTGCCAGCAGCAAATACAGATTAAACTGTTCTTAACTTGGGATACCGAGGTCTAACACAGCCTGAAAATTAACAGTGCAGTAGCTGGATGGTAAATACTGATGGTTTCCAAAGAAAAATCCTGCTGCTTTAAAACCCATAAATGTGCACACTATATAGTTCATGGACAGAACCCTACCTAGGAGCAATGCTCTATCAGATTAAGTGGTTAAAGTCATTATACCAAGTCTCGGTGCTAAAAGGCCATATTGGTCGAATGATTTCATTCCCCAAGCATTGATAAACTCCAAATATTACTGGAAAGAGGCAGGCAGGCTGTTAGGACTGGGAGGAGCTAGCATTCAAAAAAAGAGCATACCCAGCTCAGTCTAACCAAATCTTTCTTCAATATAGGCAATAGGAAAGCTGAAGGTGTTGCAAAATCCAGAATCAGGTGAAACAAACAAAGCAAGGTGATACCACCTCACTTCAGAGGGCTGTAACTTTCCTACAAAATTTTGTTATTCCCTACATTCAATTTTGGAGCATACTTAATGCACTATCTTATCCTCCAAAGTGTGTAAGCCCACTACAGAGGCCTGTTTTTCACTGCAGTCCCTAGCTGCACGCCATGCGTGTGGGCTGGCAGGCAGGCAGGTGTAAAAGAACACAGCTCCCTCCTCCCTACTGCTGAGGAGCACCCCAGGGATGTGGTGTAACACCTGTGCTGACCGCAGATGGGTGCCTAGATGGACATCCTTGTTCCATTATGTTTGTAAAACGTGAACATCACAGGTTTGGGTTTGCATCAGGCATTGGGAGCAAATAGAGAGACCGTTCACGTGGAACTCCCAATACTAGCTGTAAAAGCTCTGTGAGGTAGTCCAACAAGCGTATTAGAACGCGACTGCTTTAACTACACAATTGAGACAGGATATTTTGAACACTTGATTTTAAGCCTTTTCCTACAGGTTTTCCCTGTGCTTTATTTGTTTATTCTACCATGAATGATTCAACAAGCACTTAAAAACTTTGCATTTAAAAAAAATACGTGTCAATCTGCTCTAGCTGCATTACTCCACTGTCAGTAACTCAGTAAGAGACAAAAGGAGAGTGGTGTTTGCTAATGTTCCAGTATGGGCAAGATGATTTTTATGTAAGGGGAGAAGCATTTTTGTTGCATGAACTCTGCCCTCAGCATGAACTGATCTCCTCACTAAGAATCCCTGAAGGGCAAACCAGATTCTTCCCTCTCCTAGCAGTCTGCAGCTCAGCTCTCCATACTGATGAATTAGCAGATAAAACCACAGAAAAACTTTCAAGACATTTTCAGAAGTTAAGTAAGATTTATGAACAGGGAGAACTGCTAAGCATACTCAAGGGATAGCCAGAGCTGCTAATCAATCTCTTTCGTACCATTATGTAGTTAAACACTGAAAGCCAGGAAAAGAAAAAAACAAAAAGAAGGCATGGGGGGTGTGGGAGGGGAGTGGGGCATCCATGAGGAAAGACACGGGCAGAGAATAAGAGAAAAGTGTTTTAATGCTTCTGACCACTCAAATATATCCTGGTAGTCAAAATAACCACAGCAGCATTGGTATCTCCTGAAATTCAATTCCTCCACCTTGATAAGTAACACATAAGGGCTTGTCAGCCCTGAGAGCTTAATGCAGAGACATTTTGAAGTGGTTGACAGAATCCCAGATCATGAAAGTGATAGACCACCAGAACAGCATAGTTTGAACTGTGAAAAACTGCTAACCAAGTTCACATCAGCTTTAGAACAGAAAAAAATACAAGTAGAAGCAGTCTTTAACGTAACAAACTTGGCTGTACCCACCCAACCACACAGCCCAAAGCTCTTGACAGCTACCCCTATGGCAAAGAGGATAAAGTCAAGCTGGTGCAAAGCCATGGCCAGCAGTAAAGAAGCGAGCACCCAGCAAACCCACTTGTCCTATGATACATATGCTAAACCTCAGACACAAAAGAGTCACTGAAGAGCTTTCCACTGTGTGTGGAACTCAGATGCAAACACACACAATCCAGAGCAGAAGTCATTAATCTCTTTTCCCATCATCAAACTCTATGAAGTTCAAGAAGTCTGAAAGGTACCCAAGCCTCAGTGTGTGTATCTGATTCCATCTCTGCTGGGGCCAGAAAACATGATTTTCATTACCAAAAGATTGCAGCTCTGCATCAGGAACACTGAGACCTGGATCTTAATTCCATCTCTCTCACTAGCCTGCTGAGCAGCTCTGGGCACTTCATTGCCTGGGACTCTGACACCCTGTGCTGCTGCGAAGCACACTGTACAAAATGATTACAAAGAAATGCTTCTTATCACTCCTCCTGACTTAGAAAATCTGGAAGTGTTGGAGAACAAGATACTGACCTCTTCTTTAGGAACTCAGCAGTCACTGCCAAAGACTCTTCCAATTACTGCCCTGATTTCAGCACCCCATTCTTAAACAAACGCTGCTGTGGCAGTGCAGTGTCAGGGACTCTGGAGGATGAACGGTGTCAAGCAAAAATTCTGTCCCATAAAGGTCATGTTTCAGCATCTCTAGTACTGGTTTTCAGTACTGGAAAACACCTGTCCTGCCAGGTGTTACCACCTCCCCTCGGTGACATGAGACAACTGAGTAGAAACAGAACACTTGCTCCTACTCCTATTCAACCTGCAGACTGAGAAGAAGAGATGGGCTTATCTTCATAAGGCTGGAATCCCACACAGGGATTGCTTTCCCTCTTCAGATATAAAAGTGTCTATGGAAGAAGGCAAAAGATGACATCTGTGTCATAAGTTGCACAGTCTACTTGCTCCCGAAGAAACTGGTGGCATCAAGAGGTCTAGAAGTGATCAGGCTTTCCCTGCAAGAGGGCTGAGCTCACACCCTTTCAGCCCTAGTGACTTATTCACAGTGGGCAACTGCTCTGAACATGGCTGTTACTCATGCCCTCCTTCCTTGATGGTAACCCCACAGCTTGCTTTATTCACTGCCCATCAGAAGATGCAAGGTCTGTTCCCAGCCTCACATAACCCTAGATGAAGCAAGAGGAAAGGATTATGGTGCCTCAAGGAAACTGCTGGTGCAGAAAATAATCTGGTCGATGTACTCTTACACGATCATCAACTGCAGCTTGAATCACTGCACACTGAGTGGCTGTAACTGCCTTGTGGAAATGAGCACGGAGCCTCAGCTCTGCGCTCCAGCCCTTCCAATGGAGACCTGTTTCTGTGGAAGACTTATTCTCAATTTTCAAAGTCTTTCCACCTCTCCCACTAAATCAAAATCCAGTTACAACAGCAAATGCTACCTTCATTCAGGTTTTTGATGCACAGAAGTTTATAAAATCTAAAAGGAACTAGACAGGCTTAAGAGGCTGTGTTCTGAGAATTTGTGTTTAGTGATCTCATGGCTGAACCGTTCCCCCACAGGGGACACAGAAAAGAAATAAAGCCTTTCCTCTGAGAACTGAGTCAAAAGAGTAGCTTGGCAATTTGGGAACAACACCATTACTACACAAAAAAAGTTGTGAAGAAAGAATAGTGAGTGTGTCTTCCCATACACTGAGGTTTATAGGTGCTGTTGGGGAAGCACCTGAGACAGTAAGGCACAGGAAGGTATCACACTGAGCCAGGCACAGCAATCTCTTACCTTTGCAGTACTGGAGCACTGTCTCCATGGCGCTTTTCCTGTCTGTAGCCCACCTGATTCGAGCTGATCCAGCGATTTTATTTTCCACAGGCCACCAGCCTTGCCACAGGTACACTTCATGGTGATTGTCAACAAGGAACAGTGCTACACAGCCAAAAAATAACAAATCCATTGTCAGCCACTTGTTAGTTCTCAGAATCTCCTAAACAACCCCCATCTTACACACTTGTCAGCATCAGGACAGGGTCATTTCAAAGCTTACCAATCCCTTTTGTTACTCTTCCAGCTGAACCTCATCTAAGCTCAGACTGTCTGACATAAACAACTTATTTTTATAGCAAGCTTTTGAGATACGTGTATGTTTGATTAGTTCTCAGCAACTATATCACAGGAAGATTACTGTTATTGCTTAATACTATTTAAGCATCACATACATGCATTTTCCTCTGATAAAGCAAGTTAAAAATGATTACAGTTACTGAGTAACTGCCCAATGCAGGACAGGAGTTATGTTTTCTTTTTACTTAAGTATTTTAAAGCATATACCTGGCTGTGGGGCAGTGTAAAGATCCTCTTGCAAGAATGGCATGGAATTGATGACAGCAGGGTCTCTTGATGGGTAAACGTACTCGGTGGCTGAGAATTCTCCTGATGAACTACTGAGGCTGAACAGGCGGGGGGTGAAGTTAAACTTTCCTGGATCTTTAGAGAACAAAAATGATGAAGGTTTCAGTAGGAAATGCCAGGGATGAATGTAAAAAATAAAAACGATTCCACTTTTAAAGTGATTGTAAATTCTTTAAAAAAAAAAATTAATCAAGAAAGATGACCAGATGTCTTAGGGGACAAGCAACAGCTGTGAAGAACTTCAGCTAAAAGGCTGGCTGCCATCAGCTTGAATCTGATCCGGACTAGTTGCTATCAGCCATTTCATAACCAGCTGTTTTGCTGCTTAAGTGAAGCAAGCTCATCTATGAGTTTACTTTTTAGCTGACAAGTTTTCCACTTGGTAAATCAATCCCCCTGCAACCTTTGTTGGCAGTTTCAAAGCAAAGACAAGAATTCCTGCAGAACTGCCTCCTAAATCCCTTCAGAAGAGAAGCAAAGTCTGTTGTTAACAACGTTAACTGTTGCAACTGTTGCTCTGTGCTGCACCTCCACAGACAGGCTGCAGAAGGAGGGGAGAACAAAATGAAACACTTCATTTTCCAACGCTTTCCTACTAGAACAGCATTACTTAACGCAGTAGGTTTTTGGAAGCATCTCTCTGAAGGGATCATCTCAACTACCATGAAGTTCTTCAACAGCTTTACATTAAATCTCCCAGTACTGTAGACCAGTAAAGTAAAATGTGAGTGCCAAATGCAGGAATGCAGGTCTACCTTGCAACATGCAGTCATAGGCCTTCCGATCTCTCCTTCCTAATGCGTCCCAGAATCCCAAGGGCTCTGATCCTTCATCACATTCGTGTATTGTCACCTTGCTGCTGCTGTGCAGCCCTGCCTCCAGTGGACATCTACAAAACAAAAGAGTGAGCCCAGCCTTCCTGCCCCTGACACAGCTAACACAAGCCTGCTGGCTCCTCTCATTACCAGAGCCCAAAAGCACCCTATGGCCTTGCTGCACACTTTGTGTCAACACAGACTTTTTGACAATGATGATAAAAATTATCAATAAACAAGATAAGTCATTTCAGCAATCATTCTCATACAAATTCTGATCACCTACCTAGAGAGGAAGAGTGTGAGATCTCAGTAGGGATGCTCACTGCCTGTGTCTGTAACTACTGCTGTCCTCTTATGTTTCCCCAAAATCATTTCCTTTCCCTTATTCACAAGCCTGGATTCCAATCCTCCTATCAACTGGGATTCAGCTTGCAAAATCAGATATTGAGCATCTCCCTCCAAATGGAAAGAGATTGGGTTTTTTTGTAACTGTAATTAGTACAGTAGGAAGAATAAGTGCATTTGACTGTAAGTGAAAGTGATTACAGAACATGTGTTTTTTCCACTACACCAAATCAACTACCCATCATTCCTCCTCCTTACTAAGCACACACATGCTGCAGTGTACTCAGAGGACAGCTTTATTTATTTCAGCTTTTCTTTGACACAGACTATTTTAAGTAAATTGTTAGCCTGTATAAACACATCCAAAACATAGATCAGACACTCACTGTTCTTTTATTTTATTGGCTGCTGTTCTTCCTACATCCTTGGTGTGAGATTGTGCTTTGCAGCCATGCCACAGGTAGATAAGAGCTTTATTTATATTGAGGACAATCATGGATGTCCGGGAACGCAGGCTGCTGCAGTGACATGCTACTTCAAGTAAGTTTCCTTCATTGGGAACTTCTCCTCGCACGCAATACAGTCTCCAGTCACCTGGGGCAGACAGAATAGTGCAGCAGTATTATACAGTCACATGGGATGGGAAATTCAAGACCTCTGCTCTGGAACAGCTGTTCTAATACTGGATGAATTTCACATACAGCACACCTCTACTGTCACAGAATGAATTACCAAAGCATCAGCTTTGGCTAACACTACTCCAGAAACCCTGCTGCAGAAGAGGCACCTTCTGAAACCTTGTTACAAGAGTACAAGAGCTGAAGAGCTAACAGTCTGCTCTGTTATCTCAGGGTCAAGTTTCTGCTGTTTCATATGGGGGAAAAAAGTGAAACAAATACAGTAGTCAGTCTATTCAGCTCCTTTTTCCCTGTGCACCTTAGACACAGGTGGTCACATTCAGATGCAAACTGGAACACATCCAGGCTACACCTGCACTGAAATTCTCCTACCTCAACTGCAGCATTCAAGGAGTATGTTGCAAATGTAGTGAATGGGTAACAAAAGCTTAAAGCGTTCCTTGGAGCAAGAGATCTGGTCATAAAAATGCTCTCTTGCCCAGCCTATGTAGGAAGAAAAAAAAAAAGTATTTTAAAGCAAAGGGGCACTTTGCTAAATTAAAAACCAAGTAGAACAATTTATGTGTGAATCAATACAATAAAGCCAGCTTGCTCTAGGGTGACAAAATCCATTCTATATTCAAAAGAGGAAACAAACTACCTCGAAACAAAACACTGCAAAGCTGTCTCTTAAGTCTCATGGCATTCATGTCCCCTCTCTACAGAGTATGGTAGCTGAGACTGAATTCAAAGCCTTTCACAATAGGTAAAAGAGGAAGCTTTTTTTTTTTTTTAATGCAGAAGTTATTAACTAACAGTAATTTACTTTGTGCATTTTCTTCTTCCTCTTCCCTTCTTCCAGCATGCACAATCATCCCTCCTTGGAAACACTGCAGGAAGCATGGTGGTTCTTTCCCTTGAAGCACTTGTACCTGGAAATTAAACGCAGCACTGTTCATTAAAAACTGAAGCAAATATACCAAATATATTCCAAATAGAGTCAGGAAAACTAGTCTCTGTGGATTACTAAAAATTATACAGTTACAGCCACCCACGAAGATGGCTTTCCTTCTACTTTACAACTGCTGAGTATTGTTTAAATTACCATATATATCTGCATGCAATGGCTTTCAGATGTGACCTGCATATTAAAAGATAATTCTAGCTGGAATCAAACAATCAAGAGTTTCAGAGGATAGGGAACACCAAATAAACCTAATTTAAATTAGTTCAACTATTATTTAAATTCTTTACAAGACTTGGGCTATCTTGCCTGATATTCTTTGAGACTATTAAGAAGATAATGTAGGAACTGTAGTAGGCTCAAATTTTGCTGTAAAACCGGTCTATATGACAACATGCATGTCCGTTGCTCATTAAACACTGCATTTTGTTTACAAAATGGATGTGGGCCAACTGCTAAATCAGCTATGCTGCACAGAATCCCACTCTGGATCAAGTGGATTTATTTATCTTCTCTATGATCTCCTGTCTGACTGGTTGTGTCTACACTGCTTTTATAAGACTAATTACAGTATTACCAAGGTATAAAAACTCTTTTAAACCTCACATCCTGTATGCTGGTAAGAGTTAAGCCACAGCAAAGCCTAGCTCTACCTAAGAACACAGCAAGTTAGCCTGTCCTCTGAGCTTCAAACTAGCTGAATCTACAGTTGTCAGAATCTCTGCAGAACAAAGTAATCTACTCTGTAATTACAGAGTAGAAGACCTGAACATTTCAAATATATTTTCATGCCTTGGCAGAAAGTGCTTCTCCTGTTCTCAGCACTAGGAACACAGTTATCTGTACTTGAAGTGAAGACAGAAATTTAACTGTGCTTCACCTATTCCTGCAGGGAGAGAAGAGATTCTTCAGCCATGTTTAGCAATATCATCTTTAGAAGTGGGATTTGGGATTGACAATCCATAAAGGAGTTTATGTGTCTCTGGAAGTTGGAATAAAGGCAAAAGTAGTTTTGAGGTCTGGCTATTTGTACTGGCAAGAACACGGAAAGAGAGGAGGTAAAAAAGTTAGTCTGAGTTTTTCATTAGGGGCTACTTGCACAGGCAAGTCTTCACCAGATCTGCCACCTAGCTCTGGAGAAAGCTTACCTGTGCTCCTCTCTCTTCATCAAGTTCCACTGTCATCAGTGCTGATGTCCCTTTCTCACTCACTGTGGAGTGCCTTCCTTGCCAAAAGAAATACACGCATTTTTCTTTTCCGACAGGCCTCACTTGTTGCTCTCCTTTTTGCCTGCTTCCAACTGCAAAACAGAAAGCACATGCTGGAGAAAGTACTCTGGTTATAAGTTTAAACAGCATGTGGTTTCATCTCATCTGCCAACTCAGCACTACCCCGTCCAGAACAGGAAAAATAAAGCATCCAACTGGAGGAACATTGGGTCTTCAAGCCAGTACGTCCCCGTGTGAAGTTGATGTCTCGTCAGGAGAATAGAAGCCCACGGGCCGAGATGCTGGTGTTGGCCAGAGAAAGAGAAGCAGAAAGAACTGGAGCTATCTGGGACAGAATAACTGACAGAATAACTTGAGCCAGTGTGTGTGTGTGAAATGGTATGTCCAGTCATGTTAACAGAAGAGTGCAGTATGGCTTGTTTTCCTCATTATACAGTTCTTTGGCAGTAGGAGAGTAGCTGGCTGCTGAGCAATGCTGGAAAGAGCAACAGTTGAGAAAGCTATGGGCATTAAAAGAAGTCTTTTTTTGTAAATTGATATTAGAAAGGAAAACTACAGAACAACAGAACACCAAAGCAGTATTCTGCAATCATTAAAAAGGATTGGCTAAGTTAACGTATTTAAAAAAATTAGCTCAGTGCTTCATGTTGGTCTGGAAAGTGGGCTAGCAGCAACACTGGTTTTTTGTTGGGTTTTTTTTTTTAAGCCCAAGTATCAGTATTTATTATAAGCAAGCATTTGCAGCAAATGAAGTTCAACAATACAACCAATTATGGTATATTTTACTCTTTCCAGTGAATAATGAATAGAGAGATATAATGAAAGATTAAATAAACCCCAAACAACCCAAGAGCTTTAAACCAGATTCTTAAAAAAAAAACCCAACAACTAAAAAACTTTCTGCTGCAGTGCTGAGCAGCATCCAACTGAAATACTTCAGAGAAAGCATTCTGTTTTCTTCAATTTGAGAATACTCAAACCACTAGTCACTTCTAAAATTTATGGTTTTCACTCTTATCTGTTCGTTCAGCCCATAAAAGTACTGCCTCCTACATAAAAATTTATGCTCTTTTGGAGTGATGGAATACATTTTCATCCATTTGGATTTGGAGCCTGTTTACAGTTCAGTATTAGTGCTACCCACTCCTCCCAAGATTTACAAGCTTTTCTGTTTTTCTTGGATTTGCCAGTATCTGAACTCAATGATCCAGAATAAGACCTACCTACATTTTTTGGCTAAGAGCCTGAAGCTGTATAGCTGTTATTCTGCTTTCAACCAATTTTAATATTTTCCTATTTGGAACAATTATTTTTAGGCTATTTCTATTTTACTTACCGCAAAAGCCACCTATTCTTAACTCAGTGCCAGAAGGGAGAGTTCCAAGGAGCATACTGAGCTGACTGATTCTCAACATTTACCTGCTGCTCTTGAGCTCTTTGTCAGAACACTACTAAAGTTTTCCACTTGAGTGAAACCCACAGCAAAGGGTTTCCAGAAACAGTAAAAAGGACAGCAAGGGCAATCAGTTGGCAAGGGCTTTTCCTGTCATTGTTACTGTTCTCCATTCCCAGCAAAGGCTTCCCTTGTTGCTAAGCCTTCCTCTCGCAAGACATTCAGACCACTGTCATTAGTCCAGCTGCCTAGTTATTTTGGTGTTAAGCTGTGGGCACAATTCTGGCTTAATGAGCTGTCCTGTGAACACATACAACACCACTGTTGGGTAAAAGGAGAGATGGACAGTATTACATTTGATGTATGAAAAATAACTACAAATTCCTTTTTAATGCTTTCTTTTAAACAAAATTAAATAATAAGCTCTACTTCTTCGTGGCCTAGGAAGGCTAGATTAGCATTTCCAACCTTTAACATTCAAGGAAGTCTAGGTCTGGATCTCACCGCTAACAGCAGCAGGTTTAGCTGGATGAAATGGAATTGTTCACTAACCTGTAGTGCTCACCATGTACTTCCACTTCACCACATACGTGTCTCCCTCATGAAACTGCCCTATGCTTTGCTTAGGCAGTCTACTGTAATCGAATTCCAGGATGTGCCAGACATCCACAGAGGCAGTGATAATTTCAAACTGCCTCCCGTCTTCTCCTTCTACAAGTCCATAGCCCCGGCCAATATTCATCCCATCCAAGACTGTGCCTACAGTCGTTTGGGGCACAGCTACCATAAGCATGACATCGTACGGTTTAGAGTCAGATCTGGATTCTTCCTGTCAAAAAACACAGAAGAGATTTCTTTGAGCACAGCTTTTTCCTTCTTAATCCACAGTTCCACTCAAACAGTTTGATTCCTACATATTTCAGTATTTTGATATCCTGCCACTGTTTGATGCCTTGTCAAAGCCACCTTGACAGTGCTCACTGGGCACTAACATAAAGCAACTCTGTGGGTTCACCGCAGGTGGTGATGTTCTTGCCCCTAGGTCAAAGCCTGCAAGATAAAGAAAGTGCTCTGGATACTTGAGAACTGGCTTCCCTGGCTTCTATCCAGCTGTGTCATCTAACTTGACATACTTAGCATGCTTATAGTATGCACCTTCTGGTGAAGGGATTCACTAGAATTCTTCTCATTGAGTTTCTTCAGCTCTGTCCAATCAAGAAATTTTTCTTTGAACAGTATGGTCTCGTTATGTTCTGTGAGCCTGCCAAACACAGCCCAG